>CM060932.1:623538345-624788345 GCA_030765085.1 Allium cepa | reverse complement strand
GATTAGGCCATATCTTCGAGTCGATCATATGATTATGAAACCAATGGAACCAGCGAATTGTATGTCAAGCGATTACGGGAACAGTTCCTATTCAATAGGAGCAAAAAAAGAATTGAATAACTCTTTATATTGATATATGTATATGTATGTATTATAAGGTCTATTGATAACAAAATGGGTCTACCTACTTCGTTAAATTCACTAATGAATTATCGTAGATGCAAACATCTGTATTTGATATATATGTAGTATAGTTTTGATAAGTTTATAGAATATAAAATGGAAATAGAACATGCAAAGGCAATCAAATAATTTGATTTGATCGAATACGTGAGTATATTGGAAAGAGTTCTAAAAGTAACTAAAAATGAAAAAAATTCAACCTAAAAAACACTCCTTCCTGTGATACATAATGATATATTAATATGGAGTAATAAGTCTTTATTAGACAAAAGTACGGTTGATGATGAATGGTGTTGAATCAACTTCTTTCTATAAGGATAAGTAGTTGAGAGTAGTGTTATACTAAATTTTATGTAAAGCACTATTTGTGAAATCATATAAGATATGAATTAAAATGGAACACCTACATGTCCTTAGTCAAAAAGTAGGCAGTTTTGTTAGTCGAAAGGCTTCACGTATATCGATTAAGATGGATCTTGTGTGACCAAAGGATGTAGAACCGATCAACAATGGTTTACTAATTTATGTTATGAACATAATTTTTGAAAACTCAAAATTGATTCAGTTTTGTGTAAGTATCTCATACAATCCAAATACTCTAACATGGTAACTTATTATAAAAGATGAAAGAAAATTAACTGAGCTTAAAGGAGATAAAGCTCATTGGAATGTCTAATAAGAATTCTGTGATTGTTAACCCACTTTTTAGCAGATTTCAATTGAACTTAGAATATTCAAACGAGAATAAAACAACTTGAAAAACTGGAGGCACACTTAAAGGACTCGAGAAGCTAAGGAAATTTAGTTGAAAAATTGGCTAAGTCCTTGATTCACCCCCGAATTAAGGCCTTAGATCAACCCTTCGAATTAAGTCCTTGGATCAACCCCTTGAATTAAGGCCTTGGATCAACCCGAATTAAAGTCTTAGGTCGAAACGACTTGAAACTTGATATGTAGACTTTGAAAAAAACAAGGAAGGACCTTGAAAAGTCTAGAGTGGTTTGGCCTCAACAATTAGTTTCACCCCCAACCTTAATTCATACTGAATTAAGAAGAACATTAAGAAGGAATCAGAATGATTTGAAATTTGGTAAGAGAACATAGAAAAGGAAAAAGAAGGAATTGGGGAAGTTTCATCATGATTGAGCCAAGCACCTAAATCATCCCTGAATTAAGGACCTTAATTCAGTGCCGAATATAGGTGTTAAGCCTTGACACATGCACAAGTGATCCCCTAGTCCTCCTATGCATATTCATGAAGTTTCATAGATTTCGAGAGTGCCTATCATCAAGAATGAAGACATGATGGTCCAAATGGCAGGATAATCTAAGTCATGGAAGAACGATGATCAAAACTCATTAACAATCTACCAAGTTACATAGAAGACATCTAGATGAAGCAAGGAACTTGACCCAAAGTTCTTGGCCATCATATGGCTAAAGATTAAGTTTAGTACCGAATTAAGGACCTTAATTCGGCATCAAATTTAGCCTTACTTCGGAGAGTCGCAATATTTCTCATGTTGACCTGGACTAGTTTCTGGACTTCATCGGTAGCAGGCTTATGATCCAATATGACTACTACTACTATAAATACCAACCTACCTTCTACTAGATAAGGATCTTCACTCTGTTGAATCTCCATTAATACTCTTAGTCTTGGAGTTTCATCAACACTTTCTTAACTTCTTATCTCTTCCAAACTTATTCAAATTCATTGTATCTTAGATCTAGGGAAAAATTAGTTGTAATCCAAAGAGATAACCAGTAGCTACAAATAATAAAAAGATTAAAGTGGAAGTAGGCCGGAGATTACACCGAATTACTATAAAAACTCTATGTCTTTTTTACTTCTTTTTTCTCATTTAACTTTTACTTTTATCTGAACTGGTGCTTTCATCTGATTTCCGGATGTTGATCCATTTTTTGGCTTAACATTTTGAAGCCTGAATATGAGATTTAGAGAAGATGAAGAGGCCTAACATTAGATCTAAAACTGGAGCAAGTCAACCAGAGCAGTTGGAATTCATAGAAAAAGACCATAAACCAATGTAGGAGCACCTGGAGAGAGAGTAAAAAAACTAAAATAATGGCCCCATGACTTGAGGGGTATGATAGATTTGGATCTAGGATGAGTTTAATGCCTAGAACGGACGATGTTGGAGCCAAAGAGGCAAATCGAAATGCAAATGCATGATAGCAAGAGCTAGAACCAGAAGCACACTATTAGAACAAGGGGCAGAATGAAGTTATGGATCAGAGACATCCATTGGATGACAACCCCATGATCGGGCTGGATTGGGGTTAAGTTCGATTCCTTTACCCTGAATTTTAACAAATGATGTAATATAACTTTAGGCTGCTTATACGTGTATAGGATTCCAAATGGTCCCTAGGAACACTCTGAGTCGGAAGCCTAAGATGACTGTTTAGGACAATAATAACCCCAGATCACTTAGATGTGAAAAAAAGCTAGCTCGGTGTGACGACCCGCCCTTCTCGACCCTCGAAAGTCAACACAAAACAGCCCACAGTATGATATGCCGACGGTCAAGTGCCGAGAAAGACAGATTGTTGAGGAAAAAGAAAGAAGGTAGAAGAAAGAAGAAACTAAACAATATCAGAATCTCACAGTCGCAGCGGAATAAAATATAATGTATAATATCAGCTCTTTACACAAAATGAAAGCTATGTCTGTTTTATACAATATATCATCGAGTATATCTCAAACAAGCAATAATTACCAGTCAGACAATTTCAAACGAGCGCAGCAGCGGATATAAACAAGTACGGATAATACGTCTCGGACTCCAGCTCCTCTCCTGCTCCATAGCATCCTATCCTGAACATATAATACTCGGTCTGACCCGAGCATTATAATGAAATAACATCCGAGTCAGTCTGGAATACCAGCTGATAAAATTCACCCAAATTGATTATTAATGTTTCAAAAATCCTTTTGAAAAAAAAACATCTCGTAAGACCACGCCACAAATAAACATGTCGAGTTTTTACCTTACGATAGCTAAAACACTTTTTATAAAAATCCTCTGATATTATAATAGGATCTATATACAAATACTTATAAAAGAGCTGAAATTGTTACATTCATTAAATTCCAGCTACTAGCCACAATCGTGGGTAATACAAACAAAACTCGTAAAAGGCGCGTAGGGAGAATGGATTTCCAACTAATGACTAGGCACTGGGGTACACTTGTCACAGTACCTGGTCTGGATCAGTGTACCGAGGACCACTCCCGATCCCTTGCAACACAAGGCCGGGACTACCCCTTACTGGATAATCCCGAGTAAGATCACCCCACGTTTAGGATCAGCAACCGCACCACTAAGCCGAATAAAAAGGGATATCTAGACAGGGATGACCTCACCCTAAAATGGGTTCTACACACCTAGCCTTGCTGCATAACCCTTGATTTTCAGTCATTCCCGGTTGATGAGGCTTGAGGCTAAGCGTTACCTTTAGAGTTTCACTTAGAATGCCCGTCATCCACCTGACGATGTTCCGAAAGCATTTATCCATACAAGTCCGTCCCGGGTTCGAACGGAACCGAAGGCACTACTCTTACTACATCCATTTTGGAAATATCCTTAGGATTAGTAGCAACTAGCCCTTGCACTTCACTACGCCATCTTTGACTCCGAACTCGTTTTTCCCACGAAAACGTACAAATCGGATCGAAGTAGTTTTCAAGAAATTAATCCGGATCCCGGTCTCTTCGAAACGATCAACGCATTGGCCAATATTGATAGTCGGTGATTTAACTGTCAATTAACATTCACAAACATCCATCAACAATAAATAATTTCCCACATTATTTATTTTCCTCAAAAATTTCTTTGCAAGATATATTTCCATTTTCAATATCCTTTTGAAAACACTTTCAAACCCAATTCTTCTCATGGAATAGATTCCCAAATCTTTACTTCTTCTGAAAACATCCAAGTACCCATGCTTAAGATTTAAAATAATTTAAATTCTTTATTCTTGAAAATACATTAAAACATTTATATTAAATCTACTTACATACTTAATTTAAAATATACATATACTTTTTATAAATATTTCGAATAAAACTTCATTATAAAATATAAACTATTTTCTTTAAAATAAAGTTAAGTCATACTAAAATAAAGCTATGAAATCCTGTACAAGTTTCAAGTAAAACTTTAATTAATTATCTTTAAAATAAAACCATTTTATAAAGTATAATTATTAATAATATCCTTTAAAACATAATTCTAATTACCTTTTTTAAAATAATTACTTCTGTAACTACTTTGATAAATGTTTACTTTTAAAATTCTTACAACTTAAATAATTTCATGGAACATTCTTTAATACAATTTCAAAACTTCTAACCCTTTTTAAAAATCTGCTTTAAAAACATACTCGGCTTTTCAGGGAAATACACTTCCATTTTAGGATAACCTAAGAATTCTTTTTATCAATCCAAGACAATTTACCCCAATTCAATTTTACGTTCATCCCGTAAATTCCTTTCCGTATTTTAAAAATAAACTCCTTTATTTTTAAACACATTGCTATATCCTGGAAATCATTTTCAAAACATATGTTTAAAATATTTAAAATAAAGCTTCTAGAAATTATTTAATTGAAAATAATACTTAAGGAAATATATAGAGGTTTCCTAAGTAATTTAAGTAAAATTTAACTTTTTAAAATAAAGTTATTAAATCAAATATTTATATTATAATTTCCTTTTGAACACTTAATACTACTTTACTTTTAAAATAATTAAATACCATAATTACTTAATCAAATATTTGCTTTCACTTAGAAACGATTAAAAATAATAGTAATTTTTCTAAAATATTTTAAAAACAACTTACAAAAACTTTCCAGTTTATACATCGAAAATCTTTCTTTAAAACATGCTTAGTTTCCAGAAAAGCATACACATCCCATCCTTTAAAAATAAATCTCGCTATTAATTTAAAACAATTCACATTTCCTTTATGAATTACAATTTCAAACACTTCAAATTTTCAACCAATTTCTTGAATTTAATTCCTTTTAAATTCTTTACTTAAGAATTTCTTTTATTTCCTTTTAAACCCAATTTATTTTATTGATATTTAAATTCCCAGGTTGTATTCACCCAATCATATCACATCACAATTTTATTTTCAAATTAATCTATCCCAGTATATAAATAAAACACAGCATAACAAGATCCAAAACAATTTATCATAGGATAACAATGAGATATATCACAGAATATAAATAAAAATTCTATTTGTGAGGATTCCAGTTGGATCCCTCCAACCTGTTTCCCTGCATCCACGGATATTAGCACAACAAATAAATATCGATTCAATCTGATATTAATTATCATATTCAGCTAAACAACCAATCAAACATTTAAATATTAGCCATTTAAATTAACTGGTATCCAAATGTGAGTGAGATCAACTCACCTTGTGTTTCGACGAGCGTTCAAATTTTAAATTAAATCGAACGACTTTCGATTTAACCTAAATTTTTACTTGCTCCGAATGATCCCATAATTGCTCCACTGCGTAGCACTCGTCGCTGCGATTCCGGCGTCGTCAGTTTCGTCGAAATCTGATATCGTATGCACAAGATATGAATTTATAAAGTTCAATTACCAATTTAAAACAACTTTCTTTTTTTTTGATATACCATCAAGCCTTAAGGAACGAAATCAAGGCCGTCAACATGTTCTTCCCCAACGCATTCGTTTCCAGGTTGAAGCCGCGCCTATCATCTCCAACTAGGGTTAGAAACCGCCCACCATCCACTCGACTAGACAACAATCAACTACCACCATGACGAAGCGCCACACTGACACCACTCCCACCTAAAACGCGCGTGAACTCGGTGCCCTATTGCCCTTAATTTCTGCGCTCGAATGGTGGCTTCATCCGATCCATTTCAGGCTTTAATCGGCGATGGTGGCAAAGATCCACCGTTGGATTTGTAGTACTCAACGAGTACTTCAATTTTCTGGTTGATGATTTTTGTTGATAATGAGAGGATGGGAAGAAAATCGAGAGGGAAAATCACAAAGCATAGGCCATTAAAATATTTCACGACGGCCCGTGAAAAATAAGGCTAGGGTTTCAACTTTGCGCGCATATATATACATAAACCAATTATTTTATTATTTAATTCACTTTTAAACAACTCTTTCAAACGAACTCCAAATCATACGTTCCGCCTGGCATTTATAAGGTTTTACCCACATTCCGAACACAATGGAATGTGTTTCGGAGGCTAATTCGATCGTATGCGTGAGTTACGGAAATAAACGATAAATTTTAAATTAAATCGATTAAAATAGTTTCTATGCGTTTTGAGCTGCCAGGGTCAAACGACAACTCCGATTGCTACGAAATTGAAATCCGATAATAACTAACTATTACGGATCCAATGGAACTGGTTTCGTCGAATTCCGAGACCGTTCCTTGGATGGCTATTTCAACTCGTCGATTAAATCGAGCGATTTTCGAAATTGTCAAAATCATCTAAAATTTCACTTTTAAAATTTTATTAACTCTATTATAAATCGTATAAAATTTATACTCACATTCGGAATCATTCTGATTCAGTTTAAATCAAAATCTGATTATCTGCGTTATTATATTATTAAATTCCATTATTAAATCAATATAAAATCCCATATTATAAACCTATCGACTTTTGATTCCATCCAACAGTCCAATATTATAATTCAAAACCAATAGATTAAAATAAATTTTAGAATTTATTTTTATACCTATTTACACCCAGAATCACCAATTATCTTAATTCTAATATTAAATTATTATTATTCAAATTTCAATTAAATTGTCGTATTTGAAATTTAACTAATTCTATTAATTTAACCAAAATCTTTTTAATTCAAAATCTATTCAAAATTCATATTTAACATTTAAAATGAATTAAATGTTTAAATCTAGCGACCCAAAATTCCGGGTCGTTACTCTCGGCCCCTAGTCACGCTCTAAGTCAGATGTCTAGGGTGATTGCTTAGGATAATAACAACCTCACACCGCTTACACATATACGAGACCTAGATTTATCTCTAGGCACGCTCTAAGTCGGATGTCTAGGATGAACACTTAGGATTTCAGTTTATTTGATTTTTGATAAATTCATGGGAATGTGATAACTGATATTTATCACCTTATGTCTCAACTAGAGAGACGAGACTAGAGTGTAAGGTGTAAGTCCCCCCGCCAGAGAGCAAGCAGATGGACTTGTATGAATTTGGATCGCCTTAGAGCTTCCGTTCGAAGAGATAGGGCCGGAATGCATGGTGCAAGTCCTTTTGCTGAAGAATAAACAAATAGCATGTATAGGTTTGAATCGCCTTATAACTACCATTCGGAGAGATGGCGCTAGGTTCAAGGAGTGAGTCACGTTATCGGAGAGTGAAAAGGATAGGCTTCTTTGGTCGCTATATAGCTACTTCCTAGAGAGACAGGCCCGAGTGCAAGAAATAAGGCCCCCTGCTAGAGATTGAGTGGATTGGCTTGCTTATCATTAGGTACCCTTGCTGGAGAGTGAGTGGATTGGGCTCAGTAAGGACCCGATGAGGTCAAGAGTAGGTCCCATTACCAAAGAGAAAGTGGATAGGCCTACTCGATCGTTGGGCCTCCCTTACCAGAGAGCAAGCAGATCAGACTCAGCAAGTGACCACCAAAGAGATTGAACCCCAGAGTGGATGAAGAACAATCCAGGGAGATCGAACCCTAGATTGGAAGATCAATGATCCGACAAGACCAAGCCCTGGATTGGATGCGGACTTGATAAAAGGAATTGAATGCCTTGCGATCAAAGAAAGGAAGATAAGCCTTGGGAGAACATATGTTAACTTGGATTCGAGAGATGGCATTTCTAGATGATATATTAGGATTTAGATAGCCAGAAAGCTTGAATGTGTAGCCAAAGAGCATGATTTTGATTGGATCGGCTGGAGAGTTAGACTGGAATGACCGAAGAGCTCAACTATAGGAATTTTATTATGGATTACTGGAACTTGTTCTTGAGCAAATCACACCTTACATTCGAAGGTGTACTATAGGAGGTAAGTGTTAACTCTTTAGCAAAGCAGATTTCAAATGGACTTAGAAACAAATGAGAATAAAACAACTTGAAAACTAGGAGGAACACTTAAAAAGACTAGAAAATTGAGCTTGGGAAATTTGGTTGAAAAATTGGCTAAGTCCTTAATTCATCCCCAAATTAAGGCCTTAAATCAATCTCTCAAATTAAGGCCTTAGATCAACCTCGGATTAAGGTCTTAGGTCGAAACGAGTTGAAACTTGATATGTAGACTTAGAAAAACACAAGGAAGGACATAGAAAAGTTTAGAGTGTTTGGCCCCACCAATTAGATTTACCCCCGAATTAAGAACCTTAATTCATCCTGAATTAAGGAGAACATCGACACAGAATTGGAATGACTTGAAATTTGGTAAGAGCGCTCAGAAGAGGGAAAAGAAGCACTTGGAAAGTTTCACCATGATTGAGCCAAGCACCTAAATTCATCCCTGAATTAAGGACCTTAATTTGGTACCAAGTATAAGTGTTATGCCCTGGCACATTGACACTTGGCACAAGTGATCCCTTAGTCCTCCTACGTATATTCGTGAAGTTTTATAGATTTCCAGAGTGCCTATCATCAAGAATGAAGATGTGATGTTCCAAATGGCAGGATAATCTAAGTCATGAAAGAATGATGATCGAAACTCATCAACAATCTACCAAATTGCATGAGAGACATCTGAATGAAGCAAGGAACTCGAACCAAAAGGACTTGGCCATTATGTGGATAAAGATTAGATTTGGTACCGAATTAAGGACCTTAATTTGGCATCGAATTTAGTGCTTAACTCAAAGAGTCATGATATTTTTTATGTTGTCTTGGACTGGTTTCTGGACTTCATTGGTAGCGGACTTCTGATATAATATGACTGCTACCACTATAAATATCAACCTACCTTCTACCAAAAAAAGATTTTCACTCTACCGAATCTTTATTAACACTCTTGGACTTGGAGCTTCATCAACACCTTCTTCACTTCTTATCTCTTCCAAACTTATTCAAATTCATTGTAACTTAGAGCTAGGGAAAAATTAGTCATAATCCTGAGAGATAACAACTAGCAACCAATAGTAAGGAGATTAAAGTGGACTTAGGTCGAGATTACCCCAAACCACTGTAAAACTCTACATCTCTTTTACTGCTTTATGTTATTTCACTTTTACTATTATCTGAACCAGTGCTTTCATTTAAGTACTGGGTGTTGATCTATTTTTTGGGTCAACATGGATAGTAAAAAGAAATTATTAGTTTCATATCAATGTCGAGAGTAGGAATTGTTGGTGGTAACAAATTCATCAGTTGCCAATAAGCCATAAAGAGTGTAGACTCTAACATATGGCATGATTCTTAAATCTATAATAGATTCCAATATATTACCAAAATACAGTTTTGATAGTTATACCCAAATGGATATTATCCATCGGCTATAGGTAAGTCATCGAAAGGAAGACCAATGTAGCTGAATTATAGTAAGCAACGCCGATGAAAATAATGTTGTAAATTTCAATTATTGAAAATAGCATAACAGATTCTTCGGTCAACGTGTTTGAGTTAATTTTGGATTCTATTTGCAAAAATATCATCTAATATGACTTTGAATCTTGTACATCTTTATTGAAATAGAAATTCTGAATAATGATTTAGAACATACTTTTTGCACATGATAACCAAAATGTCAAGATGTCCAGGGGAGTGATAACTAAGTTTATAAGTGTTAGATAAGATCCAAGAACTGATATGAGAATATCATTTAACAAGCATCATAATTGAGCTAATATTTTAATAGAGAAATCAAGTAGTTTGATTATCGATAAAAATGCAGGGGAATCATGTGCCTGTATGAAAGAATATTAAAGATACGAAAATATTTCTATAACTATAAGTAAGGATGTTGATATTGTCCTAAATGATACACATAGACACCGTATTAAAATGTTTAATGTGGAGAACATGAGCTAGATTCCTTTTGCATCGGCAATACGAATAATCACATATGCTATGTTGTCTATTGTATCGGTATTCACTTATGTTGTTAATGCATTGATCGACTATGAAATTCGAACTAATATCACAAATTGGTAGTTATGGATATTAACGTGTATTTACAAAATACTAAAGAATTGTTAATAACTAACTCCTTATAAAGTAGCATTCAGACTTGAACTTCATAAGTGATATTATATATAGTATGTAAATCTTAAATTAATATTCAATCTTAATTAAGGAGATTTGAGTTGGAAATGTTCCAAATGAGCAGCGGTGGCTGATTCGATCGAAAGGCAGAGTACTTCACCTTGAATAACGTGGCAATGAAAGTAGTATTGATCATAAATTTATAACTGAGCTAGGGGTTGTAGGATTGATTCCACCCTAGAGGGGGGGTGAATAGGGTGATACTATTAATTGTAAAAATTATTTCAGAAGCTTATAAAATTGTTTCAAACAGATATATCAAAACAATAGCAGCACAGAGAATAGCAGAATAAATGCAGAAATAGAATGATACAGAATTTACCCAGCTTCGGCAAAACCCTGCCTACGTGCTGCCACCAAAGTTTCTACTAGAAATTAGATAGTCAGACGCTTACATACGTAAACTTGCAACACCTGCTATTGACTAACCTAACTCTACGCTCAAAACCCTGCCACAACTCAGCCACTGAGTTGCGAATTCTCAAACTACGCCACGTAGTTTGTCCCCTAATCACACGACTAGAAATTACAATGGTTTTAAAATGGAAAAATACAATTTAAAACACAATTAAAAATAATAACCCTAATTTTTAACTGTTAAGCCTTATAATTGAAACAAGGCCGGCCCAATCCCCTTTTCTTTTTATTATATCGGCCGTATTTCTTTGCTCTGTAAAACGGCGGCTCGTTGCTGCTCCCTTGTTCGATCAAAATTAGGGCTTTGGAGAAATTTGAAGATGCCGACTTTAATTAGATCGATTGATTTTGATTTCCTTGCTCTGTCGATTGATCGTCTCTTGAGATGCGTTCGGCTGCTTCTATTTGATTGAGTTTGACCTTGATTCGGGTATGTAATTTTTGCCTTTTGCTCTCTGGTTTGAATACTTGAACTCGATGCACTTAATTTGCCAATGATGTTACTTATTTATATATGATTCAAGACCCTAGAATTTCGTTCGTATACATTTACTTGAATTCATCACTTGATTTTTCTCGGCCATTCGATTTTGTTTTAATGCCGATGATAAGTTATGACTTGTTCATATCGAAAATTTTCATTTACTTCATTAACACGGTTTTGATTTCGAACTCGCTCGATTCCTTGATTGTCACGGCTTTGATTTAGAACCGTTCGACCTTTCCTTGATCGTTACGATCGTAAATTTCCTACTTGACTTCGGCTTTGATTTTTGACTTTTTCAATTGTGTAATTTGCTTGCTTGTCACAACTTGATTTCTTGGCTATCCGGTGTCGGTTTCTGACTTGGTCAATTTACTTGGCCACCACGGTTTCGAATTTGAACAGTGCTGATGTTGATTTCGATCTTCGTTTCTTTTGACTCCGGTCAATTGCTCATGGCTTTAACCTGATGTTGCTTGATGTTGTGCTGTTGAGCTTGATTCGAACTTGTACCCAGGTTATTTTGAGATTGGTACCTCATTTATGTTTTGTTCATCACTATTTTCATTTGCCTGTACTTGTGTACTGTCTGGTTCATATTGCATTGCTTCATTATTTGTGTCCACTGCATTCTTCGTTTGTTGTTCTTGTAGTCTTTGGTATCACTCTATTTCACTGGTACATGTGCATTGCTCACTTCGTTTGATCTACTTGGATTGTTTCTGGCTTCAAGTATAGTTGTCTGGTCTTTCATATTTGTTTCATGTGTACTCAGTATCACCTGATGTTATGGTTTTGTTGCTTCACCATACTTCTGTATTTTCATTTAGTCTTGGTTCATGTAGGGTTGTAGTTGCATTGTGTATTTGTGTTCATTGTTATGGCACTGAGTTGTTTGGTCGACACACTTCAAGTGGTCTGTATTTGTACTTTCACGCATGTACTGCTGCACTGTTTCTTGGTGAAGTTCATTTGAATTTGTCGTAGTGTTGCAGTCTTGAGTCTTGGTTCCATTGATGATGCTCTGTGTTTGTTGTATATATGAGCTGCTGTGTTGATCTTGCTTGCTACCTGGTCGACACTTGCAGTTCACTAGTCGTGTCACTTGCTTATGGTGGTTCATATATTTCATTTTTTGCAGACCTGTGTTGCTATGTTTCCATATTAGTCTGGTTGGAGTTTTGCTTGTATCACTGTTAAACTTCATGTTGAGGCTTGTGCTGCTGCGTTGAATTTGACTTGAGAACTTTTGTGTTGTGCTTTTGTTTGGTGCACATCCTTGACCTGTTGCAGTGTTCATGTATTTTGTTTATAGCCACTGGTTCATTAGTGTTGATTATTGATGTTGTTCATACTGTCTGGATTAGTGCAGTGTGCATTCTAGCTTATAACTGTGTCACGGTGATACATCAAGTTGCTGAGTTGAATCCAGCTTGTAGCTCGGATTTGACCTTGTGTTGTATATTTTAACATTATTTTTATTGCACTTGAGTTGAACCCGACTTTTTGGGTTTGACCTGTGTTCACCTGTCCCTGTAATGTTATCAAGTGTATATATCGATGTGCACGGTCTTGTGGCATATACAGTGATACACTGTGTATGTCACAAGCTGTTCGTGAATGATAAATTAAATGATGAAGAACAACCCAAATAACCGAGGCAAATATTATTTTCAAAATCTACATTTTATTTTATACTACAAAAATATTTTATTTTCAGTTTTACTACGTCAATGTATATTTTCGCAGATTTCTCAGATGCTGGATTCACATTGGAATAAAGTTGAAGATCGGTAGGAGTTGAGTGAATGAGTGATATGTAGTGAGGTGCAATGTGAATTATAATTTAATCAAATTTGTATTGTAATTGAAATGAGAGCTTGAAATTTGTACTATTCAAAAATTGTAATAAATATTTGTTTGAATAAAATTTCTGTTTGAATTCAAATTCTGTGTTATTTATTTTATTCAGCAAATATTTATTTAATCTATGAAAAATAAAATAGTATATTAACAAATACATTTAAATGAATATATATATTTATTATCATCAAACAAAAATCATATAATCGCATATTCAACAATCTCTCCCTTTTGATGATAACAAACATATATTTAAAATTTTGAAACATATTAAATGTATTTGATGATTCCATTTGCTCCCACTATTTGAATGCTTCATCTTTACACAAAACTCCCCCTTCATATATGCATAAAAATATGCAAATGAGTCTAGATGCAACATAAAAATATGCAAATGAGTCTAGATGCAATATTTGACATTTATTTGCCAAAATCTTAACATTTCTCTCCCCCTTTTGTTATCAGCAAAAGAGTAATAGTGTTATGAAAATAGAGATAAGGTGATAGATAGTAATACAACATTAAAAATCAATCGAATATAAATATGAAATTTCAATAAAAAAATCAAACAAAAATCATAACTACTCTTGTTAGGTGCATATTCCACTTTTAGAAATGATGGGAATGATGTCATCATATAAAATCATACAGTTGGGACTATTTGTGGTATATTTATATCAGGAATTTGAATATCTACTAACCATGCATAACCGTTAGGACTTTTAAATGAGATTAGTAGTATTTCAATTTTATTTTAAAAAATGAATTCAAGTATCTTCTAACCACGCATAACTGTGAGGACTTTTAAATGGGATTAGAATCAACTTGTTTATTTAATAAATCAATTTTGATATGCGTTCCATACATGCATAACCGCGAGGACTTTTAAATGAGCATGGAAGCACAAACAAATTCCAAGTAATTCACCCATGCATAACCGTGAGGACTTTTAAATGAGAGTGAATACTTTGGATTTTATATTATTTTATTTTATTTTATTTTACATATAAAATGAAAAACGAATGATTCATGTTTAAAGTACCACATATCGACAAACTATGTTGGATTTTGATGAGCGATGGTCGATAGAAACATGATAGAAATAGAAATGGTCATGGAATCTTTACCAAACAAAAAGTTTTTATAACTCTTGTTTGAATTTCTAAAGAAATATTCTAAATATACTGTCTTGAGTAATAATGTATGATTAATATCAACCCTCATCATTTTTTCAATCACTATTTACCTTTTTGATAATTAGTAGGGAGAAAGATTTGTTAAATAGGCAAAAAGTCAAATTTCTAAAACACCTAAACTGAGACGTAGTTTGCAGTAACTATTTTCTGCTAGGGGTTTTGTAAAGATGTCCGCCAATTGAGAATCGATTGAAATAAAATTTATGCTGATATTTTCTTTGGAAATATGATCTCTAATAAAATGATGTCTAACATCCATTTTTTTGTTCCTGAGTGACGTACATGATTATTTGTGAGATCAATTGCGCTTTTGCTATCACACATTAGTGGTACACGTTTAAAATTTAGACCATAGTCTTGCAAGTCTGTATCATCCATAAGATTTGAGTAGAGCAACCACTTAGAGTAGTATACTCTGCCTCTGTGGTGTATAATGCAATACACTTCTGTTTTCTGCTTGACCACGCTACTAATGAATGTCCTAACATAAAGCATGCTCCACTAGTACTTTTTCTATCAACTAGATTTCCAGCATAATCTGCATCTGAAAAACCTTTTAATTCAAAGTTATCATTTGTTGGATACCAAAGACCAAACCGTGGGGTGTGCAACAAATATCTTATAATTCTTTTAACAGCTTTTAAATGAGATTCTTTTGGGTTAGATTGAAAACGTCCACACAAGCAGACAGAAAACATGATGTCAGGTCTAGAAGCGGTAAGATAAAGGAGTGATCCAATCATACCTCTGTATTGCTTTTGATCAACTGCCTTACCTTTTTCATCCTTGTTAAGTTTAATTGTTGTACTCATGGGGGTTCTTGCTAGTTTAGCATCTTTCAATCCAAATTTGTTGACAAGTTCCCTAATATATTTTGTTTGAGAAATGAATGTACCTTTATCGCTTTTTTTGATTTGAAATCCTAAAAAGAATTTTAGCTCTCCAACCAAGCTCATTTCAAACTTTTCCTGCATAACTTTTTCAAATTTCTCATACAATAACTTGTTCGTAGCACCATAAATGATGTCATCAGCATATATTTGAACAATCAAAAGATCATCATTTTCATGCAAAAGAAATAGTGTGGTGTCTACACAGCCCTTTTTGAACCCATTTTCAAGGAGATAAGAACTAAGACATTCATACCAAGCTCTAGGAGCTTGTTTTAATCCATACAATGCCTTTTTAAGTTTATATGCATGGTTTGGATATTCATGACTTTCAAAACCTTCTGGTTGTTCAACAAATACATCTTCTTTTAAAATTCCGTTAAGAAAATCACTTTTAATGTCCATTTGTCTTAGTTTAAATCTTTGTAGCAAGCAAAAGCTAATAATATTCTAATTGATTCTAGTATGGCTACTGGTGCAAAAGTTTCATCAAAGTCAGCTCCTTCAATTTGATTGTATCCTTTAGCGACTAATCTTGCTTTATTTCTAATTACATTTCCAGATTCATCATATTTATTTTTAAAAATCCATTTTGTTCCAATGGCTGGATAATCCTTAGGTCTAGGTGCTAGACTCCAAACATCATTTCGTTCAAATTGATTTAGCTCTTCTTGCATGGCCATAAACCAGTTTTCATCATTAAGAGTTGTATCTATGTCATTTGGTTCTATTTATGAAATAAATCCACTATATGAACACAGATCACATAGATTTCTAAAGGAGGAACGAGTTTGTATACCTGCTATTGGGTTTCCTATTACCAATTCTGGAGGATGATCTGCTTTGAATTTCAGTTTCTCTGGATCTAGATTCCTTCGGACTTCTTTAGTTGCGGCAGTTTCTTTTGGTTTTTCATGTTCATCTTTTTCGTTCTCCTCTTCAACATTGCTTTTGTTTGTTTCCTGATCATCAATGCCTTCATCAAATTTCACATTGATTGACTCCACGATTGTTTTAGTCTTTTTGTTGTAGACTCTATAAGCTTTGCTTCTAGAAGAGTATCCAATGAAAATGCCCTCATCATCTTTTGATTCATATTTTCCTAATTGATCACCTGTATTGAGAATATAGCATGGACACCCAAACACTTTGAAGTAAGCAATGTTTGGTTTATTTTTGAACCATAGCTCATAGGGTGTTTTGTTAAGAATCGGTCTAACCATAACTCTATTCATTACATAACATGCTGTGTTTACCGCTTCTGCCCAAAAATGCAAAGGTAGTTCATACTCATTTATCATAGACCTAGCCAACTCATGCAAAGTTCGATTCTTTCTCTCAACTACCCTATTTTGTTGTGGAGAACGTGGTGCAGAGAATTCATGTTTGAATCCATTTTCATCAACAAAAATTTCAAATTCGTAATTTTCAAATTCTCCACCATGATCACTTCTTGGTGAAATAATAGAAACTTCTTTTTCATTTTGGACTAATTTTGTGAAATTTTTGAAGTATGAAAATGTTTCTAATTTCTTAGCTAAGAAATATACCCATGTATATCTTGTGTGATCATCAACTATCACAAAACAATATTTCTTACCACCTAAGCTAGCAATGTCGTTAGGTCCAAATAGATCCATATGAACTAGTTCAAGAACTCTAGAAGTGCTTACATTGTTCTTGGCATGAAATGATGATTTTTTAAGTTTTCTCATAGTGCATGCTTTACATAAAAATTTTGTTTCATAATCATGTGATGGCAGTCCTTTTACCAAATCTTTTCTTTTCAGTTTGTTAACAGATTCATGCTAGCATGCCCTAATCGTCTATGCCATAAATTTACTTCTATATCCTTGGCTACCAAACATTTTGAAAGGGTGATATCATCAAACGATAGAGAGTATATATTACCTTTCCTCTTACCCGAAAATAAATTTTCTTTTGATGATTGGTCAACAATTTTGCACAAGTCAGAGTTAAAAATAACATTCATACCTTTATCACATAGCTGGCTGATTGATATCAAATTTTGGTGCAGATTTTCAACATATAGCACGTCATTTAAGGTAAATGTATTGTTACCTACTTTACCTTTACCGACAATTCTACACCTGTCATTATTACCCATAATGACTTTGCCACCTTTATACTTTTCTAGGCTAAGGAACTTTGATTTGTCGCCTGTCATGTGCCTGGAACAGCCAGAATCCAGGTAGCATTGCTGTTGTTTCTTAGCCTGCCAGCATACCAACATATGGAGAGAGCTTAATGACCTATTTGTTTTTATAGGTCCATGATTGTTAGTGGAGACAAATTTTGAAAGATAGGTTTGCGGAGATCCAAAACTGTTTATATATGTTCCTTTCGACATCCAGATTAGTTTATCTTTAAGATATTTTATATTTGTGCCTTTTGGAATCCAAATTGGTATAGTTTTCACGTATTTGGGTCTATACCAACAATTTTTTTGATTGTGTCCAAATTTTCTACAAATTGTGCACATTGAATCGAATTGATTAATTTTATTTCTAACATTTTGAGATTTATTATATCCAAGTCCTTGTCTAACTGTATTAACGGTTTGTTTTCCTAATAGCATATTCAACGATTTTTCACCTTTTGAAAATTTATCTAAAGTCATTGATAGTTGTTGGACTTATGTTTTGAGAGATTCATTTTCGTTTAACAATTGTGTGCACCTTTTAATAGAATTTTCTCTTCTTGTATTTTAACCTTCTTTCAAAATCAGAATTTCATTTTCAAGCGATTTAATTTTGATTTCTGATTTTGTAATCTCTTTTTTGAATGTTGGACACTTATCACACTTAGGGATCATACTTTGATAGGTTTTAACTAATTGGTCAAGTTGTTTATTTAAATCTATCAAAGTAACTTTTTGTGATTCAAGTTTGGCATACTTTTCCCTAAGTCGTTCAAAACAGCCATTTACTTCGTGGAAATATATAAGTAATTCTGAATGAGTAAGTTTTGATACCGCACTTGGCTCGTCATCATCACTGTCAGTTATTTCACCATGAAGACACAGATTTGCTCTTTCACTCTCACTACCGGTGTTATCACTTTCATCTTCATCAATTTCATCCCAAGTAGCTGCAAAACTTCTCCTCTTCAGTTTCTTTCCTTGACTAGGTCGATTTTGAGGACAATTTGGCTTGATATGGCCAGGTTTATTACATTTGTTGCAGATGATCTCTTGTTTTTCTGAATGGTCTAGTACTTTGTTTATTCTGCTCTTTACTTGATGATTTTTGGTCGGATTGCCATATTTACGATTCCACTTTTTGAATCTTTTTATAAATAGTGCTAATTCAGCTTCACCATCATCATCATCATCTTCATTTTCAGTTGTTCCTTTGAGAGCTATTGATTTCTTTCGAGTGTCACCTCCTTCACGCTCTTCCTTGAATTTCATTTATAGCTCACAAGCGGTGAGATTTCCAATGAGCTCTTCCACCTTGATTTGTTTCAAATCCTTCGATTCTTGAATAGCTGTGACTTTTGCTTCAAAACTCCGTGGAAGAACTCTGAGAATTTTTCGAACTATTTCCAATTCCGTGTATGATTTTCCAAGAGCTTTTGATTTGTATATAATATTGGAAAGCTATCTGTGACGCCCCACCTCTATACCCACGCTAGCCAAGAACACTACGGTGTAATGCTGTCAACTAGCACGGAGAATAAGGCTGTTGAGGAGCGACCATCCGTGTAATTGCTTTGCGCGAGCACCGATATGTCAGATAGTATAACATGCATTTAATTTTCAAGAGGAAATCCGACATACCGACACAAACACAAAGCTACTACACAGTGGCTATAATGATCTTTGGAAACAAATATAGAAATAAGCATAACACAAATCAGTCACAGATAATTCATATCACAAAGGCGGAAATAGATATGAATATAACACATGAAAGTGTACATCAGAGTAGTGGTCAAACAAGATCCACAATATCAAAAAGAATAGATACAAGTGCTAGACAAAAGAATAAGTATACATCATAGAGTCTGTATCTCAAATGTATACAACAAAAACTACTAAACTAAAGTAGTTAGCTAAAAGTCAGAAGATGGTTCCAGATAGGAAGCCATGAGGAAGCACCTGTAATATCTCAGTCTGACCCGAGTATTATTTAAGAAGAAAATAATAAACGGATCAGTCTAGCTATAAATATCAGATGAAATGATATAGAATAAGAGATATGACTAAACGCATAATAATCACAATGCCAAGCTGTGATAAATAAATAATTGAAAAATCAACAAGAGATTAATCAATATCGCAAAGATCTTCTCAAAGATAAAAAGGAATGTCATACTCCTAATTTCATTCACCAAGCCACAATAAATGACATATATATCAATGCCAATCGTAAAAGTTGGTGAAACATAAATTCCAGAATTCAACACACGAAATCCAGAAATCACAAGAAAAGGATGGCCAAGACATTGATGTAGTGCAAACGGTACATCCAATGTATCAAAAGCATGACATTGATGTAGTGCAAACGGTACATCCAATGTATCAAAAGCAAAGACATTGATGTAGTGCAAACGGTACATCCAATGTATCAAAAGTATATCATCGATGTAGTGCAAACGGTACATCCAATGAATCAAAAGCATATCATTGATGTAGTGCAAACGGTACATCCAATGAATCAAAAGCAAAGAAATTGATGTAGTGCAAACGGTACATCCAATGTATCAAAAGCATATCATTGATGTAGTGCAAACGGTACATCCAATGAATCAAAAGCAAAGACATTGATGTAGTGCAAACGGTACATCCAATGTATCAAAAGCAAAGACATTAATGTAGTGCAAACGGTACATCCAATGTATCAAAAGCAAAGACATTGATGTAGTGCAAACGGTACATCCAATGTATCAAAAGCAAAGACATCGCACATGCTAGTCTAAAACATAAAATGATCGTCATGATCAAAGAGAAGTGTCGATTATAGTAAGCTAGTAAATATATGAGCTTAGCTTCATGTCCCATAACCACTAGCTTAACTTAAATATTTACGAACAAATTGTATATCTCCACTAGAAAATTATCACAAGAGATTTAATCGAACAAGTCCAAGAATTAACCGGCGAAGTAAACGCAAGTGTTTCATACCACTT
Source organism: Allium cepa (assembly GCA_030765085.1). Taxonomy (NCBI): domain Eukaryota; kingdom Viridiplantae; phylum Streptophyta; class Magnoliopsida; order Asparagales; family Amaryllidaceae; genus Allium; species Allium cepa. The sequence continues at coordinate 624,767,847 of CM060932.1, read as the reverse complement.
GTTTTACTAAGTCGTTTAATTAGATTTCTCATCCGAGTGAGGTAAAGGTCTGTATATACTAATAGATTGGAAAATGGTTTAAGAAAACGAGCTTTGTTATAAAATAGTGTTGAAATCATTTGAAGAAAGAGTTTTGATATTTACTACTAGTATAGAAAACCTTTATACTTTTAAAGTGACAAATCACTAGAAGATTGTAGGAACACTCAATCACTAAAATTCACATTCGAAGGCGTGAATAGAATCCAAAGAAATCGAACCGAATCCATCGAAATGGATATTCCAAGAATTCCCGAAGAAAATAAGTCATCAAAGTCAATAACAAATGATAACAACAAATAGGGAAATAACACAAATCGATTAAAGTTGGAAACTCAGAAAACTAGGCAAAATAGGCATAGTTGGTAAATAGCAGCAGGTCGGTCAACCGAACTCCCTGAGTCGGCTGACCGAACAGGGCTTGGAAGTGCTCGGGGCACCAGTCTGTCGACAGGCCCAGGGGCTCGGTCGACCGAAGCCTGTAACCGGCACTTCCAAACAAAGGCAGGAAGTGCCTGGGTAGCAGGTCGGTCGACCGGCCCAGGGGCTCGGTCGACCGAACCTGTTGCCAACACTCCCCTTCCCTATTTTGGATGAGGTGCAAAATCTCGATCAAATTGCATTCGCACGAGCAACGGCGCTAAGGGTTTATGCCAATCGACTACCCGGCCCTATATGCTCCTCGATGCATCACTAAAAACATGTTCAAACATCAAAGTTAGGATTTTTAACTAATTGAACTCAAAACACCAAAAATTGGAATATTCACCAAATCAACCTAAACCAAAAGCAAATGCACACGAATAAGTGTTAGGAATTCATACCTAACATTCGAAGATAAATATAAGCATAGATGTGAGTTAAAAATCTCACCTTTGAACCCAAATCAATAAAGAAGAAGCTTGAAAGCAAAGGAGGATCAACCACTCTTCAATCTCAATACTAGAAGCTTGAATCTAAGCTCAAAAGAAGAACATTCCTAAGTTAGGTTTTAGAAAATTTATGAAATTGAATGGAGATAGAGTTAGAGAAGAAGAAGGAGATGCCTACTAATGGGTTCTCTTTGATTTTGGAGCAAGAACTTGAGCTAGCAAGAGGAATTAGGGCTTGGAGTTTCTAATTCCCTTTCCTTTCCACCATTTTCAGTTGGAGCTTGAGTTTGAGGAGTGGGAATGAGTGAATGGAGAGGAGAGGGCTGAGCTAGAGTATAAGTGGGGTTTATGGGCTGTAACCCAACCCAAAGCCCTAAAGAAAAAGTAGCAAAATTCAACTTACTCCAAACATAATTTATACTCAAAAAGGTCGCAAACGACATTTTAAACTCAATGGGAGTGGTCCCGAGTCCTAATTCGACCGTATGCAAAAAGTAGCTTTTCGGACTAAAATCCGACGAACTATAAAATATTTAAATATAAAATCGATAAATATGCGGGTTGTTACAGACTCCCCTCCTTAAAGAAATTGCGTCCTCGCAATACTTAAGAAGAAAATAAGAAGTAACAACCATAGAAGCATATCAACACAAAAGAAAATTTGAAATAGGAAGTTCGCCATAAAGAGCACGAAAGAGTAAGTCCGAACGAGATCGCTCGATGAATTCTCTGGATTCCCAAGAGCAATCCTTAGGATTTGGGAACCATTGAACTCTCACAAGAAGAACATCTTTATTCCGAAGGCGCTCAACCTCCGAAGTAATGATGCGAATGGAATGTTGCTCATAAATCAAATCTGGTGAAACTTCAATTTCCACAATATCACCAGACACAAGAATAAAAAAATTCGGAATCCCTAAGGCATTTCCGTAGATAAAAGACGTGGAGAACGTCAAGAATAGCAGAAAATTGAGCTGGTGCAACGACGTTGTATAATAACAGTACGCCCTAGAAACTAGGAACTCAAATAATTTGGGACATCAGCGTAGTACAAAATCGGTACGCCAAATGAACCAAAGCCCGGATAATTTCGGAACATCGACGTAGTACAAAAACGGTACGTCCAATGAACCGATAAACCGGAACAACGATGTAGTATAATAATGGTACATCCATTGATCCAGATAAGACGGAACATCGATGTAGTATAATAATAGTACATCCGATGAACCGAACACCATAAAAGAACATCGGACGCTAGTCCATAAAAAAATGAGATAAAGCTCAATAGAACGAAGTATATCAAAACGTCCGATGAATTTGGTAAAAAGATAATTCCATTCAGACATCATCAAAGAATCAACCACTTGTTGCCTACGACAAAGCGCATTGGCAACATGATTTTCCCTTCGGGAATAGAAAGAATATCCAGATCATAAGATGCTAGGAATTCGAGTCAACATGAAGTTCCCTATGAGAAAATAAATATTCCAAAGATTTATGATCGAGGTAGAGAACAAATTTCTCATCCAAATATGATGATGCCAAATTCCAAAAGTATAAACAATAGTCGCGAGCACTAAATCATGAGTGGCATATCTAGTCTCGATAATCTATAATGATTTAGAAGCACAAGTGATAGCACGTTCTCCTTTGCAAGAGAATGACATCCAAACCAATACAACTAGTATCGGTACAAATAGCAAAGTCTTGGTTCCCCTTCAGAAATCACAAGAATAAGAGTATCAAAAGGAAGAGTTCTTTTAAATAATCCTCTTTCCCGAAAAGTTAAAACTTACAAAATTACATTTTTATTTTTATGTAATAATCTTTCTACAAAAATTTATATTTTTACAAGTCAATATATCGTGTCTGACTGTCTCATCAAAGCGTTTAGGAGATTCCTATCGATAACGTTGATCAAGCGCATCGACCAGAATTCTTAAAACACTAAATGGGCAATACAATCACAAAATCATATTCTATAGGATAAGTAAGTTTCTCAAAAACTTCTAAGAATATTCTTTGTTTGTTTTAAGAACAAAAAAATCAAATTGTACTTATAAATAAATCTTATGAAAAAGATTTACAAAATTTTTAAATTTCTATTTTCATCCAAAATCAATAAATACACAAATGAAGTCATCGAGATATTCATAGAATACTCGATTTATAAAATGGATGAAACAAGGTGGGCAAACTAAATGACATAATAAGTCATTCATAAGAATCATAACGAGTGCGTAATGCGGTAAGTGGAATGCTAACTTCCGCAACTCGTAGCAAATGAAAACCAGTGGCAAGGTCGAGCTGAAAAGACCTTAACACTACTAAAAAGATTGCTTAGGTGACAGTCCTAAGACAAATTCAAAAATACCGAAAAATTTCTCAAACTACATGAATAAGAGAAACAACACTTTCCTTATAAGTGGGCTTAAGGAATAAAATGATTCCACCAAAAATTTGAAATCGGAATCACAAAGAAAAATAGAAAGCTGCTTAACAGATAGAAAATGTCGAAGATGAATAGTCCACTCGAAAAATAGGATATGGGCTTCACAATGATTAAGCCGATCCTTTCAAAAAAATCAATTTCGAAGCCTAAGTAAAAATATCGGCTCGGAAAGAAAAATCTCATAAAATAATTTCGACATCAATAAAAAGCAAATTGAGTGTTGCGGATCTACCATCCAGATTCACAATCCTTAAAGAAGTCATCAAGCCCAAAATATTCAAAGAAAAAGAATCGACAAGTTCTTTTGATATAAAAATAATGAGATGAAACCCATAACAAAAAGAATTCGAATAAGAAGATCACGAAATAAAACAATGCCGTCAAGGATTGAGTGAAAAATACCTTGACCAAGAGAAGAGTTGCTAGGGGCTTGCAGCTTTCCTTCTCTCTTGCTTGGAAGCTTAGGACACGAAAATAAAAGATGGCCCGAACCTTTGCAATACCGACAAAAGAGGGGTTTCGGGCACTCCCTTGCATAGTGGTCTGTGGAACCACAATTGTAGCATTGTCCACGACTAGAGGTGGGAGTCTTTGCTACCGGAGTTTGTTGCTTCCCTTTCTTATTAGAATTGGGGCCTTTGGATTTAATAGGCCTCTTCAAGTTATTTTCGAAGTTCTGTTGGGCACGCACAACTTCAACATCACCTTCATTATCGGCCTCTTCAAGACGAAGAGCGATATCAATAAGCTGATCAAATGAAACCTCAAGTTTCAGAAGTAATGGCTTATTAAGATTCTCATTCAAGCCATAGACAAATCTCTGATTTTTCTTCATCGGGGTATTAATATACTCAATCCCGTATTTAGAAAGAGATTCGAAAGGTGCGACATAATCTGTCACAGAAGATTCACCTTGAACAAGGTCGATAAAACGCCGGGCCAAAGTTACTTTTTCAGCCTCCGGCACAAATTTCAATTCGAATCTTCCTAAGAATTGCTCCCAAGTAAGATCCGCTTTAATGATTTCGAAAACCAAGAGCTCATACCAATCTAATGCTCTTTCTTCGAGCATGCTAGAAGCCACTTGGACTCGATGTAGATCAATAAGATTCATGCGAGAAAAGATACGATCGCACGATTTGAGCCAAGCTTGAATTTCAATAACACTCTCGGATCCCTTGAATGGCCTTCCACCCAAATCGGTGTAGTCTCTGCACAAGCGTGCAAAACCGGATCTAGGATGAGTAGGCTCTGGATTGGGCCCGGCAGCTTAAGCGTTCTTAACAAGATCTAGAAGCTGCTGAGCAGACATGAATACTCCATCCTGAGGAGTAGCACTAGATGGACCGGCGCTGGAACGGCCTGGTCTAACCATTTCTCTTCTTTAAGAAAGAAAGAAAGAAAGAAGAGGAAAAGGTTATTCTCAAAATAAATTTCAATCAAACTTGATTGATAAAACAAGGAATCATAAAGAAAATAGGATGAATCGGTACGAAGACTCGAATTAAATCCTAAAGCATGACTCCTAAGATGGACTTAGGATGATGATCCTTGTTAAATTATTCTACATTGTTCTGAAGTTTGGCTCTGATACCAAGCTGTGATGCCCCACCTCTATACCCACGCTAGCCAAGAACATTACGGTGTAATGCTGTCAACTAGCACGGAGAATAAGGCTGTTGAGGAGCGACCATCCGTGTAATTGCTTTGCGCGAGCACCGATATGTCAGATAGTATAACATGCATTTAATTTTCAAGAGGAAATCCGACATACCGATACAAATACAAAACTACTGCACAGTGGCTATAATGATCTTCGGAAACAAATATAGAAATAAGCATAACACAAATCAGTCACAGATAATTCATATCACAAAGGCGGAAATAGATATGAATATAACACATGAAAGTGTACATCAGAGTAGTGGTCAAACAAGATCCACAATATCAAAAAGAATAGATACAAGTGCTAGACAAAAGAATAAGTATACATCATAGAGTCTGTATCTCATATGTATACAACAAAAACTACTAAACTAAAGTAGTTAGCCAAAAGTCAGAAGATGGTTCCAGATAGGAAGCCATGAGGAAGCACCTGTAATATCTCAGTCTGACTCGAGTATTATTTAAGAAAAAAATAATAAACAGATCAGTCTAGCCATAAATATCAGATGAAATGATATAGAATAAGAGATATGACTAAATGCATAATAATCACAATGCCAAGCTGTGATAAATAAATAATTGAAAAATCAACAAGAGATTAATCAATATCGCAAAGATCTTCTCAAAGATAAAAAGGAATGTCATGCTCCTAATTTCATTCACCAAGCCACAATAAATGACATATATATCAATGCCAATCGTAAAAGTTGGTGAAACATAAATTCCAGAATTCAACACATGAAATCCAGAAATCACAAGAAAAGGATGGCCAAGACATTGATGTAGTGCAAACGGTACATCCAATGTATCAAAAGCATGACATTGATGTAGTGCAAACGGTACATCCAATGTATCAAAAGCAAAGACATTGATGTAGTGCAAACGGTACATCCAATGTATCAAAAGTATATCATCGATGTAGTGCAAACGGTACATCCAATGAATCAAACGCTTATCATTGATGTAGTGCAAACGGTACATCCAATGAATCAAAAGCAAATACATTGATGTAGTACAAACGGTACATCCAATGTATCAAAAGCATATCATTGATGTAGTGCAAACGGTACATCCAATGAATCAAAAGCAAAGACATTGATGTAGTGCAAACGGTACATCCAATGTATCAAAAGCAAAGACATTGATGTAGTGCAAACGGTACATCCAATGTATCAAAAGCAAAGACAATGATGTAGTGCAAACGGTACATCCAATGTATCAAAAGCAAAGACTCGCACATGCTAGTCTAAAACATAAAATGATCGTCATGATCAAAGAGAAGTGTCGATTACAGTAAGCTAGTAAATATATGAGCTTAGCTTCATGTCCCATAACCACTAGCTTAGCTTAAATATTTACGAACAAATTGTAGATCTCCACTAGAAAATTGTCGCAAGAGATTCAATCGAACAAGTCCAAGAATTAACCGACGAAGTAAACGCAAGTGTTTCATACCACTTGTTTTACTAAGTCGTTTAATTAGATTTCTCATCCGAGTGAGGTAAAGGTTTGTATATACTAATAGATTGGAAAATGGTTTAAGAAAATGAGCTTTGTTATAAAATAGTGTTGAAATCATTTGAAGAAAGAGTTTTGATATTTACTACTAGTATAGAAAACCTTTATATTTTTAAAGTGACAAATCACTAGAAGATTGTAGGAACACTCAATCACTAAAATTCACGTTCGAAGGCGTGAATAGAATCCAAAGAAATCGATACCGAATCCATCGAAACGGATATTCCAAGAATTCCCGAAGAAAATAAGTCATCAAAGTCAATAACAAATGATAACAACAAATAGGGAAATAACGCAAATCGATTAAAGTTGGAAATTCGGACAACTAGGCAAAATAGGCATAGTTGGCAAATAGCAGCAGGTCGGTCAAACGGACTCTCTGAGTCGGCTGACCGAACAGGGTTTGGAAGTGCTTTGGGCACCAGGTCGGTCGACCGGCCCAGGGGCTCGGTCGGCCGAAGCCTGTAACCGGCACTTCCAAACAGAGGCAGGAAGTGCCTGGGTAGCAGGTCGGTCGACCGGCCCAGGGGCTCGGTCGGCCGAACCTGTTGCCAGCACTCCCCTTCCCTATTTTGGATGAGGTGCAAAATCTCGATCAAATTGCATTCGCACGAGCAACGACGCTAAGGGTTTATGCCAATCGACTACCCGGCCCTATATGCTCCTCGATGCATCACCAAAAACATGTTCAAACATCAAAGTTAGGATTTTTAACGAATTGAACTCAAAACACCAAAAATGTGAATATTCACCAAATCAATCCAAACCAAAAGCAAATGCACACGAATAAGTGTTAGGAATTCATACCTAACATTCGAAGATGAATATAAGCATAGATGTGAGATAAAAATCTCACCTTTGATCCCAAATCAATGAAGAAGAAGCTTGAAAGCAAAGAAGGATCAACCACTCTTCAATCTCAACACTAGAAGCTTGAATCTAAGCTCAAAAGAAGAACATTCCCTAAGTTAGGTTTTAGGAAATTTCTGAAATTGAATGGAGATAGAGTTAGAGAAGAAGAAGGAGATGCTTACTAATGGGTTCTCTTTGATTTTGGAGCAAGAACTTGAGCTAGCAAGAGGAACTAGGGCTTGGAGTTTCTAATTCCCTTTCCTTTCCACCATTTTCAGTTGGAGCTTGAGTTTGAGGAGTGGCAATGAGTGAATGGAGAGGAGAGGGCTGAGCTAGAGTATAAGTGGGGTTAATGGGCTGTAACCCAACCCAAAGCCCTAAAGAAAAAGTAGCAAAATTCAACTTACTCCAAACATATCGAAGTTTATACTCAAAAAGGTCGCAAACGACATTTTAAACTCAATGGGAGTGGTCCCGAGTCCTAATTCGACCGTATGCAAAAAGTAGTTTTTCGGACTAAAATCCGACGAACGATAAAATATTTAAATAAAATATTTAAATATAAAATCGATAAATATGCGGGTTGTCACACTATCCGTACATTTCTTTGACATTTTATTCCTTGGCCGTTGTGAAATTCTCATATTCGCTGCTTAGCATGGCAAGGCGAGATTCTTTGACTTGAGACGTTCCTTCGTGAGTCACTTCGAGTGTGTGCCATATTTCCTGCGCAGTTAGACAATGTGAGACCCGATTAAATTCAAATTGATCCGATGAACAGATAATAGAATTCATAGCTTTAGCATTAGCATTTTGTAATTTATCTTCTAGCTCTGTCCATTGATCCATCAGTTTATCTATTTCTTGATTATCTACAATTATAGTTGGTGCTCTATAACCTATCTCAACAATATTCCAAGCGTCAATGGTTTTCAGAAAAAAAATTATTCTATTTTTCCTGTAGGCGTATTCACCATTGAACATTGGTGGTCTAACTATGGACTGACCCTCAGCAAAAGCATTATTAAAAGAAGCCATTTTAAAAATTCAACTTTTTAAAACGAAAATTGATTTTGAAAATCAAATTTTTAACAAAAGTTGTCTTCTATTCCTAGCTCTGATACCACTTGTAGGATCGATTTCACCTTAGAGGGGGGTGAATAGGGTGATACTATTAATTATAAAAATTATTTCGGAAGCTTATAAAATTATTCCAACACAGATATATCAAAACAATAGCAGCACAGAGAATAGTAGAATAAATGCCGAAATAGAACGACACAAAATTTACCCAGCTTCGGCAAAAACCTGCCTACGTGCTGCCCCCAAGGTTTCTATTAGAAATTAGATAGTCAGACACTTACACACGTAAACTTGCAACACCTGCTATTGACTAACCTAACTCTACGCTCAAAACCCTGCCACAACTCAGCCACTGAGTTGCGAATTCTCAAACTATGCCACGTAGTTTGTCCCCTAGTAACACGACTAGAAATTACAATGGTTTTAAAATGGAAAAACACAATTTAAAACACAATTAAAAATAAAAACCCTAATTTTTAACTATTAAGCCTTACAATGGAAACAAGGCCGGCCCAATCCCCTTTTCTTTTTATTATATCGGTCGTATTTCTTTGCTCTGTAAAACGGCGGCTCGTTGCTTCTTCCTTGTTCGATCAAAATTAGGGCTTTGGAGAAATTTGAAGATGCCAACTTTAATTAGATCGATTGATTTTGATATCCTTGCTCTATCGATTGATCGTCTCTTGAGATGTGTTCGGTTGCTTTTATTTGATTGAGTTTGACCTTGATTCGGGTATGTAATTTTTGCCTTTTGCTCTCTGGTTTGAATACTTGAACTCGATGCACTTTATTTGCTGATGATGTTACTTATTTATATATGATCCGAGACCCTTGAATTTCGTTCGTATACATTTACTTGAATTCTTCACTTGATTTTTCTTGGCCATTCGATTTTGTTTTAATGTTGATGATAAGTTATGACTTGTTCATATCGAATAATTTCGTTTACTTCATTAACATGGTTTTGATTTCGAACTCGCTCGATTCCTTGATTGTCATGGCTTCAATTCAGAACTGTTCGATCTTTCCTTGGTTGTTATGGTAGTGAATTTCCTACTTGACTTTGGCTTTGATTTTTGACTTTTTCAATTGTATAATTTGCTTGCTTGTCACGGCTTGATTTCTTGGTTTTCACGGTGTCGATTTCTGACTTGGTCAATTTACTTAGCCACCACGGTTTCGAATTTGAACAGTGCTGATGTTTATTTCGATCTTTATTTCATTTGACTCCGGTCAGTTGCTCATGGCTTTAACTTGATGTTGCTTGATGTTGTGCTGTTGAGCTTGATTCGAACTTGTACCCTGGTTATTTTGAGACTGCTACCTCGTTTATGTTTTGTTCATCACTATTTTCATTTGCCTGTACTTGTGTACTGTCTGGTTCATATTGCATTGCTTCATCATTTGTGTCCACTGCATTCTTCGTTTGTTGTTCTTGTAGTCTTTGATATCATTCTGTTTCACTGGTACATGTGCATTGCTCACGTCGTTTGATCTATTTGCATTATTTCTGGCTTCAAGTATAGTTGCCTAGTCTTTCATATTTGTTTCATGTGTACTCAGTATCACGTGATGTTGTGGTTTTGTTGCTTCATCATACTTCTGTATTTTCATTTAGTCTTGGTTCCTGTAAGGCAGTAGTTGCATTGAGAATTTGTGTTCATTGTGATGGCACTGAGTTGTTTGGTCGACACACTTCAAGTGGTCTGTATTTGTACTTTCACATATGTACCACTGCACAGTTTCATGGTGAAGTTCATTTGAATTTGTCGTAGTGTTGCAGTCTTGAGTCTTGGTTCCATTGATGATGCTCTGTGTTTGTTGTATATATGAGCTGCTGTGTTGATCTTGCTTGCTACCTGGTCGACACTTGCAGTTCACTAGTCGTGTCACTTGCTTATGGTGGTTCATATATTTCATTTTTTGCAGACCTGTGTTGCTATGTTTCCATATTAGTCTGGTTGGAGTTTTGCTTGTATCACTGTTAAACTTCATGTTGAGGCTTGTGCTGCTGCATTGAATTTGACTTGAGAACTTTTGTGTTGTGCTTTTGTTTGGTGCACATCCTTGACCTGTTGTAGTGTTCATGTATTTTGTTTATAGCCACTGGTTCATTAGTGTTGATTATTGATGTTGTTCATGCTGTCTGGGTTAGTGCAGTGTGCTTTCTAGCTTGTAACTGTGTCACGGTGATACATCAAGTTGCTGAGTTGAATCCAGCTTGTAGCTCGAATTTGACCTTGTGTTGAATATTTTAACATTATTTTTATTGCACTTGAGTTGAACCCGATGTTTTGGGTTTGACCTGTGTTCACCTGTCCCTGTAATTTTATCAAATGTATATATTGGTGTGCACGGACTTGTGGCATATACAGTGATACACTGTGTATGTCACAAGTTGTTCGTGAATGATGAATTAAATGATGACGTACAACCCAAATAACCGAGACAAATATTATTTCAAAATCTACATTTCATTTTATACTGCAAAAATATTTTATTTTCAATTTTACCGCGTCAATGTATATTTTTGCAGATTTCTCAGATGATGGATTCACATTGGAATAAAGTTGAAGATCAGTACGAGTTGAGTGAATGAGTGATATGTAGTGAGGTGCGATGCGAATTATAATTTAATCAAATTTGTATTGTAATTGAAATTGTATATAGTGAGAGCTTGAAATTTGTACTATTCAAAAATTGCAATAAATATTTGTTTGAATAAAATTTCTGTTTGAATTCAAATTCTGTGTTATTTATTTTATTCAGCAAATATTTGTTTAATCTATGAAAAATAAAATAGAACATTAACAAATACATTTAAATGAATATATATATATATATGTTTATTATCATCAAACAAAAATCATATAATCGCATATTCAACAGGGGTGACTCCAAATGTTAAGAATCTCATGACATTGTTTTGTGAAAATAATGCCACGATACAGATCGTAAATAAAAGTAAGCTTATAAAATGTGTGGGCACATATTTTCGAAGTTCCATATAATAATGGTAGTTTATCATTGATGAAGAGTTGTTGGCTTAAAGTAAAGATAGTGATATAATATAGTAGACATGTTCACTAAGAAACTAGCTTGATCAGTTCTGAAATGATCAGAGGAATGAGATTAAGATCCCATAATTGATCCTAAGAGCAAGTGGAAGATTGAAAGAGCTAGTGGAATGCCCTATGTAATTTGTTACATATATCTAAATTTGTAATCAATCTTATTTGTAATAATGGTGATCATTTGCTTTTATGTACTTTGTTATATTGTAATATTTACGTAATTATAGTTGCAATCATAAGCAATTAATCACAATATAAACTGACTTTTTTCTATATATTTTTAGTCAAGATGTTTTTAGAAATGGATATTGATTCATCCGTTGAGACCGGAGTGCCAAACGCTCTCTAAATATTGGATAGTGTATTACTCATGGCTATTAGTGGAACTAAAGGGTTACATACTTATATTAAACTAACAACTATGGAATGACCCATCCAAGAGTTTTTACTTAGTTAATAACAATTGGGTCAAATATGAAATCTAAGGGTGATGATGTTACATAGTTCCCTTGATTTGAGAATACCGTTGAACTTCAATACGATTACTCCACTTTGATTATAATTAGATCATGGCATTGTAATCCATCGCGTGACTATAATTGGTTTGATTTAGAGCATTGGAAGTAAAGAACCGTTCAATGGAGAATTCATCCCCTCCGTTGTACGAGGTTAGTATCCCAGTCAATTGTGGTCAGCTCAAAGTCGAAATCTTTGGACAAAGTATTACGGCTGACAATAAATGTTATTATTGAAAAAGGACTTTGTTTATGAACTAACTGAGTTGAATATGGATGATGTTAGGATTTTTACTAAAAGCAGATTCCAAAAATCCTAAAACATTGTGATGTTGACGAAGAGAATGTGTGTTAATAATTATGACTAAAGCTGTCGTTTAAGAAAATGTGAAATTGGATTTAACCGAAAATATCGATAAGCACTGAATTCAGCCAAACTATCATACCATTAGCTAAGATGGTGTATGTTTACTAATTTTTGAATTGTTCAAAATTAATTGCCGATTGAATTCATACCTATGATGATCGCTTGACACTTCTGTCACATGATATAATCTATACAGTGCGTTGCGACGGTACCCGACCGACGTAGGACGATTACAAAGGTGGTAAAGTAGTAAACTCTAAACCATAACTAGTCATATATCTCAAGCCACAAGGATAAAATATAATAATAACCAACACAGACATAAAATAGATGAGATGGTAATAACTAAAATAAACCACGTAATCAGAATACAACAGATTCACCATGGTTATATACAAAGATCACAGAGTTTATATATCAAATAATAATAAAAAATATAACTATGCCTAATAATAAGTAGGCACTTATAAAGCTCCATACTGCTGCATAGTGAAATAACGATAAGATCTAAAATATAAGTATTAATAAGCATCAGCCTCCCGCTCGTCTTCCGAACAGCTCCATATGTTGATCTCAGACCTGTTATCTAATCTACTCATTTAAGAGTACTGGAGATAATAAGAAGCAAAGCATAAAACCTTGAGTAAGATAACAATCTGGTGTGAATGATATATAATCTCAAGATACTATAAAGCTAATATAGTAAAACATCTGAGTATGAAGAATCATACATGACCTATCCCTGCATCCAACAAGTTAGCACAAAAACTCAAATATATGCTAAACTATCATCATGGTCGACTGATTCTCAAAGTACGAAATAAGATGTTGGGTTATCAAACACAGTGATACCTATATCACTAGACATTCATCTCAACCGCACATCAACAAAGGAAAATATAGAAATCATAGCACACATAAGAATCAAAACAACTGTCACATCCTTGGATGCTCCTGGATAACTCATGTACCAATTTAGATGGTTAGGAAATACTCAACATCATGGGTACTTAATACTCAAGCTCACGACCATTTAGATGGCTAGGGATATGGGCCACTCAGATGTCCAACTCATGGGTACACCCAGACTACCTTAAGGTACACTCAGAATACCCATCCCGTAAATGAGCACCTATGACGTCCTTGGAGTTATCCAACGAAGTCTGGCATATATACTGATAGTAGAACCACCTCTTTTCTAATTCATAAGTGAACACTCAGCACTCGCCTTCTCGGTAATTCCTCCCATGCCTTAGTCACTTCCTGCACGAAGCACTAGATCATTACGACACACGTCATCAATTCATCAAAGTCCAAAACGCTACACTAAGTTCCTTGAATTCCTTAGGATGAAGCCCAAATAAAACAACACAATTTCTCTAGGTTTAGCGCAAAGTAACTCATAGGTCACGTTCATCACCAATTGATCACAATATCTTGATATCCTAAGATCCAACTTTTGAATCATCCCCAAACTTTTCATGTAGCCTTCCCATGGTATGCTCTTCCATTTCCACCAGTTTGGTGTAAATTTGAAGAAGTGGGAACTAATGGCTGTGATGGGGTTTGGACATCGGCCGGATTTGAACCATCAACCCCAAGCCTTAGGAATTTTCCCAAATGAAATCAAAAGTTTCTTCCTTTCCAAGAAGCTAGTATAGCATAGCCCTAGAGTCTTCTCTTCCTTGCTATATATTTGCGCCGCACCTCCTCGATCGAAATAGTTTGTATTTGTCCTCAAATCCATGAACCACCCAATAACTTCACCTACAACTAATTCCATGGCTTCACTACCATGATTTGAGCCTCCTATATCACATGCAAGATGATATGAACACTGCAAGTATCAATCGGCTGTAGATGGATTGGAAGTGAATCACTTGGAGTCTCTTCAAACACTTAATCAAGTAGCTCGAAGACATCATTGTCTAAGCCCAGAGTTTCTTCATTCGGTACCCAGAGTCTTAGACTAAATGTCTTGAAGCAACCTTCCTAACCATACCCAAATCATATCATTTAGGCCATAACTCCACCATATCAACTCCAAATCACAACGATCACTTAGCTTCTCCACACCATTAACAACACCCTATATTGATTGAAAATCACTTAGACCATCTTTGATGCATCAGTCATGATCTATCATATCGTAAAAATTGTTTTTTTTTTGAATTCATTTCCCCTCTACTCAAACTTTCTTAACTCCTTATGTAATTCATTTACGTCGATTTGGCACCAATGCACTAGATCTAATCGATGCTCTAAAATACATATCGATACTTCGTACTCTATCCTAAACAAACAAGCACACAAATACTCCTAAACAAGCATCATGTCATCACTACAAAGCTAATACAATCATTATATAATCCAATATATCAGTCATACAACTAAAATCAAGTTAAAATGTAAAATGGCACATCCATAAGAATATAACGCAAAAATTATTTGTACATCACTTAAATTCATTTTGAAAACATGGGTAAGTTTAGATTTGATAAAAATCATGTTTTAACTTTAAAACTATTTTAAAAACATCGTTATATACCATATTACAGTCGGAGACTATAATCATTCACCTAAGATCCAAATAGCACAAAAGCGAAGGAGAATACGTGATGAACAATAGCCACAAGAATTCCTATGCACCCAAACAAAAATATGAATTCCTTGATAATATGTTTGCCAATCTCCTCTTGATCGCTTTTTTAAAATTTAAGGATTAAAGCAGCTTTTTTTACTATGGAGATGATTAACCGAGATTAGAATGTTTTTGGGCAGTGTTCAAATGACTAGGGTGATATCTCATTAGGTTATCTAGGCACAATTTTCGAAATTCACTCATGGGCCTAATCATGGCTTAATCTAATTACCCACTAATTTTTCCAAAATCTATTTATGTTCAAATATACCCATCTCCTAAATGGTAAGTCCAAAAAGCTATTATGACCATTCTAAAGAAAGAGGAATCAAAATATCTTTCATTTGTAAGTGGTTTCAAACCTTATTCGGCACCTATCAAAAGATACAGCCTATAAATTTTCAAGAACAAAACTATCCAATAAAATTTCTATGTCAATTCTCAATAGTACTCAAAGTTATAGTCTTATATGACTTAATTAGATTTTAAAAATAATATTTTATGATCATTCTATACGTAAAATACGGGTTGTTACAAAACCACCGAGTTCTCACAACTATATTTATGAATTCTTTGAAAATCCACATGATTTAATTAATTTATGAAATGATAAAAATTGATTAAATTATCGATATTTAAGAACTATTAATTTATTTAATGTTTGGATGTTGTTAGTAATTATTTGAATAATATATAAAAGTTATTTATGTGTATATCGATATACGATATCGTTATACTTTTAAACGTGGATTAAGTGAGAAATAATTCCTAAAGAGTATGGAAGTTTTTCACCATAAATAACGCAGTATAGGCTGGCTATACATTGGAAAAGAAATAAGTGGAATAACTGAAAAATAAGGAGGAATTAACTAGGAAAGTTTTAAATTAAAAAAATTAAAAAGGTTCCATTTTCCCAAATAAAACAAATCTGCTAATTTTTTTTGATATTAGGTACTCATGTGTTAATAAATAATTGTACAACAAGTCATAGATAGTATATAATGTGCTACAAGTGAAAATTTGTCTAGTGGTGGAATCACGCTACGCAGGATTCAAACCTGTGGCCCCACAGACCAAAGCCAAGGAGTCTAACCACTAGGACAGTATTGATGGACCTCCTAATTTAATTTTCTTCATTTGTTTTCTTTCTCCTCTTCACTTGCATCCATGGCCACATTTCGCTTCTTCCTCTTCTGAATAAAATCAACTCCAAAAAAATCAAAACATCAAATAAAATTAATAACTATATGCTTCACCGGTCTCTTGCACTAATTGGGTGTTGATTTCAAAAATCTAAGAAGAGATTTCTAAATCAAAGTGCCACTATTTGGCAAGATTTGTAAGGTATGGTTGAAATTTGATTTATTTTCTTGGATACAGCATGCTTTTCACAATTATGCATATACATACATACATACATATATATATATATATATATATATATATATATATTATTTCCTCACCTTGATTTAGAATTAGTAGCATAGTTTAAACAATCTATTATATGATATGATCTGTCTTAACTTGATTAAATTAAACCAACATATATATATATATATATATATATATGCAAAAAACTATGTTTTAGGTTTTGAATTCAACTTTTCATATTACGTGTACTAATATTCTAAACATGTTATACAATTTAGTGATTCAAATGTTTGTTCTTGAATTTTTAATCAATCCTAGAATTTAGAATTTGTTAATATCTTATTTAATTGATGTATGCAATTTTTGTTTTATAATATTTTTGATTGTTTAAAAAACAAATTTTGTTACTTGGGTTGAAATTTTATTTACACACACTCACACACACACACACACACATAATGTATATATTTGCAAATACGTTAGAAAATTTTAATGTTACATGGATGTATGTTTTTAATAAATTGGAAAAAAATTCTCTTAATCATTATATATGTATATGTGCATGTGTGTATAAATTTTTGATTATATTTTATATTGTTGAAGTATGTATTTAGAAGCAATTTTATCCATAAATTTGTTTTACATTGAACAAATTAATATCGAGGCAATAATACACACACATATACATATACTTACATGGTATATATAAATACCAATATCTACATATGTATATATTAACCTTGTTATTATTTATTGTTTTTGCATATAAATATATCATTGTCAAATGTCATTTTGTATGAAAGTTAAATCTAGTATCAATTGAATGTTTGCAAAAGAAGAATGTGGAATCAATTAATGATGCCACATTTATTTCTTTCCTATTAGATCTTGATTTTATTTTATCTAGATTTAATTCCAATTTTGCTCTATTCTTTAAGCACCAAGTAATTACATTCATTTTTAACTAGATTTTTAACCAAGCATAAATCAATAGGAGTTAGAATGTCGATGCGAAGACGGAGCAGCCTGAAAGTTGGAAAAGATACTCTGAAGGACAAGAGGAAAGGCTCAAGAAAGTATGAACCCAAAATAAGCTAAGACCTTAACTCGTCCCGAGTTAACCTTTTTGAGTCGGTACCGAGTTTAAAAGCCTCATCATGACACCTTCATACTTTTGCTAAGTAATCCCTTAGTCTTCCTACGAATGTTTATGAAATTTCATAGAGTCCTAGCAAACTATTATCAAGAATGAAGACGTGACGGTCCAAACGGCAGGATAATCCAAGTCATGGAAGAATGACAATTAAAACACATCAATAATCTAGCAAATTACATGGAGGACATCAAAACTAACCAAGTGCAAGAAAAGAAGTTTCAAACAATGATTGGTTAAGGGTTAAACTTAGCACCGAGTTAAGGCCTCAACCCGGTACATAATTTAGCTATTAACTCGGATCATCTTGGTTTTTTTTTGTTATCTTGGACTAGTCTCTGGACTTCTCTGGTAGCGGGCTTCTGATCCAGTATGACTGCTACCCCTATAAATACAAACCATGGAGAAATTAAGAAAGGATTAGAATTCTTCTATCACTACACGGGATCTCCATCTCTTTTTCAACTCTTTTCTCTACACCATAGTCACCAAGGAAGCTACTCTAGGCAATTCTAGGACTTAGAATGTGATGTCCCGAAATTTTGGGCAATATTTATTTAATAATCTTTGTTAAGAAGCATTTAAATTGGTTTAATAATCTTCTTTTATAAATATGTAAATGGTGAATTTTATCTTTTAAAACAAATAAAATGTTTTCTATTTATAATGTATATATATATATATATATATTGTAAATAGAAAAGCTTTGGTTTGTATCTCAAATAAAAACATGTTTTCAAATTTAATATAATACTTTTCAAAGGCTATTTAAAATCTAAACTTTTAACAACAAAGATAATATCTATATTTATTTAAAAATATTTTAAGCTTAAAATAAGATTTAACTAAAGGTTTATTTTTTTGTTTTTAATATACTTTCTTTTTTATTTTTACATTAATTAATGTAAAAATAAAAAAGAAAGTATATTAAAAACTGATTTGAATATATATAAATGAACATAAATTAAAAAGATATAAACATATTAATATAAAACATAAGGAAATAATTAAGACAAAACATATATTAATACTAAAAAAATAAGTAATTAAAAAGAAATTATATTTAATAAAATTTAAACACTTGTAAATATTTAATGCATTGTTTCAACATTTGTAAAGCTTTAAATATATGAAGACAACATGTGTCATGCGATATAACAAGTGGCAAACACTTATTTTTTTAAAAAAATTTAAAAAATTATATAGTATTACAGAAACCCTTTTTTTCATTTTTTTTTCAGTTCAAAAATCTTTTCTTTTAAAATTTTTCTTTCTTCTTCCAAATAAAACCTGGAAACCAAAAAGAAAAATCAAAAGAAAAATCAAACTACATCTTCAACCTATTTTAAATCTTCAAATAAGCTTTAAGATCTAGTTCAAATTCAACTTCAACCAGAGCAATTTCATTTTCAACATCAAGGAATTCAAGATCAAGTAAATCAATAGCAAGCTTTTATAACAGTTCCAGATATAAACCTAAAAACTCGGTCTCTGTTTCATTCTTGGTTAGTAAACTTTTTTTGTGTTTAAAAACAGTTATACAATCAGTAATGAAACCCTGATGCATGTGATGAATTAAAAGATATAATGTTTACAGGAATGTCCGGATGTGCATGTATGTATATAAGTATGATATGCTTGTGTGTTGTCTGAATATGTATATACGTAGATATGCTCTGTTGAATGTTTACACACTTTGGTCATTAAATAAAATCCAATATCTCACCATACAATTAATGTTAGATTTTGATTTGTAAATGAAAGATGACTGAAATTGTGCAACATCATTTTAAAAAAAAATTGAGAATTTAAATCAAGTATATATCTCAAAAATATATAGATAACAGTGAAATTCAAATAATGGTTAAAATTGATAATGCAAATTTTAATTTTTGATTTTATAAACTGAAATGATTTGTAAAATGATGAATTTAGAGATTAAAATCATGATTTTTAGGAAGGTATTTGTTGAGATATATGGAGTTGACCAGAATTTGTATTTTTGCCAAATTCTGGCGATCGGCATGGAATTCGTCGACGGGGTTGTTGTCGAGGTAAGGTTGAAGGTGGATGTTCTCGAGAAAAATGGAGAGTTTTTTTTCAGTGGCCATAGTGGCTAGGGTACGGTAATCTAGGGTTTGACGACAGTTATGTCGTCAAGGTATTTGAGGCGATTGTGGGGACGAGAGGGTATCGGACCTTATCGGGTGAAGGGGAAATGGTGCTGGAGTTCGAGAAGTATTTTTGGATGTAGAGGCTAAGTTTTTGGTGATGGTGTTCGGCATCGGCGAGGTGTTCTGTGGGTTTGGGTTGAGCTCCAGATTTAGTTGATGGGCTCGTTTTTGTTTTGCCGACATTATCGCCAATCTGGGGGAACGTGAGGGTAGGCGTGGATGTCGTTGACATGTGGAGGATCGCAGCGTCGATCTACGGTGGTCGGAGCGAACGTGCACGTACACGTGCACGTCTGTGTCAGGCGATTGATCATTTGAGTTAGGGAAGAGGATCTGGCTTGGGGAAATCTCGAAGAGTTCTAGTTTTTGTCTCGAAGCAAGAGATGGGTAGTTAGCTCGTGAGTGAATCGTTGTTTCACTCGGGGTTTTCACGGGGGAGAATCGTAGTTGGCTCAGGTAATTTAAGTTGCTAGGGTTTTATTTACTAAGATGTGTACCAGGTTATAAAGGAAGAACTCAAGGTTTTCAAAGTTTAAAAACAAGTTTTCCAAGTTAAAACATTTTATAAATTTCCAAAACAAAGTATTTAAAACAAGTTTTAAAGTTATTAAAATAATTATTTTTCAAAAGAAAATGCTTGACCAAGTTTTCAAATATATTTAAGAAAATAAGTTTTAAAGAGATATGATAATTAAGTTTTCAAGAACAACTATTTATTTAGATTTATTAAACAAGTTGAAAGGGTTTCTAAAGATTTTAAATGTTAAAATTAAATGTTAAATTGTTATGTTTTAAAGGTTAATTATATATATTTTTAAACATGTAATTGATCTCTAAATGTTTTTTAATGATATAATTAGGTAATTAATGAAGATAAAGAATTTATCTTTAATTAATGATTGTGATTAGTTAAAGAAATTAATTAGTGAAATTAATTAAAAGATAATTACTTAATGAAATTACTAAAGGTTAGTTAATTAATCTTCAAAGGATAATTACTTAGTAAAAATTAAATAATGGATAGTTAATAAATGTAATTAATTTAAGGATCATTAATTACCGATTAAGGATTAATAAATTAATAATTAAGGGCTATAAGTTAATTAATTAGAGGTTGATTAGTTTGTAATTAAGGATCATTAACTAGATAATTAAAGATTATTAATTAATGATTGGAGATTAATTAATTAAATAAATAATTTGTTATTAAAGACTAATTAATTAAGTAATTAAGAGTAATTAAGTTGTAATTAAGCATTAATTAATTAAGTAATTAGAGAATAATTAATTGATAATTAGAGATTAATTAACTGGTAATTAGGGATTTAATTAATTTGTAATTAATAATGGTTAATTAAAGTATAATTATTTGAGGAAAGTAATTAAAGAATTGTTAATAATTAATGTAAGTGTCATTAAGTAGTGATTAAGAGATAATAAATTTATGTAATTAAATTGAGATAATTGGTTTAATTAAGTGAGGATAGTTAATTACTTGATTAATTAAGGGTTAATTAATCTGAGTAATTAAAGGTAATTAATCAAAGAGTAATAAATGAATGGAAGTAATTGAAGGAATTAATTACTAAATGAATTAATTAAATTAACGTGACTAATTTAAGTTAATTAATTATTTTAATTAATTAAAAATAATCACTTGATGATTGATTAAGTATAAATACTTAATGTGATAAATAAAGTGTAATTACTTAGTGTAAGTAATTAGTGGGTAATTACTGGATGTAATTGAAGAGAATAATTACTTAGTGGAAGTAATTAAGGGTTAATTACTCAGTGTAATTAATTAAAGTATTAATTAAAGATAATTAAATAAGGAGTAATTAATTAATGTAAGTAAT
Organism: Allium cepa; assembly: GCA_030765085.1. Classification (NCBI taxonomy): domain Eukaryota; kingdom Viridiplantae; phylum Streptophyta; class Magnoliopsida; order Asparagales; family Amaryllidaceae; genus Allium; species Allium cepa. Next base: position 624,746,209 of record CM060932.1, on the reverse strand, counting down.
TAAAGAATAGTTAATTACTGGAAGTGACTAATTAAGGTTGATTAACGAATGTGATTAATTAAAGATTAGTTATTAAAGGTAATTATTTAGAAGAATAATTAATTAATGAAGGTAATTAGAGGATCATTAATTAATGTAATTAATGAGAGCAATTATAGGTTAATTATTGTAAATGGTTAAGGATAATTAATTTGTGTAATTAATTAAAGGCTAATTACTTAATGTAATTAATATAATTATTCAAGGACGATTAATTAAGATGGAAAATTAAAGGATGATTAATTAATTGGTTTGTAATTAATTAATGGTTAAGTAAGCAGGATTTATAATGATGGAAGTAATTAATTTAATTTATTTTAAATTAATTAGAAATGGCGTGACTAATTAAAATTACTTATGGATGATTGAATGGTGTTGAATGCCTTGGATTTTTGATATCTTTGATATGTGATATGTGTTGCTTGGTGATATGAGATGCTTTGGTTGAATTGTGATAATATGGACTATCTATTTGTGATAATGTGAATTATCTATCTGTGTGAATATAGATAATAAATTAAATTGTTTTAACTTAAAACAACTTGGCCTTAAAAGATGGTGTTTTGGATTTCGGTGAGACCGAGACCAGATTTTCAAATTTGGATATTCGAAAACTACATCGATCCAAATTAAATGATAGGTCATGAATCTCAAGTGAAGTTTGAGATGAAGATTCTGAGTGCAAGGGCTATTGTCATTAACTCTGATGGTGATTCCAAAATGAGTGTAACGAGATAGTGCCTTCGGTTTCGTTCGAACCCGGAACGAACTTGTATGGATTGAATGCTTTCAAAACATCGTCATTGGAGGACGATGAGCATTCTAAGTTATGTGTTCTGAAAATGTAATCGTAGCCTCAAGCCTCAACGACCGGGAATGGCTAAAACAGGAAAGATGCAGCAAGGCTAAGTGGGTAGCACCCAAGTAGGACGAGATTTTCCCCCGTCTGGAGGTCCGTTTTATTAGGCTGTGCGGACAGTTGGTGCAAACAACTGCGGGGTTGTCTTGTTCGGGATTATCCAGTAAGGGATGGTTCCGGCTTTGTGTTGTAGGGGATTGGGAGGGATCCTCGGTACGGTGATCTAGGCCACGTACTGTGATGGGCGGTACCCCTGTTGCCCTGCCATTGTATGAAATCCAATCTCCAATAAGTGTCGTACGTTTTGATTGTGCCCAACTATGTTTTAACGTGAGATGTAAGCATGCCATCTATTTCTGTATTTTACGCCCTAGACACAATTATAATATCACTGGATTTCCTATCAAATGTTTTGGTTATCGTAAGGCAAAAACTTTTCCTTGTTTATGTGTAGGAAGTCTTACGAGATACCTTTTGTTTTCAAATCTTTTTCCTAAGTTAAGTAACTTTAACCCATTTACTCACACCAGACTCATGTCTGACCAGGAGTTTATTTTTTTTTTCTTAAACTCTTGGGTACTCAAATTTTTACGAGTAGCCAAGGGATTCATGTTTGCTTTGACGAGTTTCTGGAGGAGATATGGAGTAGGAGGCTTCAGCGTTGTAGACATATAGTAGTTCCGCTGTGTTGATCTTTGTATTGATGTCTTGTATGTATTTGAGTTGTAAAATAGACAAATATTTTTAACTATCTCATTTGTGATGCATTTAGCTGTGTAACTCTGATAGATGTTGTATATTATATAATAACTATGTGATTAATATATTTTATTCGTTCCGCCGTGGGATTCCGATATTGTTTAGTTCTTTCGTTTCTATCTTTTCTATCTCTTTCTTTCTTAATAATGATACGTCTTTCTGTGGTATGAACGACGGGTTATTACAATGGTATCAGAGCGCTAGGTTAAGTGAATACCTAGGCTTTGGAGAGATTTCTTTCTTGAGAGAGCATACTTGTAATTTTGATATATATATATATATATATATATATATATCTGTGTGTGTGTGTCTATATATATATATATATATATTTCTACCTATTTGTTGGGTTACCTGTTTGGGTTTTCCAATATGAGTTCTAGAGGTAGGAAGGGTAGTAGTGTGTGTAGCACGACTACCAATGGAGGAAGTTCGAGTGTGAGGTGGGAAGTGTATCTGCCGAGGCTGTAGACCCAATACGGCCTCAAGGGAGAGTTTTGCATCATTATGTTAGGATTTCACCAATCTATGAAGGAAACTTTTTAAAGGTTTAGAGTCCATCTTTGAAGTGCAAGTTTGGTTGCGCTCGTGCGAGCGGATTCTCAAGATTTTGGATCTGTCGGTTAAGCAGAAGCGAGTGATGGTATCTTGGCAACTTCAAAAAGGAGCAGCTGCGTGGTGAGACGCAGTATCTATGGATGTTTCCGAAGATGTTTTCTTTTGGAACAAGTTAAGGAAGTTTTAAGGAGCAGTTTGTACCTACCGCAGGGATGACTCAGCTGCGTCAGAATTTTCTGGATCTCAGGCAAGGGAGTTTGTCTTCATCGGTGATGAGACTAAGTTCAGCAAGGTGTTTGTGTTTGGTTTTGAGGCCCCAAATTCTTGAGAAGATGTCTGCCATCTTGAAGGCTCTTTTGAAGAATTGATTGATATGGCTTTGAGCATCAAGGAGCTTATGGATAAGGAAGTCTTTGGCATCAGTGGCAGCGTTGCAGCTTAGAGTGTTCTGTGTGCCAGCAGGAAGGTCATCTGGCTAAGCAGTGTCCTAGAGATGGAGTTCAGAAGCAGCAGAGTAGACCCATTTCTTCGATGGATTTGTTAGACAAGCATAAGCTGTTCTGATATATGAAGAGAGAACAGTTTCTTTGGGAGCTGAAATGGATAGGATCACAAAAGTGACTTGCAATAGTTTGAGTATTCTCTTGGGTTATTAGAGATTTTTGCACATATCTTCGAAGAAGTCTAAGGTTTGCCATAACATCCAGAGATTGAGTTTTTGTATCGACTTGGTTCCAGGAGTGATACCGGTAGTTCAGCTAAGTAGAAGGATGGCTCCTAGAGAGAGGATTTGTTGAAGCAGCTCAGGATTATATGGAACTTCTGTGTTTTCTCTATGGATCTGATGAAACGTGTCTTCTGGGATGTGTTGGACAAGTCTGTGCTCGTGTTCATCATCAGCATTCTCATCTACTCCAGATCAGAGTTATGCAGCGGAAGCGAGGTAGTAGTTGTTCTAGAGTGGAAGCAACCGCAGACTTCTACAGGAAGTTTTTCAGGATCTGAAGTCGAGATTGGCGAGTGCACCTATTTTGTCTTTTCCAGATAGGAGAAGTAAGTTTGAAGTCTATTGATGATTGTGAAATAGAGTTTGTGTTCTTGATTTTGGTAGATCTTGAGAGGATCATTTTATTGGGTTGTTTTTGGTCTAGTTTTTTCAAGAAGCTTCAGCGAATGTTGAGCTAATCAGGAAGGATGAAGGCAGCCCAGGATCGTCATAAGAGTTTTGTGGATAAGAGACGAAGGAATTTGGAATTTGAAGTTGGAGACTTCGTTGTTGTTAAGGTTTCTCCAGTCAAAGGAGCAATCATATTTGGTAAGAATGAGAGGCTAGCTCCGAGGTATATTGGATCTTTCTGTGTTCTTGTAGGGATAAGTGTTTTCGCCTACAAGGTTGAATTGCCAGTTTGGAAGGTTGGGATTCATAATGTATTTCACGTATCTCTGAGGGAGTACGTATATAATCCATCACTGGTTTTGGAATTAGCAGTTCAGGAGATTTTGGAAGTTGAGCAGGACTTGACTGTGGTTAGATATCTTGTTCAAATGGTAGACCTGGATGAGAAGGAGCTCAGAAGCTTAGTGGTGCAGCAAGTTTGGATTCAGTAGAGCTAGTATTCCAGTGTTTGTACCTGGGAAACTCTAGATAGTATTAGGAAGTCCTATCCAGAATTTTTTATGGATAGTTAGATTTGTTTGTTTGAATAAATTGGCTGTTGTGATTGTTAAGTATTTGGCTGATATGTATACCTTGCTGTTTGGAAATAAAACCTTTGTTGGATTATTAAATTATCTTTGCTTTTAAATTTCGGGGACGAAATTCTTTTAAGGGGGAGGAATGTGATGTCCCGAAATTTTGGGCAATATTTATTTAATAATCTTTGTTAATAAGCATTTAAATTGGTTTAATAATCTTCTTTTATAAATATTTAATTCGTGAATTTTATCTTTTAAAGCTAATAAAATGTTTTCTATTTATAATGTATATATATATTTGTATATATTGCAAATAGAAAAGCTTTGGCTTGAATTTAACAAATAAAAACATGTTTTCAAATTTAATATATATTGTAATTTGGAAATTAGGATCGAATTTAATATAATGCTTTTCAAAGGCTATTTAAAATCTAAACTTTTAACAACAAAGATAATATCTATATTTATTTAAAAATATTTTAAGCTTAAAATAAGATTTAACCAAAGGTTTATTTCTTTTGTTTTTAATATACTTTCTTTTTGATTTTTACATTAATTAATGTGATTTGAATATATATAAATGACCATAAATTAAAAAGATATAAACATATTAATATAAAACACAAGGAAACGATTAAAACAAAACATACATTAATACTAAAAAAAATAAGTGATTAAGAAAGAAATTATATTTAATAAAATTTAAACACTTGTAAATATTTAATGCATTGTTTCAACGTTGGTAAAGATTTAAATATATGAAGACAACTTGTGTCATGTGATATAACAAGTGGCAAACACTTATTTTTTTTAAAAAATTAATAAATTATATAGTATTAGAGAATTTTTTTTTTTCATTTTTTCAGTTCAAAAATCTTTTCTTTTAAATTTTTTTTCTTTCTTTTTCCAAATAAAACCTGGAAACCAAAAATAAAAATCAAAAGAAAAATCAAACTACATCTTCTGCCTGTTTCAAATCTTCAAATAAGCCAAACGATCTAGTTCAAATTCAACTTCAACCAGAGCAATTTCAGTTTCAACATCAAGGAATTCAAGATCAAGTAAATCAACGGCAAGATTTTATAACAGTTCCAGATTTAAACCTGAAAACCTAGTCCTTGTTTCATTCTTGGTGAGTAAACTTTTTTTGTTTAAAAACAGTTATAAAATCAGTAATGAAACCCTAATGCATGTGATGAATTAAAAGATATAATGTTTACCGTAATGTCTGGATGTGCATGTATGTATATAAGTATGATATGCTTGTGTGTTGTCTGAATATGTATATACATAGATATGCTCTGTTGAATGTTTACACGCTTTGGTCGTTAAATAAAATCCAATATCTCACCACACAATCAATGTTAGATTTTGACTTATAAATGAAAGATGATTGAAATTGTGCAACATCATTTAAAAAAATGAGAATTTAGATCAAGTATTTATCTCAAAAATATATAGATAACAGTGAAATTCAAATATGGGTTAAAATCGATAACGCAAATTTCAATTTTTGATTTTATAAACTGAAATGATTTGTAAAATGATGAATTTAGAGATTAAAATCATGATTTTTAGGAAATTATTTGTTGAGATACATGGAGTTGACCAGAATTTGTATTTTTGCCAAATTATGGCGATCGGCATGGAATTCGTCGACAAGGTTATTGTCGAGGGAAGGTTGAAGGTGGATGCTCTCAGGAAAAATAGAGAAGTTTTTTTCCAGTGGCCATAGTGGCCAGGGTATGGTAATCTAGGGTTTGATGGCAGTTATGTCGTCAAGGTATTTGAGACGATTGCAAGGACGAGAGGGTATCAGACCTTATCGCGTGAACGGGAAATGGTGCTAGAGTTCGAGACGTATCTTTGGATGTAGAGGCTAAGTTTCTGGTGATGGAGTTCGGCGTCGGCGAGGTGTACTGTGGGTTTGGGTTGAGCTCCAGATTTAGTTGATGGGCTCGTTTTTGTTTTGCCGACATTATCGCCGATCTGGGGGAACGTGAGGGTAGGCGTGGATGTCGTTGACATGTCGAGGATCGCGGCGTCGATCTGCGGTGGTCGGAGCGAACGTGCACGTGCACGTGCACATTTGTGTCAGACGATTGATCGTTTGAGTTAGGGAAGAGGATCTGGCTCGAGGAAATCTCGAAGAGTTCTAGTTTTTGTCTCGAAGCAAGAGACGGGTAGTTAGCTCGTGAGTGAATCGTAGTTTCACTCAGCGTTTTAATGGAGGAGAATCGTAGTTGGCTCAAGTAATTTAAGTTGCTAGGGTTTTATTTACTAAGAAGTGTACCAGGTTATAAAGGAAGAACTCAAGGTTTTCAAAGTTTAAAAACAAGTTTTCCAAGTTAAAACATTTTATAAATTTCCAAAACAAAGTATTTAAAACAAGTTTTAAAGTTATTAAAATAATTATTTTTCAAAAGAAAATGCTTGACCAAGTTTTAAAATATATTTAAGAAAATAAGTTTTAAAGAGATATGATAATTAAGTTTTCAAGAACAACTATTTATTTGGATTTATTAAACAAGTTGAAAGGGTTTCCAAAGATTTTAAATGTTAAAATTAAATGTCAAATTGTTATGGTTTTTTTTTAAAATAGCAAGCAGGGTTAAATGGACCCTTACCATATTTATTAACCAAAAACACAAATAAAAAAGAGCACTAACATACTAGAGCTCACAAGGAGAAACAGGGAAGACTAAGAAAAGAAGAAAGAAAGACTGAAAACAAAAAAAGACAAAAACAAACACAAGTGAAAGAAAAAACAAGGCCTTAATCCAGAGAGCCATATGAAATGTGATGATCAGACTTTTCCTTGACCCTAGAAATGATTGTGTTTATCAAAGCACTTTCAAGCTTCATATTATTTTCAAAGACCCGAGCATTTCTCTCTTCCCATATCACTTGCCCAAACACTTTAAGTATCAGTAACAGCTTATATGTAGTAGTATTCTTCCATCTAGTGCTTCTAAACACTCTGTTCCATTCAGCATCACCATGTAATATCGGGTCAGAAAAACCACAACTGAAAAGACTAGCTTTCCAGATGCTATTTGTTACCAAACAGTCAAAAAAGAGATGAGCTCCATCCTCAATTAAGTTATTGCAGTATGCACACTTCAAGTCAACATTATAACCTTTCCTACACAATTTATCCTTTGTCATGAGTGCATTACGTAGGACTTTCCAAAGAAGGAAGTTCAGTTTTTGTGATGTTAGTGGATTCCAAACTCTAGCATGCCATCTAAAGATTGGGCTACTGTCTTCAACTCTCAAAGCTTTATAAACTCCAACAATGGAGTGCTGACCATGAATAGTAGTCCAAACATACCCATGATCACCAGAGGGGATGTTCTTGCACTGTACTTCAGCCCACAACTGTTGGATGATTGGATTAGTAGTGTAAGGCAGAGTAATTTCACCATTTTGACAATAATCAATGGCCTTGGCATTTAAAGGGATGCCAGTTTGATTCCTCTGATGATGGAGAGCAGATTAAACAAAATTATTCCTTTCCCCACCCATGGATCATACCAGAATTTAGCAGTACTGTAAGGGCCAAGCACAAGCTGAACATGAGGGAGTAAAATGCCTCTAATCTTGAGAATTGATCTCCACACCTAACCACACAGAGAAGAGGGTTCCATATTCCAGAAATTTTTATTGCCAAGATGATGATGCCTTGCCCACTTAACCCACAAATTTGGCTTTTCATTTATCAAATTGTCGAAATGCTTAGAAAAGGCAGCTTGATTCCAAGTTCTCATACATTTTATTCCCAAACCACCATATTTTTGTGGTTTCTCTAATTTAGCAAAGGCAATAGGAATTAGCTATTTAGAATACATACTCCCTGTCCATATAAAATGATTCATAGCTTTTCTGATGCTAGATAAAAGAGTAGCAGGTAAAATGAAGCATCTGCACCAATAAACAGTCATAGCTTGAATTATAGATTTGATGATGGTGGTTCTGCCTGCTTGAGATAATTTATTGCTGGCCCATCTATTCATAGCTTCAGTGATTCTTTCAAACAGAGGCAAACAAGCAGTTACACCAATTCTTCTAGTGCACAAAGGGATACCAAGGTGCATAGTACCCTCAGGAAGATTAGGCAGTTGACTATTATTATGAATGTTCTGATTATCACTATCAGTGAGACCAGCCATTAAAAGGGAAGACTTGCTTCTATTGACCTACAGGCCAGTGCATTTCTCAAAAGTGAGAAGGATGCTATTGACACAGTCCATGGTAGACACAGTAGGCTTAATAAAAAGTAACACATCATCAGCAAAAAGAAGAGAGGTAATGAGGGGATTCCTGCATTTGGGATGTAATTCATAGTTGTTGTTCACAACTGTTGATTAACTAGTTGAGTAAAGAATTCCATCACTATAATGAGCAAGTATGAAGACATAGGGTCTCCTTGCCTTATTCCCCTATAACTTTTAAAATATCCAACTGTACCACCATTGTAGCATAAAGAGTAAGTAACAGTAGATATGCAGGTATAAATCCAGCTGACAAAGTGACCAGGAAACCCCATTATACCCATAATTCCAGCCAGAGCTTCCCAACTAATAGTATCAAACGCTCTTCCTATATCAAGCTTCATCATTGCTCTAGGGGAAACATGAGTTCTACCAAACCCATTAACAAGTTCATGAGTAACCAACACATTATCCAGGATACTTCTATTATTCAAAAAAGCAGCTTGATTGTCAGATATTACAGTTGGAAGCACATGCCTAAGCCTTGCAGCAATAACTATAGAAATGCATTTGTAGATTATGTTACAGCAAGCAATAGGACAATATGCATACAGAGTAGCAGCTTGCTTACCTTTTGGCACCAGACATAAGTTGGTAGCATTAATGGAAGTAGGTAATTTATTGTGTTCAAAAAAATTATGCATGGCATTTTTGAAGTCAATAGCAATGACATCCCAACAATGAGTAAAGAAGACAGCATTAAAGCCATCAGGTCCACCACAGGAATCCCTCTTCATACCAAACATAGCATTATATATTTCTTCATCAGTGACTCTAGAAGACAAAAGTTGGATATCAGATTCATTGAGCATAGGCAAAGGAGTTGACAAGAGCTCTTGAGAGGTAGGGTTGCATGAATCATTGGGGGAGTAAAGATTGGTATAAAGATTAATGAAAGCACTGTCTATTTCTTCCGGCTTGTTTAATATCCTTCCTTCATCATCAAGTAACTGATGGATGTATCTTTTTGCATTTTTAACCTAAAGGGTACTATGATACATTCTAGAATTTCTATTACCATAAAAATCCCACTCCTTCCTCAATTTTTGTTTCTTCATACTTAACTCAGCAGCCATAGCTTCAGATAGTTGCTGCGTTAGTTCATGTTCTTGCTCAGAAAGACTGATATTACCTGGATCATCAATCATACTTAATTGAATAGCTGATAGTTGATTCTGTAGATTATTTGAGTTCTTGTCACCATTACCAAATTTGTTTCTAGCCCATATCTTTAAAGCTTCCTTGGTTGCCTTCAATTTTTTCTGCAAAATAGACATTTTGTTACCAAATTTAGGTTGTTTCCAAACAGTGACCACTAAAGGCATAAATTCAGGATCATTGATCCATGAGTTAAAAAATTTAAAACTTGAGTTCCTTTTAATGGCATTGCATTCAGTGGCTATAAACACAGGAGAGTGGTCAGAGAGAAAAGGGGGGAGGATATGGTTCAGGGACATGGGGAATTGTGTAAGTGCTTTGGTGTTGAGAAAGGTTAAATCAAGTCTACTCATGGTTCTCACTCCAGATCTACTCTTATTGTTCCATGTGTATTTTGGTCCAACATAGGCAGCTTCATGTAAATTGGAAGAAGAGATGGCTTGGTTGAGAGGAGTGATGTCAGAAATTGTAAGGGGAGAGCCACCACAACGATCTTCAGCAGCTAACATACAATTAAAATCTCCTAACACAAACCACGGATCTGTTTCTTGCCTAAAATGTGGTAAATAGTTCAGCATTTCTTGTCTAGCTGCTACATGGTTATCCCCATATATAAAGGTTAGGTAGAATGTGGTAGTGGATGGTATATGCATAGCATGGAAGTGGATGAATTGTTTGTGGGATAATATAGGTGTGAGGGTGTAGATTGTAGGATCAGATATGACCATAATTCTTCCATATGGTGCTTCAACCAAATTATGATGAAGACTCCATAATGGATTAATTAGCTTAGCTGCTTTGAGTGTAAGGTTATGGTTGAGTTCGGTTTCCAGGATGCCAAAGATGCCAAGTTTATTATCAGTGATAATACGTTTAACTTGCACAAGTTTTATTTCCATATGAGCACCTCTAATATTCCAAAACCCAAATTTTTGTAACATGGATTAACTTAAGGGAGAGAAGTTAGTAATCTCGTAGACCTTCTGAGGCCTGAATTTGAGGTTGCATCTTTTTCAGGTAATGTTCAACATAGTCAATATTCTTGCCTTTGTCAAAATCTGACAGGTTGCTTTCCTTTTTTCCTTTTGGAACTACTGTGATTCTTCAGAGTAGGGATTGGAGTTTTGGACTGAGAGGGAGGTAGGTGCACTTGATTAATCAAATATCCAGGAGGGGGAGGTATATGTGAATAAGGAAGTTTTGTTTGCTAGCCAGAGGATAAGGGTGCTTCAGAAACATGCACACTGATATTGTGTGCATGTGAATAATCAAGTTGCTCAAGATGAGTGTGCATATTAATGGGTTGTGTTGCTTTGGATATTGAAATTTGAGTCGTATTACTGGGTAAAAGGGAAATCTTCCCATCCAAGATGTGTTTGTTTCCATTATCTTCTACTTGCAAATTTTCATCAACATGCTTTTGTTCTCCTTTACTCAATTCATGCTCTCTTGCCTGTCTGACCCCAACCAGTTCCTGAACTAGAATCCCATAATTTTTTGCAAGTTGAAAATTACTTTCTACATCTACCATAACAGTAGGCACTTCTAAGTTCTTCTCCTGACATGCTTCCATGCTTACAATTTCCATTGTTGCTTCCTCAACAAACAGATCAGATACACCTTTAGCCTGTCCACAGTTAATTTTATCTCCACTACCTTTATCACTTAATTCTTCATTTTCATCATTCAAGTTTTGAAGCACTTGAAATTTGTTGCCAATATTCATCTTTAATTCCTCAACTACTTCACCTTCTTCAACTAAGTCAATCACATTATCCCTGTTATTATCTGTTGCAATTCCTTCTTTTCTTGCTTCATATTCTCTGCCACTTCCATACTTGTCACTCCCACTAACTTCTTTAGTTTTCAAAAATTCACTCTTTCTTTTGCTCCCATGTTCAACTCTCTTCCAGACTCCTGTGGTTTTATTATGCACTGCTTTGTCATTTTGATCTTTTACCAGGGTGTCTAATTTAGGATTTTGTTTTGGCAAAGTGTTTGAAACCTTCTTTTATGCTTCATCTGACTTAACACTATTTTGACAATTAGAAATGCCATGCCCAAACACTTTACAAGTTTTACATGCCTGTGGCCTCCATTGATAATCCACAAAAACAGTTTGTTTTGTTCCATCCTTACACAGTACTTGGAAGCTATCAACTAGTTCGGTGATGGGGTCACTTCCACCAATGCTTTAGCATAGGTCAACCTATCCATCCTTTCTATACTTTCATCCAAGCATTTAACACAACCAATTCTTCCAGCTAGCCAATTGATTCCAAGTGGGGACCATGCTGCCAAAGGTATGTTGTAAATATGTATCCAGATGGGAACTGAAGTGACAAAGCCACAGATATTGCTTATTGTGGGGTCCCATTGTTTAACAATAAACAATTTATTCCTCATGATTATCGGGTCAGCTTGTGTCACCCTCCTTCGATCATCATCGCATGAAAATAAGAACATAAAGACAACACCATCTGATTTAACCTTAATGCTTCCCTTCAGCCTCCATGCACGCTTGAGGTGTTGCACCACTGCTGTGAAAGATAGGGGTTCGTCAAGGAAGAAACCACTACATAATCATGCCATATGCTTTGCCCGGCTTCTTGAACAGAGTCAGGTAGAACCAGAGCATCATCAACAAATTCGTTGATAAAGTTAACAGGCATGTACTTCCCCGCATTGCGTGGTTTGTTCTTCAAAAGAGAAGTCCATGGTTGTTGACTTGAGGTGCTAATGGAAGGGTCAGGCATGGCAGAAGGGGAGCAAGGATTGGTTATAGAGGAAGAGCCTATGGGATGGCCTGCGAGTAACGGTGGTGGATCGGGTTCAGGGACAGAAAGGACAGGGGAAGGTAAAGGTTGGGATGGAATGGAAGGGGGAAAGATATACTCTGCCATTAAAAGGTTGAGAGGGGATTAATAAATTGTTATGTTTTAAAGGTTAATTATATATATTTTTAAACATGTAATTGATCTCTAAATGTTTTTTAATGATATAATTAGGTAATTAATGAAGATAAAGAATTTATCTTTAATTAATTATTGTGATTAGTTAAAGAAATTAATTAGTGAAATTAATTAAAAGATAATCACTTAATGAAATTAGTAAAGGTTAGTTAATTAATCTTCAAAGGATAATTACTTAGTAAAAATTAACTAATGGATAGTTAATAAATGTAATTAATTTAAGGATCATTAATTACTGATTAAGGATTAGTAAATTAATAATTAAGGGCTATAAGTTAATTAATTAGAGGTTGATTAGTTTGTAATTAAGGATCATTAACTAGATAATTAAAGATTATTAATTAATGATTGGAGATTAATTAATTAAATAATTAATTTGTAATTAAAGATTAATTAATTAAGTAATTAAGAGGTTGTAATTAAGCATTAATTAAGTAATTAGAGAATAATTAATTGATAATTAGAGATTAATTAACTGGTAGTTAGTGATTTAATTAATTTGTAATTAACAATGGTTAATTAAAGTATAATTACTTAAGGAAAGTAATTAAAGAATTGTTAATAATTAATGTAAGGGTCATTAACTAGTGATTAAGAGATAATAAATTTATGTAATTAAATTGAGATAATTGGTTTAATTAAGTGAGGATAGTTAATTACTTGATTAATTAAGGGTTAATTAATCTGAGTAATTAAAGGTAATTAATTAAAGAGTAATAAATGAATGGAAGTAATTAAAGGAATTAATTACTAAATGAATTAATTAAATTAACATGACTAATTTAAGTTAATTAATTAGTTTAATTAATTAAAAGTAATCACTTGATGATTGATTAAGTATAAATACTTAATGTGATAGATAAAGTGTAATTACTTAGTGTAAGTAATTAATGGGTAATTACTGGATGTAATTAAAGAGAATAATTACTTAGTGGAAGTAATTAAGGGTTAATTACTTAGTGTAATTAATTAAAGGATCAATTAAAGATAATTAAATAAGGGGTAATTAATTAATGTAAGTAATCAAAGAGTAGTTAATTACTGGAAGTGATTAATTAAGGTTGATTAATGAATGTGATTAATTAAAGATTGATTATTAAAGGTAATTATTTAGAAGAATAATTAATTAATGAAGGTAATTAGAGGATCATTAATTAATGTAATTAATGAGAGTAATTAAACGTTAATTATTGTAAATGGTTAAGGATAATTAATTTGTGTAATTAATTATAGGCTAATTACTTAATGTAATTAACGAATAATTAATCAAGGACGATTAATTAAGATGGATAATTAAATGATGATTAATTAATTGGTTTGTAATTAATGGTTAAGTAAGCAGGATTTATAGTGATGGAAGTAATTAATTTAATTTATTTTAAATTAATTAAAATGGCGTGAATTATTAATCTTGCTTATGGATGATTGAATGGTGTTGAATGCCTTGGATTTTTGATATCTCTGGTATGTGATATGTGTTGCTTGGTGATATGAGATGCTTTGGTTGAATTGTGATAATGTGGATTATCTATTTATGATAATGTTAATTATCTATCTATGTGAATATAGATAATAAATTAAATTGTTTTAACTTAAAACAACTTGTCCTTAAAAGTTTGGATTTCGGTGAGACCGGGATTGGATTTTCAAATTTGGATATCCGAAAACTACATCGATTCAAATTAAACGATAGGTCGTGAATCCCAAGTGAAGTTCGAGGTGAAGATTCAGAGTGCAAGGGCTATTGTCGTTAACTCTGAGGGTGATTCCAAAATGAGTGTAACACAATAGTGCCTTCAGTTTCATTCGAACCCGTAACGAACTTGTATGGATCGAATGCTTTCAAAACATCGTCATTGGAGGACGATGAGCATTCTAAGTTATGTGTTCTGAAAAGGTAATCGCAACCACAAGCCTCATCAACCGGGAATGGCTAAAATAGGGGAGGTGCAGCAAGGCCAAGTGGGTAGCACCCAAGTAGTACGAGATTTTCCCCTGCCCAGAGGTCCCTTTTATTTGGCTGTGTGGGCAGTTGGTTGCAAACAACTACGGGGTTGTCTTGTTCGGGATTATCCAGTAAGGGATGGTTCCGGCTTTGTATTGCAGGGGATCGAAAGGGATCCTCGGTACAGTGATCTAGGCCACGTACTGTGACGGGCGGTACCCTAGTAGACCTGCCTGCCCAACTATGTTGGAACATGAGATGTAAGCATTCCAGCTATTTCTGTATTTTACACCCTAGACACTATTATAATATCACTAGATTTCCTATCAAATGTTTTGGTTATCATAAAGTAAAAACTTTCCGTGTTTATGTGCGAGAAGTCTTACGAGATACCTTTTGTTTTCAAAGGTTTTTCCAAAGTTAAGCAACTTTAACCAGTTTACTCACACCAGACCCATGTCTGAGAAGGAGTTTATTTTCTGTTTTCTCAAACTCTTAGATACTCAAATTTTTATGAGTAGCCAAGAGATTCAGGTTAGCTTTGACGAGTTTCTGGAGGAGATATGGAGCAGGAGGCTTTAGTGTTGTAGATATACAGTAGTTCCGCCGTGTTGATCTTTCTATTGATGTCTTATATTTATTTGAGTTGTAAAATAGATAGATCCTTATAACTATCTCATTTGTGATGCATTTAGCTGTGTAACTCTGATAAATGTTGTATATTATGTATTAACTATGTGATTAATATATTTTATTCGTTCCGCTGTGAGATTTTGATACTGTTTAGTTCTTTCTTTTCTATCTTATCTCTTTTCTATCCTTTTCTTTCTTAATAATGACACGTCTTTCTGTGGTATGAACGGTGGGTCATTACATAGAATCTGTCTAACGGCTGTACTTATGACTAATTCTTTCTCAATCACTGTGTAATCAAGCTAGATCAAACTAATAATCAAAGCTATAAAGTGGACATAAGCTTAGTTAATAGCCGAGCCACTATAAAAATCTCTTTGTTTCATTTACTTTCAAGCTATATTCTATTATATTTGCTTTATGCTAACATGGTTAGTGCTCTCACATCATAATCCATGGCGATGATCCATTTTTTGGGTTAATATTTATACTTATCAAATTCCATATTTAATTAATATATATTTATAATATAATCTTAATGAAATATGGTTTAATTAAAAACCACTAGATGGGATCTAGTATTAGACATTATATTTTGTAGGCCTACTAAGATCCAATTAGGAAAATTATTTTGAAATCTACCAATTTCACCCACTGCAAAACGAATCACCCAATGGTAGGTACCCTACAATAAATGAGATTATTAATGAAAATAATGCATTGATTTGGGTATGAGCACGTTGTAACTATAGCTTTGTGCTCCACATCGATCTTCCTTGCCCATAAATCATCAAACACAATCCGGTGTAATTTAAGTACTTTCAACTTATTATTGAAGAAAGTCCTCAGCAATATCATATGTTTGGTGTAAACAATCGTTACAAAGAAGCATTTAAATTAGGAAATTGGATTTTGCCAATAAAGATGTATAAGCGATAAATTAGGCCAAACTGCCATACCACTAGCTCGGGTGACATGTGAACGTTAGTATTCGAATTGTTTGATATTAATCAATGACTGTTTTTACAATTACGAGTCAACAACCGTATTAGTGAATTCTTTGAAATACCACTGATTTAATTAATTTATAAATTATTATAAATTAATTAAAATTACTAATATTCATGAAATATTAACTAATTAATTTTTAGATGTATTGGGTTATATTAGAATTTTTTAGGTGTCATTAGTAATTTATTGGTTCGTATATAAAAGCTATATATGTATGTGTCAATATATCGATGTGCATTTAAATATTATTTAAACGATATAGTTACTTAAGGGATTTGGATATTTTGTTGGCCCATAAAGCCTTCGGTATGGCTGGCCATGACAAGGAAGAGGAGGGGATATTTTTGTTTTCACATTCTGGATTTGGAATTGGTAAGTAGAGAATTAGTGAAAAAGGGAGAACTTGTCGCATCCCTTTCTCTATTTAAATAATAATGTCCCTTCACTTTTCATCTCTTGCTTGCTCTCTCCTTTCCCATAGCCCTGAGCTCCCTTCTCCTTTTTAGCCAAAAATCATTTTGTCTCAAACATATTAGATTAAATAAAATCATGGTACTCTAGTCCATGCAGCGTTAGGAGATCGATTTAAAGTGAATCTAAGAGATACCATCAATCAACATGTGTTTAAAGGCCAAATCCCTAAGGTAAAAAACTTTTTTGTTTTATAACATTTTCGTCGTGTAATTTACAGATTATACTACAATTTTATATATGCAATAGTTATCTCCCTTTTATTAGCTATTAAATTATACTTGTTGATGAGATTTTTCGTGTCAAAAACACTCGAATATTTTTTGAAGTAATCATATCTCTTAACGCTTACGTAATTGGAATCAGCATAATTAAGTGATATTAAAATTGCCTTTAGAAGGGGTAATTATGTGTCACGGTGCTAACACAATCATAAGAAAAATACCCAAAATCTAACGACAACTTATCATCCAATTCGTTTAACAAGATAGCTTCAAAACAAGCAAAGGTAAAACCAAGTACTGAAAGCAATAAAAGTGACAAAGAATTTATGTGGTTTGAATGCTAATGAAGCTACATCTATAGGGAAATATCTTTTCCTTCCTCTTTGTTCTTAGTACAAACAAATAATGGCAGAGAATATAGTTTTTGACTTCAATGCTTCTAAAAGAGTAAAGTTTGAAAAATCCTTCCTCCCTCTGCTACAGTACCTTCTGCTTTTATAATTTATAGAATTACTTTCATCAACCACACATTTTTTCTAATTTTGACCTTTAGATTACACCATGTATCGATCATCCATCTTGCATATTTACTGTGCATGGATTATGGAAGTGGCCATCTCTTTTAATTTACACCATTGAATCTTTCCATGTGTCAATCATCCATCTTATTGATTTATTGTACAAGGGTTGCCAACATGGTTTTTGGTGGGAAACTAAGATTTAAGTAAGTGAATTTGAACTTAGAAGGGAAGTTTGGAATTGAAAAGGGAAAACCCAAATTTGAATAGACCATGACTTCACGATTATGTAAAGCAATAGGATAATGGCCTGCACATAAACGCCCCACCTCGAGACCCACATTAACAAAGAGTATTACTGAGTAATACTGCTTGCTAATGCAGAGAATAGGGCTGGATAGGAGCGACCATCTATAGCCTTGTATTAAATATCTATTGAATATGTCGACAATGCAATTTTTTTTATGGATCGACATATCCAATAAATACGCAATACAAAGTCATAGGTGGCTATAGGATCTATCAGAACAAAATATAACAACTCAAATGTGAAATACATCACAGAACGGCAGATAATCCCATATACTGCAACAATGGTTTGAACACCCACATAACAGTATTTTTTAACCAAACTTTGTAGAAATGAAGTTCAACATGCAATCTACCAAATGCAAGAAATCCGGCAGCATTTCGTTGCCGGAATCAAAAGTTACAAGGGTTCAAAGTAGTAACAGAAACCAGATTATGAACAAACAATCAACTTAGAAGAATTTTGTACAGCAGCAGATTTCACATTTTTAAGCGATTCAAGCTTTGCTCAGCTAGGATTTGTGAGTTTTAGGAACTCACCTTGCTGATATAATGGATATACTTGGATTTGAGTTGAAAGATGGAAGCTTTTTGCAAGTTTTGGCTTCAAGAACCTGTAAAAGTGAGAAGTAGATGCATGCAAAAGGAAGAAAAGCCATTAAAAGACAATTCATTTCACAAATTAAGATTTTTGAAGAAAAGATTGTGTTTTGGAAGCGATTACCTATTGTATTTTCCTTTAGATTGATTAAAATAGCAACTTGTTGAAG
Organism: Allium cepa; assembly: GCA_030765085.1. Taxonomy (NCBI): domain Eukaryota; kingdom Viridiplantae; phylum Streptophyta; class Magnoliopsida; order Asparagales; family Amaryllidaceae; genus Allium; species Allium cepa. The sequence goes on along the minus strand of CM060932.1, from coordinate 624,728,014 downwards.
AAAATTGGAGATTAAAAGCTTTGGATTTGAAAAATTGGTGGAGTTTGTTTCTTGTTCACTGTTTCTAGTTTCTGGCTATTTGGAGAAGAGGAAATGAAGTACGTACAGGTAATGTTTATCACTTCTTAATTTCTGGTTTTAGTGAACTAATGGGCTTTGGGTCCAAATTAGAGGAAATAAATAAGCTATGTAAATATATTAACACTAAACCAAATATATACACTTATATTATAAAATAAATGACATTTTTTCCCTTAAATTTTAACCCAAATAATTTATGTGAACATACATACATGTTAAATAAAATATTTTACATCATATAAAATAATAATTTTAGTTTTAAAACAATTTTATTATTAAAATCTCTTATTTTACAAAAATGCACAATTTACCCAAATAAATGCATAAATCCTTATTTTTAACTTCTAAAATTCCACAAAAATATTTTTCTTGCTTAGAAAAATATAACTAACCATTCTAAACTTAAATTTATAATTAAAACTCATTTTTAAATCAATTTCTACCTTTTTATTTAAATAAACAACCTTTAGAAATCAAATACTTCCTTTTAAAAATTATTAAAAGAAGTAATTGGCAATATTAATAAAATTATTGCATTTTATCTAAATAAAAATTATTTCCCACTCATTATTAACCTAATAAAATAAAATAAAGCTTTTAAACTTTATTTTCACATTTTATTTCCATAGATTCATTGTTTACTCCAAATAAGCAATTTAAAATCTCCAAATCTTGATTTTAGTTCATAATATTAAATCATAACTACCATTATAATTTAATATTTACAGGTAATCTCCAAAACCAGGGTTGTTAAAGCACATAAGTACAGATGAAGCCGTAATGATGATGTACCTTCTATTTTAGGAAGAACTACGTCATTAATAGCACTTTAAAACTTCGCTTTGGTTTATTGGAAGTTGCACCTTTATTATGTCTGGGGTAATGATAACCTATAGTATTTAAACGGCGTCATCATCTCCAAAGCTGTACTAGACTGTTCAACTTGAAACCTCGGCAATGCGTACTGCTGGATACAGTTAGAGTTGAGTTGTATGGCTTAGTAGAAGAGATCGTGCTACTATTTTGACGAGTGATCGCCTTGCATGAACCTATTCCAAGCCATCCCCATCAATAGAGAACTACGCCACTACCCTTGTCTTTCAGCTGGGTTTGACGATCTTGGGAATGGATTTAGGATCTCTCGATTTACCTTCGAGGAGCTAGGCTCGACTCTTAGTTATGAAGCAGTTTCATCCCATCGCCTCTTCCCTCGATTTATTATATTTGAGGGCAGTATTTTTAGGATTGTGGTGTTGTTCTATCACATCAAGATGGTAGTGCAGTTTCATCCCATCGCCTCTTCCCTCGATTTCTTATATTTGAGGGCAGTATTTTTAGGATTGTGGTGTTGTTCTATCACATCAAGATGGCAATGCATTCTTATTATTTTATTGTTGAGATAAGATTGCGGTGCAGTTTTATCACATCAAATGTTAGTTTAGGATTGCGACACATCCCTACTACATGTAATTGCTTGAAGGGTAACACTGCAGTTCTACTCGTCAGGGTTGCTTTTTCTAAGGCTGTAGCACAATCAATTTTATTTGTTATTATTTTAAGATAGAGCGGCAGCTTTGTCCCTTAAAGGCTTAATTTTAGAACTATGGTACAACCTTTGTATTGGTGCTAGGGAGTTACACGATTTGAAGGTTCTGATGCAGTCTCGCCCTTTAAGTGTTAGGGTTACAGATCAGCTTTTTGCACTTTTGTGGCTATCTTAGGTTATCAGTGCAGTACTGTAGTGTTAATGTTATACTTGATCGAACAACGCGATTTTCATGTTTTAGTACTGCCTTAAGCCTTTGGCGTGGTCCTAACTGGGCTTTGTTCTTGCTTTCTTTTCCTAGTCTGGCTTCTTTCAATGGGTGGTTCTTTTAACCTGGCATTTGCATCAATTTATCATAGATATAGTTTGAAAAATATGGGTGTAACACTTGCCCCCAAGTTTCTAGCGATCGTACATCCATGTGGACTTGCCTCTACTTCCATATTTTTCCTACAACCCATCACTTCCTCCTTTTCTCCTTCCTCTTTTCAAAATTGAAAAAGTCCTTATTGTCATTTCATATTTAATGTCCAAGTACACATGTCGCTTCCTTACTGGTTGATCTTCTAAAATGTCGTACCTTTAGTCTTTTCAACTCCTAATAAAATCTGTATAGATCCTTGCGTTAATCATCCTTGTTATTAATCAATTGACATTTTGAGTCTCTTTCATCATTTCAATTGAGTGGTTGAGATTCTGATCGAGGTAAGTATATACTTTTTCTCTTCTTCTTCTCCATTCTTTTACAAACTTTCAATAAGAAAAGGCCTGGTTTCCAATCTTGTCTTCTCTAAGGATCGTTTCTTTTCCAAACTAAGGTAAGGACCTTCTTTCTTATATAGTTTCCTTTTCCTATACTTTAATAGTAGCCGAAAATCAACTCAGTGGTTTCGATATGACAACCACTTCCTTCTCTCTTTCATCATTTCTATCTAAGATAACTGAATTAAGGGAAATAGATAGCATTCCAGATCATTTTGGGTTTGAGGGCTACGTGGGAAGAGTACCAGAGTCTCGTGAACACATCCATACACCTCCTAATGGTTTTTTTTCCATTACTTCCAAGCACATTCGGTGCGGACTTTATCTTCCTCCTAACCAAATTCTTCATGAATGGCTAATAACTATTGTTATTGCTCTCATCCAACATGCTCCCATTTCTAATTCCCTTATAATTGCTACTTTTATCCTTTATGCTTAGAAGTGCATGCCTCCTTCATGTGAAGAACTCTAATTCTTATTCAATATCTATAAGAGTCCTAGGTGTGATTTTGGGTCCTATTATGCCCTAGCGAAGAAATTCGTTCTTACATTTATTCCCCATAAGACCCAAAAATGGAACGATGGATACTTTTTCATTTCAAATCTTGATAACTTCCCTTCTTCCTTCCATCCATAACCTAATCACTCTATTTTTTCCGATCGAGCCACCAGCTTATATGAATCTCGTAGGAGCAGTATCCTGGGTTTTAGGTGAAGATGAGAGGAAAATGAAATTATATTTACCGAGTTGCTACTGCAAAAGTATAATTTCCTATGCGCAAGCACAACTTCTCGCACTCAATTTTTAAATTTTCCTCGTTTTCAAATAAATTTAAGGGTTTAACTCGACTAAATGGACAATAAAATTTTCACTTATTTTTTTTGAAAATGAACAATCACTGATCCTGATTCTTTTTTATATAGGTAAAATGGGTGATGATTTTTTTGATTCGTTTGTTGATGATTCTCCATCGAGGAATTCAGTGACGATGAAGAAGAGGAAGAGAGAAAAGGGGAAGAAGGATGGTGTTGAAGCCTCTAGTCAGCCCTTTGACAAACTGCATAAGCCTCCTCCTCCACTTCCTTCCTCAGAAGTACTACCCATCTCACCTCTCTAGTCATTCATGACCCAAGTATCCGCTTCTTTCCCTTGACCGAGGGTAGCATCACTGATCTTACTGAGAGGTTAATATGCATCACCCTGGACAGCCTATCTCACATTACTTCTGCTCCGCAATCCTACCCCAATGCTCTTCCATTTCTTGCACTCCCCTTATCCAAGCTTACTACTGAACTCGAATGGTTATGGATCTACGTATGTACCTTCTTCTCTTTCTCTATTTGATACTGATTTTCTTTACCAATTCTCTTCTTATTTTCCCTTCCTTTCAAATTGGTAGGGGCCTTGGCAGTAGAAGAGGGTGGTTAATGACCAGGTTGCATCCATTTCTCTGATCGCTAAGCTCAAGAGTAGACCTTGCTTTGGAAGTCTTCGAGAAATCCAAGATAGAGGAGGAGCTGAAGGCCCAAAGGTAGAAGGCTAAGGAGGAAGCAAAGGCGATTGACGAGGCCATGGCATTAAAGGGTCAAGAGTTGGAGAAGAAGGACAAATTATTAGGGGAGGAGAATAAATGTTGGAGGAGAAGGAGGTGGAGAAGTTTAAAGGTAACCTCAAGCGGATCACCTAATCAGGTGTTGTGCAAGATGTATGCTGCGGTCAAGTGTTAGTTTATTGCCGACCGCTTAGATGATACAATTGTCGAAGTTGACCTCAGTTTCCTGGGGGATTCCATAAAGATTGAAAAGGCCCTTACCTATTACTAGAATGAGTGGGCTAAAGAGCTGGCCATGGAACATGCTTCCCCTTCCGCTTACCACGATGCCTCCTTGCAACAAGAGGACAAGGATGCGCGGTCTGAGGAGACTAAGGCCACCTCCACTTCTCAAGCTTATGTAATTACCTGAACTTTTGAAAATCACCTTATTGTTCCTTATGTAATAAAAATATTTTTTTTCTATTTTTGTTGTAGTTAACTTCTTTGATTTACTTGTTGTTTCATTATTGCAATATGCATGACTACATTATTTTCATTCGTTTGTTCTTTATAGTCTTCTAAGGAGTATAAACTAGACTTCTGAAGGAAAGCATGGAAAAACTCCAAACCCAGACCATAGACTGACTTGGTCTTAGGCAGTAATTGACAAGTGTGAAAAGGAGTTAGATGAGTCATTTATGCAACTTAGCGAGGAAACCCAAGGGTTGCTTTTTAAAATTGACCAAATGGTTAAAGAAAAAGAAGCATTTAGTGATTTTGTGCTATGTCCGTGGCAATATACCTTAGAGAGTCGTTCCTTCCCTCCTGATATTCCTCACTTGGAGTGGTTTTCTTGGGCTTAGTAACATAAATAAGTAGCGAGCATTATGTATTATTATTATTAGTATTTGTATTTGTATATTTTTTACTTTTACTATATAAAATTATTCTTTCTATGATGTGACTTTCTAAGCTTAGCTTTTTATAACTTGACTTCTTTTGAAATAAAATTTAGTTACTATCGACTAGGTCGATCCTCTTGGGCCTCCTTTTGAGTTTTCCAAAGCTTTTGAGTTCGATGAACCTTCGGTTCCCATCGTTTATGGCCTGCATGACACGGATGTGCCTGAGTTCGAGGTTGTGGCTATGATTTCTACCGCGTCCTCAAAAGAAGAGAATCTCCATCTAACGCTGTAACATTCCTGAAAATTAACTACGATTAATTTGGCAATTAATTTAATTTTGAAAATAAATTGTGAATTTATACATGTATTAGTTAGGAAATTTCTTGAATGAACTTAAAATTTTAGATTATAAGTAGGATTTGGTTAAAACTTAGAGATAAGTAATTTTATAAAAATAAAATAAAAATTTGATTTAAAAATAAATATGGATTTAAAGATAAATAACAAATTGATTTGAAAATACAAGAATAAATATTTTATAAACATTGAATTTAAAGGATAAAAATGTATTAAAAATAAAATAGAGTTAAAAGCTTTAAATTAGTAAAAGGGTTGTTTTTATTTTGCATATATTAAATTATTAAATTTTAAATTAGTAAAAGCTTTAAATTATTAAATTTTAAATATATTAGATATATTTGGAAGTTGAAATTAATAAAAAAAATAATGCACTCATTTTCAAAATATTATTTGTATGTGAAATTCACTTATATAAATAAAAGTAATTACTTGTTAATATGTAATCAAAATATTTAAACCACTCTTAACTTTTTAAAGGTTGTACAAAAAGAAAATAAATAATAAAAGAAAGGCATGAATATAAAATGTATAAATTAGTTGTATATAAAGATAGTGAGCTAAAATTAAGTTGAATGTGAAAAACAATAGAAATTTTATTTGTGTAAAATATAAATATGAAAAGAGGATATAACCAAATAAAAAACATAAACAACTTTTAAAATCAAGACATATGCATATATGAAAACATAACTACATGGAGGATTAAACAAAAGTTTACAAATTAAATTGAGTCAAAGGGATTCAAACATAAATTTCCCTACAAACTACAAGTGTACAACATGCAAAAAGAAAATGGACAAATGGCATTCAATTTTTGAAAAAGGAAAAAAATATAATAAAATAGTAATTAGGCCATTTAGCTTCCCAAAACCTGAAATAAGAAACCAGAAAAGAAAAGAAGGTAAAAGTCAGGTTTCATTCTTCTCGAACCTGAGAAAGAAAAAAAAACATGAAACAAATCATCTTCAACTTAAAGATTCGAAAATCCCTCTCTTAACAAAAATCTGAAACCAAAGTTAAAACCAGGAATTCAAAGTTCATCCTCCTGTCCAAAGATCTGTAAAACAAAATCAATTTATCAAAGCCTGGAAGTAGAAAGATTCAAATACAAGAGCAAGAGCATTTCAAGTTTTAGAAGCTAAAGGAAAAAAAAAAGAGGAAGCAAATGCAAATTTCAGTTTCCAGATGCAAAACAAAGATCTGATCAACAGAAACCAAATCAGACTCATCAACCTGAGATTGCAAATTCAAATTTAAAACCTGGAAGTTAAAGTTCATCTCAACCTGCAGTTCAAAGCTTGAGTTTGTAAGGAGAAGATTTCAAGGATTCAAGAGCAATTCAGTAATTAAAAAAAAGGGAAATTCAAAGATTCATCATCATAGAATCAATTCAAAGAACCAGAATCAAAAATTTCAAGGCTTAGGATTTCAAGTAGCAGACCAAAAGCTTTCCCTGTTTCATTTAAAACAAAATCTGTAAGTAAGTTAAATTTTAGTTTGTTTAATCTATTAAAAAAAAAACTAAGCAAAAAACTTATATTGACTAGCTGCAGAAAAGAAAAAAAAGTACAAGATCAAAAAAAAAAAAGACCCAATACAAAGCTTAAGCAAGCAACAAACAATCAAGTTTAAGAGTTGATCTGCAGTTACAAATATTTGGTTCCCTGTTCTTCAGTGATAAGGTGAGCAAACCTTTCTTTTTGATTCCAAACTTGAATATCCTGTTTTTCTGTGCTTGATGCTTGATGTTTTTTTTATGATAACTGTTTATGTGGTTGCCAAGTTATGCTTACATGTACATATACACATGAGAATGACTGTGCATGTCAATTTTTGGGTCCTCTGTTTGAATAACAGGCATGGGCATCTAACATAAATTCATCTCTCCTCTATACATTTCTTGTAGACTTAGGATTTTCAAAACAAGTTATCCTTGTTTAAGTTTAAACTGAGATTTTAAATATATATATATATATATATATATATATATATATATATATAAGAATGATTTGTTCCTACATTATCTGGCAAAAAAATCAAGCAACACAGCAGTAAGCCAAACAGCATGATAAACCAAATGTCGAGATTACTTGATTCATGTTTATAATTTGAATTGATTTGGGAAAGTATGATTTTTAAAACAAAGATCAAAATTTTTAGTTGAAAATTTTGTGAGAAATTCTGGGTTAACCAAAAATTGAGTTTTTAGGAGATGCTGGTGGTCAACGTTACTGGGGGTGTCGGGGTTTCGCATTGAGTTGCATCGATGATCAGAGGACTCGGGAAAATTGTCAGAGTGGCGATCAGAGTGTTGAGGCGTCGGCGGTAATGGATTTTCTCGTGTAACCCTAGTTTTGGTTGAGATGAGAGTTTGGATCGGCAGTGTCTTTCTGGTTGATCGAGTTGCACCGCATTCTGGTGGTGGCTTCGTGGAAGGGTTGTGGAGGTGCGGCGGTGGTTTCAGAGGGTAAGACGGTCGGAACTGGCGATGCGCGGACTTTTTCTGGTGACTGGTGGTTCCAGGAAGATGCAATAATGTTCGGTTTTTGAACCACGATGGTATCGTGGGTTTTGGGTATTCAGGCAAGTTGATGGGACCACGGGGAACTCATGGGTGGTCGCGAGATTGGTCGGAGGTGGTTCAGGTAGCTGTGCATGTGCACGGTGTCCCTAGGATAGCTAGCAATGATAATGTGTTAGGGGAGATGATGTGTTATCACGCGACTCGAAGGAGAGCTTGGGGAAAGGCAAGGGTGGCTCGAGTTTTTACTCGAAGCAGAATGTTTAGGGCACGGGTTAAAAACTTGGAATTTTTTTTTTTTTTTGAAGTAAAGTTGGGGAGCTCGGGTAAATTTTGGTAAAATTCGAAGCGGGGCTCGAGTATATTGGGTTTTGTCCCGGGGGAATACTCGGGTTTGCCTGGAAATTTTCATATTCCAGATTTTTTTTTAACTTTAATGCATTTGTTTAATAAATCCTGAAACTATATCTCCTTATAAATGATGATTTATTTACTTGGTAGAAAGTATATTAAAAGTTTTAAAATAAAGGATTTTAAAAAAAAAACAATTAAGTTTTTAAATTTACATTTGTAAAAAGTTATTTTTAAATGAAACTTAATAAATGATTTAGAAATAAAAAAATCAAATGTTTTAAAAACTTTAACTTAAAAGTAAGTGAATTTATATCGTTAATGATAATCAAGTAAATAATGATTAGTAATTAAGATTAATTCATGAATAATTAAGAAAATCAATTAAAGGATAATTAGTTATAATTAAATTAATTAATAATTGAGGATTTATTAATTAGATTATATTAATTTGTAATTTAAGTTAATTAATAAAGTAATTAATGAATGATTAAATTAAAATAGTGATTACTTAGTGAAAGTAGTTAAGGGAAGATAATTAAAGATTATGATTAATAAATTAATAATTAGGGGTTTATTAATCAAAGTAGTTAATTAAGGAATAAATTAATTGATAAATATAATTAAGATTTAATTAATTGTAATTAAGGGTTAATTAGTTAAGTTAATTAATTTAGAAATGATTAATTAATGAAAGTAATTAAGACTAAATTAATTGTAGTTAATGATAATTAATCATTGATTAAAGATTACTAATGAAAGCAATTATGTGGTTGATAAATTTAAAAACCACCTCAATTGTTCATCTTAATTGTAGATGTTTGATTGTTATTGAATGCTATATGGTGGATTGACATATTTGATATGTGATTGCGATGCTATGTGATGCTTTATGCTAAGCTGTTTGATCTGTGATGAATATATTGTTATATGGATATGCAAATCCTTTGACCTAAAAACGACATTTGAATTTCGATGCGACAAGGAGTCGGATTCCAGTTGGTTATCCGAAACCCACATCGAATCATATTAGTAAATCTTTGTGATTGATTAATTTACTTTATCTATGAATCTGTGAATGAAGATAAGCGTTATGGGTTATACCGCTTATCGATATATCTATGATGATAGATGTGTGCACTATTGTGTAAAACCCCTTGGACTACACTATACACACACAAATATGGATTGCACGTGGAAATTGGTTAAGTCACAGATTTTTGAAATAGTTTGTAAAATTGAATTTTTAAATCTAAATGATTTTGAAAATGGGTCGGGTTTTAAAATGAAAAGCTTTTGGAAAAGAATTCCTAAAATAAAGGTTATTTTGAATAACTTAATAAAGTTTTGAAACTTAATAATTCAATTTAAAATTGAATTCAAATCTGAAATTAAATTCTATTTTGAGAATTTATGAAGTAAAAGGTCATATAAGTTTATATGGGTTTTTAAACCAATTTCGAAAGTGTTGTTTTGAGAATTAAATTTAACCCAAGTTTGAGAAACTTTAACTTGTATAATTGAAATCGAATTTTTCCAAAGTGAAAACTGTTTGTTTTCAAATGATTAAAGCTTTCATATAAGAAATGAATTTCCAAATTGGTATAGGAATTTCAAATTTGAATTGAAAAACAGTTTTCCAAGTTATTAATGAACTTTTGGAAATGGTTTTTGAAAGCCATAAGTTAAATCTTTGATTTAAAGATTAAATGGATTAATCCACTAGAAATGGAAATTGTTTTGAAATCCGTAAATGGAACTTTGTGAAACTTTGTGAAATAAATCTTTTTGTTCAAAGATTTGAAATGGTAATTTGTGTAAACCATTTGAAATAGTTTTGAATTTAAGTTGTGACTTAACTGAAATCCATATCCATATGTTTTTAAAATATTGCGCTCGTTATTCGGTTTAGCCGGGAGAGGACCTTGTGTCATATAACCCATTCCGAATAATGATATGTCGTTATGGATAGCAATTGAAGACCGGTGGTGAAGACCGGGTATTTGCGAGAACGATAGGATGACCTATCGATTGTCTCTGCACTGAGTAGCTACGGTATAGAGATTCCCCAAGTGATGGAGAATCCGATCGGGATTGTGGATACCCAGATTTGCAAGGGCTTCTTTGGAAGTGCCTTCGGTTCTGTTCGAACCCGGAACAGACTTGTATGGTCGTGTGTCTGATACTACACTTTGAGATATATAGCCGATTTCTTTCAAATACATATCTGTTGGTGGCGGAGAATTTATTCTCTTAGCTTAACACCCTTCTCTGAGACGTACGAGCTCAAAGGTTATGTAGTTGAAGGTTATCAGCGATATACTCCCAATTTGGTAGTGTGGCATGCTAAGTGCTGCTGTGATTGATGATCATTTGTTGATCATTTGTGATCGAAGCATGGCTTTGTGAAAAAGCGTAGCTTTGTGGACGAAACCTCATCGAGCCTCCCAAACCGGTAATGGTCGAAACAGGAAAGATGCGGCAAGGTTTCAGGGGTAGCTCCTCTAGGGTATGACCATTCCTTCTGGAAAAGGGTAGTATCATGGTATGGAGCCCAGATACTTACTCATGTGGGCACTGTAGTATATATCTATTACTGTGTGATGTTGTTGGTGTAGAGGATCCTCGGTTAAAGGTCCCAAAGGACCGGGGGTGGCATATCTGAGGTTTTATTCCCCGGGAAGGGGGTAGCCGGCCTTGTTTGGCAGAGAGCCAGGGTGGTTCTCGGGGCGTCCCGCCAGAGGCGTTCCCATGTGGCAATAGGAAGTTCCTTAGCCTGACCATTTGTTGGAAACCCATTCATCCAATACGTGACTTGTACGATTTTAGTTGTAGAACCTGCCATTTAACATGGCAGCTATAGTAGGCATAGCATCATGGTACCTATGCTGGCTAGGATTTATATTATATTTTCGAAAGATTTTCCACTATGCACTAGTAATAATATCAAAGAATTTTTCTCGTAGTAAGCATGTTTGACTATCATAAGGAGAAATCTCCCCCATGTGTGCGTTTGCATTGTGTGTGTGCCGGGAGGCCTTATGGTAGTTTCATTTTCAAAAAGCATTGCGGATTTCAAAACTTAAACCCTTTTGTTTGTTTCAAAGCCCAAATGTTTTTGTTTGCTCATACCAGTCCCACGACTGACTCGGGTTTATTGTTCCCTTTCTAAACTCTGGGTGCCCACCATTTTCCACACGGGCAGTCTAGAGTTTGGTTTTTCAGATAGTCAGGTAGTAGATATCGTTTTGGTAGCCTTCAGCTTTCTATTTGATCATTTTGGAGTCTTTGGAGTCCACGGACGGACTTGCTTATCTTGGTGTAACCTTTATGGTAGATTGAGCTTGGAGTTTTGGGAGCTTTGTCTTTGGAGCTTTTGGATCAGAGTTGCAGTATTGGATTCTGTGAAGACTTATCATTTTGTATCGTGTTCCGCTGTATTTTGTATTGTATTCTCTGATGTTGATGATTATCATTGTATCAAATTGATGTATTGGATATTGTATTCATGTTGTATCAGTGATATCATCTTTTATTTTTCCGCCGTGTTATTTATCATCTAATGTTGTTGCAAGCTCCGGCGATACGAATTTGATGTGGTTTGTCGGACATCGAGTTCGGGTCGTCACAGTTTGGTATCAGAGCTAAAGGTTGAGTAAGAACTTTAGCTACGGAGTGTAACACATTAGATGGCTCATTAGAGATAGGGTGAAGTATACCCTAGAATGAGTATAACCAGTGAAACCAAAATCCAAATTTCTCAATCTATTCTCTTTATCTGTTGTTATTCTCTAAGATATTTCGTCCGAATGCCTAAATCGGGTTTCTTACTATTACAGATAGTGAGAATGAATGGAAGAAGAGGACGAGATTGGGGACAGACAAGTACCACTTCAACTGGTCAAGGCCGTCCAACGACAGGTATTCCCATTGAATCTCAATCAAATCTAGCTGATTTATATCGAAGTTTTTCTAGGCTTGGTGGAAAGCCATTCACTGGCAAAGAAACCGTTATCGAAGCACAAGCCTGGATTCGATCGTGTGAAAGGATTTTTAAAGGACTAAAATTGGAAGATGATCAGATGCGATTGATAGCTACTTGGCAACTCCAGGAAGAGGCTTTAGCTTGGTGGGAAACTATTACATTAGATGAACCGGCGGATGAATTTACTTGGAGTCGTTTCAAGGAAGTGTTCGGGCAGCGATATATGCCGTCTGCTGGTATCTCTAGAATGTACCAGGAGTTTATAGATTTGAAGCAAGGAAGCTTATCATTTGAGGAATACTTGAACAAATTCAATGAATTATCTCGATTTGGTCCAGAATTGGTGAATACAGCATTAAAGAAGAATGAAAAGTTTATTCGAGGAATGAGCGAGAAATATCAGGAGAGAATGACTATTCACGTTAAGGAATCGTTTTCTGAATTAATTGATATGGGTTATAGATATGATACTCTGGATAAACAGGAAGTTCCAGAGGAGGATGGAGATACAAGCAATCTGAATTGGAGGAAAAAGAAGTTTGGTGGAAAGAAATCAAGGAAAGATAAAGAAAAGAAGAATTCTCGAAAGAAAAAGCTGAAAGAAGTCACTTGTCTCAACTGCTTGGAAAGAGGTCACTACTCGGATAAATGCAAGAATCCTTGGAAGCCAGGATTGAGAGAGCCATTTATGAGGCCAGATCAGGAATCTACGGGATGCTATCATTGCCGCAAGCCAGGACATAGGATCAATGACTGTCCAGCAAAGAAGCAAGCTCTAGTAGCAAAGAGGTTTGCAGTCAAGGGTGATTCTTCAACCTCAAAGGGCTGATAAAGGAAAGGAAATTTTATAAGGTAACCTTCTTGTTTACGATTAAACTTTCAAGTTTGTTCGTTATAGGAGCTACACCTAGTTTTATTTCTTAGCAAACCATAAATGAGTTAAATCTTGAATCTGAAATCGTAGTCGAATCTATTTTTGTCTGTTCATTGGGTTTCGATATATTCTATGAACGGTTAGTTATTCCTTCGAACTAACCAATACCCATGTATACTCCGTAGATTAAATCACCCAATTATTTCGTAATTGAATGAGTTGATTCTCATGTTTGTTGATATTCTGATTTGGTAAACCGAATGCAGAATAAATATTTCAATCTATCTGATCAATCGTTCTTTATCTATCATCTATTATTTCTCGTCTCCCTAGCAAATTTCGGGGACGAAATTTTTTTAAGGGGGGAAATCTGTAACATTCCTGAAAATTAACTACGATTAATTTGGCAATTAATTTAATTTTGAAAATAAATTGTGAATTTATACATGTATTAGTTAGGAAATTTCTTGAATGAACTTAAAATTTTAGATTATAAGTAGGATTTGGTTAAAACTTAGAGATAAGTAATTTTATAAAAATAAAATAAAAATTTGATTTAAAAATAAATATGGATTTAAAGATAAATAACAAATTGATTTGAAAATACAAGAATAAATATTTTATAAACATTGAATTTAAAGGATAAAAATGTATTAAAAATAAAATAGAGTTAAAAGCTTTAAATTAGTAAAAGGGTTGTTTTTATTTTGCATATATTAAATTATTAAATTTTAAATTAGTAAAAGCTTTAAATTATTAAATTTTAAATATATTAGATATATTTGGAAGTTGAAATTAATAAAAAAATTAATGCACTCATTTTCAAAATATTATTTGTATGTGAAATTCACTTATATAAATAAAAGTAATTACTTGTTAATATGTAATCAAAATATTTAAACCACTCTTAACTTTTTAAAGGTTGTACAAAAAGAAAATAAATAATAAAAGAAAGGCATGAATATAAAATGTATAAATTAGTTGTATATAAAGATAGTGAGCTAAAATTAAGTTGAATGTGAAAAACAATAGAAATTTTATTTGTGTAAAATATAAATATGAAAAGAGGATATAACCAAATAAAAAACATAAACAACTTTTAAAATCAAGACATATGCATATATGAAAACATAACTACATGGAGGATTAAACAAAAGTTTACAAATTAAATTGAGTCAAAGGGATTCAAACATAAATTTCCCTACAAACTACAAGTGTACAACATGCAAAAAGAAAATGGACAAATGGCATTCAATTTTTGAAAAAGGAAAAAAATATAATAAAATAGTAATTAGGCCATTTAGCTTCCCAAAACCTGAAATAAGAAACCAGAAAAGAAAAGAAGGTAAAAGTCAGGTTTCATTCTTCTCGAACCTGAGAAAGAAAAAAAAACATGAAACAAATCATCTTCAACTTAAAGATTCGAAAATCCCTCTCTTAACAAAAATCTGAAACCAAAGTTAAAACCAGGAATTCAAAGTTCATCCTCCTGTCCAAAGATCTGTAAAACAAAATCAATTTATCAAAGCCTGGAAGTAGAAAGATTCAAATACAAGAGCAAGAGCATTTCAAGTTTTAGAAGCTAAAGGAAAAAAAAAGAGGAAGCAAATGCAAATTTCAGTTTCCAGATGCAAAACAAAGATCTGATCAACAGAAACCAAATCAGACTCATCAACCTGAGATTGCAAATTCAAATTTAAAACCTGGAAGTTAAAGTTCATCTCAACCTGCAGTTCAAAGCTTGAGTTTGTAAGGAGAAGATTTCAAGGATTCAAGAGCAATTCAGTAATTAAAAAAAAGGGAAATTCAAAGATTCATCATCATAGAATCAATTCAAAGAACCAGAATCAAAAATTTCAAGGCTTAGGATTTCAAGTAGCAGACCAAAAGCTTTCCCTGTTTCATTTAAAACAAAATCTGTAAGTAAGTTAAATTTTAGTTTGTTTAATCTATTAAAAAAAAAACTAAGCAAAAAACTTATATTGACTAGCTGCAGAAAAGAAAAAAAAGTACAAGATCAAAAAAAAAAAAAGACCCAATACAAAGCTTAAGCAAGCAACAAACAATCAAGTTTAAGAGTTGATCTGCAGTTACAAATATTTGGTTCCCTGTTCTTCAGTGATAAGGTGAGCAAACCTTTCTTTTTGATTCCAAACTTGAATATCCTGTTTTTCTGTGCTTGATGCTTGATGTTTTTTTTATGATAACTGTTTATGTGGTTGCCAAGTTATGCTTACATGTACATATACACATGAGAATGACTGTGCATGTCAATTTTTGGGTCCTCTGTTTGAATAACAGGCATGGGCATCTAACATAAATTCATCTCTCCTCTATACATTTCTTGTAGACTTAGGATTTTCAAAACAAGTTATCCTTGTTTAAGTTTAAACTGAGATTTTAAATATATATATATATATATATAAGAATGATTTGTTCCTACATTATCTGGCAAAAAAATCAAGCAACACAGCAGTAAGCCAAACAGCATGATAAACCAAATGTCGAGATTACTTGATTCATGTTTATAATTTGAATTGATTTGGGAAAGTATGATTTTTAAAACAAAGATCAAAATTTTTAGTTGAAAATTTTGTGAGAAATTCTGGGTTAACCAAAAATTGAGTTTTTAGGAGATGCTGGTGGTCAACGTTACTGGGGGTGTCGGGGTTTCGCATTGAGTTGCATCGATGATCAGAGGACTCGGGAAAATTGTCAGAGTGGCGATCAGAGTGTTGAGGCGTCGGCGGTAATGGATTTTCTCGTGTAACCCTAGTTTTGGTTGAGATGAGAGTTTGGATCGGCAGTGTCTTTCTGGTTGATCGAGTTGCACCGCATTCTGGTGGTGGCTTCGTGGAAGGGTTGTGGAGGTGCGGCGGTGGTTTCAGAGGGCAAGACGGTCGGAACTGGCGATGCGCGGACTTTTTCTGGTGACTGGTGGTTCCAGGAAGATGCAATAATGTTCGGTTTTTGAACCACGATGGTATCGTGGGTTTTGGGTATTCAGGCAAGTTGATGGGACCACGGGGAACTCATGGGTGGTCGCGAGATTGGTCGGAGGTGGTTCAGGTAGCTGTGCATGTGCACGGTGTCCCTAGGATAGCTAGCAATGATAATGTGTTAGGGGAGATGATGTGTTATCACGCGACTCGAAGGAGAGCTTGGGGAAAGGCAAGGGTGGCTCGAGTTTTTACTCGAAGCAGAATGTTTAGGGCACGGGTTAAAAACTTGGAAATTTTTTTTTTTTTTTTTGTTTGAAGTAAAGTTGGGGAGCTCGGGTAAATTTTGGTAAAATTCGAAGCGGGGCTCGAGTATATTGGGTTTTGTCCCGGGGGAATACTCGGGTTTGCCTGGAAATTTTCATATTCCAGATTTTTTTTAACTTTAATGCATTTGTTTAATAAATCCTGAAACTATATCTCCTTATAAATGATGATTTATTTACTTGGTAGAAAGTATATTAAAAGTTTTAAAATAAAGGATTTTAAAAAAAAACAATTAAGTTTTTAAATTTACATTTGTAAAAAGTTATTTTTAAATGAAACTTAATAAATGATTTAGAAATAAAAAATCAAATGTTTTAAAAACTTTAACTTAAAAGTAAGTGAATTTATATCGTTAGTGATAATCAAGTAAATAATGATTAGTAATTAAGATTAATTCATGAATAATTAAGAAAATCAATTAAAGGATAATTAGTTATAATTAAATTAATTAATAATTGAGGATTTATTAATTAGATTATATTAATTTGTAATTTAAGTTAATTAATAAAGTAATTAATGAATGATTAAATTAAAATAGTGATTACTTGGTGAAAGTAGTTAAGGGAAGATAATTAAAGATTATGATTAATAAATTAATAATTAGGGGTTTATTAATCAAAGTAGTTGATTAAGGAATAAATTAATTGATAAATATAATTAAGATTTAATTAATTGTAATTAAGGGTTAATTAGTTAAGTTAATTAATTTAGAAATGATTAATTAATGAAAGTAATTAAGACTAAATTAATTGTAGTTAATGATAATTAATCATTGATTAAAGATTACTAATGAAAGCAATTATGTGGTTGATAAATTTAAAAACCACCTCAATTGTTCATCTTAATTGTAGATGTTTAATTGTTATTGAATGCTATATGGTGGATTGACATATTTGATATGTGATTGCGATGCTATGTGATGCTTTATGCTAAGCTGTTTGATCTGTGATGTATATATTGTTATATGGATATGCAAATCCTTTGACCCAAAAACGACATTTGAATTTCGATGCGACAGGGAGTCGGATTCCAGTTGGTTATCCGAAACCCACATCGAATCATATTAGTAAATCTTTGTGATTGATTAATTTACTTTATCTATGAATCTGTGAATGAAGATAAGCGTTATGGGTTATACCGCTTATCGATATATCTATGATGATAGATGTGTGCACTATTGTGTAAAACCCCTTGGACTACACTATACACACACAAATATGGATTGCACGTGGAAATTGGTTAAGTCACAGATTTTTGAAATAGTTTGTAAAATTGAATTTTTAAATCTAAATGATTTTGAAAATGGGTCGGGTTTTAAAATGAAAAGCTTTTGGAAAAGAATTCCTAAAATAAAGGTTATTTTGAATAACTTAATAAAGTTTTGAAACTTAATAATTCAATTTAAAATTGAATTCAAATCTGAAATTAAATTCTATTTTGAGAATTTATGAAGTAAAAGGTCATACAAGTTTATATGGGTTTTTAAACCAATTTCGAAAGTGTTGTTTTGAGAATTAAATTTAACCCAAGTTTGAGAAACTTTAACTTGTATAATTGAAATCGAATTTCTCCAAAGTGAAAACTGTTTGTTTTCAAATGATTAAAGCTTTCATATAAGAAATGAATTTCCAAATTGGTATAGGAATTTCAAATTTGAATTGAAAAACAGTTTTCCAAGTTATTAATGAACTTTTGGAAATGTTTTTTGAAAGCCATAAGTTAAATCTTTGATTTAAAGATTAAATGGATTAATCCACTAGAAATGGAAATTGTTTTGAAATCCGTAAATGGAACTTTGTGAAACTTTGTGAAATAAATCTTTTTGTTCAAAGATTTGAAATGGTAATTTGTGTAAACCATTTGAAATAGTTTTGAATTTAAGTTGTGACTTAACTGAAATCCATATCCATATGTTTTTAAAATATTGCGCTCGTTATTCGGTTTAGCCGGGAGAGGACCTTGTGTCATATAACCCATTCCGAATAATGATATGTCGTTATGGATAGCAATTGAAGACCGGTGGTGAAGACCGGGTATTTGCGAGAACGATAGGATGACCTATCGATTGTCTCTGCACTGAGTAGCTACGGTATAGAGATTCCCCAAGTGATGGAGAATCCGATCGGGATTGTGGATACCCAGATTTGCAAGGGCTTCTTTGGAAGTGCCTTCGGTTCTGTTCGAACCCGGAACAGACTTGTATGGTCGTGTGTCTGATACTACACTTTGAGATATATAGCCGATTTCTTTCAAATACATATCTGTTGGTGGCGGAGAATTTATTCTCTTAGCTTAACACCCTTCTCTGAGACGTACGAGCTCAAAGGTTATGTAGTTGAAGGTTATCAGCGATATACTCCCAATTTGGTAGTGTGGCATGCTAAGTGCTGCTGTGTGATTGATGATCATTTGTTGATCATTTGTGATCGAAGCATGGCTTTGTGAAAAAGAATAGCTTTGTGGACGAAACCTCATCGAGCCTCCCAAACCGGTAATGGTCGAAACAGGAAAGATGCGGCAAGGTTTCAGGGGTAGCTCCTCTAGGGTATGACCATTCCTTCTGGAAAAGGGTAGTATCATGGTATGGAGCCCAGATACTTACTCATGTGGGCACTGTAGTATATATCTATTACTGTGTGATGTTGTTGGTGTAGAGGATCCTCGGTTAAAGGTCCCAAAGGACCGGGGGTGGCATATCTGAGGTTTTATTCCCCGGGAAGGGGGTAGCCGGCCTTGTTTGGCAGAGAGCCAGGGTGGTTCTCGGGGCGTCCCGCCAGAGGCGTTCCCATGTGGCAATAGGAAGTTCCTTAGCCTGACCATTTGTTGGAAACCCATTCATCCAATACGTGACTTGTACGATTTTAGTTGTAGAACCTGCCATTTAACATGGCAGCTATAGTAGGCATAGCATCATGGTACCTATGCTGGCTAGGATTTATATTATATTTTCGAAAGATTTTCCACTATGCACTAGTAATAATATCAAAGAATTTTTCTCGTAGTAAGCATGTTTGACTATCATAAGGAGAAATCTCCCCCATGTGTGCGTTTGCATTGTGTGTGTGCCGGGAGGCCTTATGGTAGTTTCATTTTCAAAAAGCATTGCGGATTTCAAAACTTAAACCCTTTTGTTTGTTTCAAAGCCCAAATGTTTTTGTTTGCTCATACCAGTCCCACGACTGACTCGGGTTTATTGTTCCCTTTCTAAACTCTGGGTGCCCACTATTTTCCACACGGGCAGTCTAGAGTTTGGTTTTTCAGATAGTCGGGTAGTAGATATCGTTTTGGTAGCCTTCAGCTTTCTATTTGATCATTTTGGAGTCTTTGGAGTCCACGGACGGACTTGCTTATCTTGGTGTAACCTTTATGGTAGATTGAGCTTGGAGTTTTGGGAGCTTTGTCTTTGGAGCTTTTGGATCAGAGTTGCAGTATTGGATTCTGTGAAGACTTATCATTTTGTATCGTGTTCCGCTGTATTTTGTATTGTATTCTCTGATGTTGATGATTATCATTGTATCAAATTGATGTATTGGATACTGTATTCATGTTGTATCAGTGATATCATCTTTTATTTTTCCGCTGTGTTATTTATCATCTAATGTTGTTGCAAGCTCCGGCGATACGAATTTGATGTGGTTTGTCGGACATCGAGTTCGGGTCGTCACAAACGCTCACTGATGAAATGTTTACTAACGAACTACTTGAGAGGGACTTGAAGAATGCCCTTTCTTAGCTGAAGAAACCAGTGATGCAGTTGAGCGTCAACACTAATATAATGTTGCGTTATGCACCAAGCTAAGTGTTGCGAACTCTAAGGCGATCGAACTTTTAGCAGATGCTAAAGGAATTTGAATTGATTTATAGGATCGTTTATGAAGATGGGATTAAGGATTTAAAAAGGACTACAGGAAACATGTCTCTTCAAGTTGTCCGTCAATATGAAGAGGAGGAGGATGCTGAAGGAGAAGAGACGGTTGAAGGGCTTGGCTTGGATGCTTACCCTGCTCCTCCTACATGCATGGATACCTCATCTACTGACAAGTGAAGGAAGGAATTGGAATTACACTACAAAGGCAAGCTCAAAAGGTAGGAAGCCCACTATAAGCAGTAGATGGAGTGACAGGGGCTGAAGGTAATTCCTCGCACATAGAGGAAGGGGTGGAAGGTGGATGCTCTCAAATATTTTGGTGGTTTCTTTAGAGATTCAAAAAGGACAAGGGTTGAGTTGATAGCGACTCTAGAAAAGACGAGGGAAACCGCTATGCTTAAGATTTATGAACCGAAAGATTAGTTACAAGAAGCGCAGGCTACCCCCAGTGTCATAGTTGCACCTGCTGCTGAACGAGGGCGGGGTCGAGTTTCCGATCTTGTAGAGAAGCTTAGGAAAGAGAATGTTAGATGTAAGATGGAATAGATTTCTTTACATTAATTATTTTTACCCTGTGCTCGACCTGAGCTTTCTCTATAACAAAGAAGGCTTTGTGATGACTGTAGAGGATCCCATAGACCTATGGACGGATGCCAACTACGACCCTAGGAAGACTTTTTGTATTTGAACTGACCGTCCTTTGGCAAGCATCCCTTAGACGTGATGCCTTGTAATTACAGTAGTATTTTGGTAATTGTAATATAGAACAATTTTGTAAAGCTAAGTTGTAAGAAACATTTGTAAAGGGATCATGTAAATTAAATTTCCTTGTAAAAGATAATAAGTACCTTATAAGCTTTAGCTTTTTAGTACCTTCCTTTAGTATTGTTTTGATTTGCCTACCTTCTAGATCCGCATCCTTCTTTTGTTCATGTGGTTGGCATGATCTGCTCGGCTATTTGGTGGCAGACTGTCTCTTTTTCATGTGCTTGGCACGTTCTACTCTTCAAATTGGGGAGCAGACTATTTTTTACTATGAATTTAGGTCGTGTATTTACAACCTTTCAAACTCATGTGCATGTTTTTTTGTATTAGTTCGAGCTAAATAATATTTTTATGTCCTATGTAGTTGTTTGGTTGAGAAGCAGAGTCGTGTATGATAAGATTTAATACTGTTTGCTATGTTAGTAAAATTAGCGTAGAAAGATTTTTATACTGGCTTAGGACGTCTGATATCCCTATGTCCAGTTCTGTATTACTATTTCTCGTAATAATTACAAATTTTATCATTTTGACATAAAAATAACATTTCTTATACAAAGTAAGGTTTTGAGATGCTTCGAATCCTAAGTCCTTGAAACTTAGTTCCCATCAGGCCTCGAGAGTCGGTAGGCCTTGATAGCCAAGGCTTCTGCTACAACTAGAGGGCCTTCTCAATTTGGACCATAGCCCCATCTAATGGGTCCTTAGTGTTGGCTATCACTCTTCAAAGTACCAAGTCACCCTTGCATAAGTTTCTTTCTTTGAGCCTAACATTATAATTTTTCACCTATTTGTCAATATGCCGCGGATCGGACGACTGCCTCATCTCTGCTTTCTTGAATAAGGTCGAGGGCAGCCTCTTTTAGCTTCTTGGTCTGATCTTCCACATATGATATTCTTCTGTGTGATGGGACTTTTGTCTCGATTGGGAGCATTGCTTCATAGCCATGGGTAATGGAGAAAGATGTATGGCCAGTTAGGGATCTGGATGAGGTCTTATAAGCCTATAACACTAGGGATTATTCTTCTGCCCACTTTCCTTTCATCTGCTGCAGTCTTTTCTTGAGCACTTTTTTAATGTTTTGTTTGCTACTACGACTTTCCCATTTGCCTATAGATGTGCAACATAAGAGAGGCTTTCTATTATCTCATTCCTCTCACAAAGTTCTGCAACTCCTTACCCTTAAATTATATTCCATTATCAGAGATGGTCTTATATGAGATCTCGAACCTAGTGATTATGTTCCTTACAAAAAAAGCCACTATTTTCTTTGAATTAATAGTAGCTACGGGTTCTACTTCCACTCATTTTGTGAAGTAATCTGCCGCCATCATAGTGTACTTTGTCCTTCTTTTGATATGGAAAGCGGTCCTATTAAATCTATCCCCCACGCATCGAATGGCCACGGGCCGGCCAACAGGATGAGCTCATGGGATGGTTGTCTTAGGATATTAGCAAATCTTTAACATCTATCACATTTCCTTACGTACTCTTGTGCATCCTGAAGTGCAGTAGGCCAATAGTACCCATGCCTTGGGACTTTCTTTGCCCTTCTAAAGTGGTTCCCGCATTACGCTTCATGTACTTCATGCAGGACTCACGCTCCTTTTACTTTGGAGACGCATCTAAGTTAAGGGGTAGAGTACCATTTCTTATATAATTTTCCATCAAAGAAGGAAAAGTATGAAGCCTGGTATCTTATTTTACGGATTTTATTCTTTTTTGGAACCAGAACTCCGTTTACCAAGAATTGTTCAACATGGGTCATCCATGAGTCCTATTCTGCTTGCTAAGGGATAGGCTTGATTGGGGACTACTCTTGAATTTCTACTATTTCTTAATCTTGGGCTTCTCTAATGGTAGCTTGTTGGGCTCTAGTTAGGATCAATATTTAATTAGGCTCGATGAAGATTGGTTCAATATTGATGCCCTATTGGAATAGCTTTCATTTCATTTGCTACTTTTGTGCTAGCTAGTTCAGCAAATGAGTCGGCAAAAGAATTGTTCCCACGCGTAATTCATTCTATATCTAACTATTTGAATAGTTCTAATAACTTTTTAAAAATTTCCACGTATTGAGCTAGAGTTGGCTCTTTCGTTTGGTAATTACTCTGAACTTGGTTCACAACTAATTGGGAATCACTGTGAATTTTAATATGGGTTACTTTTATTACCTGAGCCATCTTTAAGCCTAAGAGTAGAGTTTCAAATTTTGCGACGTTATTGGCAACTTTGAACCCAAGATGCACTGCCCCGTATAATTTCTGCTCATCTGGGGAGATCATTGCATATCCAATTCATGCCCCTACTTATTTTATGCTCCATCTATAAATGATTGCCAAACCTGTGGAGTGGGCGCCTCATGCTTAGATTATGGTTCAATAGGCAATGTGCATTCCGTAATGAAGTCTGCCAGTTCTTGTCCTTTGATTGGTTTTCTAGGGCGGTATGAGATATCATATTAGCTGAGTTCCACTACCCATTTTAGAAAGCGACCTAATGTCTTTGGCTTTTGTAGTATTTGCTACGGTGGTTTGTTCATAAGGACTTTGATGGGATGCGCTTACGATTGTAGTTTCCTTACTATGAGAAGCATGTTGCAATCTAGGTTTTCAATGATTGAGTAGTTGAGCTTTGCTTATGAAATAGATAAGCCTCTGAGTCCCTTCATCTTCTCGAACCATTGCGGCACTACCAGCTTTATTAGTTGCAACTAAATATATATATGTAAGTCCACACATGTTACTAGCTTTGATAAGATACTAATCGGATGGTCCTTCAAATTCTAGAATGCAATTTTGCATTCCTCAATCCATTCAAATTTTGTCTTCTTTACGTGGTCAAAGAATGGTATACACTAGTCTATCACTGTGGAAATGAACTTGCTTAGAGCACCGGCATTGTTGTTTAGGCTCGTTGCGTCTTTCGATTTTTTAGGGACTCGCATATTCCTTATAGCCTCAATCTGTTCAGAATTTGCTTCAATGATGTGGGCACATACTTTGTATCCCAAGATCTTTCCAGATTGGATGGCAGAAGTACACTTCAAGGGGTTCAGCTTCATGTTATATTGTCTTAGGATTGCAAAGGACTCTTTTAGGTCAAGCACATAACTTGGTGCAACTTTTGACTTAACAAGCATATCGTGTATAAACACCTCTATATCTTTCCCAATTTGATCCAAGAATATCGTGTTAACTAACCTTTGGTAGGTCGCTCCAACAATTTTGAGTCCGAACCAGATGACCTTGTAGCAATATAAGCCATTGCCCGTCACAAATATGCTCCTGGTCTAGCTCAAACATAACTATTTGGTTGTAACATGAGTATGCATCCATAAAGGTAAGTAGTTCATGGACGCTAGTTATGTCCGCCAACTGTCGATTCTGGGTAGGAAAGATATGCTTTGGGAAAGCTTTTGTGAGGTTGGTATAGTCTACGTAATTTCTCCACTTCCCATTGGAATTCTTTACAAGAATAAGGTTTGCAATCCAATTTGGGTAATGTACTTCCCTAATAAACCCATTCTTCTTCAGTTTCTTAAATTGTTCGTGTTGAGCATCATACCTTTATTGATCTAAGGTTCTTTGCTTTTGCTTGATGGGGTGAGTAGCGCGATCTATGTTTAGTGTATGGCAAATGATAGCAAGGTATATTCTTACCATATATGAGTGCATCCAAGTAAAAACATCTGTTGACCTTTTAAAAAAGTCTATTAACTTTGTTTTTATTTCTTCGCCAAGGTATTTCCCCTATCTTGAGAATTTTCGAAGGTTCTTTTAGGTTTGTCTATACATCCTTGAGGTCATCTAATGGCTTTAAATCCCTCCTTGTCTCCTATAACCTTGGTTCTATTTCACTTTCTTCCTTTTTAGGTTCGGGTGCGGCGAAGCAAGCCTGCTCCTGAGTTTCTTTATAAAAATATTGCACGTAATTGAGTCATATTCGTCAGTTCTGACCAAATGCATATATTTCCTTGTTCTTTCTTATTGATGTCGTGGTCGTAGAAAGGCCTGTTTTAGCATCAGTCTTGGTACTTTATTCCGATATAGTTCTGGAACTAACTTGATTTCCTTTCCATTACTATTATCACAGTTATTAAAAGAGATAGCATAGTAGTTTTGAGCAATTTTATTACAAAAATTACGGTTTAGATTGTTTAGTTCCCTAGTTAACAATTGCTCTACTCTTATCGACCCTATCCCGACGGGGGTGTGGAAATTCATGAGCAAATATTTTTGAGAAACAACTGCCCCTGTGTCAATCAGTGCTGGTTTTCTGATAAATGCATTGTACGGTGATGATTCATCGATGATAAGGAAGCGCACATAGAATGATTTGTGAAGGGGTGCAGTTCCAATGGTGACAAGTAAGTGAGCTACTCCAACAGGAGTGGTTGCGGTATTATTAAAACCATAGATTAGCTTAGGGCTCAGCTTCAGTATCTCTATTGTAAGTTTCATGAGGTCAAATGTAGATTTGAAGATGACATTAATATAACTCCCATAATCCACAAAGACTTTCTTTATGGTGCAATTACAGATCTACGATGTAATCCTGAGCAGATCTTGATGCAGAAAGACAACTCCACAGCATCAGTTGCAGCGAAGACTAAGTCTTTCGCGAGTTTTTTTTACATGAAACATGATTCTCTACTCTACTTTAGCTTCTTGCATGCATATCTCCTGTGCTTTTTTACTTTTTCCTACATGTGTGGTCCACCATGGATTGAAGCTATGAGGTTAGAGGGTTTTCCAGTTAGATTTTCATTTGGATTAAGAGTGAGGTTCCCAATCCTTTCCTTATCATTTTCCTTCTGGTAACTGCCTAAGTACCCTTTCTAAATTAGTCTCTCAATATCATTTCTCAGGTGTCAGCAATTATCCATGTGGTGGCAATTGGTCCTATAGAAGCGGCAGTAGGCTCTCCCTATTTTATTTTTTGGTTTCTTACCTTTGTTCGGGACATTGTAAGCTAGCTCAGTTCTGGTCATCTCACAAATCTGACCAAGTGTGTGGGTGAGGGGAGTCATTACAGGGAAATTGAATTCTCTTTGTCGCTTCAACGATGGATGGTATCCTTCTACCCCCTATTCTTTTCATTATCGGGAGCAGAAGTTCTTTCCGGTGGATGTGATTCTGCGGCCTCAGTTTCCTCCATTCTGATGTAGCTGCTGACTTATTCATGGAATGCCTTCATACCGTGGCACAGTTTCCTACTGTTCTTATAACCCACATGGCCATGTTTCTTCTAACTCCAGTGTGAGCTGCCATCAGCAACGCATCCTCACAAGTCATCCAAATACAAAGCGCCTTGGATTTGAAGAATTTTATGAAGTTATGTAGGATCTCATTCACATCCTACTTTACACTGAACATTGTATTCGCAAACAGGAAGCCTCCCTCCTAGAGTTGAACAGTCTCAAAAAATTTACAGTTAACTGTGGCCAAGAATGAACCTTCCCTGGTCCGTACCTCTTAAACCATCTGTCCCAGCCGGATATACTAGGCAAAGCTTGCATTTGTCCATCCTCCCCACATTAGGATATCCATGCAATACTCAAAAATACAAATAATATCATCTGCATTTATGGTCCATCAAATTTATCAATCGACAGGGATTTGAAATTGTAAAAAAAAATCTGCTACTGTGATGCTTTCACTAAATGGAGAAGAACCTTCTTCCCTTACTTCTTCTTTATTTTTTTTGTATGCACAATCTTGCCAATTGCTCTACACGAGCCTTCAATTAGCAGATCTCATCTTCCCTGGCATATATTTAGGATGATCCAATTCTATTGAGTGAAGTAACATTATCATAATCAGGTATAGTCCATGCCTGCTTCTTCAGTAAAAGGTTAATATTAATAAGTTTTGATTTGATCTGAGGATCGATTTGGATTTTTGCTATGAGCTTAGCATCGGTTTTTGGGCCAGCATAACCGTTCTCATTTTTAATATTTTCGTTATCACCTACATACTGCATAGTCAGGGCAGTTGATGAATGGCGGCGTTGAGTTGCGGATGGTTGAGGGAGATTAGATTAGTGGCAGGATATTGGGCCATGGACCTCTTTATCCCATCCATACATTGATTTAATTAGTTTATGAAGGTTTGAAGTACAACTAGGGCAGGATCTAAGGTCGGCTCTACAGAGGCGCCTGTCGTAGTATGGGTTATGGAGGTGAGGAGTTGTATTTTTCAAGAAAGGTGAAGTTGTTCCTCGTTAAGAGGGGTATTGGAATCAGTGGGATTAATGGTACTATATTGTTGTCTAAAGGAAACGTAAGTAAATTTTGATAGAAAGGAAAATCGGCCCTCATTCTAGCACCAAAAACATTGATGAGATTTCTCGTCTAAAAACCACTCAAATGCTTTTTGAAGAATCATATCACTGAATGCTTATATGATTAAGAATTGATAAAATTAAGTGATGTCAAAATTTTCTCTAGAAAGGGTAATTATGTATCATTGTGCTAACATAATCATAAGAAAAATTTTCAAAATCTAATGACAAGTCTTTACCCAATTTGTTTAATAAGATAGCATCAAAACAAGAAAAGGTAAAATCAGGTCCTGAAAGTAATAAAGTGACATAAAAAATTTACGTGGTTCATATGTTAATGAATCCTATGTTAACGGAGTAATGTCCTTTTCTTCCTTTTTTCCTAGTACAAACAAACAATGGCATAGAGAAAAATTATTTATTTCGGTGCTTCTAAAAAGAGTAATGTTTAAAAATCCTTCCCTTTTCTGCTACAGTACTTTCTGCTTTTATAATATAGAGAATTACGAGAATTGCTTTCATCAAACACATGTTTCTGATTTTGACCCTTAGATTACGCCACGTGTTGATCGTCCATCTTGCATGTTTACTATGCACAGATTATGGAAGTGGCCTTCGGCTCACTATATTTATACCTTTGGATCTTGTCACGGGTCGATCATCCATCTTTTTGATCTACTGTATAAGGATAACCAACGTGGTCTTTGGCGGTAAACTATGATATGAGTTCGTGAATTTTGAACAAGCGGGAAGTTTGAAATTGAAGTGGCAAAATCCAAGTTTGAATAGACCATGACTTCACCATTATGTAAAGAAATGGAATAATGGATGGCATATAAGTGTAGATGAATCCGCAATGAGGATCTCTCCTCCATTTCAGGAAGAACTACGTCGCTAATAGCACTTCGCTTTGGTTTACTAAGAGTTATGCCTTCATTATGTCTGGGGTGGTGATATCGTATAGTATTCAAATTGCATTATCACTTTCGAAGTTGCACTGCACTATTCAATATGAAATATCGGCAAAGAATGCTGTTGGAAATATTTGGAGTTGAGTTGTACGACTTAGTAGAAGAGACTGCGTTATTTTGACGAGCGACGCCTTACATGACCCTGTTTCGAGCAATTCCCATCAATAGAGTACTGGGCCACCGACCTTGTCTTTGAGTTGGGTTTGATAATCTTGGGATAGAGTTAGGATCTCTTGATTTGTCTTCAGGAATTAGGCTCAGCTCTTGGTTTTTAAGTAGTTTCACCACATCGTCTCATCCCCCAGTCCTTAAGCTTGTGGGAAGTAATTTTTGGATTGCGGCAATGTTCTATCATATTAAGATTGAGGCGCATTCTTATTGTTTTGATGTTGACATAATATTCGGTGCAGTTCTGTCACATCAAATGTTATTTTAAGATTGCACCACATCCCTACTGCATGTATTTACTTCAAGGATGACACCGTAGTTCTACGTCATTAGGGTTGCTTTTTCTGGGACTGTAGCACAATCTTTTTGCTTGCTATTATCTTTAGATTGTGTCGTAGCCTTGAACCTTAAAGGCTTACCTTTGGAACCACAGAATGACTTTTGTATTTGGTACTTAGGAGACACGTAATTTGAAGGTTGTACCACAGTCCCACCTTTTGAGTATTAGGGTTAAAGATTAGTTTTTTGTACTTTTATAGCTATCTTAGGTTATTGGCATAGTATTATAACGTTAAGAATATAGTTGATCAAACAATGCTGCTTCCATGTTTTGTTACTATTTTGAGGCTTTGGTGTGGTCCTACCTAGGCTTTGTTCTTGCTTTCTTTTCCTGGTCCAGCTTCTTCCATGGGGCAGTTCTTTTAACCATGATATTTAAAAGTTTTTTGTGTTTGCATCAGTTTATCTTTGATATAGTTGGACAAGTTGGGTGTTACAATACTAAATTGTTCACACAATGTGATATGATGTCTAAACCTTCATAGAATAATTAAAAGGTCCAAAACTTCGTTTTCCACCATGATATTTAATTTTATATTTTAAAACTTACTTTTAATAATTTAACATATAACTATATATTATATTAAAAATATGTTCATAATATTTATATACATGTTTGTATGTATGTATAATTAAGGAAAAATTATTTTAATTTTTCAATCATATATACACATATTTTATATAATACTATCATATTTGTATTTTTCAATTTAACGTTCTTTATATTGGTTTTGATGATAACAACTAAATAAATATTAGTGTTTACGGTTTTCCAAGTTAAGTATGATATAGTATAGAAAATGCATGAATACTATCGAGACAAATTGCAAGATAATTAAGTAGAGATGCATTAAACATATCAAGGTAGATCAATACAAAAACTCAAGTACAAGACAAGGTAGATCAAGAGGAATCAAAATCAAGGAAATGAAAAAAAGACTAGTAGAACAAAGGAGATTCAAAGGCAAGGCTAGAGAACACAAGAAACTAAAGGAATAAAGGTTAAAAGAGTACAAGACAACAGCCAGTTAGTTTTTAAAGTATATACAGTCTCAGATTCAATTGTTAAATAAGATCCCATAGCAATTATGTGAATTTTCTTTATAAAAACTCTTTATTTTATTCCCCATAACCTTTTAATAAAAGTTCATTACTTGTTTTACAAGTTGAAAGAGTTAAAACAACTTTTATAAAAAGATTGACATTTATACAAGGATATGTCAGCGTATCCAAATTGTACATTGGCATACTAGCTAGTAGTTTAACTTTTCATTTTAAACAAATGGAAACTTCTCCCACCCATGTGTGAAAAGTCGCTTCTCTTTATTTTCTATTTAAAGGCTTTGGACAATGAATTTTTAAAGTAATTCTCTCCCATTTCTCTCACTCTCTACATTCTCATATTTTGTGAATAAATCCATTTATTTACATACAGTTTTACTTTGCAAATCCACTCTCTTTCTCTCTATTTCTTCACAGATTTGCAATTTACGAAAAGTCGGAGAGACCATATACAAATTCTTTATCATTTACTCTTTTTTCTTATCGTATTCTCTGAAGAAATCAAAGATATAATGCTACTAGAGGTCTATAGGAAGTTGTACAGAAGACTGAAAATAATAATCAAAGGGTTCAATTTCTTATTGATATTACAATACTATTTGTTTGTAAAGGTGTATCTTGCCACCTGTAGAATGTTAGAATTGTATATGTGATCTTGACCACCCGTGGAAAGTAAGAGGTAAGGGTTCCTTATCATCCATGGAATTGCAAGAGGTTTGATGTGTCATGCCACACATAAAAAGTTATGATAGGTATTGTTTGCTACCTAATTCAAAGTCATGTTTTAAAGGTGTACTTGCCACCCTTAGAATTGCATGTTTGTTATCGTGGAAATTTTGTATAGGGTACAAGACTAAATGTAGGATTAGAACTCTAAACTATTATAGAATTCTTATTGTTTTTCTCTTTAATTTTGTTGCTTTTACTTTTCGTATTTACTATATTATTGCCTATGAATCTGATTCTATATGGTGAAGTTTGATAATCACAATATATATTGGTAACAAGTCTAAAAACACTATTCACCCTTTCAAGTGTTACATTAGTTTTAAGATCCATTCTGCACGTATTAGGGTAGCACATCAAACTCCATACTTGGTATCAGAGCTTTTTGGTTTTAAAAATTTCATAATTTGAGTTTCGAAAAATTTAAATGGCTAGTAACACAAATATCATATTTAGCTCTTTTGCAGAAGAACAATCTGTTGCTAGACCGCCACTTTTTAATGGTAGTAATTATTCTTATTGGTCATGTAGGATGTAAATTTACTTATAGTCTATTGGTTCAGATATATAGAATATCACATAAATTGACTACACAGAGCCCTAGAGACTAATTATGCATAATGGTCTAATAAGCAAAAGATACAAGCACTTTAAAATTCAATGGCAAAGAATATTTTATTTTACACCCTATATAAAAATGAGTTCTATAGAATGTTTGTAAAAGTGCGTAAGACATTTGGAGGACATTACAAATCACATATGAAGGTATTAGTAAGTTAAACAAACCAAGATTTCTATGTTAACTAACTAGTTTCAGATATTTAAAATGAAACCTAACAAGTTTATTTCTAACATGTTGTCTAGATTTCATGAAATATTGTATGTTTTAATTTCACAAGGAAAGTATTTACCAAGGAAGACCTAGTTCGGAAAATTTTGAATTCACTTTCAAGTAAATGGGATCCAAAGTCTTTAGCAATAGAAGTGGCTAACAATGCAAGTATTATGAGATAGAAGAGTTAATAGGTAATTTATTATCATATGAAGTTCAATTATAGGGAAGAAAGGAAAACCAGACAAATGAAAAGAAATCACTCGTTTTCTGCACTACAGCCAAAGAACAAGGATCGTATGATGACAATGAATACATAAAATTTATGGAAAGGAATTTTAGAAGATTCCTGAAATACAAAAAGAGGAACAAACTTAGAAGAATGGACAACAACAACACTCGAAATTCAATAAGTGCTTCAAATGCGATAATGTTGGACATGTGAAAATGGACTTCCCAATAATAATGAAATAAAAACATTCTCAAACACGGATTTGATCAAAAAAAAGAGAACTCACGGCAACTTGGGAAAATTCTAACACCACTTTAAGTAATACAAGTTCAGATACAAAAAAGGCGAATTTGTGCGTTATGGTAGGAGAAGAACAAACCTCTAGAAAATTTGGTAACACTAAACTCTATTTTATTTTTTACAAATATGCATATTTAAATTTGTTATTAAAATAGAATAAATAATATATTTAAAAGTGAAAACGCGATTCAAACATATAATAATATAAGATTAATGTATATTTAGACTTTTCTAGATATGGTGGTGTAGACGTAAGCAACAGTTCTTTGGATGACATAGTTGGGTGTTCATTTTGTGTTTGTTGATGCTCTTGTAGTGGAAGATCACGCTTCTACATTCTGCACTCCAAGTGCTTGTGTAAATGTGCAGCCTCAGTCTGTTGTTTCTGGATGTATTATTAGCCATGTTAGTCCTCAAGCTATTCCTGGTAGTGGCTTGCTTGATAATTCTTATATGAATGGTTTGGTTCCCACTGTCCCTGATCCTCTTAAGCCTACACTACACCAAAATATAGGATTCCCAATGAGTATAAGCATTGCCAATAATTTCAGTAACACTTATATGTGTTGTTATAAGGGCGTGGGCATCTATGTGTAATGCTCATAAGCGTTGGGGAAAAATATCTTTCAATGCTTATAAGGGTTAGAAAATATTTTTCCCCAATGCTTATAATCGTTATAAATAAATACAAACAAATGAACACTTATGGGTAATATGAACGTTGAAAGATATAATGCTGACTATATTTAATATGAAATATTATCTTAATTTAGCAAATTATAACACAACCAATATCAATAAACAACATTCACAATCATGGTAATAAAATAGAGTACCAATTAACAAAAGATAAGTTTGTTAGAACATTCATTCAGTGTTTCAATGACAATAACTATACAATCATATATATTATATACATCTTATCAAGATAACAAGTATATACTACGAGAAGACATCATGCTCGAAGATATTGGAACTCGAAGACAAACAAAGATCTATCAACCATACTATAATTAGTAAGGTTATTCTAGTGTAAAGAGTCTTAGATAAAACGTTGTAAGGTCTCCTTGAGTATATATGCAAACACGATCACACATGATTTCATATACACTAAACATAAAGTGAAAAACTGCATTTAACATTCAGATACGTGTAAGGAAAAATCATAGACGTCTGTGACAATCCTAGGGAAATTATTTCCTGAAGCCATAGACGTTTGAAGTTTTTCCACAAATGTCTGTGATTTGAAAAACTGCAAAACTCTGAGTACACGCTTTTGTTGAACGAATAGAAACCAACTCTTCATCAAAAGGATGCAGCCATTAAAAAGAATAGACCTTATCTAATAGTAACAACTCTTTATCCACATCTATTTAAATCTATAAATACTACCATGATAGAGATTTAAAAATTAACTGAATTCTTAAAACTAATCTCTTTTGATTTCTTATTACTTTCTTGTGCATATAATGTTAGAACCTTGTATTTTGACGTTTTGATCGTGACAACTATATAAGTATATACTATATGAATTAACCATATTTGCAGGGGAAGATACTATTCTACCCGACAATAGATTGAAGACCAAGAATTCAAGAGAAGTTTCAAATTTTATAAATGGTTTGTTTATAGTCTAGTTTAGTAGTTAATCATTGTTAAAATCTCTTCTAGGTGGTATATGCATGCACATATGGTTTTAAATTTAAAGTCAAATCATATACACACAATAAAAAAAATTATATTAGGTTCATAATCAAAAGGCTTTTAAAAAGAAATAAAAATGGCATAAAACAACAAATTCAGTCGACTTAATAAGTGCTCTCATTCGAATGAAACATGCACACATGCACAAGTGCATTTGAAGGTTTGGTCGTGCTCTCAGTCGACTGAAACATGCATACAGCACAAGTGCATTTGAAGGTTCAATTGATAGAACCACTCTATTCAGTTGACTGAACCAAGTGTCTTTTCAAAAATAAAATTTAAAATTCGAAATTTTAAATATTCAAAAGACTGAAAAGTTTACCTCAATCGGCCGAATATTCATAACGACTATTTTTCTGAAAGATCACCACTTTTTAACGAACAAAAACAACCCTTGATTCAAGAGTTGTTTCTGTATCTTTTGGTAGTAACTTTTCACGAACAATTGCATCTTTTAAACTCTATATATAGCCTTGAATTCAGTTGTTTCAATAACTTAATTCTCTGATTCTATTCTAATAGTCTTGCTATCTAAAATTCTGCCATTTGCTTTCAAATCTGTTTCAAATCACTTGCACATTCAAGCACAAATATATTTGTGATTAAAATAATTTTCAATCTTCACGAACTACACTATATACCACAAAGGAGAAGATTATAGGAAGGATGTACTCTATAGATTTATCCGTACTATCAAAAGAGCATAATCAGTCAAGAAAACTTTCTATATTTTTGAAGTCCTGTTCGGTTGCTCAGGCGGTAGAAGTCCTATTCGGTTGTCTAGGTGGTAGAAGTCAAGTTCGGTTGCTCAGGTGGTGTAATACATATTCCTTCGGGTTAAGTGAAGGTTGGTAGTAGAATTCAAGGAGTCTGAGACTCGACATAGAACGAGAGTTCGAACCAGTATAAAAATACCTGGTGTCATTTACTTTACTGTTTCCTTTTTATATTCATATTCCGCACTAGTAGATAACTTAGATTATATTTCATATTACGATCCATAGCAGCACTTTCATACAATTTCTTAAATACTCTCAATCTATCATAACCAAAATATAATTTTGGTTAAACCACTTCCTACAACTCAAAGCATTCACATTCGCATACTCAAAGGAGATCATAGAAAGATTTGTAATATCAGTCAAAATCCGTGTTATTCGGAACACAAGATTGTCAGAGATATACTTTTGTATTAGCCTATTCCTCCAGGCGAAACGAGGGTTAGTTGGTTAAAAGAAATACTGAAGGGGAGCTTCGGGACTGGATGTAGGACGGGAGGTCCGAACCGGTATTAAATATCTGGTGTGATCGTTTTTATTATTTATCTTATTTATATTAATTATTGTTCCCTGGTTAATATAGTTAGTAATATACATCCTCACACATATACATATAAATTGCATTATTTGTAAAGATCCTATAGACTTTCATTTGATATCAGAGCAAGGTCATTTCAATCCACAGTAACACGTAATTGAAAAATCATTACAATGGAAAGCACATTTCAAGAAGATCATAAACTGCTCATCCTCCACTATTTACTGGTTCTAATTATGCTTAATGGTCAACATGTAAGCAAATTTTTATGGAAGCAAACGGCTTAAAAATATGGCTAGCAACTCAAAACAAATATGAAGCACCTACACCGATATTAGTACATGGACTAATGCACAAAAAGCAGAGGCATCTAACAATGCCAAAGCTATAAATGTATTGTTTTGCTCACTTGACAAAAATTAGTTTTCACGTGTCATGCTCTGCAAAACTTCATATGATATATGACGCACTTTACAAGTCACACATGAAGGCATGAATAAAATTAAGCAAACTAAAATTTTGATTTTAAAAAACCAATTCTCATCTTTCAAAAATGAAAACAAGTGAATCAATTATTGATATGTATGCATGAAATCCATTCAACACGATCTCATGGCACTTGGATTCAAATTCATAGATTTTGATTTAGTCACGCTTTAAACTCTTTGACAAATGAATGGGAAACAGAAGTTTTATCCATCGAAGTAGCCAATGATCTTGTTCAACTTAAAGTCGAAGAGCTAATAGAAAATCTGATGTCATATAAAGCTAACTTGCAAAATAGAAATGATCAAAATCATCAAAAGAAAAACATAGCATTCTAAGCAAGTAACGAAGATTCAGACTTAGACGAAGAGGAGATTGTCTGCCAAGAACTGCACCAAATTCAAGAGGTTCAAGAAGATGACCAAATTTAAAAATGGTGGCAAACCAAACTCCTCAAATCAAACATCGATTAAATGCTATGAGTGAAAATTTTGGCCGCATGAAGAAGGATTGTCCACGGCTCAATAATGATAAAAAGAAAAGCAAATTCGAGAAATTCAAGAAAAAGAAAAGAGCTTTTCAGGTAACATGAGATGATTCAAATTCGTCTTCTTCTTCAGGTAGTGATAGTGAAAGGGACTCGGAACAAGCAAATGTATGTTTTATGGCTAACACTGATGATGTACGTCCTGAAATTACTTATGATGAATAATGGAATAAGCATTGAATTAGATGATAAACATAGATAATCAAAAAATTAAATAATGAATATGTAGAAAAGTTAACTAGATCAGAATTAGAAATTGGAATATTAAAAGATGAAAAAATTATCTTAGAAGAAGAATTAGAAATTGTTTAAAGAAAAATATGCAACATTATTATCTCAAAACGACAAATTATTAAATGATTTAGAAAATTATGAGTTAGAAAAAGATAATCTGGTTAAATAAAGACTAGAATTATAAGCAAAATTTAGATTCTAGAAATATTGAAATTTGTGATTTTAAAAGTAAGTTAGATAAAATAACAAATAACGTGACAAAATTCAACAAAGGAAAACAAAATTTAGAAAATTTGATTATGATATCTAAACCATCTGGTGATAGAAATGGATTAGGTTTCAAAAACAAACAAAAACCTAAGAAATATAGCATATTATACACAAAATTCAAAAAGCCAAAGTTAGAAACCAAGTTTAAGAATTCGTATACAAATATTATCAAAATATGGATTCCAAAAATAAATAATAAACTAATTAGACAAAAATATATTGATGAATATTTATAGAAAGTTGTATATAACAAAAATTATATTTCTAAAGGAACCATATCCTCATGGATATAACTACCTTCCTCCAAGACCCTAATCAAAGAATGTGGGTACCGATTAATTTTTTCTTATTTTGCAGGTACCCAAAATTAATATAAAGAATAAAGAGAAATGGATACTCAATAGTGGTTGTTCTAGGCACATGACTGGAAATGTTAATATGTTATCAAATATAACATATATATATGGTGGCACTGTAACATTCAGAGGTAACTCAAAAGGATTTGTCATCGGCGTTAGAGAAGTCATCAATATCGGTATTTCTAACTCCTCTATAATTAATAATGTTTTATTGGTAGAAGATTTGAAATATATTTAAAATTGATTTCAAGAAAAATAAATGCAATATTTTTTATCAAAATAAAATTCTGATTTTTGAAGGATTTGGAAATCGAAACATATATGTTTTAAACATGAATGTCAAAATAATAATAATTTATGCTTAACCGCGAATCAAGACGATCCATGGTTATGGCATAAACGTTTTTGTAATATAAATTTTAAGAATATCAACAAACTAGCTAAAAATGAATTCGTTAGAGGATTACCAAAAATCAACTACAAGGTTAAAAATCTGTGTGATGCTTGTTGATTTGGAAAATTAAAGAAAAATTCATTTAGATCTAAAAAGAAAATTTCCACAAAGCAACCTCTCGAATTACTCCATCTAGATTTATTCGAACCAACTCAACTATGTTCAATAAATCATAATAAATACGTTTTATAATTATTGATGATTTTTCAAGATATACTTGGACATTATTTTTAAAACATAAAAGTGATGCTTTTGAAATGTTCAAAATTTTTGCTAAACAAATAAAAAAATTAATGAATTTAAAAATTAAAAGTATATGAAGTGACCACGAAGGTGAATTTGAAAATAAACTATTTACAAATTTTTGTAACAAAAAGAGAATTAGTTATAGTTATTCGTTTCCTCGAACGTCGCAACAAAACGGTGTTGTAGAAAGGAAAGTCGAACTTTACAAGAATGTGCATGAACTCTACAAAGTAGTAGTAATCTACCAAAGAATTTTTGGACTGAAACTGTTGCTGCTACTTATTATGTATTAAATCGTGTAACACTTAGACCCATGACTAAAAACACATGCTATGAATTATTTTTTTAAGAAACTGAAAGTATCGTATTTTCATGTATTTGGGTCAAAATGCTTCCTTTTAAACACTAAAGATTACCTATGAAAATTTAATTCTAAAGCCAAGGAAGGAATTTTTGTTGGTTATTCGGATCAAAGCATATAAATCTTTAATAAACGAACAAATATTATGGAAGAAAGTCTTTATGTCTCATTTGATGAAAACTTTAAAGGTAATAAAAATGACGATGATGAAGAAATTATAAATAAAACTAATATATCTATACATGGAATAATAATAATAATAATGTTAATAACAATAATGATAATATGATAACATCATCACCTAGAATACTAAGAGACCATCCTATTAATAATATTATTAGGAATTTAAATAGAAGAGTATAAACCAGAAAACAGTTAAATCAAATGAGTCATGTTGCATTTATATCTAATATTGAATTGAAAAGTTATAAAGAAGCAACGAAAGATGATTTTGGATTATTGCAATGCAAGAAGAACTTCATCAATTTGAAAAAAAAATGATGTTTGGGAACTTGTACCGAGACCAAACAATCAATCTGTAATTGGAACGAAATGGGTTTTAATAAAAGGCGGATGATAACGAAAATGTTATAAGAAATAAAGCAAGGTTAGTAGCTCAATGATATAATCAAGAAGAAAGAACTGATTATGACAAAACATTTGCTCTTATAGCACATCTCAAAGCAATACGAACATTATTGGCTTTTGCATATTATCATGATTTTAAACTTTTTCAAATGGATGTAAAAAGTGCATTTTTATACGATTTTATAAAAGAAAAAGTGTGTGTTCAACAAACTCCTTTACTAATTCACGAAAAATATCATGATCGTGTATTTAAACTTAAAAAGACCTTACATGGATTAAAACAAGCACATCGTGCTTGGTAGGAAAGATTAATAAATCATTTACAAAATTCTAGTTTTCAAATTGGTAAAATTGATTCCACTTTATTCATAAAATAATAAAATAGTAATATTTCAACCGTAATGTATGTTGACTATATTATATTCGGATCCACTGACGAAAAATTGTGTACTTAATTTTCTAACATAATGAAATATGAATTTGAAATGTCACATATGGGAGAATTAAACTATTTCTTAGGTTTGGGAATAAGACAACTAGAAAATGGAATATTTTTTTTAAATCAAGAAAAATACCGTGAAGATTTATTAAAACGTTTGGAATGGAAAATATTTCAAGTAAACCAACTCCAATGAGTGCTACTCTACATTTAGATAAAGATGAAAATGGAAAAGATTTCGACCAAAAATTATATCGAAGTATAATAGAATCTCTGTTGTACTTAATAGCCAGTAGACCAGATATTATGATGAGTGTATGCTTATGTGCTTGGTTTCAAGCGCAGCCAAAAAAATCACATCATTGAGCGGTAAAATGAATCTTAAGATATTTAACAAACACTTACGGACTTTTCTACCCCAAAGGAAGCTCGTTCGAACTCGTGTCCTATAGTGATGCTGATTTCGATGGTTGTAAAACAGATAGAAAAAGCACAAACGGCACATGTCATTTTATTGGTCAGTCTTTAGTTTCTTGGTTTAGTAGAAAGCAAAACTATGTTTCGCTTTCGACATGTGAAGTCGAATACAACTCAGTGGTTTTAGCATGTTCACAAATAATCTATATGCAACAAACTCTTCTAGATTTCGGTAAAATCATAACAAAATCTCCAATATACTGTGATAATACTAGAGCCATAATTTTATCAAAAAAATCCTATTAACCATTCTCGAACTAAACATATTGATATTCATCACCATTTTCTACGAGATAATGTGGAAAAAGGAATTATATCACTGGAATTTGTAAATATCGAAAATCAAATAGCTGATATATTTACTAAACCATTAAGCGAACCAATTTTTATTAAACTAAGACGACATCTAGAAATATGTTCTTAAAATGAATTGGTTAACAAAATATGTAGGATTAGATTTGTACACTTAAAAAATTTAAATATAAACTCCCATAAAACTACACATAATAAATTTGTACATTTAAACTAATATTAACCACATGAAACTTAATTACCTTCTGTTAAAAGTTATATGGTTAAACTTATTTTTCTAAAACAAACTTCTAAGTATAGTAAAAACTCTCTCTTATAAATAAATCATTCTATTTTCCTCCTAACTAAATTCAAATAGTTTATTAAGACCATTATTACTCAAAAAAAAGTCTTTTGATCACAACTCCACTTATTCAATTTTCACTATAAATCACCCTTATCAAACAACACCAATGTTTTACCAACTAAATCCTCATCTCCATTGAATTACTCAGCCTCTCTGAATATTATTTCATCACCTACGTACCACAATGGCTTTTCTCCGAAAGAAAAGAAAGCCAAATGGTCAATTGATCTACAACCAACATCTCTTACCGACAAAGTTCATGAAGTATATCACTATCAACAAGAAATGATGCGAGTTCAACGTGAAATGTATTACAAGCAACGGCGTCAAGGATCTCATCTAAATTTTCATAAGAAATGTATTCTAGCAATTTGTGGTCAGTCACCAATAAAAAATTACATACATCAAAAATCTCCTCAATTACAAGAAACTCCAATAAAAGCGTATAACATTACTCCAAGAAATAAAAGCAAGCGAGAACCATCAAACCAAGATTGGATTAACACACTAGTTCGTCCGAATTGGTCTCCATTAAAGCCATTGATTGAGGACACAAAGGTTGAACCAAATTCGTGGGATATGCAACAAATTAAAAATTCCGACCACTCTGAAAAAAACTAAATTTATGCTAAACATTTTGTCTAAATAAGTTTCTTTGTTAATATTTAATCTATATATTGTTTTATTCTCTTGATATTCCAATAAATATAGATTGATATTTAAATTTTAGGCAAAATTTTGGAAGAAAATAGACCACAGACGTCTGTGACAGTACCATAGACGTCTGTCAAAGGGTTCGAGAAAATATTTTACTGAAAACACAGACGTTTGTCAAAGAGTTCGGGAAAATATTTTACTGAAAACATAGACGTCTGTCTTATGTTTCTATTTATTTTTACTGAAATCACACAAGTCTGTAGAAAACTCATAGACGTCTTTCATATGTTTCTGTTGATTTTTTACTGAAACCACAAACGTTTGTGACTCCACCACAGATGTCTGTATCTGCTCCGACCTTACTTTCTCAGTAGCCATATATATATGATTTTACCCCCAATTTTAACTTTTACCTCCGATCTGCTTCCCATATTCTGAAGCCCTAGCCTCCACAAATTCAAATTTATAAATCAAAGGCTCCAAAAAGAAAACCATTTCTAAAAAGCAAAAACAAGGACAATATTCCTCCTCTTCATAATCCCCTATTAACCAATCTCACATAAATCAATGGTTCCGAAACAATTCCACTGCCATCAATCGATTTAAGGTGCTTTTCAAGAAGAAATTCCATGACGGTCCCTTCTACCACCTTAGAATGTAATAGAATATGATACTAAAGGATTAACAGTGGACGCTAGTTCTTGTAACCTCGTTAGTTATGATGAAAACAAGCTAATTACCGATCATCTCGCTATCTATTTTTTCTATTTCAACTTATATAGTGCAAAAATATGGAATCCGAAAAATGAAGAAGGATGGTGGTCAAGTGCTTGTGGTAAAGAAATAAAAATTGATGTATATACAGTTGTATGTATACTAGGATGTTCTCATTATGGAATTGATTTAATAGAAATACCAGACCAAAGTCTTACCCCGAGATGAAGTTATCCATCAAATTTGGGAAGATAGGAAGCCCCAGTGGAAATCAATTTACCTACCTCCACGTGCTAGACTACTTAATAGAATGATAATCAACACAATCATTCCATGTCTAGGTAGCCATGAACAAGTTTATCCAAATGACCATTGAGCTTTATATGAAATATTTGGTTGTCTCTCGGTAAATTGGGCAAAATTTGTGAATGATCAAAATTAAGGATTTTTGGACACAGCATCGTCAAACAATTATATATGCTCCGTACATTATGCATATCTTACAAGACCTTGGCATTCCTTCGTTTTTATCACAATACAAGGAATATCAAACAAAACATAGCGGTCCAAGATATTTATTCTTGATGCAACTTCCCAAAAACCCACCTCCTATCATCCCCTTCAATCAATGGACTATTCAACAATAGCAACAAGTACATCACGATCCTCTGGTCACTCCGGCTTCTCGACATACTTATTCACCTCATTCTTCACAACAACCTGCCTCCTCCAGTCATGCTATTGAATATTATTCAAATTCGGAAAATCAAGACGCTTGCATTGAACCGAATCAACCGATGCAAAACGAATCACTTCGTGATTTAGTTCTTAAAAATTAAAAACTAATCACCGTCAACCAACAGGCTTTGAACAAAAAGATGACTGGTTTGAAACGTTCTTTTTCGACGAGAATGAATAAAATGGAAAAGGATTTAGAAAATGTTGATCCCACTTTTGGAAAAATAATGAGAAAAGCATGCGGTAGATCGTCGTCTCTCTCATAATCTTCGCCATCACCAACACCACCTCTTCGAGCACAAACACCAGTTTATCGACCTCGTACTTCTTCTGATGGAACTTTTCACAACAGAGGAAAGACTCCATGCAAGAACAACCTAAGGAGGAAGAAGATAGTGATGATATGTACGTGCCTGATACTCAACAATTTCAACATCACTCATACATGGCGTTCCAAGGGCTCTCCATTCAAGAAGATGAGGAGCATAACGATCAAACAACTGGCCAGTAACATACGACCAAGATCCTTCGTCTTATTGGGAATACTATGAAAATTATGGAGGCCTTTATTACTCTTCCAATCAGTACAACTAGCATCTCTTTTACTTATTTTTGACTATTTTATTTAGCATTTATGTTTGTGCTTGTCTATTTAACTTTTAACTCCTTCAACATTACTTTAGTCTCTGTTTCTGCTTGTACTTACTTATTTACTTTTAATTTTTCATCTTATCTGTAACATGATATTATCTAAATATTCAATATCCTTTCTTCTATTTTGATAATGACAAAGAGAGAAATTTATGCATATAAATAAGGGGAGGTAAAATTCACTTTATACGAACAATCTCTATTTTGATTAATATTTCTTCTAATTTGATTGTATAGTTATCGTCGTCAAAAATGGGAAGAATGTTAGGACCTCCATTCAATGTTTCAATGATAACAACTATACAATCATATATATTATATACATCATATCAAGTTAACAGGTATATACTACAAGAAGACATCATGCTTGAAGATATTGGAACTCAAAGACAAACAAAGATCTATCAACTATATTATAATTAGTAAGGTTATTCTAGTGTAAAGAGTCTTAGAAAAAAGTTGTAAGGTCTTCTTGAGTATATATGCACACACGATCACATATGATTTCATATACACTAAACATAAAGTGAAAAACTGCATTTAACATTCATAGATGTCTGAGGAAAAATCACAGACGTCTGTGACAATCCTCGGGAAATTATTTCCTAAAGCTACAGATGTCTAAGGTTTTCCCACAGATGTCTGTCGCTAGGAAAACTGCAAAACTCTGAATAGACACTTCTATTGAACGAATAGAATTCAACTCTTCATTGAAAGGATGCAACCATTAAAATGAATAGACCTTATTTAATAGTAACAACTCTTCATCTGCATCTCTTTAAATCTATAAATACTACCTGATTGAGATTTAGAGATTAACTAAACTGAATTAATTAAAACTATGCTCTCTCGATTTCCTATTACTCTCTTGTGCATACAATTGCTTACATACTCTCAATCTATCATAACCAAAATATAATTTTGGTTAAACAACTTTCTACAACTCAAAGCATTCGCATTCACATACTCAAAGGAGATCATAGGAAGATTTGCACTAAAATCTATGTTATTTGAAACCCAAGTTTGTCAGAGATATACTTTTGTATTAGTCTATTTCTCCGGACGAAGCAACGGTTAGTTGTTAAAGGAAACACCGAAGGGGAGCTTGGGGACCGGATGTAGGACGGAAGGTCCAACCCAGTATAAAATATCTGGTGTGATTGTTTTATTAGTTATCTTATTTATATTTAATTAGTGTTATCTTCTTAATATAGTTAGTAATATACATCCTCACACGTATACATATAAATTGCATTATTTGTAAAGATCCTGTAGACTTTCAAAGTTTAGTACGTAATTAAGTTACTGTTACATAGTTTGCCAATTCCATACTAGTATCAAATTGCAATAACAAAAGATAAGACATGGTTCATAGTTAAAGTCGACAAATATCGAATACATAACTCAAGCCATATAACGAAGCCTC
Organism: Allium cepa; assembly: GCA_030765085.1. NCBI lineage: Eukaryota > Viridiplantae > Streptophyta > Magnoliopsida > Asparagales > Amaryllidaceae > Allium > Allium cepa. The sequence goes on along the minus strand of CM060932.1, from coordinate 624,683,956 downwards.
CATCTGAAAATTCACATAAGTTGTACATTCCATTTTGAGGACCATCGTAAACTGGTGCATGTGGTTCAAAAACTTCAACCACCCAAATAACTTTATCTACGTTCGATATCACCTTCCTAAAATGACAAGTTGTTTGTATTCCAACGTAACATTTGGCTACATTCATCTTTAAATCTTGTGACAATAACATTACATATTTTTTTCTCCTTTGTAGAAGAATGAATATCATTATGTGAGATGGTTAAAGTGGCAACTGGATTATTGTTCTTATGAGAATCGCCTAAATTAGAAGCACGTTCCGTATGTGGAGACATCATAGGACTTGCGGCATGCTTTTCTTGCAAATTAGGTATAATTTCATAAAAGTTAAAGTAATTGATTTGATGACATCATTAACTTGATTAGCTACTTGTCTTTCTATCTTCAATTTCCAAACAAACAAATCCATGGCTCACCTTTTTTCAGCTATATCTTTTACTGCTTGAGTGATCTTTACTTGTTTCATAAAAGAAGTAGAACTAACTGCTTCACAATGATTTTTCTTTCTATCTAAACCAAAAACTTCCGCAAATGGATTATTTTCACGATCTTCTACTTCACCGTTACCATTTGAACTACCATCCAATTTTCTCTTTTCTTCTGCTTCTTCTATAATTGGCTACATGCATTCAATATCAGTTTAAAAAATTAAGGCATCATTAATCGATGAGCATTTTAATTTAAGTGTTTCTAAAGGTTTCTAAACGCAGCTAGATTATACAACACAAAAACAAGTTTCTAAAGGTACTCTTATTTTTAATTTCGATCCTGATGAACATTTCAATGTTGCAATCAAAAACTTACATATGTTTCCACGGCACATGGTAGTACTTCTCCAGATTTTCTTTTATTTCCAACCTTCCAAACCATCGCTCTTGAAATATTTTTTTTTTGAGTTTGCTAAGACCTATAAGAAAGATCAAAGTTAACACATAATTAGCATACATTTTATAATCAATGGTTATTTGGAAAAGATATTTTCAATACCATTTCTTCACGCACTCTATGGTAAGGTTTTCTTTGAGTATGACTGATCGGACATTTTGCTTTATTTTTTGCATTTTTTTACATTGCTCCATCTTTTCATAGGTATTCAATATCAAGAAACTTTTCCACCACACTTTATCTATTTCCTTTGGATATCTATCAATAGCAACATGTTTAGGAATCATAGTTCCATCAACCCTAAGAAGACTTTTTTGTAATGATGACTTCGTTATCGTATAAAATGATGGAAAATGTTTCACCAATAATGATTGTGGTAGGATTTACATCCATGTAAAATTCTTCCTACTACAAGAAAGGGAGAGAAAAATTCATGAAAAGGTCATATACACCATAATTTAAACTTGATGATTTACATTGATGATAATGAAAATATAATTAAGTATTTAATTGGCGAATAAGTAGCATGACCATTTTCTAAAACTGAAAATAAATAAATAAATTAAAGGGGTTTTTGGGCATAGGGAAGAAGTTGCAAAAAAATTTAGTCTCAGGGACGGCAAGTTTGTTTTTTAGTCTGAAGGACACTTTGTAGTGTAAATCACTGAATGATAGATGAAGCTATCATTTTCTGTTTACACTATAAAGTGTCCTTCAGACTAAAAAACAAACTTACCGTCCTTGAGACTAAATTTTTTTCTAACTTTTTCCTTGTGTCTATTTTCTTGTAAATTAAATATGTAAATAAGAGTGTGTGAAATACCAAAAGTCCTTTCCATAATTTATTCTTATCGAAGACATCTACGTTCTTCCATTCTTTGTAGCCGGTGGACATCTGACAACAAATCAGATCACCACAACGTGAACTCCATTTAGCCACATCATCTCCCTTTGCATCCTCAACATCAACCATTATAAAGTGCTTTTTAGCTTTAGCTGGGTGAGGTTCAATAGTCTTTGTTGTACTTAAATTTGCATTGGCGCTGGAATTATGTCATTTTAGTGAAAATTTGCATAAAAAGAGGCAAACTTGATTTCCTAAATCATTATATATAGTTTTTTTAGAAACACGACTAGACATACTTTTAAAATAATCAGATAAAATTATTATACAAAGAGAACGTATGTGAAAATCATAACAAAGTGCCATAAAAGCCATGTCATATTTAAGGCCTAAAGCGGATTTCTAACCTCTACAATGGTGCATCTTACAAGTTTCTAAATTTAAGAGTTAAAAGTAGATAGTTGTTATAGGACATTTAATCAGGCTAACAATAAGTAAATAATCATAATTCATTTGTTGGATCAGATATTGTATTAAAAATAACGGTTAACATGCTTCAATCTTGATAAACATGGATCTCAAAGCAAATTCATTCTTATATGAACCGATAAAACATATTATCAACTGTAAGTAGATTTCAGCTTCAGCATTATTACATACTCTGACGGGCAAAATAATCCAAGCAAAATTGGTAATTATTCACTGAATAGTAGGACTCTGTAGAAATGTTTCCAATTAATAAATCTGACCCAAATAGTAGATTTGTCTCATGCATGGAAAAATGCTATGGTGTATTATTCCCTACTTAAATAAGTGTGACTAAATGCTAAATATAACTTTGATGTACGTATGGATGCTGCCATCGCGTTAGCAATTCAATATTATGGTGTAGTGTGGCCGTAGCTGGGAATTGTCTCTAAAGAATTGGTTGCACTAATTAAAGCAATAAAGAGATACAGTAAACTAGACATACTGAATAAGGTTGCTTCTTACTTTGCATACTAAAGTTTTTGAATCTCTTATGCCACAGCTGGAAAAAAATCACAATAGCAAAAATTGGCTTACAGGTTGTTCTCATTCCTTTAGAAGTTAATTCTTCCACATTCAGCGAGAAATCATCGTATATTTTATAAAAGCAACTAAGATATTCACAACAACAAATAATTCGCTTATAGGTTGTTCATTGATGCAAATTTGAGTTTAGCTTAAATGTGTTGAATTACAGAACACCATAACGAAAACCATTGAAAAATTTGTAAAACAAATAATTTTTAGGACTCTAAATATATGGAGCTACACAACACTGCAAAGAAAAACATTGTACGTAAAGTTATTTATTAAATGTGTTAAATGAAGTTGGTTTACTATCGTATCCAACAATATACATCAAATAAGCATGAATTATTTATTAAACAAACAATCTAGTTTATATATGTATATTATTTGTTAACAGCATCCGGTGTATACATACAACAGTAAAATGGATTATAAAATTATTCATTCAAGCCATTATTTTACTACCACATCCAACAATATATAATCCTAGAGTTTTTCCAAATGCTATGATGGAAATTAACTGCACAGGGATGAAATTCAACTCGGGGAATAAAATGTTTTCACAATTTTTAGCACAGTTTTTGAAGCAGCAGGGTCTAAAGGAAATGGTGTATAGCATATGGGATGTTTCAAATAGAGAAAAGACTACAGTGGTTAAATTTCTAGTTATGAAAGGATTAACTTTTGGGAAAATGTTCACAAACATACTATGAAGGCTATCTATATAAACAATGCTTATAAATAAGAATATATAAACCAAAAGGGTAAATAACAAACATCATCGTACATAGTGCGAAATTTATAAAATAATCAATTGTTGAAATTGTGATACTTGAAGATTCACCTATGCTTAAAAGGAGACTCAACCTAAAATGTAATTTATATAACAATCAATCGTTGGAGTTGCGATACATTAAGTCTTCTGTATTTATAATCAAATTCTGTATTCATGATGCAGATATTATATCCAATACGCAATTTATTTCATACCCGATAATAATTTCAAAATCAAAGTAAAATATTTACGTAAAAGGAAACATCTCATAAACAATAGAGATATCAAAGAAAACAGTTATATATTATTAGATAAAAATAACAGAACTGCTTACACTGTTACGTATTACTAAACATTTTGACACAATTAGTAACATTTGACTAGGGTGCAAAATGCTGCAATTAAGATGCGCACACAAGATTTCGATGTGTACATCTCATTACATGCTCTATGCATTAAAAAAACTAAAAAGACGCAATGTTGTTCATTACTGCTGCAAAAAAAAAAAGTAAAATACACGCGCATTTTTTTCAATTGTTTAATTGTTACTAGGGCACCAAAGATAAATCTAGCTTGTAAGGTGTAGGCACGTCGCAATCATACATAAACCCAGTGAGCACACTAAAATGAAGTAATGGTACTAAACAAGTTACCCTGATTATGTACTCCAACTAACAATTCGGTTTCCTCTCCTGTTGTAACCAATTTCAAAAAAAAACATCAAAGTGAGTAAACTGATCAAAAACATAATGTGTAGCAGCAATATTAATGGTAGAGAATAACAGATAGTTATAATTATTGAAAATATAGATAAATATGACCATGCAGCAATATTAGAGTGTAGCGGTTACCTTTCTCATGCAAATGGCAGGCGATTAAACTGTGTAGCCATCGTCAACGGCTGCCGATCGAACCATGGAAGACGCAAAGATGCGAGAGCGACAGAAGAAACGGAGGCTGATCGGCAGCAGAATCGGCGGTGGAGAGGCGAAGAAGAATGGTTGGAATTGGCGCAAAAGAGGCGACGTCGAGGCCGCTACGCTTGAAGTGGAGACCGAAATCCAATCGTCTAAAGTCGAAAAAAAAATTCTATTGGCAGCTGAACGAATAAGCGTTGAGAAGGTTGGGGATTAGGGCTACGGACGAGAGGATGCTCGTTTACTTTTCTGCCAGTTAATTTCAATTTCGTCCGATTTTTCAAAGCAAATATATGTTAGCAATATAAAAATTATAAATTTGTTACTTAGCAATGCACATAGTTGTAATTAATCTACAACACAAATAAGTGTTGCCAACTAAAAAAAATAAGTATTACAAAATGGCGGTTATGTTGTAGTGCCATCTTGCAAATGGTCATCTCTTTTTAACGCGTTGCTGAAAGATGCGGGTGTATACATTCCCTCTCTTTTGATATTGTAGAGGAAAATTGTGCTATGACTCCTTTAGCAAAGATTTTGAAAGTTGGGGTTGAATTTTGGTCAGAGTTTTTAGTTGGTTTCTTCCTAGATTCTAACCCTCTGTATCATGAAGTTCGTGACCATTGCCGTCAGCGTTGGAATTTCAAGGGAAGACCTCAAGTTTATTTTGATAATTGCATGTTCTTTTTCAAGTTCTCTAGGAAACAAGAAAGGCTCCGTGTGCTTGAGGCGTACCCCTTCATTATAGTTGGACAGCCTTTCATTATTATCCTATGGAGTCTGACAGTGGACAAAGCTAAGTAACATATTTTCTCTATTTTGGTTTGAGCTCATTTCACTCACATTCCTTCTATGTTACAGCCCATGATTGGGCTAAATTGGTTAGTGAGTGTTGTTGGCAAGCTCAAATGTTTTGATGCTAATACTGTAGCTGAAATAGGTTGGTGTATGTGAAGGCGCTTATTAAAGTAACTCCCGACAAGCCTTTACCCTCCAAGGTTTGTGTTCGCATTGTTGAAGTGGATGTTTTTGTTGTTGATGTCCATTATAGTTGGAAAGCAGATATATGCATGTCTTGTCACCCATTTGGTCACCTCGTCGAAGCATGTACATTACGGTGACATTGCTTTTGTCCCATTTTCTGATAGGATCTCTTTGTCCTTCCATGAAGTGGGTTCCGAAAGTTAGCCTAGCTACTGCAGTCTCTCCTTCTGAGACCGTTGATCATTCCAATGTTATTGTTGATATTCTCATAGTTTCACCTACTACAGCTCATCCTTCCTCTGATATCTCTTAGGATTCGTTTGATCAAGCTTTGATTCATAAGCCTTCTGAAATGAGGTTGGATCCTAAGGGTAGAAGTTTTTATAAGTTCATTGGTGGAGATGATGAAGATATGAGGCTATTTTATCATGTCAAGGAAGATGGCTTATCTCTCACGGTGCTTGGTCGGTTTGATGATTGGAATTGTGCTCTTATGTCGGATGTCTCATGGAATTGGAAATACCTTTACATCTCTAATTCACTAGATTTGGTTCCTACGACAGCAACTCCTTTTTCAGGGTTCTATCATGTTATTAGGTTTGTACCGTCAAATGAGAAGAGTGGTTCTTCCTCTAAGGAGGGGGGCCGGTATTTGCTTTGTTTTTATTTTAGCAGTTTGGTTACTTTGCCAAACTCATGTACCTCATTTTCTTTTAAGCATTCTGATGCATCTACCGAACACCTATTTCTAATTCATTTATATATGTAGACGACCCGCTATAAATGCGGGATAGCATTGCCATAAAAAAATTATATATCACAATAAATACAAATAAATTGCATTTTGTTAAAACAAATTCTTAAATATATTAAACAAAATAAAAATAAGAATAAATTTAAATAATTAATTTCTTTTATAAAAAATAATTTATGCCATAAATAGATATATAAATTAAATAAATAAAATATTTATACTTATAAGAATGGAATGTATAGAATATTTATAAATAATAAATAAGAATGATAGCACATCATAAAATATGTATTATAGTTTATTAAAATAAAGCATAATGGAAGTAAATAAATTATCAAATTTCGGTGCACGTGATGACATATCCCAACCAATATGTCGACATACACAAGGTTGAAATGGTACAACTGTAATGACCTAGAATTTTGGGCAATACAAATTTAATAATATGTGTTAATAATTTAATTGATTTGATAATCTTTGTTAATAAAATCTGAATTAATTTAATAATCTTCTTTTAGTAAATATTTAAGTGGTGAATTTTATCTTTTAAAAAAAGCTAATAAATTGTTTTCTATTTATAATGTATGCATATTTGTATATATTGTAAATGGATAAGCTTTGGTTCGAAATTTAATAAATAAACAAAATTTTGTTTTTAAATTCTAGTATACATTTTGATAATTTGGAAAATTATGATTTAATTTAATATATAACTTTTCAAAGCTATTTAAATAAATAATTATATAGTTTAAAATATTTAAGGTAAATATTAATTGTTCAAATTATATCTTGGCTTAAGTTTAAATTTAAATAAAAGGTTTGTTTTATTTCTTTTAAATATTACTTGATAAGTATGATTTGAAATTTTATATAGAAGTTTAAAATACAATTTGCAAATCATACATTAATTCATTTAAGTAATACAAGTAATTTATATATAACAAGATAATTTCTTTTATAAATTATTTAAAATTGAATAAAAGTGTTATTTCCAAATAATAATTATAATGTATTATTTTTATAAATATATAGGGATTTTAATATAAATAGAATTGTTATTTCAAATTTACTTTGTGTAGTTATATATGTATATATAGCTTGATTTTAAAATTTGATTTTAGAATTTGATTTGAATTTGAATTTAAAGTTTTGAAATTTAAAAGAATAGATATTTATATTGTTTTGGATTTTAAAAATATTTGTATAAAATTTTATATATAAATATAATTGGTTTTATTTCTTTTAAGATTATCTATACATATAAATATGTACTTATAAACTAATTAATTAAGTATATACTTATATTAAACATTTAAAATTAATACTATTTACTAAAAAAAACAAGTGTTGGTATCTTAAGGTCTTATTATAACAAGTGTTAATTGATAAGTGGATAAAATTGACAAATGTAAAGATTTAATACAAGTATCACATTTAATTTAATTTTTCTTTGTTTTTATTTTTGTTAAATCATTTTAGCCTTTATAAACATATTCTTCTTCCCCTTCATTCTTTTTTCTATCTTTCTAAACTCAAAGCTAAGAGGAAAAAAACTCAAACCAGAAATTTTATTTCACTTCCTCAAAACCTGAAAACTATTTAATTCAAAGCCTGTAATTTCATTTTCAATATCAAACTCCTCAAGCCAGAAATAAACTGTAATGGCATTTTCAAAGTTCAAACAAAAACCTGTAGTTTATTCTCAAATCTGTAACCAACATCCTCTACAAATTATTTTCTTCAATCTGTTCAAAAGCCTGTGCATTCTTCTTTTCAAAACTAAAGCAAGTTCATTTTCAAAAAAATTAGTAACATGAACATCATCTTCAATCAGGAATCAAGCCTGTAATTTAATTTAAAGATCAAGAGCTTGTTTCTTTTGCAATCCTGAGATGGATCAGCCTACATGCAACTGCAGTTTTAAATCAAGCATTTTATTCAAGCATATTCCAGTTTAAAAGTTTTCAAAAGATATGGCATTTCAGCTTTAAAAGTTTCAAAAGCAACTTCAAGTTGGTGCTTTGTTCTTCATCATCATTTTCAGGGGAGTAACATCACAATTTAAATAGTTTATGTATATAATTATGTTGCATGTTCATCTCTGAAGCAAGTATGTTTGTGAATATATTTATAAGTATAGCTTTGTGTGTGTGTGTGTGTGTGTGTGTGTGTGTGTGTGAATATATTGGTGTGCATGTTGTGTATTTGGATTCTTTTTCTCTGATTCTAGTTCTAGGCTCAAGATTAAATCAAAATTCACTTGCTCTTGGTCCAATCTTTGTTAAGACTTAAGTCTTGAACAAAGTATGTTTGTTGTATCATAGTTTTAAGTTTTAATTTTTTTTTAAGTTAAAATAATTTGTATTGTCTCTGGAAATAATAAAACAACGTGGCAAATTTAAAATAAGTTAAATTTCTATTACCATGATTCCTAGATTCAGGTATATGAATCAAATGCTTAAACTAAAACTTGATTTTTGAAACTAAAATTACAAATTTTAGCAGTGGGATTTGAGTGCATTTCTGGTTTGACCAGAAATGGGTATTTAAGGGGTTTCTGGTGATCTCGAGGATCTGGGAGTTCGGATTTTCTTCTGGTGGTAGTAGGATTAACAGTGGTGAGGGGAAAATTGTCAGAGTAATGAATAAATCACCGTGGTAGCCATAGGAGGTCGGAATTGATTGTAAACCTAGTTTTGGCAAGGTTATGATATTTTAATCATCACGAGCTCTCTGGATGATCGAGTTTAAAAGAGCTTTGGGGATCGAACGCTTGGACATTGACGAAGATTTGGTCGGACGTGTTGATGCTCCGGTGGTCGGAGAGACGAGGTTGAGTGGTTTTTTTTTCCAGGTTGGTCTGTTTTCCAAGTTCGAGCAGTAATACTCGATTTTGATTTCGAGTTGATAATGGAGCTCTGACGGTTGTAGTTTGATCTGGGAATGATCGTCGACATTTGGGTATTGTCTTGGATGGTCGGAGGTGATGGAACTTCTGGTGCATATGCATGGTGAATTGTTTGTGCCTGGTGAAGTTTGGTTCGAAGCATGGGAATTGTGCTCGAGTAACTCTCGAGTAATTTGAGTATTTGCTCGAAGTGATGAATAGTTTGGCTCGAAGCATTTTTAGAGAGGGCTCGGGTATAATGGTGGTTACAGGTTTCTTTGGAAACCTGTCTGTTTTCAAATTTAAATTTGATTTTAAATTTGAAAGCAAGTTTTAACAAAGTTTTAAAACCAAATTTAAAGTATGGATTCAAAACTGAGTTTGTATCCTAGTTTTAAAATTAAATTAAGTTTTATAAATTAAATTGTTTTAACAACTTTAATTGTTTAAAGTGTATTTTTAATGGTTAGAATTTAAAAGTAAATTTGGTTTAAATGCTTTAAGTTTCTTTTATAAGATGAGTATTTCTTTAGCATGTGATTTAAAAGGTTTTTAAATTGTTTTAATTTTGTTAAAGTTAATTTTGTATTCATTTTAAATCTTAAATTTAAAATGAAATTTAAAATGGAATTTAAAAGTAAATTTGAAAGTTAAATGTTTTCAAATGTGTTTGTGAATGATAATTATCATTAATAAGAAAAAAAATTATTTTTAAAAGTTAATAAAGACTTAATGATTGTGATACATTAAATTAGTAAGGTAATTAAAATGGATAATTAATTAATTCAATTAATTAATGATTTGGGTTAATTAATTTTGTAATTAAGGGTTTGAATTAATTAATTGAGGTTTAAGTTAATTAATTAAGGAATAATTAAATTGTAATTAAGGATCATTAATTAAATAGGATTATATTTTTAATTAACGATTAGAAATTAATTAATCAAGTAATTAAAGATTAATTACGTTACAGTTAAGCACTTAATTAATAAAATAATTAGAGATTAATTAGTGGGTTATTGAGGACAGATTAATTTGTAATTAATAATGATTAATTTAGGTTAACTACTTAATAAAAGTAATTAAAGAATTATTAATAGTTAATGAAGGTCATTAACTTGATATTATTTAATAATTGATTAATGTGGTTTATTTTGATAATTAATTAGATTAATTAATTTAGGATAATCGTTTATAGAATTGGTTAAGTATAATTACTTTATGAAGGTGATTAAAGGCATTAATTACTCAAGGTAATTAATTAGTCAATTTGATTAGTTTAAGTTAGTTAATTAGGTTTAATTAATTTAGAATAATCATTGGATGGTTTGATAAGCAATTACTTAATGTAATTAATAAAGTATAATTATTTAGTGAAGTAATTAATGGATAATTACTGGATGTAATTAATTGAATGATGATTTGTTAATGAAAGTAATTTGAGTTTAATTACTTTGTGTAATTAATCAAGGGATTAATTAAGATAATTAATTAAGGAGTAATTTATTTATTTGATGAAGTAATTAAGGGTAGTTAATTACTGAATGAGATTAATCAAGGGTGATTAATAGATGTGGTTTAATTAAAGATTAATTACTAAATGTAGTTAATTTAATAAGATAATTAATTAAAAGTAATTAGGGATCATTAATTAATAAAATTAATGATGTAATTAAGGGTTGATTAATTAAGATTAATTAATCAATAATAAGTTATTATAGAATAATTAATTAATGTAATTAACTAAGGATTAATGTAATTAGTTATAGTTAATTAATTAATGAAGTAATTAAAGGTTAATTACTATAAGTGGTTAAGGATAATTAATTTGTGAAATTAATTAAAGGATAATTACTTGAATGTAATTAAAGGATAATTAATCAGGGATGATTAATTAAGGTAGATAACTAGAGGATAATTAATTATTGGATTTGTAATTAATTAATGGTTATGTAAGCAAGTTTTATAATGATGAAAGTAATTAATTTAATTTACTTTAAATTAATTAGAGATGAAGTAATTAATTTAATTCATTTTAAACTAATTATAATGTGATAAATTAATCCTTGCTTATGTATGGATGGATGATATTAATTGCTTTGAATGGTTTGAGATCGAAGATATGAGATAAGTAATGCTGTGTGATATGGCTGCTTTGGTTGAAGTGTGATGATAATGTGAATTATCTCTTGTGATGATAATATGGATTATCTGTTTGTGATGATAATATGAATTATCTATTGTGATGATGATGTAGATTATCTATTATGATATGTGAATTATCTATCTGTGTGTATATAGATAATGGAATTGAATTGTTTTAAACTTTAAAACAACGTGGACCTAAAAGATGGCGTTTTGGATTTCGATGAGACCGGGATTGGGTTTCCAGATTTGGATATCCGAAGACCACATCGATCCAAATTAACGATAGGTCATGAATCTCAAGTGAAGATGAAGATTCAGAGTGCAAGGGTTATCATCGTTAACTCTGAGGGTGATTCCAAAATGAGTGCAACGAGATAATGCATTTAGTTTCGTTCGAACCCGAAACGAACTTGTATGGATTGAATGCTTTCAGAACATCGTCAGGTGGACGATGAGCATTCTAAGAGATGTGTTCTCTAAAGATAATCGTAACCTCAAGCCTCATCAACCGGGAATGGCTAAAACAGGGGAGGTGCAGCAAGGCTAAGTGGGTAGCATCCAAGTAGGACAAGATTTTCCTCTGTCTAGAAGTCCCTTTTTATTCGGCTGTGTGGGACGGTTGATTCGCGACAACTGTCGGGGTTGTCTTGTTCGGGACTATCCAGTAAGGGATGGTTCCAATCTTGTGTTGCAGGGGATTTAGGGTGGATCCTTGGTACGGTGATCTAGGCCCCGTACTGTGACAGGCGGTACCCCAGTAGCCCTGCCATTGTATGGAATCCAAACTCCAATAAGTGCCCTCAGATTTGATTGTATTACCCACTTTGTGGCTAGTATGCTGGAATTAAATCATGTATCAATTTTAGCTATTTCTTATTTATTTGAAAACCCTAGACCCTATTATAATATCACTGGATTTCCTATCAGATGTTTTGGTTAGCATAAAGTAAAAACTTACCCATATTTATGTGTAGGGAGTCTTAAGTAATACCTTTTGTTTTCAAAGGTTTTGAAAGTTAAGCAACTTTAACCTGTTACTCACACCAGATCCATGTCTAACCCGGAGTTTATTCTGTTTTTCTTAAACTCTTGCGTACTCAAATTTTTACGAGTAGTCAAGGGATTCAGGTTAGCTTTGATGAATTATGGAGGAGCAATGGAGCATGAGGCTTCAGCATTGTAGATATTTATAGTGTTCCGCTGTGATTGGTATCTCTGTATTGTATTGAGTTGTAATAAATAGACAAATGTTTATAACTGTCTAGTATGTGATGTATAATCTATGTAACTTTGATGTATATGATACTATGTAATATCTTATGTGATTAATATAATTTATTCGTTCCGCTGTTGAGATTCTGATGTTGTTTCTTCTTTCTTCTCTATCTTTTCTCTTCTCTATCCCTTTCTTTCTTACTCATGATACGTCTTTCTGGGAGGTGAAAGACAGGTCATGACAGTTGGTAACAGAGCGCTAGGTTGAGTGAATACCTAGGCTTTGGAGTGTTTTCTTTCTTGAGAGAGCGTATTTGTAATTTTGATATATATACACACACACACACACATATATATATATATATATTTACTTCTACCTATTTGTTGTGTTACCTATTCAGGTTTTCCAATATGAGTTCTAAAGGTAGATGGGGTAGTGGTGTGTAGCACGACTACCAATGGATGGCGTCTGAGTGTTGAGGTTGGAAGTGTATTTGTCGAGACTGTAGACCTAATACCGTCTCGAGTAAGTTTTGCAGTGGTGTAAGGATTTCATCAATCTTTGAAGGAAACCTTTTTAAGGTTCAGAGTCCATCTTTGAAGTTGGATGAGTAGAGTTTGGATCTGTCAGTTGAGCAGAAGTGAGTAATGGTATCTTGGCAACTTCGGGAAGTAGTAAACTGTGTGATGAGACGCGGTGACTATGGATTGTCTCTGAAGATGTTTCTTTGGAATAAGTTAAGGAAGTGTGTCAGCATCGGTGATGATGCTGAGTTCAGCAAGATGTTTGTGTTTGGTTTGAGGTCCGAGTTTCTCGAAGAGCTTTGGGTTAGAGATTCTTTGACATATGTGTTAGCAGTGCAGCTCGGAGTGTTCTGTGTTCCGCCAGGAAGCCTTCTGGATTAGCAGTTTTTATGGAGGTGAAGTTCAGAAGCTGCAGAGTGGATCCATTTCTTCGATGGATTGGCTTGATAAGCTTAAGCTGTTCTGATTGGTAAAGAGAGAAAAGTTTTCTCTTGATATTAGTATGCGATTGATTGCAAAAGCGACTTGCGATAGCTTGAGTGTTCTCTTGAGTTATCAGAGATTTTTCGGATGTCTTCAGGGAAGTTAGAGGTTTGTCCACATCTGGAGATTGAGTTTTCTTATCGACTAGGATTCCAGGAGTGATACCGGTGGTTCAGCTTAGTAGAAGGATGGTTCCTAGAGATATAGTTTGATGAGGCAGCTCGGATTTTGGTTGAACTTCTGAGTTTTCTCTTTTGGATCTGTTGAACCAAATTTCTAGGATGTGTTTGTCCAGCTTGTGCTCGTGTTCATCATCAACATTCTCTTCTACTCCAGATCATAGTTGTGCAGTGGAAGCAGTTTGGGGAGTGATTCTATTTTGTCTTTTTCGGATAGGAGAAGTTAGTTCAGTCTTCTGATGTTTGTGGAGTAGAGTTTGTGTTCTTGATTTTGGTTGATCCAGTTTGTTTCGAGAAGTATCTGCAAAGGTTAAGCTGATCAGGAAGGATATAGGCAGCCCAGGATCGTCGAAAGAGTTTTGTGGATAACAGACGAAGGAATTTGGATTCTGGAGTCGAAGGTTTGATTTTGGATAAGTTTTCTCCGATCCAATGAGCCATAAGTTTTTTGGTAGGACTAGGAAGCTAGCTCCGAGGTGTATTGGATCTTTTCTGTGTTCTGGTAGGGCAAGTGCTTTGGTCAGCAGGATTGAATTTCCAGTTGGATCACTGGGATTCAATTTGTTTCACGTATCTCTAAGGGAGTACTCACGTATCTCTAAGGGAGTACGTGTATGGCCTATATCTAGTTGTGGAACCAGCAGTTCAGGAATATTTGGTTGTTGAGTCAGACTTGAGTGTGGTCTGATTTCCTGTTTAGTTTTGGAGATCTAGATGTGCAAGGGCTCTGTAGCTTAGTAGTATAGTTCGTTTAGTTTTGAATATATTGGTGTGCATGTTGTGTATCTGGATTCCTTTTCTCTGATTCTAGTTCCAGGCTCAGGATCAAATCAAAATTCACTTGCTCTCGATCCAATCTTTGTTAAGGCTTAAGTATTGAACAAAGTATGTTTGTTCTATCATAGTTTTAAGTTTAAAAATTTGTTTAAGTTAAAATAATTTTGTATTGCTTCTGGAAATAATAAAACGACCGTGAAAATTTAAAATAAGTTAAATTTCTATTACCATGATTCCTGGATTTAGGTATATGAATCAAATGCTTAATCTAAAACTTGATTTTTGAAACTAAAATTACAAATTTTAGTAGTGGGATTTGAGTGCATTTTGGTTTGACCAAAAATGGGTATTTAAGTCTGGTGATCTCGAGGATCTAGGAGTTCGGGTTTTCTTCTGTTGGTAGTAGGATTAACAGTGGTGTGGGGAAACTTGTCAGAGTAATGAATAGATCACCGTGGTGGCCATAGGAGGTCGGAATTGATTGTAAACCTAGTTTTGGAAAGGTTGTGATATTTTGATCATCGTGAGCTCTCTGAATGATCAAGTTTAACAGGGCTTTGGGGATCGAATGCTTAGACATTGACGAAGGTCTGGCCGGAGGTGCTGACGCTCTGGTGGTCAGAGAGACGAGGTTGAAGGTTTTTTTTTCCAGGTTGGTCTGTTTTCCAGGTTCGAGCAGTAATACTCGATTTTGTTTTCGAGTTGATAATGGAGTTCTGACGGTTGTAGTTTGATCTGGGAATGATCGTCGACATATGGGGATTGTCTTGGATGGTCGAAGGTGATGGAACTTCCGGTGCATATGCACGGTGAATTGTTTGTGCCTGGTGAAGTTTGGTTCGAAGCAGGGGATTTGTGCTCAAGTAACTCTCGAGTAATTTGAGTATTTGCTCGAAGTGATGAATAGTTTGGCTCGAAGCATTTTTAGAGGGGGCTCGGGTATAATGGTGGTTATAGGTTTCTCTGGAAACCTGTCATTTTTCAAATTTAAATTTGATTTTAAATTTGAAAGCAAGTTTTAACAAAGTTTTAAAATCAAATTTAAAGTATGGATTCAAAACTGAGTTTGTATCCTAGTTTTAAAATTAAATTAAGTTTTATAAATTAAATTGTTTTAACAACTTTAATTATTTAAAGTGTATTTTTAATGGTTAGAATTTAAAAGTAAATTTGGTTTAAATGCTTTAAGTTTCTTTTATAAGATGAGTATTTCTTTAGCATGTGATTTAAAAGGTTTTTAAATTGTTTTAATTTTGTATTCATTTTAAATCTTAAATTTAAAATAAAATTTAAAATGGAATTTAAAAGTAAATTTGATAGTTAAATGTTTTCAAATGTGTTTGTGAATGATAATTATCATTAATAAGAAAATGTTTTTATTTTTAAAAGTTAATATAGACTTAATGATTATGATACATTAAATTAGTACGGTAATTAAAATGGATAATTAATTAATTCAATTAATTAATGATTTGGGTTAATTAATTTTGTAATTAAGGGTTTGAATTAATTAACTAAGGTTTAAGTTAATTGATTAAGGAATAATTAAATTGTAATTAAGGATCATTAATTAAATAGGATTAGATTTTTAATTAATGATTAGAAATTAATTAATCAAGTAATTAAAGATTAATTAAGTTATTATTATTTTTTTGGCAAGGCCGACGGGGTTGGATGGACCCCGACCATTTTATTGCAGCACCAAAAGGAACAGAACACATACAACATTGAGCACAGCTCTAGAAAACGAAGGAAACACAGCGCCACAAGAACAACGGGAAATAAAAACACAAAAAAAAACACACACAGACTAATACTTATGGAATGAGTCATATATCCCAGGGTCAATGCTGAAGGTTTGCATCCCCATGGATTGTTTCATCACGTGTATCAACCAATTCTTGAACACAACATCAGATTTCACTTTACTTGCATCAAACACTCTGGTATTACGCTCTTCCCAAACAGCTTTGATGAAGCTTATCATCACCACAGTAAATAATCTCTTATCCTTATTCTTGGTCCCAGTCTTCGCATGTATGTTTTCCCATTCGAATCGATTGTTATTAGAAGCAGTAGAACTTTTAAGCTTTGTCATAACAACCGACCAAAGTTGCTTGATGTACTGACGCTCAAAAAAAAGATGCTCGACTGTCTCCGGTTGTTGGCAGCAGAAGGAACAGTAGATATCAACAACCATTCCCATGCATGCAAGCTTTGCTTTAGTATGTACTGCACGATTAAGTACTTTCCACGGCAGTAAGTTTTCTCTGTAACTATTGTCCAAACTCCAAGTTCGCTTCCACCATTTCCACTTTGGGTGCTCTCCATTTTTCAACAAGAATTCATATCCATTTCCAATACTGAACTTTCCCTTTTTATTTCCCCAAACTATACCAACAGAAGAAGAAGGTAACGGCGTAAACTTTGTAATGATGTTCCATATGTTCTGAATTCTAAGATTGGAAGAAGAGTGATGTATTCCGTTATAGTTGTTGAGTACGTCCCTAACTTTAGTCGCAGAGTGAATACCGGTCTGCAGAATTTCATTGTACTATAGATGACGCTTGAGAATGTACCCATTATCAAGCCATGGTTCGTCCCAGAAACTAACACTGTAAGTTGGGCAGGTATTCATTTGTATTAGTGGTAGGAAAATTTCCTTTATTTTGAATAAGCTTTGCCATGTCCAGCTCATGTTTTGCGGTTTTATCATGTTCCACAAAATCTTTCCTTTAGTCACATTTTTTTTTTGACCAATTGGCCCAAAGGCTGTCTGTACCATTATAGAAAGTGTCTAAATGCTTCGCAAAGGCAGCCCTGTTCCATTGCTTCAAATTGAATATACCAAGTCCCCCTTGTTTATTGGCCTCTCAAGCTTGCTAAATTTTATAGGTGCTAAGTATTTACCAGTTGTCCTGCCTACCCATAGGAATTTCATAAAAGCAGTTCTGATCATATTAATCAACTTATATGGTAGAATAAAGGTTCTAGCCCAATAAACTTGCATTGCAAAAATAACCGACTTAATCAAAGTTAATCTACCAGCTTGGCTTAGTGTTCTAGTGGTCCAGCAATTCAATCTTGTTGTGATTCTCTCATATAGTGGTAGACATTGGTTAACTGTTATCTTTGAAGTTGTGAGCGGCGGTCCCAAATATGACACAGTGCTAGGGTTAGTAGACATACCAGTGATTTGTGTAATTTGAGCAGACAGATCATCGCTCACACCCGTGATAATAATGTCAGACTTGTGAAGATTAACCTTTAGACCCGTCATAGTATAAAACTATTCAAGGGTAATCATTATATTCGTGATTGTGTTATTGTCAGGGGTACAAAACACGACTAAATCATCAGCGAACAATAAGGCAGTGATTCGAGGATCTCTGCATGCTGGATGAAGTTTGAACTTATTATGGGTAATTAAATTGTCTAACATCCTCGTAAGAAGTTCCATTACCAGAATGAAGATGAAAGCTGATAACGGATCACCCTGTCTTATTCCTTTCTTACTGGCAAAGAAACCGGCAGATACTCCATTGACATTGACTGAATAGGTTGGAGTGGAGATACATTCATATATCCAAGAGATAAAGTGTGATGGGAAGTTCATATAACCCATAATTCTTACTATACTATTCCATTGGAGCATGTCAAAAGCTTTCATTATGTCAAGTTTCATCATGGCTTTCGGGGTAGCTTTCTTGCGCTTGTATCCCTTAAGCAGTTCATGGGAGAGGAGGACATGGTCTAGAATATTCCTACCAGGTAGGAAGGCTGCTTGATTCTTTGAGACGATACTTGGTAGGACATTCATAAGCCTTGTCGCTATTACCTTCGAGATACATTTATATAGTGTATTACAGCACGATATAGGGTGGTAATCATTTACACTGTGAGCATTCTTGTTATTTGGAACAAGAGCAATATTGGTATAATTATACGACCTGAAAATTTTACTCTTTTTGAAGAATAGAATTATGGAATTGCACACATCAGTTGAGACAATCGTCCAACAAGAAGTATAGAAAAGTGCGTTCAACCCATCAGGTCCACCACACGATTCAGTATTCAGTGAGAACATAGCTTGTTTTATTTCTTCAGGGGTAACTGCAGCACTTAGGATGTTAAAATCATCATTGTTTATTCTAGGCAGGATATCATCAGGGATCTGATCGATATTAGGTATGAAATTGTCAGAGTTGCTATACATGCCAGAGAAATGCTTAACAAAAGCATCCTGAACTTCCACAGGAGTTGAACAAAGAACACCGTTCGTATCATAAATAGTAGTTATATTTTCTCTTCTCTGCTTGTTCTTGAGACTTGCATGAAAGTAAGCACTATTCCTGTCTCCTTTTTCCATCCATTTAATTCTCGACTTTTGCCTTATCATATCACTTTCTTTTGCTAAAGCTTTATGGTATTGTTGTGACAATAAACTTTCAATCGCTGAGAGATTCGCATCATTGATATTAGTCATCATGTCAGTTTGGACTTCAGAAAGCTTGTTTTTTTATAGTAGTACTCATTGTTTCACCTTTGCCAAATCTTTTAAAAGCCCACAGTCTCAAGACTTCCTTCACTTCCTTAATTTTTTCCTGCAAAATAAAAAGATGATTACCATCTATTTCTTTGCTCCATGCAGTTTTAATAATAGTTTTGAAGTCTGGTTCAAGAACCCATGAATTAAAAAATTTTAAATTTGTTTTTCCTTTCTTGTCC
Source organism: Allium cepa (assembly GCA_030765085.1). Taxonomy (NCBI): domain Eukaryota; kingdom Viridiplantae; phylum Streptophyta; class Magnoliopsida; order Asparagales; family Amaryllidaceae; genus Allium; species Allium cepa. Next base: position 624,664,760 of record CM060932.1, on the reverse strand, counting down.
GCTCCACGAAGATGGATTATTTAGGGTAAGTGGTCAGATAGGAGAGGAGGAGGGAGATGTATGTATAGGAGAGGCCATTTAGATAGTGTTGTTTGATTGGAGAAGGTGTGATCAATTCTAGAAAAGGTCCTGCATCCTTGTTTTCTTTTATTGTTCCACGAGTATTGCATTCCTACTAATGTGACAGATATTAGATCAACATCGATAAGGGTATTAGCAAGTGGTTGAATTTCATTGATGGAGAGGGGATTTCCTCCAACTCTATCAGAGAGTGAATAACAGGAGTTGAAGTCACCAAGTATTAGCCATGGGTGGGTGGTCTGCCTCAGGGATGGTATGACAGTTAATAAAGGACTTCTAGCAGCAGCAGTGTTATATGCATAAACAAAGGTGACATAAAAAGTTGAGTTGTCTGCAAGGCGATGAGCATGACAATGTATTAGCTGGGAACTGGATAGGATAGGAGAAAGTTTGACGTGAAGGGGATCATATAGAATCATTATCCTACCATACATAGCTTCATTCAGGTTGTGATGGTATTTCCAGTTGGGTTTTATATAATGTGCAGCCTTGATCGTCATCGTAAGATTTAACTTAGTTTCTAGAATGGCTAAGATTGATAAATGATGTGTACTGATAAGTTGTTTACACTCATCAAGCTTGATTTCTTGATGACCACCTCTTATATTCCATGCTCCAATGCGTGTCATCATGAGTAACATGGGCATTGAGCAGTTCTATTTTCATTCGCCTAGTTACTTCCTGCGACGAAGAAAAGTAGTTAGGGATAGTTGCTGATAATGGGGTAATTTCCTTATTGAATGTTTTATTTGACTTTGGGGAGGTTGTGAGATTAGGTTTAGAAGGAGTGGAAATCTGAGGCAGTGAGAGAGTTGACAAAGGGGGTGGAGGTTTGAATGCCATTGGTGGATTGATTTTGGAGTATATATCTGTTGGAGGAGAATTGAGGGGTTTGTCATTTACTTGAGAGGGAGAGATAGTTGTTTGGGTATTGGGCTGATAAGCTGAGCATGTTTTTTCTTCCTTATGCATGACATTTTGCTTTGTTACTGAATTTGTTTGTTTCATTTTCAAGTTCCTTTTTTTTCATTTTTCCTTCCACTAGTGTTGGGTTCTTCTTCATTTTTACTCACACTATAATTTCCATCTTCAATGTGTTCTGCCTCTCTTGCTTCATGTTGTTGTGTTATATTTACTTTATCATGCTTTTGCATTATTTGGTCTACTTTCCCTTGAGTTTCCACTGTATTACTTCTGTCTTTTCGTTTTATTTGACTTTCAGCAGCTACTTGTATTACAACTTCTTCAAATGCAATTTCACCTTGAATTTCAACAATTTGATTCTCTTCACACAATAAGTTCATATTTCCATCCTCATCTAGGTTAAGTAGTGCATCAAATTGATTAGTGGTTAAGAGTTCTACCAAGTCTTCATCTTCAGTTCTCCCTACCCTTTCATCTATGTTATCCTTGTTCACTTCTTCAGCAGTTAATTGATTATTGTCAGTAGTACCTTCAGTAGTATGTTCACTGTTATCTTCTTCATTATCCATATGAACATTTTTATGGTCTACTTTATTACACTCTTATTTTCCTATTTCATTATAATTTCTGACTCGATCTTTTTCTTTCTCTTTTCCTTTATTGCTTCCTGTGACTTGATCCCTTTTCTTTCATTTACCGTATTTTCTTTTCTCCTATCTTTTACACGTTGCCATTTTCTGATAACACGCTTCTAAAGAGGCCTTGCATTTCTATTTTCATGGACTAACTCTGTTGTTTCTCTTTCTTTTCCTTTACTACCATTGTCTTTTTTTTCCTTTTCACTATCTTTATGACTTTTTTCCATCCTGTCACAACATTCAGTTTTATGACCAAAATTTTTACACGTTACACATACGTCTGGCCTCCACAAATACTGCACATAAATTTTTTGAAATCCTCCTTCCACCAGCTTGACTAGAAACTCATCCACTAGCTCCTTGTCCGGTTTAACCTCAATCAAGCATTTTGCATAGCTCAACCTCTCTCGCTTTTCCGTCATTTCGTCCATGCACAACAATTTTCCAAAATGACTACTTAACCAATTAATTCCCATAGGCGACCAAGCAAATAACGGGAGATTATATAAATGTACCCACACTGGAACAGAAGTGACTGTACCAGAGACATTACTTATTTCTACATCATAAGGCTTGAAGATGAACAACTTATTATTCATGATTATGGGGTCACTCTGAAGAATTTTGTATCTATCTTCGGAACAAGAGAAGTTAAATAAGAAGAGAATACCATCTGATTTAACAGTGACAGAGCCTCTCAGTTTCCAGATGAACTTAAGCATTTGAATGACAGCTGTGTATGATAACGGCTTGTCAAGGAAAAATCCAACTATTGTGTCTTTCCAGATCCTTGCTCCAGCTTCAAGTACTTCAATGGTCGGCAATAGTACTTCATTTTCATACTCAGGAGATAGGTCAACGGGAATGTACTTCCCAGCATTTTTGGGTTTATGCTTAAAAAGAGAAGTCCATATTCGTTCACCTAGAGAGGTGGAAGAAGGCACAGAGGTTGGAGGAGAGGGAGATGCAACGGGAGGACGAATGGGGAATAAGTCTGGGGGGACATGAGAGGGGGGACGTATTACAGAAAGGTCTGAAAGGTCTGAAGGAGCTACAGAGGGATACAAGGGGATAGTTGTAGTGGTTACTGGATTGTTAGATGGCGATGGCATAAATTTAGCTGAAGATGATAGATGAATTGAGTTGTTTGTGAGGGAACGTTCATCAGAGTTGTTGGGACGAACGAGAGAGTTGACCTGAGAGGAGAGGGGAGGTACGATTGTGTTGTCAGAGTTGGTATGGGGGAGGACATCGGGAGGTATGGTATAGTTAAGCACTTAATTAATTAAATAATTAGAGATTAATTAATGGGTTATTAAGGATAAATTAATTTGTAATTAATAACGATTAATTTAGACTAATTATTTAAGAAAAGTAATTAAAGAATTGTTAATAGTTAATGAAGGTCATTAACTTGAGATTATTTAATAGTTAATTAATGTGATTTATTTTGATAATTAATTAGATTAATTAATTTAGGATAATCATTTATGGAATTGGTTAAGTATAATTACTTTATGAAGGTGATTAAAGGCATTAATTACTCAAGGTAATTAATTAATTAATTTGATTAGTTTAAGTTAATTAATTAGGTTTAGATAATTTAGAATAATCATCGGATGGTTTGATAAGTAATTACTTAATGTAATTAATAAAGTATAATTACTTAGTGCAGTAATTAATGGATAATTACTGGATGTAATTAATTGAATGCTGATTTATTAATGAAAGTAATTTGAGTTGAATTACTTTGTGCAATTAATCAAGGGATTAATTAAGATAATTAATTAAGGAGTAATTAAATTATTCGATGAAGTAATTAATTTATTCAATGAAGTAATTAATGGTAGTTAATTACTAAATGAGATTAATCAAGGATGATTAATAGATGTGGTTTAATTAAAGATTAATTACAAAATGTAATTAATTTAATAGGATAATTAATTAAAGGTAATTAGGGATTATTAATTAATAAAATTAATGATTTAATTAAGGGTTGATTAATTAAGATTAATTAATCAATAATAAGTGATTATAGAGTAATTAAATAATGTAATTAATTAAGGATTAATGTAATTAATTATAGTTAATTAATTAATGAAGTAATTAAAGGTTAATTACTATAAGTGGTTAAGGATAATTAATTTGTGAAATTAATTAAAGGATAATTACTTGAATGTAATTAAAGGATAATTAATCAGGGATGGTTAATTAAGGTGGATAAGTAATGCTGTTTGATATGGCTGCTTTGGTTGAAGCGCGATGATAATGTGAATTATCTATTGTGATGATAATATGGATTATCTGTTTGTAATGATAATATAAATTATCTATTGTGATGATAATGTAGATTATCTATTGTGATATGTGAATTATCTATCTGTGTGTATATAGATAATGGAATTGAATTGTTTTAAACTTTAAAACAACTTGGACCTAAAAGATGGCGTTTTGGATTTCGATGAGACCGGGATCGGGTTTCCAGATTTGCATATTCGAAAACCACATCGATCCAATTTAACGATAGGTCGTGAATCAAGTGAAGATGAAGATTCAGAGTGCAAGGGTTATCGTCGTTAACTCTGAGGGTGATTCCAAAATGAGTGTAACGAGATAATGCCTTTGGTTTCGTTCGAACCCGGAACAAACTTGTATGGATTGAATGCTATTAGAACATCGTTAGGTGGACAATGAGCATTCTAAGAGATGTGTTGTCTAAAGGTAATCGTAGTCTCAAGTCTCATCAACCGAGAATGGCTAAAACAGGGGAGGTGCAGCAAGGCTAAGCAGGTAGCACCCAAGTAGGACAAAATTTTCCCCTGTCTAGAAGTCCCTTTTTATTCGGCTGTGTGGGGCGGTTGATTTGCGACAATTACCGGGGTTGTCTTGTTTGGGACTGTCCAGTAAGGGATGGTTCCGGCCTTGTGTTGCAGGGGATTTAGGATGGATCCTCAATACGGTGATCTAGGCCCCGTACTGTGACGGGCGGTACCCCGGTAGCCCTGCCATTTTATGGAATCCAAACTCCAATAAGTGCCCTCGGATTTGATTGTATTACCCACTTTGTGGCTAGTATGCTGGAATTTAATCATGTAACAATTTCAGCTATTTGTTATTTATTTGAATACCCTAGACCCTATTATAATCTCACTAGATTTCTTACCAAATGTTTTGGTTAACGTAAGGCAAAAACTTACCCATATTTATGTGTGGGGAGTCTTACGTAATACCTTTTGTTTTCAAAGGTTTTGAAAATTAAGCAACTTTAACCTGTTACTCACACTAGACTCATGTCCGACCCAGAGTTTATTCTGTTTTTCTTAAACTCTAGGGTACTCAAATTTTTACGAATAGTCAAGGGATTCAGGTTAGCTTTGACGAATTGTGGAGGAGCAATGGAGGATGAGGCTTCAGCGTTGTAGATATTTATAGTGTTTCGTTGTGATTGGTATCTCTGTATTGTATTAAGTTGTAATAACAAGACAAGTATTTATAACTGTCTAGTATGTGATGTATAATCTGTGTAACTTTGATGTATACGATACTATGTAATATCTTATGTGATTAATATAATTTATTCGTTCTGCTATCGAGATTCTTATGTTGTTTCTTCTTTCTTCTCTATCTTTTCTCTTCTCTGTCCCTTTCTTTCTAACTCATGATACGTCTTTCTGGGAGGTGAAAGACGGGTCGTGACAACAACATTTCAAAATACTAACTTTTTGAAATCTTATCTTTTCTCACCTTTTCAAATTTCAACATAACACTGTCGCTTGCCTACTAAATGCCATTTATTCACACCTTATATCATTCATTCATTAACACGTCACTTTATTTCAAATTCAAAAACAAAAACAATCTCTGTTTTCTCTTTTCTCCATAAACCATGGCTTCACATCAAACTTCATCTTCTCAAACTCTTAGACTCTCTTCTAAAATTAAGAATTGGCTCTATAATGATGAAGAATAAATGAAAACTTTCATAGATTACAAAGAGTAAGCAAATGCATTTTCCCATCATTTTGCAAAATTTAACGATTTCCCTCTTATGTCTACTTTCTCTTTCTATGGAAAATGGAATATTTGGCTAAGTTAATTTTTTGTAAAATAATTTTTCATGTTATCTCAATCTTGTGAAAATGTTTTATGCGAACTTAAATGATAAATTTTATTAAGGAAATAATGATCAAGTTGGAATAGTGTAAAAGGCATTATGATTGTGTTAAATTCAAATTTACTTAGAGAAATTTTAAGATGTAAAAATAGTGGCAATGATCTTTTGAAAGAAGAAATAGATTATGATAATCATGAACTTTTACATAATTTTTTTAAAATGATTATAAAGTAGAACTTAAAGGGAGAAATCTTTAATAAAGAGCAAGTCATATGAATTTGATTTTACAACATAACTCCCTAAACTAAGAACTATAAAAGTCTTACCTCGAGGATTGTAAAGCTTTGTTTTTTAATTTTGCTAAAAAGGAAATAAATTGGGCATAGTTTATTCTTTTTGACTTTGTGGCTAACATGAACATATACTTTATCATGGAGTGTGTTTAACAAAATTCTTTATTAGTTTCGGAGTTGTCAAAAGAAGAACTCACTTCTAAAGGAAAACTTTTTGACAAAAAGAATCTTTCTTTTATGCATATTCCGTATGAGTTTGAACCATATGAAACTCTTGCAGAAATGGAACAAGGATTAGCTATGAATGATATTATGGAGGAAAGAATGGAAGAAGACGAAGAACATGGCATGAAATTTGAAGAGGATGAAGAAAAGGTGGAGAAAGAAGAAGAGAAAGATGATACTTCTCTTGAAATATTAAAAGAAAGAGTAGGCCAAACAACTTAGACCTACAAAGAAATAAAGAAAAGCTTCTTGGAAACCAAGTGAAGCATAAGAGATCCTTTAGCAAAAAGGTTTCAACACTTTCACGGAAGATGGATCACTTCTTTGGAAAAATCATAAGTAAACTTGGTGATCACTCTCAATCTTCATCTACCTCTTTCTAAAACTTTAAAACTTTGTATCTTATTTTCTTTAAGTACTTTGTATCTTTTTTACTCTTGGTTATGTACTTTGTTCTTACTAATGCAATCATTTGAATTATCAAATACATGAAAATTATGCAAGTCTTATTCTCTAGAATAAATAAAAGTAAGATGAGAACTTAATAAATAATTATATTTGCAAAAACAAAAATATAAGAAAAATTGAATATGCTAGAAATAACATAAATGTTGACATACATATATCCACATGTCGGTATATCATAACAAATGACCATATGTCGATAAAGAGCTATGTCGACATAGAATGGTAAAACTAGTTTTTAAAATAAAAATAAAAATAAAAATTATTTGTTTAACCTATAGAGAATATTTATAAACAAATTTGAACACTATAAATGCAATATTTTGAACCAGAAAAATAAGTAATCTTCTTCTTTAAATAATTACTTTCATTTCCTAATAAAATACTCCAAAAATAAATAAATAAAAAGGAACTTTCCAATGAAAACATGAGTGAAAATCTAGAGAATACTTTGCAAAACTGCAAATGAGCACTACATACCATCTTAAGGAACCAAAAACACTTGAGAATGAATCAAAAGCAGATGGAGTACGAATAAAAAAGGCGATTTGTATCCCTTCGATGTTTATCGCTTTATATCCTTAAAGAAAATAATGCATATATTCCTAAAGATGATGGATATAGTGGAATAGCATATGAATACATGGATATTGATAAAGAGTTTCTTAAAGAGTGGGAATATCAATCGATCACATCTTTAGCCCTAATAATAGATGAGCTAAAGATCCTTCAAAGAAATCTTAAAAAAGTCAACATCTATTTAGAAATTGTCCTTGAATGTTTTCCATATATTTGTTTTTTATATTCAATTATATATATATATATATATATTATTTTGTAAGTTATGTATAAACTAGTTTGATTGTTTGTTATAAATGTTTTATGTATAGTTTTTAGTCTAGTATAAATTGAAGTGTTTATGTTTATTTATTATTGCTTACTATGATATTCATACTTACTATGACCAACATCTCATCAGCCTATTAATATTAACTAAAAATTTATACAAATAATTTAACCCACATTTTTGTCAATGAAAAAGGGAGAGAGAAAAAGGTGTAAACCATAATAGACAAAAAGATAGTGTGAGCATTAATATATGGGGAGTTTAGAGATTTTGGAGGAGTTAGATTTGAATTAATCTTACTTTTTCGCAAAGAATAAAATATTTTGACGGTTGTTATCATCAAAAAAAGGAGAGAATGTTAGAACCACATGTAGGGATTTTGATGACAACAACTAGATAAATATTAGTATTGATGATTTTCCAAGTTTATATCTAATATAGTATAGAATATCCAGGAATACTCTCAAGACAAATTGCAGGATAGTCAAGTAGAAAAGTAGTACACATATCAAAGTAGATATATACTAATATTTATCTTAGGTTCAATATCATTTAGGAATGGAGCGACCGAAGTGATATGGGGTTGGAGTGAATTTGAGGTGTTGTCGATGACGATTGGGATAGAAGAATAGTGGAAGCTAGAGTTGACTACACATCTGAGGATGTACTTATGGTTAGCTTTGTGTATTCGCTTGAGGTCTCGTACGAGTAATTGTCATCATTACCCATAGCGAGGGAATATCCCGAGGCGACCGTACTATCGTTGCGTGGAGAGATTAGGTTCTGTATCGACCTAGTGGCTAGTTATTATACCATTAAGGAGAATGATACTCAAAGAGCAACAACGATCTGGAGGTACAAGTGAATGACTTATTGAAAAGAAGGTTCATCATATGAGTATATCAGAGCAGGGAGCACCTGTAGTGTTCACCGCGAAGGTGGATGGCTCCCTAAGCTTGTGTGTTAACTACCGTGAGCAAAATAAGTAATGAGAAAGAACAAGCATCCGCTCTTGCATGTCAATGACTTGTTCAACAAGCTTTATGAGGTGAAGGTGATTTCTCCGTGGGACTTGATGATGGATTTCATCAACAAAGAGTGGTAGGAGAGGGTCTGTCAATTACAACGTTTCATAAGCCGCATGGATCTTGAGTAGTTGGTTACGTCGTTTGGGCTAACCATTGATTCAACATACTTTGTTGATCTTACGAACCACATCTTTAGGGATCAATTAAACAAGTTCTTGCTTGTGTTCATTGGTGTTATTCTTTTCTTTTTTGGGATGAAAGAAGAACAGGAGACACATTTGAGGATTGTGCTTGAAGTGTTGAGAAAGAACTGATCGAAAGAGAAATTTTTAAGTGTCACTTCTTAAGGAAGTGCAATTCTTGGGTCATGTTGCTTTTGAGTAAGGTATAATAGTGTATCCTGTGAAGTAGCGGCAATCAATGTCAGCCTAAGAATGCTACAGATGTGAGAAGCTTTCTTAAATTAGTGAGATATTACAAACAAATCATAAAGAAATTCTCGAAGGTAGAGACATCATTAACCAACTTGACAAAGAAGAATCAGGCTTTTACTTGGGTTTCTAGGTGTAAGCATGCATTCATGAGCCTAAACGAGATGTTGACGAGTGGACCAGTGCTGATCATTCTGAGTGGAAATAAGGAGTTAACGGTATACACAGATGCTTGTGGTACCAGATTGGGCACAGTATTGATGTAGAGAAGTAAAGTTCTTACATATGTTAGTTGGCAGCTAAAACTGCATGACAAAAAATACACGACCTCGATGTGAGCTAGAGCCATAGGTGTTGGTGAGTTTGACTATCAAGCATACTCAGATTGAATGGAATGTTACTAGTCTGATACTATAACATCCCCTATCTTGAAGCATAAAGCTAAGCGCTACAAATGCTGCAGTCGTCTATATTATTAACTTCCAACGAAAAAATACGGTAATGTTAATGGTATCCATAATATCAGAAGCACATGAATATGAAACAAAATCACATATTCAAATTTTTATGATTATATTTCACAAAACATATTTCATATCCAATTACATAATCCCAATCATTTCCCCGGTTCAGATCAAATATAATTATTACATAAATACGCAAAGAGCGATATATGAAGGTGGCCCCTTAGATGACCAGAGTACTAAATAGTTATAACAGACTTAATACAACACAGCGGAAATAAAAACATAACAACACCTAAATAGCTAGCATCAGCCTCATGCTTATCTCTAGAAACTTTATTCGTCCACCTACTAAAACCTGAAAATCCTCAACACTCGGCCTACTCAAATCAATTTTGAGCACCCAAAAGTTTTAGAGGAAAAACATAAATTTTGATTTAGACATAAAGCGTGGTGTGAATAATACTGTACATCTCGGTTATCTGATATTAAGTGAGACATGATGCTTAGCAGAATGGGTTTCCCCTCACTAATATCCTTTTAAAAACATATCTTTTGCAAATAAAAATACTATAACCAAACTGGTTAAAATAATATTAGCAATATCATATATGCATACAAATTAGGTAATAAATGTACTATTTGTCCAAACACTTTAGTTTTGTTTGGCTAACTACTAACCTTTGGCAGACTCGGGCCTACCAGACAAAATAAACAAATAGTCTAACTTTTGTTGGATACTCATCTGGATGGTTTGTCCCCAACTTACTTCTTCTAGGGTCAACTGATCTTAATGGTTTTTTAGGCTCACCAATAACCTATCTCTACTTTGTATATTCCTTTTTGTGTGTAACATTATTTTAGTCCTACCTATGACAAAACCTTACACACTAGAATTTTGGACTTATATTAGCTAGGCGATGCTAGCTAACGTATAGGGCGCGACCCCATGCCAGTCACATTTAGTATCCTAATATCTGAGTCATTTTACTTAGGGTTATCAACCCTTAAAATTTTCCTTAATAAACCTTTCAAATTATTTATTCTTTTTTAAATCATACATAAATAGGGAAAATATTCTATGCTTTATTCGAATCACTTTGCGATGTTATATATACTTTACACAAAACACTGTTGATGAAAACATTCAAAACCTTTAAAAGTACCCCTTTCGAAATCATTGAAAGTACCTTTTTCGAAACCATTGAAAGTACCCCTTCGATCCAAGTAAACTACTTCATTTTATAACCTAGGCCAAAGGCCAAAACATACCATTTGAAACCATTTACATTAAACCTTTCGAAAAAATTGAAATCATCTCTTTCGAAAGCTTTATAAAACAAGACATCCTCTTTTCAAAACACTTTAAACATGATTTTTAAAACCATCGGAAACCTTCCATTTAAAACCTTTCGAAAACATTGGGAAACCACCCCTTAAACCTTTATCTTAAACCTTTCGAAAGCATTAAGTTCTTAACATAAATCAAACCTTTTGAAAGCATTTGGATTCAAGTAAAACATGTGGCACAACCTTTCGTAACCATTCAAAACTATTCCTTTTGAAACCTTTGGGTTTAACTTTCAATAGAATTTGTGTGTAACCCGTGCGTTGCACACGATAATGTTGTTAAAAAATAATCTTTAAAATTAATTATTATTGAAAATTGAACTTTTTTCAAGTAGTGTATGGTAAATTTGTTGAATTAAAGGAATTTATAATTTAAAATGACATGCAACGCTCAAATGTAAGGTAGATGGTCGCTAACCACATATTCATGTCGCATTTATTATCCTAACTCGGTAATAGCAAACACAATATACATACATATGTGTGTGTATGTGGTCTGCTACTATATATGTAAATAGTTGATGCTATGTGATACACGTATTTTTCATATATATAGATGAAAAAATGAATTTTCAATTTTTCTTAATATGAATATTGTGTATATATATATATATGTATTTAAGGATTTATAACGAAATAATGAATGTTACAGAATTAAATATGTTTAAATATTTTAAATCAATGATCAACTGAACTAATTAAATATATGGAGCTTCATGTTAGAAAGTAGGAAAAAAATAAGAAGAGCTTTGTATGCAATTGTAGTTGAAAAAAACATCTTATAATTAACTTATCTGCAAATGAACTTTTATTTATTATCTGAGATTTCAATTAGTAAACTTTTTTTTAACTTTGTAGTTAATCATAGCTTTCACATTCTTGTAGGAGTGTCATGTTTACAACTTTAATGTGTGCAAAAAGAAATAATAATTCTGTAGCGCTAATTTGAGTTACGCATTGGGTAAGTTTTAATATCATGTCGAAAATGTGAATGTCTCAATAACCTAATTTTTATTAGAGTAATCATGCTTCCACACCCATGTTGTGAAATATAAATTTATCCTTCAAAAATTGTAAAAAATGAAATTTTGTAATGTAACGCATGATATTTTCTGAGATAAATGAATTACAAATTAAAATATATATTATTGTTCATGTTTACGTTTTACGTTATGTGATTCATATATCTTTATATACGAATGAAAATCATAATTTTATCTTTGCTTATATATATGAATGTTGTATAAACACTTAATTAGTAAATTTTAAGATTTATTAGATGAGTTAAGAAATATTAGTTAATTGAATTTATTTGAATGATTTAAAATAAATATCACATTATTAGTCAAATACATAGATATGAGTACAAAATTTTAGGAGAGAATTGAGAAGGGTTTGTAAGTAATCATGGAAATTTAGAATATAGGTGTTTAAAGCTAAAAATATAATTTTTCACTTTAGTGCATGATAACTTCATTGATATAAACCAATTATAAATAAATTAGTTATTATTGTTGGTGTATATAATTTATGCTATGTGATTTACAAATCATTTTATGCAAATGAAAATTTTGTTTTATCGATTTGTTGATGTTAGTATGGTATACTATTGAAACTGTTCATATTTTATGATTTACATGACGTATCGAATATTCATTAGCTGAGTTTATTAAATTGTTTAAATTTTGAATTATGTAATTAATTTAAATGTATGTACTTAAATGTAAAATATCACAATTAAGAAGGATTTGTGAATAATTATAGAAAATTTTAAAAGTATGTATTTGACTATAATTTGGCATTAGAATTTATTAGAATAAAAGTGATAAATTAAAAGTTTAAAAGTAAAATATCTAGAAAGAGAATTAAAGAGAGCAGAGAAAGCTCCTACAATTAATAAGAGGGCTTGAATTTTCTTCTGTTTTACTATTATTTAATAGATAAAGGGTCTTAAAACAGATAGGTAGAAAGCATTCTTTCGAAAGTAATTTCCTAAGTAAAAGAATTGGATGGTGTCAAAACCAATCCCTTTGAAAGCAGTAGAAAAGCGGCTAAGGGTTTAAAGCGAAAGCACACCTTAGAAGGCATTGCTTTGAAAGGTTGAAGGGGGCAGCAAGGGGTTTTGATCCATTCGAAGCTTCTTTATAAAACAAAGGCGCAACCTCTTTCGAAGCCATTCTTTAAAACCGTTTGACCAAGTCGAAATCTATCTAAGTCGAAGCATTCTTTTTGAAAGCAAAGCAGGAGTATTTCCTTTTAAAAGCAAAGTAAGGTTTCGACCCCTTCGAAACCTCTTATTTCGACTCAATACCTTTCACCTATGTCCAATTCACTACATACCAAGTCTTTACTACCATGTGCACTGGTGCCGATGGAGACGGAGACGGAGGTATTTGGTCGAAGGGTTAGTGCCGAAAGTGGTGAAACAAGAAAAACGTGGTAAAAATGAATTTTAACTTTAAAAAGTAATCCCTTTTCAACTAATCTGCTTTATTTGTCAACATATGATTGGTTGCTAATTTCTTTTCTAAATTATTTTCTATAAGTTCTGTCGAAGTTTCAGAAGTAAAATAATTTAAAATGTTTTTAAAATGCTCTTTCTCCTTTTATAAATATATAAAACATTTAAGTCTCATACCTTAAATAATTAATATACTTATTAAAACACTTAGGAAAATTCTATAAAAAATATCATAAATCACTTTTAATATGTTTTCTAACATATGTTAATTTCTGACCCATAAACAATATAAATTAGCCGTAATTGATTTTAAACCCAATTAACCATTTTCCTCACTAGAAAATTAATAATAAATTCACATTAATTCGGAAAAATATGAAATTTGAAACCCATCTCCAAAATATTATTTCTGACCTTATATAAATATCGCAAGACATTTGGATGTAATTTAATAGGGTTTTCATTTTAAAAATCATCATAAAATCCATATGAAATAGCATAAATTATCAACAAGCATATATATCCATTTTGACAATCAAAACATGACAATGTATTTTGCAAAAATATTCAAATCTGATCTAGAAACCAAAAACATTAAAATATGAGATGTAAACTATTATTCACCTTAGCTTTGTGATTAAGGAGTTGAGATTTGATCTTGAATTAAGTTGCTTAAGCTTCTTCCTCTTATCTTCTTCTTATTTTCCCTTAATGGTAGCCGGCCTCTCAAATATTTGATTATGTTTATGAACGTGAGAATGAATGTGCATAAGGGTTTAGGGTATTAGAATAGGTCTTATTCCAATCTTGCCCTTATCAAATACCCTAACTTATTTTATTTCATTTTCCCTTAGTTCATTTGTTTAAGTTGGCACGGCTATCACTATTAACACAAATCTCAATCTTTCAACCATTTCATTATTTCATTTGATTTAACTAATTAAATGTCCTAAATAATGTTAACAAAAAATAGGGTCGTTATGGACTCCTCTCCTTAAAGAATTTCGTCCTCAAAATTACGATAAGGTACTCAACAATCACAAATATAAAATATACCATGAAACAAATCAGGATAAGCATCTCTAATCCTGCTCTCAGTTTCCCAAGTATACTTTCTCTCGTCATTGCTCCACTGGACCTTAACTAATCTAACTGTCTTGTTCCTTAGCCTCTTCTCATCTCTCGCGACTATACGAACTGGCTTCCTAACTGTAATCAAATTTGGTTCTACTATTAGGTCTTTCAACATAGTTGGTGCTATAGTAGTCTCCAGATCTCAAACATATTTTCTTAGATGAGAAACATGAAAAACATCGTGAACTGCTGCCAAACTATTCGGTAACTCCATTCTATATAATAGTTTTCTGATCCTTTCTATAATGAGAAATGGTCCGACAAACCTCGGTGCCAATTTTCCTAATCTCCCAAATCGAATTTAAGTCCTTTCGTCTTCTATCAGCAAAGCTCTTCTGCCTAGACCGAGCTTCCTTCATTTTAGTTCGAATCAACTCAATTTTCTCTATAGCTTCTCTGATTAAATTTGGACCAAGAACTAACCTATCCTCGGTCTCTAACCAACAAACTAGAGATTTGCACGACCTTCCATACAAAGCTTTAAACGGTGCCATCCCAATACTAGCTTGATAACTGTTGTTATATAAAAACTCATCTGAGTATAGATGGTCTTTTCATGATCCTCCAAAATCTATCACACATGCTCGTAACAAATCTTCCAAGACTTTGTTGACTCTTTCTGTTTGCCCATCGGTCTGTGGATGGTAAGCGGTACACATTTGGAACTTGGTACCTAAAGTATCCTATAGACTCTTCCAGAATTCGCTAGTGAATAAGGAATCTCTATCACTTACAATATATTAGGAATCCCATGCAGTCTAACTAATTCTTCATAAATAACTTAGCAAAAACAAGTGTCGTCCTAGTTGACTTAACTGGGATGAAATAGGCACTCTTGGTTAACCTATCCACTATAACCCATATGCTTTCATTTCCTCTATTAGATATTGGCAACATGTCTGTGAAGACCATCGAGATAGAATCCCATTTCCATGCTGGTACATCTAAAGGCTATGTAACCACACGGTTTTCTAAGTTCGGCTTTCACCTGTTGGCAGTTCAAACACTGCTTCACTCATAAGCCTACATCTCTCTTCATACCTTGCTAGAAGAAACTTCTCTTCGTATCTTGATACATCGTAGTTCCTCCCGGATGGATGGTGAACTTCGAACGATGGCATTCTTCTAAAACTTTCTTCCTAATATTTCCTACATTTGGAACATAGTCCCGTTTCTTCCTCAACCACCCACTCTAGTCAAGACTGAAATCTTTCAAGTCATCGCTTTCTGTTCCATCCCTTAATTTTCTGATCCGTTCAACAATACTAAATCCTTCATCTGTATGGAAGAAATCGCTTAGATTATCACCGGTCGAACTTCTAAGCATGAAAACATAACTGTTTCCTTACTATACCTAGCTTCAGATCTCCACTGGAATCTGCATGTCATCAACGGTTCTAAATCTTTCCACTCAACTATCATAGCCAACACTGCATTTTGATGTTTTCTGCTAAGCGCATCCGCAACCTTATTGCCCTTTTCCGATGTGTATTCAATACCAAAATTGTAAGCGGTTATAAACTCTAACCACCTCTTTTGTCACATAATCAACTCTTTCTAAGAGAGTAAATACTTCAACGACTTATGATCCATATACAACTCGAATGTTTCTCCCAAAAAATAATGTCTACACACTTTCAATGCAAAAATTACGGCAGCTAATTCCAAATCGCGAATTGGATACCTAACCTCATGCGGTCTAAGTTGTCGAGAAGCATAGACAATCACTTTACCTCTTTGAGTTCCTAATCTTGTTCCACATGCATCTATATATACCACTAAATCCTAATTCCCTTCCGGAACAACTAACACAAGTGCATTAGTCAATAAAAGTTTCAGATTTTGGAATGCCTCCTCACACTTATCTGTCCAAATGAATTTCACATCCTTTTGTGTTAGCTTGGTCATCGGTGCTGCTATCCGTGAAAAATACTTAATGAATCTCCGATATTATCCAGCTAATTCGAGAAAACTCTTTATCTTAAACACTGCCTCAGGTCTCTTACAATTATCCACCGCTTCGATCTAAGTCGAATCTATAGACAACCCTTTCTTTGAGACTACATGACCAAGAAACTTTACTTCCTTCTACCAGAAATGACACTTTGAAAATTTCACCTTCAGCTGATGCTGCCTCAACGTCCCAAGCACCACTCTAAGATGAACTTCATGCTTTCTTTCATCCTTAGAGTATATCAAAATATTATCTATAAATACCAACACGAACCTATCCAAGTGCTCTCGGAAAATTCGGCTATCAAATCTACAAAGAATGCTAGCGCATTAATTAGTCCATACGACATTACTAACCACTCGTATTATCCATACCTAGTCCTAAATGCTGTCAAAGGAATACTATCATCTGCTATTATAAGCTAATGGAACCCTGTTGCTAAATCCAACTGGGAAAATACTTTGTCTCCACTCAACTAATCGAACAAATTGTCAATTCTAGGCAACGGATATTGAATCTTTATCATCTTATCATTCAACTTACGACAATCGATACATAAACTTAACGATCTGTCTGGCTTCTTAATAAACACTGTGGTTGCTCCCAAGGCGAATTACTTAGTCTATTAAAACTCTTTCCCTCAAAATCCACCAACTACACCTTTAACTCTTTCATCTCAATAGGCGTCACTCTGTTTGGCGGTCTACTCACTAGTTCTGTTCTACGTACTAAATCTATTTGAAACTCAATGGCTCGTTGCTGCGACATTCCTAGTACATGTTCAAAGACATCTGCGAACTCTCTAGCAACGAAAATGCGATTCCACTCATCTTTTACCTCCACAAACCCAATAAAGTGTTAACCTCAAAGCTAGGGTTTTCTACGAAGTATATAATCCGATCGCTACAGTCAGGGTGTCTAAGCGATATTTTCCTATCATGGCAAAATATCCTAGCATCGTATTTACTTAACCAATCCATACCCAAAATTATTCCAAACCCTACGAAATCAATCACATGCAAACTGCAAACAAAGGTATGACCTAAACTCTAAGTGGTCGCATCTCATCCCAAGAGTTGCATAACCTCCGATTGGATTTGCAACCCTTAAGGAAGTAACTAGGTATGAGGGTTCTAGGTTAAGCTTATCTAAAAAACAATGAGATATAAAATAATGTGATGAAACGATATCAAATAGAACGCTAACTAACATACCATGAATCATAAGCATACCTCGCAACACAGCTTTTACTTTTTCCACTACTGTTGGCTTCGAGGTAGCTGGCTCCAATGTAAACATTTTGTCTTTTCCATCCTTAGCTAACTCCTTGCACTGGTTCTTATAATGTCTCATTTGATCGCTGTTGAAGCACCCAATATTCTTCTTTCAAATCACCTTCTTTCCATCTCCTAAGAGACATTCATTTGCGAAATGCCCTTTCTTGTCACATTTATAATAGACAACCTCTACCTTTTCCTTCTTAGCAGCTTCACCCTTCTGAGCTCCTTTCTTATGGAAAAACTTACTTTTCTGACTCTGCCCCACTTGGACTTCCTTTACTTTATTTCTTTTAAAAAAGTCGAGCATCTCTTTATGCCTCAAGGTCATCTCAACAATAACATCACATGGATCCCTAATATGCGGTAATGTGACCATAGCAAGCTCAGGCTTCAACCCTCTAAGCAACTTCTCATTCCTCTTAATCATAGTATCCACCATAGCATAACTATATCTCGCTAGCTCCTCAAACCTTGTTGCATACACCAGCACAGTCATGTCTCACTGCTCCTACTCAGCAAACTTCCTGAGCATAGTGGACTTAGCAATCTCTGACATAAACCTCTCGTCAAATATCCTTTTAAATTCAGCCCATGTCATCATCTCCTCATTAACTCCGATAGTAACATTGTTCCACAAATACAACGCTGCTCCTTGTATCTGTCTAGAAGCAAGCCTTCTCAAGTGCTCATCGTTGAGCTGTAGATCAACGAAAATCCTCTCGCAATGAAGTAACCAATTCTTCACATCAATTGCGTCTTCAGTACCAATAAACAGATTTCCTCCCAGCCAGAAATATTCTCTACTCAAAATAGCATAGTTATTCACAATCGAAGCTTCTTGATTTCTTCCTCCAACTACTCCAGCAAAAAATCTTGCTTGCATCATGTTGACAAAGAACTGATACATCGCTCTCATGTCTATTTGTAGGACTCCAGCACCCACGTTTCCATCTTGTGCCTGATTTTCGGTTCCTCCTCGTATTTGGTCTAGCATTTTCATTTGTTGTGGTGCTTCCTCTTCCAAGGTTAACTCTTCCACTTCTAGTGTCCATATCTGCATTTGGGCTTTTGTAAGATATGAAAGAATAGCCTAACAGAGATAGGAGAATAGATATATAGCATATACTTATATATAGCAAATACAAATACGTTATTATAATGTTATCCCATACCCCAATCTTTTCTCTAATTCCTTAGGATTATGTTTTCAAAAATTGTTTTACTTTAAAGTTTTTCATAAACCTATGCTCTGGTACAAAGTTATAACATCCCCTATCATGAGACCCAAAGCTAAGCGCTACAGATGCTGCAGTCATCTAAAATATTAACTTACGGCGGCAAAATACGGTAATGTTAATGGTATTCATAATATCAGAAGCATATGAATATGAAACAAAATCATAGATACAAAAATAATTTTTCTGATTACACTTCACAAAACATGTTTCATATCCAATTACATAATCTCAACCATTTCCCAAGTTCAAATCATATATAATTATAACATAAATATGCCAAGAGCGACATATGAAGATGCCCCCTTGGATGACCGGAGTGCTATATAGTCATAAAAGACTTAATACAACACAGCGGAAATAAAAACATAACAATTCTTAAACGGCTAATAACAGCCTCTTACTCCTCTTTGGAAACTTTATTTGTCCGCCTACTAGAACCTGAAAATCCTCTACCCTCGGCCTACTAAAATCAATTTTGAGCGCTCAAGAGTTTAAGGAGGAAAACATAAACTTCAAGTCAACCATAAAGTCTGGTGTGAATAATACTATACATCTCGGTTATTTGATATTAAGTGAGACATGACGCTTAGCGGAATGGGTTTCCCCTCACTAATATCCTTTTAAAAGCATATCTTTTGCAAATCAAAATCCTACGACTAAACTGGTTAAAATAATATTAGCAATATCATGTATGCATACAAATTAGGTAATAAATGGATTATCTGTCCGAGCACTATAGTTTCGTTTGGCTAACTATTAACATTTGGCTAACTCGGGCCTACCAAACAAAATAAACAAATAGTCTAACTTCTGTTAGATACTCAATTAGATGGCATGTGCCTAACTTACTTCACCCAGGGTCAACTGATCCCAATGGTTTTTCAGACTCACCAATACCTATCTCTACTCTGTATATTTCTTTCTGTGTGTAACATTATTTTAGTCTTACCTGTGACAAAGCCCAACGTACTGAAATTTTGGACTTATATTAGCTAGGGACTATTAGCTAAAGTATAGGGTGCGACCTCATACCAGTCTCATCTGGTATTCTAATATCTAAGTTATTTTACTTAGGGTCATCTACATTAGAATTTTCCTTAATAAAACTTTCAAATGATTTAACCCTTTTTAAATCACACTTAAACAAGGAAAATATTTATGCTTTACTCGAATCACTTTGCCATGTTATATATATTTTACACAAAATATTATTGATGAAAACATTCAAAACCTTTGAAAGTTCCCCTTTCGAAATCATTGAAAGCGTCCCTTTCGATACAAATAAACTACTTTACTTTAGAACCTAGGCCGAAGGCCAAAACGTACCTTTCGAAACCATTTACATTAACCTTTAAAAACATTGAAATCATCTCTTTCGAAAGCTATATAAAACAATAGACATCCTCTTTTCAAAACACTCTAAACATACCTTTCGAAACTATTGGAAACCTTCCATTTAAAACCTTTTGAAAACATTCGAAAACCACCCCTTCGAAACCATTGTCTTGAACCTTTTGAAAGCAATAAGTGCTTAGCATAAATCAAACCTTTCGAAAGCATATGGGTTCAAGTAAAACATGTGGAAAAACCTTTCAAATCCATTTGGGTTCAAGTAAAACATGTGGAACAACCTTTCGAAATCATTTAAAACTATCAATTTTGAAAACTTTGGGTTTAACTTTCAAAAGAATAAAGAGTCTTAAAATTAAGTTGAAAGCAATTTTCGAAGTAAAAAAAGTGGATGGTGTCGAAACCAAACCCTTCAAAAACATTGGAGAAGCGGCTAGTGTTTAAAGCGAAAGCACCCCTGCGAAGGCATTGGTTTGAAAGGTTGAAGGCGGCAGAAAGAGGTTTCGACCCCTTCGAAAGCTTCTTTATAAAATAAAGGCGCAACCTCTTTCGAAGCCATTCTTTAGAACCATTTGACCAAGTCAAAAGCTATATAAGTCTAAAGCATTCTTTTTGAAAGCAAAGCAGACGAATTTTCATTTAAAAGCAAAGTAAGGTTTTGACCCTTTAGGAACCCCTTGTTTCGACTCAATACCTTTCGCCTATGTCTAATTCACCATATACCAAGTCTTTGAAACCACCTACATTGGTTTCGATGGAGATGGAGGCATAAATACCTAGTCGATAGGTTGGTGCCGAAAGTGGCTAAACAAGAAAAACACGGTAAAACTGATTTTTAACTTTAAAAGGTAATTTCTTTTCAACTAACCTGCTTTGTTTGTCAACATATGATTGGCTGCTCATTTCTTTTATAATTATTTTCTAAAAGTGCTATCAAAATTTCAGAAGTAAATAATTTAAAATGTTTACAAAATGTCATTTCTCCTTTTATAAATATATAAAACATTCAAGTCCCATACCTTAAATAATTTTATACACTTATTAAAACACTTAGGAAAATTCTATAAAAATTTCCATAAATCACTTTTAATATGTTTTCTAACACATGTTAATTTATGACCCATAAACAATATAAATTAGCCGTAATTAATTTTAAACCCAATTAACCATTTTCCTCACTAGAAATTAATAATAAATTCTCACTAAATTCAGAAAATTATGAAATTTGAAACCCATCTTCAAGATATTATTTCTGACCTTATATAAAAATCTCAAGGCATTTAGATTTCGTTTAATAGGGTTTTCACAATAAAAATTATCATAAAATCCATATGGAATAGCATAAATCATCAACAAGCATATATATCCATTTTTGCAATCAAGACATTGCAATATACTTTGCAAAAATATTCAGATCTGATCTAGAAACCAAAAACATCAAAAATATGAGATGTAACTTATTATTCACCTTAGCTTTATGATTAAGGAGTTGAGATTTGGTTTTGGATTAAATTTCTTAAGCTTCTTCCTCTTATCTTCTTCTTATTTTCCTTAAATAGTGGCCGACCTCTCTACTATTTGATTTTGTTTATGAACGTGAGAATGAATGTGCATAAAGTTTTAGGGTATTATAATAGGTCTTATTCCAATCTTGCCCTTACCAACTACCCTAACTTATTTTATTTCATTTTCCCTTAGTTTATTTGTTTAAGTTGGCATGGCTACCTCTATTATCACAAATCTCAATCCCTTAACCATTTTATTATTTCATTTAATTCAACTAGTTAAATATCTTAAATAATGTTAACCAAAATTATGGTCGTTATAGATACTCGATGCAAGACTAGCGGAGATCATTGGAAAGATTGAGAGTGGAGTAGAGTCTGAAAGTATGAAGCAGTACAGACCCGACCAATGGTGTTGGCTCCATGAGGGTAATAGACTTGTTATAACTGACGTTGATGGATTTAGGAATGAGGTACTCTGAGAGTACCATCATTCGAGATTGGTTATACATCCCAATGGCAATGAAATGTATAAGACTAACAATTTATTGGAACCAGATAAAGGTAGACGTCGGCATTGAGGTAGAAGAGTTGCCAGTAGTGGAGGCTGAGAATGAGAAGCCTAGTGGGTTGTTACAATCTTTAGGGATCCCCCAATGGAAGTGGGAACAAATATAGATGGACTGCCAAGGACTAGTGAGGAGTATGGTAGCATGTAGTCACCATCACTAGATTGACGAAGAGCGCCAAGTTTATACCCATAAAGTCAAGAGGAGTAGCAGTGATACCATTTAAGAGATATTTCAATTTGAAGTTAGATGGCTTTTGGGTAGATTAGTGGACAATTAGTGAGGCCTAGGTTAGGCCCATTAGCCCATCTCAAGATTTGTGCTTAATTGAGCTAATGGGACAGCCTCTTGGTCATTTCTACACTTTCAAAAAACATTATAACCTCCATTAATTGTCTCCATAGCCAAAATGCAATCTTAAACTCTACTTTAATTAGCCAAATAAAGTAGTTAGGAGAGTAATTAGTGATATTAAGTATTGGACCTCGAGATTGTTGCATAGGAGTTCGTGTCTTTGCTGGTTAGGTTTATTGTATCTCCGGATTTGTGTTTTTGATGATCTCGGTGAGTAATTTGCATTTCTTACTATACTGTTGGTCAATATAGTGAAAAATGACATTTTCGAAATGGTTTTAAATGTCAAAATAATTTCTATGATAAATCAAAGTCTATCATCGGTTTTAAAATGGATTTAAAAAGATAAATATTTATTTTAACTTATTTTTGATTATTTGACCAAATTGATTGTCATTTTCAATATTGATAGATATAGGATGTAATATAAGTTTAGATATTGCTTATATTGCTTAAAAATGATGGTTGAATATCGTATGATACTTATATATAGTTGTTTGCTTATATTTTGGTCTGTTTTGGCATGTTAAGTAATTGATATGTATTTGAGTGAATCGAAGAGTTAAAGTGTTCAAACGTAATGCGATCATTTCTGTATGTTCATTAGGGCCTAGGGAAGCGTTTTGCTCGCAAGAAGATTGAAGATGAAATAATGAAGTTTTTTGGGTAATCTTAAAGCGTTCAATGGTGGAGTGGTTGGTGGTGGAGTGATCGGCGGATAGAGAATACGGTCGAAGGTGGTTGAACTTCGAGGTAAGGAGATAGAAACTTCAGGTCTTTGGGTGTGGACTTTGGTGCATTTTGTGAAAGACTTCAGGGTGCATACTACCAAGCATTCCTTGCTAAGACCGAGAGGTTTATGATGAGAGGTCTTGAATGCGCGACACTTCACTTCAGGATTTAGGTGCCCCTACTTTGGGTTTGAGGAGGTTTCGTTATGAGGAAAATGACCCAACGAGAGGTTTTGGGGTTTGGTTAATACTTAGCCAAAATTGGCTAAGTACTAAATCAAAGTGGCCGGTGACGACCACTCTTGAGTAGTCGATACCGACCACAATTATTGTGGCCATTGGGGGTTTTGAAGAGGGAGTCTAAGGGGTCGTGCAGTGGTCGATTTCATGCTTATTTGATATTTAGAGAATTATAGCCTTGCTATGAGTATTTTTGTAAGTGAAGCGATGGCGTGAGGCTTTGACTAGGTGACTTCAGGACTTTGATGTAAGGACTCGATGATTTATGACAAATGGTTAGAGTTGTCTTGGATTTAAACGTATCAATGACGTAAATCATTTTGATCAAGTACTTAAAGTGATAAGTGTATATGGACTTAGTGATGGTCCAAGAAAGCACGTTTGACTATTTGAAGCAACGTAGTAGAAGTAGTGTGTTTCGGTATTGAGTTATGTGTCAAAGGGATCGTTGATAACTCTAGATATGATGTGTGTTTCATAGGGCAAGGGTATGTGAGGATGCTGACCAGTGTACCTCAGACCTTTCCGATGGTCTAGCCTTCCATGGCATCGGCAGTTAGTGGGGGTATACGATTAAACATTGAATCCAGTAATGAGACATTGGTGATAGTTGTGCGAATTATCATGTATCTGAGAGTGTCTTAGTGGTGATGTAAGACCTTAGCGATGATTGGGGCGATGTGAGACCTTAGTGATTGTTATTTGGTATGTTTACTATATGTTTGCTATACTGCTATGGTTGATGTGATTATTGTGCGATTTGATGGATGTCTTGTGATGTAGGTACCTGTGAGCTAGGTACTCTAACACCCAATGTTATACTTTGTGTACTATACCCATATAATGATGATGATTGTGATTATGGTGCAGCATACACAGTGTTATATGCTAACTTGTTGGTTGCAAAGACAGATGAAGTATGGTCCTCAGTGTCTCTGTTTTACAATATCAATTTTTATAGTATCTTGAGATTGTTTATGGCTCACACCAGACTATTTTCTAACTCAAGCTTTTATGTTTTGCTTCTTATCCTCTCGGATACTTTTAAATGAGTAGACTGAATAACCGATCTGAGATTAGTGCATGAAGCTATTTAATGGAAAAGAAGGAGGCAGACGCTTATCTATACTGATATTTTGGAGCTTTGTACTATTCCTCGGTGCAGCAACGTGGGGCTTTATTAGTGCTTCACTTTATTTATAGACAACACATTTAGGTTTATTATAGATGTATAAACTTTGTGATCTGTGTATATAAATATGATGAACTTATTGCACTTTGATTATGCGGTTCAATTTAGTAATTACTATCTTGTTGTTTATATATCTGATGATTATTATATTTTATCCTTGCGTTATGAGATATATGATGGTTTGCATTTAGAGTTTACTATTTTGCCCTTCGACTATTGCTTTGCATCGGTCAGGCATCACTACAACACACTCTACATGTTGTATTGGGTATCGGAGGTGTAGGGCGGTCGTCACACAATGCCTCCTCGGTGGAATTCACTTCTTTCTTTAATAGGTTAATCAATTTTTGGCTCTCCTTTGTGGATTTTTCTCATTTAGTAAAGAGGAGAAGGGTCTTAGTGTTAATATTGCTAAGCTTTCTGGCAACTTTTCCCTAAGCCTAGTATATGTCAACCAAGACATCAAAAGTAGTACAGGCATTTTCAATCTCATTCATGAAGACATCATCCAGATTATAATCAAAATGGAGGCCAGTGAAGTCGAAATCTAGATATTTGATATGCAAAGGCGTTGGAATAGATGTTCAAGACAGAGAAGCAGTGGAAGCCAGAGTCTCCTTGCTTGACCATCATTGGTGGTTAGCAGAAGATGTGGCCAAGGGATTAAGAGAGGTCCATAGTTGGTAGAAGGGACTGGATTGGTGGAAGCATGTTTTCCCTTTTGACTAGGGACAAGTGAGGTTGAGATAGCAGAAGTAGAACACATGGGGGAGTGCAAGAGAAGACAATTTGAGGCGGAGGACCACGCCTCGAAGGAGAATGGATCCTATGAGAATATGATTCTTTGGATTGATGGGGAGGAGATGGTCTCTTAGAATGTTAAGAGATGGAGTCATGAGGTGCACTTGAATGCCTATGGTATTCCCATTCATATTCTAGGTGCTCAGAATCATGTCGTTGATCCCTGTCCTCTCATGATGGGAGTTGCTTAGTCCCTCCCTAGAGTAGTGGAGACTGCAATGCCTGTAAGACTTGGAAACCGGTGCATCCGTAGACGTCTTTTGGTATATATAACCAAAATATATGTATTTTCCTATGGTAACTGAAATAAAAAATAAGTGGGAGTAAACGGATAGAAACGAGAAAAGATAAGTGAAGTGCACATGACTGTGATCCTAAGTGGTAGGGTGTAGTGCAAACCTATCTCGCCTACAGATCATGCTCAGTTAGTAAGGATGAGGGAGTTATTATGCCCTTAAAAGAAGGGAGAGTGACGTTGCACATACCATGCAACATCTCATTGACCTTGGATTGTCAAGGTCAAGATCTCAAAGATTTTCGAGTCCAAGATCGAATGATGGGCCAATAACTTCAACGCCTTGGAGGACGAAGGTTGCTTCCTCGGTCTCACTGAGCGTCGGATCGGTAGATGCCTCAGGAAGCCCCTTCCTTTGATGTTTGAATGAGGAGTAGGAGTAAAAGCTCCTTCTCATTCGGTGTTCCCCTTGGTGGATTCAGGATCGAATTCTTCTTTTTCAACTTCAACCTCCTCTTCTTCGTCTTCTTTATATTTGCATTCACCTTCTTATTCTTCGGATTCTATTCGATGTACATGTCATCATCTATTACTCAACAGCGAGTTGGAGTTTGGTTAGGACTTGCCTTAACTTGTGTAGAAGTGTGTACCCCAGCCAGTAGAGCGCTAAGTGCATGGGTTTGAAAAAGACTCGTTGTCATTGTATAGACGGTGGAAGTCACAGAGACACAAATCGGTTAGAAAATGAGTTATGATGTGCTCCTCCTTGTGGACAGCCTGAAATGTGGCGACCATATGCCTTAGATTGTCGTTGTCATCCTTTAAAGGAACAACTGCAACAAAAAGATAAGAATGAAGGGTTTGGTTGAAGTAAGTCCAAATTAGGTGAAACTGGATTTAGGGACATGGAACTAACATCCAAACGGTCATTTCTCTACAAAATCGATAGTGCATCGAACAAAGAAGTACTCTTCTTTGAAGTAACCATGCTTGTTCTGGAAATCAATCACCACTTTGCATTCACGAAATGCTACAAAGAAGGTTAGTGAAGGATTTTAAGAACGATGCTTAAAGTTATAAAGATATTTGATATCAGCTAGCATCAGTTCCTTACTACTATGTTGGAAAAAGATCACGTAAAGGCTTAACAACACTGCGTAAAAGTTTGGATGCGGTTGTGATGGAGTGAACCTCATTTATTGAAGGACATGGCAAACGAATAGGTTGAAAGGAGGCATCTTCCCAGAAAGGAGCGTGTACTGGTTAAAGGAAATGCAAGTGACGGAAGGATTATGGGCTCTCAGGTATGGCATTGGGAGCCTAAAGGAATGACGTGCTTATTGCAAATGCATTGAAGCTTGACGGTAGATAAATGAGAAGCAGGTGAGTCAAGCGGACTATCCAAAATCATAACCCCTTCCAAGTTGACATCGAGAGGAATTCCGTTGTATGGGTCCTCAATGATCAATAGTGGAACACCATAAGATTAGGGAAGATGGTATGTCGAGGACAGTAAGACCCAACAGTAGCGGAATTGGATGTTGGTGCTGAGCTGGAAACCATTGTATGCAATGTAGAGGCAGAGCTGTCTGCCCCAACAGTGGAAAGACGTAGAGTACTTATGGAGTCCATAAATTGACTTGAAATCTCAAATGATGAGCATGGTAAGGTAATTTTTGTTAAATTCCTATTCAAGTATACGTATAGTCCAGTTGTGGATGATGTATAGAATCCAATGAAAAATGACGTGTTTAACCCATCAGATTTTGTAAATCAATTGGAGGCAATATCGTGTCTCGTGTACAATGTGTATCAGGTCACGTGCATGGTGTATGGAAGCACTCTACGTAGAAAGCCTGCTTATGTTGGAAAACGATTTTCGGTAGATGCTAGAACCGTGTTGGATATTATTTAACATAGGAATTACGTTAACGAAACTGGGCAAGAAATGAACTTGCGAACCTCGGAGGGATAGTGCATTCTTCATGGAATGAGGTATTATTGACCAACAAATCTAAGCATTGATGGGATTCATGTTCCAGGACGTGTCTACGCTCAAATTTGTTGAAGGATAAAAACAACTCCATGGAACTTTGCTTGAAATCAACCAACCCTTGGTCAAATTCAATCCCACATCAAATCATTATCTCTTCGTCACCCAAAGCTACCTTGACCAGTTCTTAATCATTTCGACTCTACCACGTACTAAGTACAATCGATCGGTGGTTATCGATTGGATGGATTGATGGCAATCAAAAAGAGCACGGCAATCAATAGTGAAACTGGAGGCGATGGCGGTGATGACCTTTTGGGGTGGAGTGCGGTGGTATGGGGAAGATATGACAAGGCTTTACCTTGGATCAATCGTTGAGGAAGATCAAGGCTTTAGGCTTAAGAGATGGAAAACCCTAGATGCAAGATTGGCAAAAAGAATGAGAACTCAAAGGAAAATGAAGGTGGAGAAAGAAAAGTTTCACAAGTCCCGGTTATATACTAAGTACAAGCATCGATTTGTATCGATCCATTAAGGTGTTTTAAAAAAATGAAAAAAAGGAACATGAAATAAAGATATTCGTTTGACAATGAATTAGAGAAACCTTTAGATAATTCTCGGTGTTTAATAGAATTTCTAGGCAGCAAACTTCTCGACTGAGAAGAAATAACATAAGTAAGCATATGTCATTACTTCAACTTTCAAATAAAAAAAGAATCAATAAATTCCGACAGGAAATGAAATAGATATGTTGTCTATATCCTTTTGTTGTTGTTGTCTTTTTGCTCGACTCTGATATGTATATTATTTTGACTCGTTGTATATATAATGGTCTTTGAACCACTTATGATATATCATTTTGTATTGTACTGGGGATGTATCTATATATATGTGTGTGTGTGTGTGTATGTGTGTGTGTGTGTGTGTATGTTTATCTGCTGTTCTGTGATGTGATGTGCATTTGGTTGTTGTATTTTGTTCTGATAGATTCGTTGGCCACCTATAGTTTTGTGTTAAGCATTTATTGAATATGTCAATCCACTTGAGATGAAAAAAACTAGAGCATTGATCGACGTATTCAGTAGATGTTTAAGACGAAGCTATAGATAGTCGCTCCTAACCAGCCCTATTCTCCGCATTAGCAGACAATATTAATTAGTAATACTCTTTGTTAATGCGGGTCTCCGGGCGGGCGTCATAGCTTGTAGTATTTATATTTGTCAAAAAGACATGAATCGATTACTATTGCGAAGCAAAGTGTCAAAATTTTCGACGAAGATGCATTGTTCTATAGAAATGGATCAAATAATGGAAGCGTCTACATAGATCAAGATGTGGTGGCTAATCTTGATGCAAATCATGCCTTGTATTTGTAGAAGCAAACTTTTGGGACAAATATTATCTGATATTTTCCAAAGCGACATTCCGATTGAAATAGACTATAAAGTGATGAAATTTTTTGGCAAAAGTGATGGATTGATACTGATCCATCCCAAGGATGAATTTCCCCTCTAAAGACCATGAAGACATCAAGACATGAAGAATGATGCAAATTGGACAAGGCCTTGGATCGGTATCGATGCATCATGCCTCGAGTTTTAATCCAACTTTACCTAATCTCTTTCCTAATATACTGGATCTGGACGAAACCTATAGTAACTTAATGAATCTAAAGCCTCCAAACAATCCAAATCAGCTACAAATAGGAGGCCATCTCCAACAAAAAAATGATTTGGACTTTGCTTATCAAAAACTAGAGGAAACTCTTTCATTTTTGCCCTTCAAGATTGAACTTTCAAATTGGCATTATAATCTTGGTAGATATAGTAAGAACTAACAATAAAATTAATAAAGTGAATGTAGATCAGAGATCATCGAACCACTATAAAAAGATTGTGTTTTTCTTCTTTCTTGCTTTTATTTTCTTACCGTTTTGCATTTTATTCCCTGATTTAATATCATTATATGCAATTCTATGACCTAGAATTATTACCTCATCAAAACTCTATCGTTTGGTGATATTAGACCAAATTATTGAAAAACATATTGACTTATAACTTTGAAAATTCCAAGAGTTCTGAAATAATATCAACTTATTTGGAAGCAATACTCGTGGTGTAGATTAAATGTCTATAAAGTTTACACCATTTAAGATAGTGTAGCTTAAAATACGTAGGCATGTTAAACAATGCCATGGAAAAGACGGGCGATGGAACCTTACTCACGTATATTTATGTGTGTATACACGTAGAGAGTAAGAAGTAAAAGAAAAAAAATCTCAATAATAAACTTTGAGAAAAAATTAATTAAAATGGCATATCCAAAAATTAGTCTCTTGGACAAGCTATTCTCCAAATCAACCAGAAATCCAAATTTTGTCTCAGATTTGATCCTTTTTCAACGTGAAATTTAGGGTTTCATTTTGGGAAAAATAGATAAAATTTTCTTATCATCGATTCTGGTGATGGAGGAGGTGGTGTCGCCGCATCTAGCTGTGTTGTTGGCTTTGGTGGTGATTTGACGATTGTCATTGACTACGATTAGGGTTGTTGGTGATGATAAAATGTGGACACGACGATGGATATCAAGATAGCGATGGTGAGTTGAAGTTGAGCGGGCATGACGGAAAGCGGTGGTATGGGGAGGAGTAATGAGATGAAGAATGGTGGTGGTTAAGTCCATTTGAGGTGGAGCAGATGAAGGAGCGTTACCGAATTAGGAAGGACTCAACAGCTTATAATATTATTATTTTATAGTAACATTATATCAAATGAACTTTATAAACAAGTAGACTTTAATTCGCTCATAATGCTACTTGTATATATCATTCTATTATTGATATTTTTTAAAGACATAATCTTTGACGTAATTTTTTTGATTTGTGAACTTTAAGTTGTACGTTTATTTTTGCCGGCCGTAAATTTAACCGGCTTTGATGTAGCCGGTCGGTATAATTAGATTATCAAATCGAATATTACCTAAAAAAAATTTTGAGGAAGTTCCGGTATTATTTGTAATGCTACTTTTATATAACATTTCAATGTGTTGTTTTGAATAGCGCTGTTATTTATCATTATGTAGTATTTAATGTTTTAGTGTTATTTATCAACAGTATATGAATTGCAAAATTAAATATAGCAATTTATGCTTCAAAACTTCTTGTAATAGCATTATATTCTTATATATGTGTGTGTAGGGGGAACAATGAATGAGTACACCTCATTCCTGTTATGCCTCTATCCCCTACCATTCGATTTCAACCACATTTCAATTTAAATAATATACTTTCTTGCTTTTACCACTTCATTATCTTATTTAATTAGGAATGTGAGGTTGAAATTATGAGGGAATAGAGGTGTAGCAAGAATGAGGTGTTGTCGATCCTTGCCCCACACACACACATATATTATAGGTGCACGCGAGTCGGTTTGGTGCGGTTGGAAGCCCAAACCGCTTCCGCACCGCATCAAACGGCTAATCAAAAATACAAACCATTTAAATGGTTCGGTTTCAATTCGATTTATGTAATACGGTTCGGTTTTGGTCCATTGCGGTTTGAACCCATATTACATATGAAATAAGAGAATTCCTTTCATCAACAATCAATTTATGAAGGCAACTATATGAAACTTTTATACTTAAAGGTAAAAACACACAATGTTATATAAAAACGAAAGGTTGGTTCTTAATTGTATGAATATTTCAATTTTACAGTTAGCTACAAGTGAGATTTTTTAGCAGATTAACCAATCATCAACGTTAATCAATACATAATCATTAAGTAAAAGGATTAAAATAAGATTATAATTAGCATTTATCTAAAAAACGAGATGAAAAATATCATATTAAAACTATAACTTCTTCCTTTATGACAACGAATATTATTAATATAAGCTGAAAATAGAATATACATTGTCACAATGTAAAATAAGATAGGAGATGCTTATATTTTTATCATAAGATTACTAGTGTAAATATTTGGTTTGGTTTAATATGGTCGGTTCAATTGTCCAAACCGCAACCGAACCATATCGATGTGGATCACTACGGTTTGGGGTGTTTGCTTTGGTTAGAAGATTCGGTGCGGTTTTCTGCACCGTTTTTGCAGTCAGGTGTGAGCAATTTCCGTATGGCGATGTGGTTTATGCACACCCCGATTATATGTGTGTCTGTGTGTGTGAAGTGGATACTGGGTATTAGCATTATTATACTTATGTACGTATTTTTATAAATTTATTTAAACCTCGTGTTTTTGTACATTTCCTAAATTATATTATTTTAATTATATTATTTAATTGAATATTTGAATGTTAAATATTACCCAAAAATAGCTTTTCACCTTTTTATGTAGCATTTCTTCATTATTATTTTTTGTACCATTTCATTGTGTTCATAAATACGACATTTAATTATTAATAGAACTATAATAAATTAGTCTATATAGCGCCTTGTTTTTCATAGCAATATCTATCACTGGTTTATTTTTCTAACATTATATATTTTTATTTTTATGTAGTAGTTTATACTTTGACACGCTTTCTTTACTATGTATACGTCTCTATATAGTAACATTCTGTTCCGTACCTACTACTTGGTTTGTTGTTGTTGACGATAAACGGGTTATGAATGTTAAAAGGATGTACCAAATAGTGTCGCACTGAAGTGGCAAGGCGAGGTGACACGGTAGTTGCGAGATTACTTAGCATGATTAGTCGTGCTCAAGTAAGTTGTAGGTGGTTTGGATGATAAAGGATGGCAATAGAGTTAATGATGGACGGAAGCAACAATGATGGCGATTAGTGGTGGCGACGATTAGAGGTGCGATGATGGATGGCCAAATGATGAAGCTGGAGGCGACACAATGAATGACATTGAGAAGCTCGACATGAATTTTAGAGCTAAGAAAAAACATGGAATTAGTTATTGTGTCCTTAAGACTAATTTCTCAACTTAGTGATTGAGAAAGAGAAAAAAAATTATACTAAGTTTGTCCTTCAAATTAGTTGTGTGTATGGTAAATTATATTTAGATACCAAACGATGAGATAATTGGTGACAAAATAGATTTTAACCGTTAGATTCAATTGTGTTTTTATATGTGATGGAGATTGACCATCTAAAATCCGTTGTGTCACTAATTTTGTCTTAATGGTCGTTCCATGTGTGTGTGATTTAGAAAATAAATATAGGATGGTTCATACTACACCTTATCCATACTCATACTAGTTATTGAGCAACATATTAGGAATTAGGCCAAAAAAATGTTATTACTTCACTGTGGACTTATGTAGGACACACCTTATCTGACTTAAAATTTTGAACATGCTACAAGTTTAAAAAAGATACATTTTTAATTAAGATGATGTTTATAGTGAATTATGTAACTTAATAAATCAAACATTATAGATTGGGCAACTGAATGGATGTGTAGCGTAACCCTTGCGCGCGCGTACACACACACACATATATATAATGCGTGTGAGTAGATAGTATGTGAAGGGATCTAGGTCCCCTTTTATTTATCCTTTAAAAAAATATTTGTCCTTTTATACCAAAGAGTTGTATATTAAAGTGAATTTTTGTTCATTAGCAAGATCATTTATGTAAAATTTGGAAACATTTTGAAACTTTCATCTCTTTCAAAATAACATTTCAAATCAATGGTTAAAATAAATATTTATAATGACTTTTATTGGTTTGCAATTTCGAAAGAGTTTAAAGTTTTTAAAAAAGATTTCGAAATTTTCATAGATGATCTTGCTAATAAATATAACATATCTATAAAAATTCATTTCGATTCAGATTTTTTTTGAACAAAAAGATTAAGGGTACGAGGTTTACGAAATTTATAATAAAGGAATCCTGATCACTATATATATATATATATATATATATATCATTTAGTTTCAAATTTTACATATAACAACCAACTACTGTTTAAATTACAAGGTAATTTACTTTTTAATTAATTTGACTCAAATATTAAACCTACAAAACCATAAACTTGCATGCACCACCACGATCATCAATAGTAGAAGCAGCCGCTTGGGCATTTTGCAGCATGTTCGTCATCATCACATTGAATATAGCTTGCAAATCAGGGTTAGTAGCTCACAAATCTCCTTCTTCCTCAACTTCGAAGATGGAGTTCCCTACAGCGTTTCTTGTATGCCGGCTCATTCTTGATCTGTAACAAGAATGATCGATCTCTCATAAAGAGAACTGTATCAACGATACTTATGTATGCATGCAACTTATATATTATATATACCAATATATAGTTTTAAACACCAAAATATATAACAAGTACGCTCTCTCCCATACACACACACACACACACATACATATTCTAGATCCAGTCTAGGGTGATAACGCATTTTCTATCTCTATTGGACCACAATATCTACTCATGTTAATTGTGTAACCCAAGCACTAATATCAAGTTGCAACCAACCTACACCTCCGACACCCAATATACCTGAAGAGTGTGCTGCTGCGATGCCCGTGTAGGATGGTAGCCAAAGAAGAACATAAGAGAAACAATCATAGAACCTGTCGTATATCTCACAGTGCATTTAATAAAATATAATAATAAACATCACATATATAAAACAAAAGAGACAATAATAACTAAAATGAATTATAATATCAAAGTGCACAAGTTCAACAAAGTTATACAAGATAATAATAGAGTTTAAACAAGTGATAATAAACTCAAACTATCTCTAAACATGGTAACGAACACTGTCCAGGCTCCACGGTGTCGCACAACAGAATAAGCAATAGCAATTTGTTGTATAATACAAGAAAGCTCCATCCTTCTCATCCTTTATACCGCCATCGCGTACCACAAAGACTTGCTACCTAGTCAACTCATTTAAAATCACCCAAGATTATAAGAAGCAAAGCATAAAACATCGAGTCAGACAATGGTATGGTGTAAGCGATAAGAAATCCTACATCATAGACATCATTAGAGTGACAAACTATTAAAAGAACAACCAAAGAAAACATAGCATCCACCAAACAGTCCTCATTATCACCCAATGTGTCATGGATACATGATAACTCGTACGACCATTACTCTGCCAGCGATTAATGGAAAAAATTTGGTTGTCAGTGTACTCGCCCATAACTTGTAATAATTCTCACTGAAACAGGCCTACTTTTCGAACCAATAAAAGCCTATCATGACTTATGTCCATTCCAAAGCTGGCTGTTGATTGGTAAAATTGATACAATGAACAATATACAAAGCTATTTATCTATGCTTTAAGAGTCTCATAACGGAATGGATAAAATTTAATAACATAAATAAATACCCATTTCATAAAAATCAAACCTCAAAAATACAACACATCATCCTAAATATCCAAAAATACAATGTCTTAAAATAACTTCGATATGTTTGAAACTGGGTACATCATATTAAATCAAAAACATATAAATAGTAAAACTGCTACAAATCTTCACCGCCACCTCCATCTTCTCCATCAGCATCGTCTCCCCTAACATATGTGTTATAATAAGGAGGGGGTCAGAACAATAATGTCTGGTGAAAAAAAAATCTCAAGTCTTACCAGGATAGCATTTGGGTAGTACCATTCAGATAAGTAATATGTCTTATACATCATATACTATATCCTACCAAGAATACCTTTAAATGTAAGCTCAAAAGCTCTTCTACTCCAACTTCACAACATACTTTCAACAGTAAGCCAAAGGCCCTTTCCGATCTAATACAACTACTGTCAATCATAACTTAACGGTGTGAGAGAAAGTACCCGAGCCAATTAATACATATTTAATAAAATTAGGCAGACTCTGAAATACCCCAAGTAGATACCCGTCATTTAGTACCTAAATCCAAGACGGACCCCTCTTTAGTACTTCCTAACTACCATCACAAGAAATCTCACCAGACCACTTAATACTTCTTTTATGTAAAGAGGCCGATCCTACAACAGTCACTTAATACATCAACCCCGAAGCGGGCCCCTTTCGAGATTTCTCACTAACACACCTAAAATGTAATCCCAACCATTTAATACTTCTTAATTAGGAAGGAAGAAGACCCAACAACAACCACATAATACCCCCAACCCAGAAGAAGGCTTTATGTCTTATGACCCGTAACCCAAACCGTGACGTCTCACATTAGTCCGACTATCATAAGTACTCTTAGTCAGATTAGCTGGGTATTGGAACTAATCTCGCATCCACCGTGGGTACTTATTATTGGCGATGTTTCATGCCAGTCTCAAAGTCACACTGCTGGTAGCCAGATTAGCTGAGCAGACATCTATATGCTTTGGACTGACCTCGCACCCCTATAACTCAGTCATATTTCCGCTCTCCTAACATACTATAATAACTCATTGCATTTATGACTTAGGGTCATATAAGGAAAACTCCTTATTTCACCTTTAATTATGAATTAATTCTCACAATTATCCTTACTTCCTTCGTATGGGGTTTAATGCTAATTACTAACATATTTATTTTATACGATATGATTTGATACTCTATTAATTATATGTTAATATATAATTATATTATGCTAATATATGTATATATTCATAAGCATGCGTAAAGTACTCCTAATTTAAATTCTCACGTCCTATACTAATCGTTTAAAATGTCAAAACTTCCATATTCATA
Source organism: Allium cepa (assembly GCA_030765085.1). Classification (NCBI taxonomy): domain Eukaryota; kingdom Viridiplantae; phylum Streptophyta; class Magnoliopsida; order Asparagales; family Amaryllidaceae; genus Allium; species Allium cepa. The sequence continues at coordinate 624,628,203 of CM060932.1, read as the reverse complement.
AAAGTCACAACTCCATACAATAATTTTACAAAATAGCTAATATCCCTAGCTAAACAAAATAAACTTGTATTTATAAAATAGAATCAAATAACAAAATTATTTTATGTTAACATAATAGAATCAACTCCTCTATTTCAAAGAAACAAACCTTACAATTAAACCATTTATATTCTATTCAACTTTTACATATACACACTTGAAGCTAAAAATAGATTAATATTTGTCTAAATTATGGAAATAGACCGTGTAAACTATGATTAGAGAAATTCATACTTCACGCACCATTTTTTAATTTTATTATCCTTTTAGATCCCTTGATCACAACAATAGAAATGACAAAAATATGCAAACTAACAATATCTATTGTGCAACGCTAGTAAAAAGCACGCATTCACATATTAAGATAATATAGCAAACGCATGGTGTAAAATGTAAATGCTGTGGAAGCCTTTGTAGCTGCTATATTAGCTTTGCACATATTTCATTCCAGAAGGTGGAGTGAGTACATTGTATGAGTTTAAATTTAACAGTGCTAGGACACTGAATAAATTATAGTAGACCCATAATAGAGATCAAGGTGACTAGTAACAAGATGTATACAAAGAAACTTCAAAGATAATTGAAGACATAATTAATTTATGAGACCAAATATATTGTAATTTAAACTCACAGAAAGAGTAATCACAATTTTCCTTCCACGCCCTGTTTTCATGTAATAAATGACTTATTATATTATAAATTTACTAAAATGAGATGGCAGCGAGTATCATGTTATGAATAAAACTATATCACATTATCAAACCTGGATAAACGATCTTAAGAGAAACAAACCTTTTATAACTTGTTATTTTCGCTTTGAACCATCTCTATTCTGTGTTACTATTGGTATATTGCATTGGAAACAATAACTGGGTATCTTTAGCATCTTTATGAGTGAGGGAGCTGGCCTGGAGCAGGGGAACAATGCGAAATCATTTCTAATCTGGACACAAAATACGCCTAAGATTTGGTAGTGCAGAGATATTTTACCATTATATTTGGTTTATAGCAGCAATATTTCAGCCCGTAAACTTACTTAATAATCATTACCAAAATTAAACGTTATTAATTTTCATTTGTGCACACTAGATAAAAAGAGAAATGCTACTTATCACTTGAAATCAGTTCTGGTGGAAATTCATCTAGAGATAAATGCTGTGTCAAGCCTACTTGCAGGCTCGGCTACATCCCAAAGTCAGCAAAGAGATCACTTAGATCCCCCAGTTTTTGGGATTCCAAAACTCAGATTTTGTTTACGTATATAACCTGCTGTCCTTGTGATAAATAAATGAAGAAAGATATCCGTTCTTAAAACTAATGAAAGTTAGATTTAGTGTAATAGTAAGCCAATTAGTTCAATTCTGACCCTGTGCAATGCAACCCCTGTTGGAGGTGTTTATGTCCCAGTCTTGGGTTGTGAATCCTGCGAGAAGGTATGGCCTGAAGAATATGGCTTGGATTGATGCGTACTCCGATCGTTCAGCTGAAAAACACCAATGATATGAAATTTCTTTTAGGGAATGGAGGAATGTAATAACCCGAAATTTTGAGAAATATTAATAATATGATAACACGAAAATAATTAGAATTTATGAATTAATTAAATAAATAATTGTAAGAAGGGGACAAATGGTCAATTTTAGTTTGAAATTTGGTGACGAAACAACACCGTTGTGAGCATCTCATTTTTCGGATTTGCACAGTATCTTGGTTTGCCTCGTTTGGAGTCTGTATGAAGGACCGCGGACGAAAACATCAGCGAGTCAAACGTACGCCAAAACATGAGATTTGAAATTTAAATTTGAGCGGACATCCTGTTTTCCCTCCTTTGAATTAGAACTGATTATCTGACATAACCCATTTCAGAAAAACTACTCAAACACTTCTTCTTCCTCATTACTCTTATCTAAAACAACTTGCACTCAAACTCATATAACTCACTCAAAATTCCACCGAATCGGATGAAACCAAGAGCTTCGCGAAGCTAACGGACGATGCTGCCTTCCGGTAGCGATTTGGAGGCAAAAATCTAAAGAGAGGAGACAAGGCAGTCCAGACAGCGAGGATCTAGATAGGAATAAGTAGTTCAGTGAATGATTCATCATTTCCTCCTCGTATAATGTAATTATAATGCCATATACATGACATGCTGGCTATATGGGTGGAGTATGATATTAATGAGCACTTAAACTCATATTAAAGGGGATTTACGAGGGATTTGAATGATAATAGTACTTAGAAACTACGTTTATTGATAATTTAGTAATTTGGTGCTTATATATCAAAATTAGTTAAATAAATGATCAAATCTGACCTAGGACTAGGGTATATGCACGTCCTTAGACGATCAGATGAAAAGCGACGATGACCGAAGACGAAAACGAGGATGAAAACTTCAAAATCCCAAAACCTAAAAACTGCTTGAAACACATATACTGTTGCATAGGTCATGCCAACCGGTGCACTTTTAAATCGCCAGTCTGAATCTTGATCCTTATGGGTCTATATAAATAAACGACGAACGATTCGACTCTTATTTCTCTTTTAGTTTGGAAGGTGATCTGAGGCTAGGGACGAAATGGATTATGTGCTACGAAGCAAACGAATGTCTATGATGATTTGGTTGTTTTTTGAAGTGAATATGTACATGTATTGTGATACAGAAATGTGATACGATGATGAACGCGGTCGAGAATGACTCTGGGCGTAGGATAGACAACCTAGAGTGTATGCGGTACAAACACGATCCTGTGACCCTTAGTAGATGGTCCAGGCATGACGATTTTTGCTCCCTTGTAGTGCTAATACAAACCAGTGGGTGGGAGTGGATGTTAAGCGAGCCTGTAGGCTACGGGCGGTTCAGGAATTGAGTCTAATTAGGTAGCACAAAAACAGTGGTGACCCTGTAGGCTTTAGACAGTCCAGGAAAGTGAGTCCTATGCGCGATTTAGATGACGACGGACAATAGACGACCATGTAGGACATGAGGCCAGACCAAGGCATGAGTCCGTATAGATATGATGCTATACATTTAAACGTATAAGAAAGTCAGATATCATGTGGTGACGGAATGTATGGTGGTCAGACAATAAACTCATATCATGTTATTATATTATTTTTATAGTATATAAGTAATGTATGGCTCGCTCACCAGACTTATTTATGACCCACTCCTACTTTCCTTCTCATACATATATCCAGGTTGATGGAAATTAGAGATGATACGGCATCCGAAATGGAGATTCATTGATGTTTTGTCCAGATGGTGTAGATCAGTATTGTGCTTGGACTTGATTTTTTATGTATAGACTTGGATTGTATCTGTATTTATTCAGACATTTGTATTCGACAATTTAGATATGTTATAGTGATGCGATTATGGTATTTATTATGTATTTTATTTGATTCATCCCACTATGAGACTCTGAAAGTAGATAGAGTTAGATGATTATTTAGTATCTGATATCCATCCTAGTTTGTCCATGGTTGTTGATATTATATCTCACCTTCCAACGGCTCGCCCTTTTTGTTTTCGGTTATCGACATCGATTCTAGCGTCGAATCCGAGAGTCAAAAGGGCAGGTTGTTATATTTGCGATGTGCCTGTACATGCATTAATGCATAGACCAGTGCATTAGGACCATAGGAAATTGCAAAGCTCCGGTATTTGCAACTAAATGATCTAGCGTAGAAACTGGAAGATCAGCGTGAGTATCTTCTTGTGCATCGGCTTGAACGACGATAAAAGGCTCGTGCTGTTCAAGCACCGATGGAATTCGAACAAATATAACGTCCACTAATTTAAAATATTGCAGAAAATAAGATCGTAGGATTCCAACTTTGATTTCGACATAAAGTAAGAAAAGACTTAAACAACAAATTAAGGATTCTTAAACAAACTGTGTAATTTTAAAATATATTAGATATATAGAGGTTTATTGAATTTGAATATGGATTCTTAAGAATAGAGTAAATCAAGAGGAATGAAGTTATTTGAAAAATATATTTGATGAGTGAGGTTAGTGACTCTCAAACTTGGATCTTCTTGAAAATACTCAATCAAGAAGAGTTGGTATTTTGATTCTAAAATTAGAAGAAGAAAAAAAAAATTGAGACATTCAAAATAAATGACCTTCCAAATACAAAATGATCAAGGTTGAAAACTGAAATGCAGAGGTTATAATCCAGTTAAGATCCTCAATCACCATTTGCCATCACAATCATTCACTAATATAGAACAAGGAACAATATGATGAAGAGAGATCGATTTTGAGAACAGGTAAACCCAATTGGGTACACAAGGAGTAGAGTAAAAAAATGATGGTCGTTATCAGCAATGCTAGCGTTCAATTTACAGTTGCGTTCTTCATTTTGCTTCACACAAACAATGAATTCTTCTTAACATAAACTAAATAAAAAATAAATAAATAAAATAAAATAACTTACATAAATAACTTTATCTTCACTATGTTGGTCAAATCTAGCTGCAACCCTTTCACGGTACATACTTAGCTATCATAGGCTCTATGTCCTAACTTGATTAGATACAAGGATCATGTGAATAAAATTCAATTGATCCCTAGGAAGATGGTGGTACCTTATCATCGGTAACATGCAAGTACTAACCTTCCTGCATCAATACACTTGATTAACCGGGTTTGGCATATAATGTATCAATGGAAAAACCGACGCCTGCATCTAACTGATCCAAGCTCTTCATATTCAGCTTTTGTAACACACATGGATTCAAAATCAGGGCTGGATGCTAAAAGAGAGCCACCTCTCCATACTCCTTTAATGGGACTGCACACCAAGAAAGAAATGTAATTGGTCATAACACATGCCATTGTATGGTGAAATGTATGTGTGCAAGATGGACATAAAATGATGCATACTCTTCCTGGGTTGTTATCTTTACTTTATAATCATCACATACAAGAGATCGTAGTTCCATTTCACTGTACAAAGAAACATGGGAATTAAGTAAATAGGCTAACTATACTATCAAATATGGAATGATGAAAATAAACTTACAGCCTTTCTTTAAATCCAGGAAATAATGTGCTTCCACCAGTTAACACAATACTGTAAACACAAAAAATGCCATCACATAAAAGAAGGAAAGTTAAATATCATTTTATATTTCACCGATTTTGTTTAGTGTAGCACCTCTCAAATAGTACAGGATGTAGATGAGGATGGCAAGAATGAACTGCTCGAACAATGCACTCTGCAAGTCCAGCCTGATTCATGCCTATTGATAACCATGATAAAAACATTCAGATATAGTGTCTCCAAAACCAATAACATTTCAAAAATATAAACAAATTAGAAACAAACCCAGATCAGCTGGTCGGAAAAGCATCTCAGGTACTAGAAAGCGTTCATTTGTCAAAGTAAATTCCTGCATTAGAATTAGAAATAATATTTTAGATAGCAATATTATCATCTAAACTTTAACAGATTTTTGAGGATTTGGTTTCAGAATTACATTGCTTGGCGCAGTGCTTCTCTTCTTCTCTTCAACTCTCTGCGAATCATCTTGGTCATCTAACATTTCGCTATTCAAGCTTCCATTTTGCAAAGACAGATATCTCTGTGCTGCATTCATGTCTTTAACATAACCTTTTGTATGTGTTATCCCATCTGGGAGAACATATGTACACTTAAATGGATTGTTTTTCCCTTTATCTCTGTCACACGCAAAAAGGAGTACATTGAATAAATCAAAATTTACTGTGCAAAATATATTTTGATAGGAATTTGCATATAAAATGCTGAATCCAATTGCTGGATTATCGTCTATTCCACTCATTCGAATAATTGGAGTTGTCTCAGTTTAATAATTTTCTAGACTAAGGGAGCATTTGGCAAGGCATTATGTTAGAGGTTAAGAGTCTATTTGGCTTGGCTTGAAAACAAGTTTTGCGTTTCCAATATGTATTTCAACTATCATGGGAGAAAAGAAAGGTTGGAAAATTCTAATCATCGCAGCAAAAGGGGAGAAAGGAAGAGCGAAGATAGTTTTTTTGCTTTTCCTAAAGGCGGAAAGCAAGAAAAAATCATTTTTAATTTTATATGTTAGAACTATATTCCAAATTGATCGTTTTCCACCATCTCGTGCATTTTGAAATACATGTTGAAGACTCAAAACACAACTTGCTTTCAAACCAAACGTACCCTAATAATCCAAAGTGTTTAGTGGTTTATACCCTAAATGCTGGAAACTTTGGATGTGGACATTTCTTGAAGCACCTTTTGCAACTCCTTGTAATAAGTAGTCAAAACTACTACTTACAAGTAGCTTGGTCGAGTTTAGTATGAAAATACCTTATAAGCACATATAATAGCTAGCTCAGAAGTTAAAATTGGATAATCAACTATTTGTCGTCTATAACATGTGGCAAAATTTCGTAAGTAATTTTGATTAAATAAACGACTAGTTTTTGTTTCAAATAATTTATGAGGAGAAAATGCCGCCATTTAATATATGTAATTTGATATGCATTCATTGCTTGTTAAGGTTAAAGTAGCCATCAAAATTAACTTATATTTAGTTTTATTGTAAAATTGCATCCGAACACCTCTGCTTATCTTTGTTCAATCAAAACCACTTTTAAGTTACTGAAATTCCTTTTAAAGAAATACATAACAAGCAGTGCCAAACGGGCTGTGAGTAGGAACCACGGTTAGGCTTGGTTTTTCTTACTAGGGAAATATAGTATGCAAATCTTCTGAATTATGGGTCAAATTCACTTCTACATGTGAGAAACTCATTACTCTAAAATTTACAAAAATGCCTAAAAAGAAGACAGCAGTTTGGGCACTTAGGTGAATTTAGTGTACATTTTCATACCTCGCAAGCTTCAAATCTCTCTCTACATCCAACGAAACAAAACAAAGCTTCTCCTTAGCATCATCAACAAGAAAAGTCTCATCCATAACATTAATCTCCCTATAACTAACCAATTCCTTCAAGTAATTTGTCAACACTTTCCCACCAATATCCATCCTCTTCACTCCATAATTCAGCGTGAAATTCTCCACCACTGGAGCCGCATGGCAGAAGCTAAACCCACAGTCCACAACCAAGCTACATTTCCTGCCAAATCCTTTACTTGCCTCATACAAATGCACGAGCGAAGGAGAATCCGCGATATACAAAGCATGAAAACCGAAATCTTCGAATATGATTTCATCGTATGAGTGCAGCATGTTGAATAAAGGTTCTGTTAGTAGGAGAGTGGAGTCGGAAGGGGAAATTTGGAGGAGGGAGTGGAAGAGTCGGTGGTGGATCTGGCGTTGAAGGTCGGGGTTAAGAAGAAAGCCGCGGTCGAAGGGGCGACGAATAGTTGCGGAGGTTAGGTCGGTTGTTGGATCGAGGAGTTGGTCTGCTACTAAGGGTTTTTTGGTGCTGATTGAAGAGGAGAGTTTGGCGGAACAGTTGGGGATTATGAACGATGGATCCATTTCTCCGGCGAAGCCTGCTTTTAGTAGGCCGCCGCCGTTGTCTAGGATTATCGTCGCCGACGAGTGTGCCATTGCATATATATAATTATAATCTAATTTGGATTTTAGTTTGTGCAGTGTGTAAATTTGGAAAACCCTTGGAAAATAAGAAAGGTTGTGTTTAGGCTGCTTTTATTTCCACCCCCACCTTCCAACCACGCATCACTCACTTTTGAAAAATTATAACATTCGTTGTTTTGTTTTCTTTTTCGCATTCAATTCATATCGAAAATGCCTATATTCTTCGTAAACCGCCTTCAAATATAACGTAGTTGGTTCACGAACCATGTCCGGTTCAAACTATGTTATTATACAAACCTCAGTCGACTTTAACTGGGTTATTACACGAATCTAGTTTGATGGAAGTGAAGTGTGACGCCACACCTCTATGCTCACACTATCCAAGAACATTACGGGGTAATGCCATCGACTAACACGAAAAATAAGACTGCTGAGAAGCGACCATCTGTGTAATTGCTTTGCGCGGGTACCGATATGTCAGATAGTATGTCATGCATCGGATTTCAAGAGGAAATCCGATATATCAAATACAAATTCAAAGCTACTACACAGTGACTATGAGGTCTTTGGAAACAAATATAAAATAAGCATAATATAAATCAGTCACATATATTCATATCACTAAGGCGTAAGCAGATATGAATATAACACATAAAAGTGTACATCGAAATAGTTATCATACAAGATCCACTATATCGCAAAAGAATAGGTACAAGTGTTAGACAAAAGAATATGTATACATAAAAGAGTCTCTATCTCGAATGTATAAAAACAAAAACTACCAAGCTAAAGTAGTTAGTCAAAAGTCAGAAGATAGTCCTTGCTAAGAAGTCAAGTGGAAGCACATGTAACACATCGGTCTGACCCGAGTATTATTTAAGGAAAAAAATAAACGGATCAGTCTAGCTATAAATATCATATAAGATGAGATAGGATAAGAGATATGACAAATATATATATGATAACAATAATAATCATACAATATCTCAAACTTTCTCAAAACACCAAAAAAAATGTCATATTCTTTATTTTTATTCACCAAACCACAAATATTGATAGAGCTTATCAATGCATATCATCAAAATTGGTGAAACACAAATTCTAGAAATCAATAATTAGAAATCCAGAAAACACAAATGGGGAGGCCTATCATAAACGGAAGCATGAAACTCTTCAACACGTCTATCACAAACGGAACACTATCCCATCAGTCGCTAACCCATAGAGCCAGTGCAATGACGTAGCACAATGGTACGCCCGAGGAACCTGAAACTCAAATAAGTCGGAACAACGACGTAGTACAACGGTACGTCCGATGAACCGAACTCCATAAAGAGACCATGGGTCGCTAGCCCATAAAAGTGAGATGAAACTCCATAGAACGGGGTACAGTCCCCCAAGCGGACAAAGAGACATCGCATATTGCTAGTCTAAACCATAAAATGATCATCATTGATCAACAAATAGTGTAAATTACACTAAGCTAGTAAATAAATGAGTTTAGCTGTATGTCTCATAACCACTAGCCTAACCTAAATACTTACGAACGGATTGTAGATTTTCACTCGAAAATTATCACAAGATTTCAATCGAACAAGTCTAAAAATTAACCGACGAAGTAAACGCAAGTGTTTCATACCAATTGTTTTGCTAAGTCGTTTAATTGGATTTCTTGAACGAATGAGGTAAAGGTTTTTATATACTAATAGATTGAAAAACGGTTTTAAAAACAAGCTTTATATTTAAAGTAACGTTGAAATCATTTTTTGTGAAAGAGTTTGAATATTTACTGCTAGTGTAGAAACCTTTGTATTTTAAAGTGGAAAATCACAGAAATGATTGTAAAAATAATCAATCACCAAAAATTCACACGAAAACGTGAATCAAAACCATTAAAATTGATATTGAATCCATCAAATGGATATTTCCAAAAATCCGGAAAGAGGTCATCAAAGTCGATAATAAATGACAACAAATAACCGCATCAACAAAAATCGATTCAAATGGAAACCCACATAAAAATAGGCAAGTTGGTTGAAATAAACAGCTGGTTCTCCCAGACGTCTGGTGGTTCTCCCAGACGTCTAAGCTGAAGGTATGGAATTTTTTAAGACCACTCAGATGTTTGAGCCATAAATCTGGAACGTTTATTCCTCTGCCTCAGACGTTTGAGCATTTTGCCAGACGTCTGAGCTGAAGCTCAGGGCAAAATTTGCCTAGGCCATTAATGGCCAAATCGGTTCGGAAGCGATCGGGCGAGCAACGGAGGCTAGATATTTATGCCAAACGACAACCAAACCCTTTAGGCTCTTCAATACACTCCAAACAACATGTCCAAACATCCATAATAGGATTTTCATAGATTTTGACTTCAAAATACAAAAAATTGAAAAATTCACCAAACCAATTCAATTTAAAAGCAAATGAACATGAAATAGATGTTAGGAATTCCTACCTAACAACTATCAAAGGTATAGACATAGATGTGAGTTCAAGAACTCACCTTTAAACTCACAAACAAGGAATGAGAAGCTCTAAAACAAAGCAAGATTAATTTCTCTTCAACAACACCTCAAAAATCTTCAATCTATTATCAAATGAAATGAATTTTCTAAGTTAGGTTATAAGAATTTCTGAAAATTGGAGAGAGATCGAGATGGAGAAGATGAAGAGGAGGCTTAGCTAAGCTTCTTTTTGATTTCTAGAACTTGAATTAGAATTTTCTAAGAATCTAGGGTTTAGGAATTTTTAATTTCCTATCCTTTCCCCCATTTTTCACTTTAGCTTAAGTGTTAGGAAATGAGAAGTAGAATGAATGAAGAGTAGAGGAGTTATGGTATTTTGTAGAGGAGTTGGGTTACCTTGTTGAGTTAGAGGGCTGAAACCTAAACCCAAAACCCAATTAAATAAATACCAAAATTATAATCAACTCCAAACATATCGATGTTTATACTCAAAAAGGTCATAAACGTCGTTTTGAACTCAATAGAAGTGGTCTCGAATCCAAATTTGACTATTTACAAAAAATCATATTTCGGACTTTAAATTCAACTAACGATACTATATTTAAATAAAATATTTAAATATATAATCGTAAAATATACGGGTTGTTACAGACTCCTCTTCTTAAAGAAATTGCGCCCTCGCAATACTTAAGAAGAAAATAAAGAGTAACAACACTCTAAGGCATAACATTACGAAAGAAAATTTTGAAGTGAGAAGTTCACCTTTAGAAGTATGAGAGAGTAAGTCCGGATATGTTCGCTCGATGAATTCTCAAGATTTTCAAGAACAATCCTTAGGATTTGAGGACCATTGAACTTTCACAAGTGGGACATCTTTATTTCATAGACGTTTAACCTCCGTAGCAAAGATGCGAATAGGATGTTGCTCGTAAGTCAAATTAGGTGAAACCTTGATTTCTTCAATAACACCGGGCTCAAGAATAGAATCGGAATCCCTAAGGCATTTCCATAGTTGAGAGACATGGAATACGTCATGAATAGCAGAAAATTGAGCCGGTAATAAAAGGCGATAAGCCACGGAACCAATGCGTTCGGTGATGGGAAATAGGCCAATATATCGAGGTGCTAATTTTTTCGAGCGACTGAAACGCGTAACACCTTTCATAGGTGAAACACGAATGAATACCAAATTTCCCACAGAAAATTCTAATTTCCTTCTTCGGTTATCGGTATAGGATTTTTATCTACTTTGAGCTTCTCTCAGCCTATGACGAATAAGGTCAATCTTTTCTGTGGAATCACGAATAAAATCTGGACGTAAAACCAGCCTCTCACCTGTTTCTAGCCAACATAAAGGAGATCGGCATGGCCTTCCGTAGAGTGCCTCGAAAGGTGTCATACCAATACTGGATTGGAAGTTATTATTATAGGAAAACTCAACAAGAGAAATATGATCTTCATAACTTCCACCAAAATCAAGAACACATGCACGAAGAAGATCTTCAAGAGTTTGATTCACACACTCTATTTTCCTATCGGACTAAGGATGATAAGCGGTGCTAAAATTAAGCTTCGTTCCCAAAACTTTTTAAAGACCCTTCCAAAATTCACTAGTAAATAATGGATCATGATCGCTAATAATTGAAGTAGGAACTCCATGCAATTTAACAATTTCTTTAACATAAAGTTTGGCTAAAAGAGGTACGGTCTGATTGGACCGAACAGGAATAAAATGGACGGATTTTGTAATTCTGTCTACTATCATCCATAAACTGTCATGACCCGAACGAGAATGGGAAAGACCGTCAATAAAGTCCATGGAGACTTGATCTCACTTCCAAACAAGAATGTCCAAAGGTTGCAATAACCCACCAGACCTTTGATGCTCGGCCTTAACGAGTTGGCAAATCATGCAACACTTAATAAAGTTAGCAATATCAGATTTCATTCCATCCCAATAATAAAGTCGTTTCATGTTCGCGTACATTTAACTACTACTAGGATGAATGGTAAATTTGAAATGATGAGAAACTTCTAAAATGTCTTTACGAAGGTCACTAATATTTGGCACGATAAGTCTATCAAATTTTCGAATGCGTCACGAGCATCGATTTCAAAGTATTTCAAACCATCAACCTTGTTTTTATCCCTACAACTTTGGCCAAGAAGTGCCAGTTCAGGATCTTACTTTTAAGCTTCAAGGATGCGGTCTAAAAGAGAAAGATGATCCTCAAGCCTACATAAAACAAGTGATGAACATGAATCGGACTCACGATCTTGAATCCCACAAGTAGACAAAGTCTTGAGATCATTCCATTAGGATATCATCATAGAAACAACCACTTATTGCTTACGACTAAGGGCATTGGCAATACTATTTCCCTTTCCAGGAGTATAAAGAACATCAAGATCATAAGATGCAAGGAATTTGAGCCAATGTTGTTAACGCAAATTAAGTTCCTTTTGAGGGAACAAATACTTCAAAGATTAATGATCGGCGTAGAGAACAAATTTCTCTCCCAAAAGATAATAACGTCAAATTCTAAGGGAGAAAATAATGGCCGAGAGCTCTAAATCATGAGTGGCATATCTAGTCTCAGCAGGCTTTAATTGCCTAGAAGGATAAGCGATAACACGTTTCCTTTACATGAGAACGGCTCCCAAACCAACACGACAAGCATCGATATAAACAATCAAGTCTTGGTTCCCCTTGGGAATCACAAGAATATGAGCATTGGAAAGGAGTTCTTTCAATTTCTAAAAAGAAGCTTCACATTTGTCTGAACAAATATACTTAACTCCCTTTTTTGTCAAACTAGTAACAGGTACAGAAATTTTAGAAAAATCTTTTATGAAATGACGGTAATAGCCCGCTAATCCAAGAAAGTTACGAATTTCCATCACACTCTCTAGTCTCTTTCAATTTTGAATTGCTTCAGTCTTTGAAGGATCCACGGAAATTTCGGATTCAGAAATAATACGTTCTAAGAATTTCACACGGGATTGCCAAAAGTGGCACTTAGAAAAATTTGCTTTCAATTGATTTCTCTTAAGGGTTTCCAATACAATCCGAAGATGTTTTCTTGTGCTCTTCCTCAGTTTTAGAATAAACAAGAATATCATCTACAAAGATGAGAACCAATCGATCGAGAAAGCCTTTGAAAACTCGATTCATAACGTCAACGAAATAAGCTGGAGCATTCGTTAAACCAAATGGCATAACAAGCCATTCATAAGATCCATAACGAGTATGGAACAACGTCAAAGGAATGTTATCCTCTGCAATTCAGAGCTGATGAAAATCGGTTGCTAAGTCTAACTGTGAAAAGACTCTAGTACCGCTAAGTTGATCGAATAGATCATCAATCCGAGGTAAGGGATATTTATTCTTGATGGTAAGATCATTAAGCTTGCGGTAGTCAACGCAAAGCCTAAGTGTACCATCGGATTTCTTCACAAAAATAGCTGAAGCTCCCTAAGAAGAGGAACTAGAATGAAATAAATTGTTTCGCTTCCAATTCAGATAATTGTTTACGCATCTCCTCATTTTCCTTATTAGACATACGATAAGGATGAGAATGATAGGTAGAGCTCCAAGTATTAGATTAATTATGAACTCGATTGCTCGCTTAGGTGGTGATCCTAAAACGGGCTCAAATATGTCAGAAAATTCACGAACAATGTGAATAAGGGAAATGACATCTTCTTCATCATCATTATCGTCACCATGTGGATTTAGAGAATATAAGGATGCTACCGAATTGGAATTCGAATCTTTAAGAACAATAGAAATCTGCTTAATAGATTGAGGATGTCGAAGATGAATAGTCCTCTCAGGACATAGGATGTGGACTTCATAACGATTAAGCCAATCCATTCCCAAAATCATTCTGAAACATACGTAGCGCATAACATGCAAATCGGCTCGGAAAGCATAATCACATAAGATAATCTCGACATCTTTACAAAATAAACTGAGTGTTGCGGATCCACCAACCGGATTCGTAATTTTCAGTGAAGTCATCAAGCACATAACATTTAAAGACAACGTACAACAAGTTCTTTTGATATAAAAGAGTGAGATGTACTCGTATCAAAAAGAACTCAAATAGGATGATCACGAAACATAATAATGCCATCAGGGATAGAATAAGAAATACCTTGACCAAGAGAAGTGTTACTAGGAGCTTGCACAACATTCAACTTTCCCTCTTTCTTACTTTGAAGATTGGGACATGAAGATATAAGATGACCCGAACTTTTGCAACAGCGACGATAAAGAGGTTTCAAACACCTATTTGCATAATGGTCCTTAGAACCACAATTGTAGCATTTTCCACGATTAGGGGTAGGAGTTTTTGCTACCGAAATTACTTACTTTCATTTCTTGTTGGGATTAGGTTTGAACTTAATATGCCTCTTCTTGTTGATTTTGAAGTTCTATTTGGCATCCACAACTTCAATATCACTTTCTTTATCGGTCACTTCAAGTCGAAGAGCGATATCAACAAGCTGATGAAAAGAAACTTCCAGTTTCAGAAGCAAAGCCTTCTTGAGGTTCTTATTCAAACCATAGATAAACCTTTGATTTTTCTTCAATGGGGTATTAATATACTCGACCCCATATTTGGAAAGGGATTCAAAAGATGCGACATAATCTGTCGCAGAAGATTCACCTTGAACAAAGTCAATAAAGCGTCGGGCTAAAGTTACTATTTCAGCTTCCGGCACAAACTTTAACTCGAACCTTTCTCGGAATTGCTCCCAAGTAAGATCCGTTTTAATAATTGCAGAAACCAAAAGCTCATACCAATCTAATGCTCTCCTGGAGCATGCTAGAAGCCACCTGGACTCGATGTAGATCTATAAGATTCATATGAGAAAAAATGTGGTCGCTTGTTCTAAGCCAAGCTTGGACTTCTATATCGCTTTCGGAACTCCTGAATGGCCATTTACCCAAATTGGTATTATCACTACACAAGCGTGCAAACCCGGATTTAGGGTGAGTAGGCTCAGGGTTACGTCCACAGTTTGAACATTCTTTACAATATCCAAAAGTTGTTGGGAATACACCATTCTGAGGAGTAGCACTAGATTGACCGGCGTTGGGACAGCTAGGTTTAACCATTTCCCTTCTTTAAGAAAGAAAGAAAGAAGAGGAAAAAGGTTATACACAGAATGAATATCAAAAAAACTTGATTGATAAAATAATGAATCATAAAATAAAATAGGATAGGACGGATTCTAAGACTCGAATTAAATCCAAAGGCACGATTCCTAAGAAAGACTTAGGAAAATGATCCTTGCTAGATTATTCTACATTGTTCCGAACCTGGCTCTGATACCAAGCTGTCACGCCCTACCCCTATGCTCACACTAGCCAAGAACACTACGGTGTAATGCCATCGACTAGCGCAACGAACAAGGCTGTTGAGGAGCGACCATCTGTGTAATTGCTTTGTGCGAGTGCCGATATGTAAGATAGTATGTCATGCATCTCATTTCAAGAGGAAATGTGATATATCAAATACAAACTCAAAGCTACTACACAGTGGCTATGAGGTCGTCGAAAACAAATATAAAATAAGCATAACATAAATCAGTCACAAATATTTATATCACTAAGGCGGAAACAGATATGAATATAACACAGAATTGTACATCAAAGTAGTGGTCATACAAGATCCATTATATCACAAAAGAATAGGTACAAGTGCCAGACAAAAGAATATGCATACATCAAGGAGTCTTTATCTCGAATGTATAGAAACAAAAACTACTAAACTAAAGTAGTTAGCCAAAAGTCAAAAGATAATCCCTGCTAAGAAGTCAAGTGGATGCACCTATAACACCTCGGTCTGACTCGAGCATTATTTAAGAAGAAAAAAAAAATAAACGGATTAGTCTAACTATAAATATCATATAAAATGAGATAGGATAAGAGATGACAAAAATATATATGATAACAACAAAAATCATACAATATGTCAAACTTTCTCAAAACACCAAAAAGAATGTCATATTCTTTATTTTTATTCAC
Organism: Allium cepa; assembly: GCA_030765085.1. NCBI lineage: Eukaryota > Viridiplantae > Streptophyta > Magnoliopsida > Asparagales > Amaryllidaceae > Allium > Allium cepa. Next base: position 624,612,129 of record CM060932.1, on the reverse strand, counting down.
AAAACCACAAATATTGATAGAGCTTCTCAATGCACATCATCAAAATTGGTGAAACACAAATTTTAGAAATCAATAATTAAAAATCCAGAAAACAAAAAAGGGGAAGCCTATCATAAATGGGAGCATGAAACTCTCCAACATGTCTATCACAAACGGGACGCTATCCCATGAATCGCTAACCCATAGAGCCGGTGTAACGACATATTACAACGGTACGCCCAAGGAACCTGAAACTCATATAAGCCAGAACAACGACGTAGTACAATGGTACGCCTGATGAACTGAACTCCATAAAGAGACCATGGGTCTCTAGCCCATAAAAGTGAGATGAAACTCCACAGAACGGGGTACAGTCCCCCACGCGGACAAAGAGACATCGCATATTGTTAGTCTAAACCATAAAATGATCATTATTGATCAACAAAAAGTGTAAATTACACTAAGCTAGTAAATAAATGAGTTTAGCTTTATGTCCCATAACCACTAGCTTAACTTAAATACTTATGAATGGATTGTAGACTTCCACTCGAAAACTGTCACAAGATTTCAATCGAACAAGTCAAATAATTAACCGACAAAGTAAAGGCAAGCGTTTCATACCAATTGTTTTACTAAGTCGTTTAATTGGATTACTCGAACGAATGAGGTAAAGGTTTGTATATACTAATAGATTGAAAAATGATTTTAAAAACGAGCTTTGTATTTAAAGTAACGTTGAAATCATTTTTTGTGAAAGAGTTTGAGTATTTACTACTAGTGTAGAAACCTTTGTATTTTAAAGTGGAAAATCACAGAAATGATTGTAAAAATAATCAATCACCAAAAATTCACACGAAAACGTGAATCAAAACCATTAAAATTGATATTGAATCCATCAAATGGATATTTCCAAAAATCCGGAAAGAGATCATCAAAGTCGATAATAAATGACAACAAATAACCGGATCAACAAAAATCGATTCAAACGGAAGCCCACATAAAAATAGGTAAGTTGGCTGAAATAAACAGCGCTAGACATATGATGGTTCTCCCAAACGTCTGAGCTGAAGGTCTGGAATTTTTCCAGATGACTCAAATGTCTGAGCCATAAATCTGGAACATTTATTTCTTTGGCTCAGATGTCTGAGCATTTTGCCAAACGTTTAAGTGGATGCTCAGGGCAAAATTTGCCTAGGCAATTAATGGCCAAATCGGTTCGGAAGTGATCGGACGAGCAACGGAGGCTAGGGATTTATGCCAAACGGCAACCCAGCCCTGTAGGCTCTTCAATACACTCCAAACAACATTTTCAAACATCCAAAACATGATTTTCAAAGATTTTGACTTCAAAATACAAAAAATTAGAAAATTCAGAATGAACATGAAATAGATGTTAGGAATTCCTACCTAACAACTATCAAAGGTATAGACATAGATGTGAGTTCAAGAACTCACCTTTAAACTCAAAAACAAGGAATGAGAAGCTTTAAAATAATGCAAGATCAATTTTTCTTCAACAACACCTCAAGAATCTTCAATCTATTATCAAATAAAATGAATTTCCTAAGTTAGATTATAGGAATTTTTGAAAATTGAAGAGAAATTGAGATGGAGAAGATGAAGAGGAGGCTTACCTAAGCTTCTCTTTGATTTCTAGAACTTGAATTAGAATTTCCTAAGAATCTAGGATTTAGGAATTTCTAATTTCCTATCTTTTTCTCCATTTTTCTCTTTAGCTTAATTGTTAGGAAATGAGGAGTAGAATGAATGAAGAGTAGAGGAGTTAGGGTATTTGGTAGAGGAGTTGGGTTACCTTGTTGGGTTAGTGGGCTGAAACCCAAACCCAAAGCCCAATTAAATAAATATAAAAATTCTAATCAACTCCAAATATATCGATGTTTATACTCAAAATGGTCGTAAACGCCATTTTGAACTCAATGGAAGTGTCTCGAGTCTAAATTCGACTGTTTACAAAAAGTCATATTTCGGACTTTAAATTCAACTAACGATGCTATATTTAAATAAAATATTTAAATATATAATCGTAAAATATGCTGGCTGTTACATGAAGTTAGCACACAAATCTCGCTTGGCCCAAGTGAGGTTTTTACACGAACCTCGCTCTATTGAGGCTTGTTTTCATGGTTGTTTTTATTGAACATGATCTGTTGTGGTTACAAGATAGAGGCTATTTTGGAATATTAATAATTGATAAAGTAGTATGGTGTAAAAGAGGGAAAACAAGGTGTAAATAGAACAAGCATTTGTTTTAGAATGTTGCTAAATACACCACAAATTACGCTAGATAATACTCGGTCTAAAAGTAACCACCAAAATTTGAATTTGTGCTTATTAATACCCAAAATACACTACAATTATTAAACTAATCATTTTAAGACTTTAGTCAGAAACTATGGAAGTAAGTAATTTTGAATTTAATTTCCGTTTCAATCTCAATTGCTAGATTAGATCGGACCGTTCTTGACCTAATAGTGGTAGATTACGATTTTGACTTTAGATGTGTTCTTTTAAGGTTTTTTTCGATCTTCTTCTTTACTTTAACATCGATAGGTTTGATTTTATAGATTTGATGTCTTACCTAGACAATTAGTTACTGAATCTCATTACTATGTAATACTTTCAGATGTTGAAAACAGTTGTTTGTATAATATTAAACTATCTTGCTTCGGTTGTACATAGTCGATTTTTTTTGATTTAGTATGCGGTTGTACAAACTTAGTGTCATCATTTATGAGTCGATTTTATAAAACCGTCATTCGTATGTAGCATTCGGATGTGAATAACCGATAGCGATAGTATTTTTTATAACAAGTGGTGGTATTTTTAAGTGCAAACTAAAAATAAAAGACAATATTTTCAACTGAGTATTATTTAGTACATTCTTTGGTGTATTTAGCAACTCTCTTGTTTTATGTCCTCTAATCATGTCCGAACAATGATATACCATTTTTTAAATAAATCAATTTGAAAAACAAAGTTAGTGTACAAAATAAAAAATAATTTTTTTTCATGTCTTGAAAAATAACAAAACATGGAACAATATATCGTCTCCAGCGTCCCTCTATTGTCGCAGTGACTTAGAATTTTAAATCTTCTTATATCGACCCATATTTTGACAACTAAAAATATTAAATTAAATAAGATCTTGGAATTTAACATGGCGAGCAATGAAAATTTATGATTTGTTAATGGAAAAATCATTAGAATATTATTTAATAATATTGATTGAATGTAACTGACATCTGTTTTAGTGTAATTCCAATCAATTATAATTGTAAAGGTTAATAAGGAATAAATTAAATGTTGTATTAAAAGTAGAAATCATATATTGCTTAATTGGAATTGGTTAATATATAATATAAAATCACTTTTTGGTAAGTGATGTATAATCTTTGTTTGTAAACAATAAGTTAATATATATGAATTATTAATGTATAACAATTGTTTAATTATCATATTACTATTAAATCCATTAAAATTAATTTGAAATTTAATGTAATTGAAATATTATTGATGGAAGGAAAGACGTTAACTATTGAGCGATGAGTATAATAAAATGAAAACTTATGTTTAATTAACACATAAGGTATTTGTTAATTTAATAATAATAATTTAAATCAAAATAAAAGAAATTATTTGAAATTTAAAATATAGTAAACTATGATTTTATTACAGTTGTAATTTAACGTTGAAATTAATTTAACTTTTAAATCTTGGATTTAATATGGAAAATTTAATTTTAGAAGATCATTAATTTCTATTTAATCAGAATGGTGATAAGAAACTTTTAAATTTGAATTTAAAAGTGATTAATTTGATTTTTATAATTGATTGCTTTAATTAACCTGTAAAATTAGTCTTTTTAGGCACTATCTCGGATTTCGATGGAACCAGTTTCATCGGGTCCGTAATAGTGAATTATTATAGGATTTCAAGTTTCGTAGTGATCAAGCTTATCTTCTGATCGTGCGAGCTTGAAACGCATAAAAACCAATTAAAGGAATTTAATTAAAATGATTCGATTTTAAAAGCTAACTTCTCTATACAATGGGATTAGGATTTGAAATTAGTTCCATTAAATTTAGAAATATGAAAACCTATATTTCGATATAAAGGATAACCTACTTTCGTTTCGGGAACGATACGGGCTTTTCGGGCCTTTGTTTTTGTGTGGGCCCAATCGATCTGTTGCATCCATTCCTATTCCATCTTTGTATATATATGTATGTGTGTGTGTGTGTGTGTGTGTGTGTGTGTTTTTATAAACCCTAGAAGCTTTCTATTCGATTTTTTGTAACAACTCTTTAGAACATATCCGCTTCTTCCCAGTGGTGAATATCCTAAACCTAAATTTCAATTTCAATTTCAAATCAAATCCAAAATTCAAACTGCTCCATTCCTATCATATAATATAACATCTTGAAGCTCTCGATGAAGGGAATCAGTGTCTGCAATTCGGTTTTCGATTGAAGGCTCCGTTTGTCCAGATTTCAACGAAGATGTCTCGGTCGTCCGTTGTAGGGTTTGCAAATCAACGGTGAATCAATAATCAATCGACGATCATAAGCTAGCGGCGCATAGAGGGTGACTAGCGGAGTTGATCTAGTGGTTTGGATCCAGTCGAAGGCACTCGATTTTGCCATAAATCACGGTTAAAGGGTGGCACGGCGGATAGCGTTTGGCGACGGCAGAGCACGCCGCATGGGGGCCGTAGGCGCGGTTGGACGAGGGGGTTCTCGTGGTGGTCTCTGATCAAGGCGTAGCGGCGTGTAGGACTTGCGGCAGTAGTGTAAACGATGGCGGCTGTAGTATATGAGTTTGGGTTCGACTGTCTCGTTAGGGTTATAAGAGAAGATGGTATAATTACAAAATTGCCCTTTGTTTTATTCTTAGTTTAAATTTAAATTAAGAACTTCTAACATCAATAACTTCTGCATACGAACTCGAATTCGCATGTGGTTTTTTCCATTGGGTTCGTATCAAAATTGCAAACAACATGAAACTAGTTTGGATGAATTTGGAGACTGTTGAAATTTTAGGCTTTTATTGGATTTTTAATCGGCTATAAATTAAAGGTGGGTAATTGAACCCACTCACGCAATACTAAACCTTTTTATGTTAGGTGAATTAAATTTATGAAGTGATAAGAATTTTATTGGTTACTGCTTGATAGTTTAAATTGACATTTGAGTTAATTTTAATTTTATACGGAATAAAATTGACATTAAATTAATATCGAATTTAATTGCTATTTAAACACTAACAATTGGTAATTAGTAACTGTTGTGATATGTTGGTTTGTTTGGACGTTGATTGGTATCATATGCCTATTGATTGATGGTAGATGTATGATTGTTTATTTAACTTGGATATATCCTTGTTATTATCCTATTTATTATTTGACATCATATAAATTGTCATTTGATTCGAATAAACTAAGAAATAGGTTGAAATGGTATATATACTTATGTCATTTAATTTTGGATTGAAATGATATATATTTAGCCATGTAATTAAAATTTGAATAAATGATCACTTGGCCATAGGGTAGAAAATTATATATGGATACCGGATTTGGTTAAATTAAATGGTTTTAAAATCTTGAATTTTTAATTGGTTTAAATGGTATTGTTTTAAGAAAATAATTTTTTTATTTATATGAGCGAAATTATTTTCTAATTCAAGATTTGAAATGTTGGAATTGTAACTATCTAAACGAAATTGTTCAAGGATTTAAATTGAAATCGTAAAGTGGAAACTGGGATATGATTTGAATTCATGGGAAATGAATAATTGTGAAGATTTATATTTTAAGTTAACCTTGAATTCAGTTTAAGTAAAATGGTTTAAATTGGTATTTCAAAGTTTGGATGTGAAATGGATTTATACCAAATTGTTTAAAAATGAGAATTTGAATTGAGTTTTCAGTCATTTAAATAGGACTGTTAAAATTGAATTTTAAGTAAATTTTGAAATTGTTTTGAATTGAGGCTGATGTAAATCGAAATTTGAATATGAAGTTGACTTGAAATTGGAGGTTGAAAATTGAATTTATTGTGATTTGAAATGGGAACATGAGTTTAAATTATTTTTAAAAGGAAGAAACAATTTTAATTTAAACAATTTTAATATATAACTATTTTCGTAACCAAATTATTTTTATAAATAAACTATTTTAATTGTCTAACTTGTTTCAATATTAAAGCTATTTTATATTGAAAACTATTTCCAATCTTTAAATTATTTTAATAGTTCCAAACTATTTCCAATATTGAAACTGTTATCCACATTACTTTCAATATTCAAACTATTTTCATTATTCAAAGCCATTTTAAATATTCAAACTGTTTCAAAAGTGGGAATTGTTTAGATTTAAATTATTGATTTAAATACGAATGTTTTGAAGTTATAACCTATTTTAATTCGAAATGATTCCCCAAGCAGATATGATATTTTGATAAGAAGTATGACTTGTTCTTGAAATTTAAAAGAACCGACCGATGTGTAAAATGGACGATTGGTTGTTAAAGAGATCGGGACCGGATGAATGGCATACTCTTTGCCATTCTACCGGAGCCACTTTAACAACCATGTACGCAGTGTATGTTATCCAGAATGTAGAGGTTGAATTGGTGACGTTTGCTAGATTTGAAAAAAAGAGAACGATGTGGATGACCCCGGCGCTAATTTCAAATGATTAAAACAGAAGCCTATGTTTGGCCAAGGGGTTTGCTACCTTTAGGGGCCCCACCCCTTCATTGACTTTTGATTTGGTCGGTGCACATTTATTTGATTTTGGGGTTGGTGGACTCGGTGGACAGTTGTGGCTACGATGCGTTACCACTAGCCAGAAAGGGTAAACTGGTAGAATTTTACCTCGGGCATCACCTCACTTGCCTTGTCATACTTTTATCTTATACGCGACAACTACGATTTTGTTTTAGTGTTGTCTTATCATGACACCTCCTTGACTACTAACATTACTGGTGGTGTCAAAAGGAAAACGGTAGGACAATGCTTAAAAATGTGTTAATGGGATTAATGTAAAACCTTAACGCTAAGAAAAATATTTATTTTATTGATTAGGCATTATATATATAGCATATTCTACTATATATGGATAGTTTAACGGATCCTTCGGAGATCGAAAATCCCGTAACATCTCTTAAGTTATTGCACACACGTTATACACTGGATAAGAGATGTAAAATCCCATAAATATCTCTGAAGCTATTACACCCATAATTCCTTGTTGTTGATTTAACTTACATAAGAACTTTTAGCTTTGACTTGAGTTTTTTGTTTTTTTATTACGCTCGGGTCAGCCTGAGTATTTCAGTGTATGAAGATATTATTTTTGAAGGACGAAGACAAAGTCTGGCATATTATGTTATTAGTATTATTCCGCTGCATCATTATTGGTATGTTGTTTGTACTCTAATTATGTTGTGAAAATTATGTAATCAAATGTATATTGTAAAACAGCTTCATGAACTATTTATTTGATTATTATATTTTGTCACTCCGCTGCGAGATTCTGTATTTTGCTCTTCTTCTTTTCTCTTATTTTCTTATTAAATCGCATTGACAATCCTCCCTTTTCAATGGTTTGAGTTAGACATGTATGGTCTATTGTCGATTTAAACCATCCAAAAAGGTGGGTCGTCACACTTCTCCTTTGTTATTCTTATGTTCTATAATACAAGCTCAAAAAAATCACAAAACTTAAAATAAAACCTAATGGGCATAAGTATTTATTTGTTTTGAAAACTTTACTACTGAATGCTTTATGAAATAAATACGCGATCATAGTTAAAACATGGACTGTGGCTTTCTATAGGGGCGTGGTTAATGAATACACGAAAAGTCTATCATAAAAATAAAATAAAAATATCCTAAATTCGAAAAATAGATTCTGCATCTGAAAATTATCCATCCTACTTTTATCAAGATGGTAGTTGATATTAATTAATGATTAATACCTACTATTTTGTCAAACAAATAATTTATATTATGCATGTGTAAGTAAATATTTACTATCCAAAGTGATTATTATTATTATTATTATATTATTATTATTTATTTCTTGTATATATGTTAACATTATTTTTGAAATGGATTTACTTTGGATAAAAAAAACATATTTTTTTTTTATTACACTAATTATGACTGTAACGGATAAATATCTGATATCCATCCGCATCCATGGATACAGATATCTGATATCCGAAAAAGATATTAGATGCAGATTCGAATGCGATTATGGCATTATCCACATCTAAAAGTATTTTTTGCTAAGCGTACTTCAGTCTTTTACACTAAGCTATTGTTGGAACTGGGATAGCCCACGGTAGAAGTTACGGGTGAATTAAAAAAATCTTTATTGGATATATACAAGGCCTATGAAGTCTAATTGATTTAGAAAAAATATGAATATTATTTAAATAAAATCTTTTGTTTTATTTAAATTTATGAATAATATATTTTTATTTAATTTATAAATTGATGTGTCCCTCTGTGTGTGTGTCATATACACATATGTGTGTATGTGCATGTGTAACATATCAACCCTATTAGAACCATGTTTGTATGTTTTATGATAACAAGTATACACATATATACATAGAGAGAGAGAGAGAGTATATTATACCGTGTAGGTATCAGAAGATATTGAATCGAAGATCAAGGAGAATGGCAAATGGATAATCAATGTATCAAAATTCAGGATCATTTAGTCAATTGTATGTACTTGGTCTTAGATTTATTTGTAAAATATCCTAGATGGTTCATATGCGCACACACACATCTAATCTACGCATAAATATTTTTCAAAAAAAAAAATCCAAACAATTTATAAAAAGGTTACTATATAAAAAAAGCTAAACACTTATATACACAACTTAACCATATTATTAGATCCATGTGCACTTTCACTTGGAATCAAAGTAAGTCATTTCAATAATCGTAACAAAGTTTTGAATAATATTATAATGTGGCAAGCACTGTTTTAGAAGGTCGATTTATTGTCCATTCTTTACTATTCATCGGTCTAACTATGCATACTGATCTACTCATATGAGAATCTTTATGGAACCTAACGGTCTTGAAATTTGTCAAGCTACTCAAACTAAGTACGAAGCATCTACAACTGAAATGAGTACTTGGTTAGATGCTCAAAATACCGCAGGAACCAATAATGCAAAAGCTATGACTTTTTTGTTCTCTTCACTTGAAAAGAATGAGCTCTTTAGAGTTATGTAAAACTGCATATGATATTTGGTGTACAGTTCAAATCGCTCATGAAGGCATGAACAAAGTAAAACAACCTAAAATCTCTACTCTACAAAACCAATTTTCTTCATTCAAGGTGAAAGCAAATGAAACCGATATTGATGTGTATGCTAGATTTCAAAAAATTCAATGCGATCTTATGACACTAGGAGTTACTTTTATCGAATTTATTCTTGTTATACGTATTTTAAATTTTTTAACTATTGAATGGGAAGAAAAATTTTAGCAATAGAAGAAGCTAACGATCTTGCCTACCTCAAAGTTGAAGAATTGATTGGAAATCTGATGTCGTATAAAGCAAATTTGTAGGCTAGGAAAGAACAAAACCAGGAGAAAAAGAGTATAGCTTTTCAAGCCAATGATGATAATTCAAACTTAGATGATGTTAAGGTCATGTTCATTGCTAAGAACTACAATAAATTCAAGAAATTCAAGGAGTTCACGAAAGCTTAAAATGGTGGTAACTCAAATAACTCGACTTCAATCAAGTGCTATGTGACAAATTCGACCACATGAAGAAAGATTGTCCTCAACTAAACAATGAGAAGAAGAAAAAAAAATTGTAAAGTTCAAGGAGAAGAGAACGACCTTCCAAGTTACATGGAACGATTCAGATTCAGATTCATCTTCTTCAGATAGTGAAAGTGATAGTGAAAAGGAACATGCAAATTTTTGTTTCATGGTCACTACTAACGTAAATATTGAATTTTCATATAATGAGATTCTAGAGATAAGTAATGAATTAGATGATAAACTTCAAGATTTAAAGAACTTACATAACGAAAATATAGATAAGTTAAATAGAGCCGAATTAGAAATTGGCTTACTTAAAGACGAAAAAGTATTTTATAAGAAGAACTAGAAATTTCACAAAAATCTTATGAAAGGTTAACTTCACAAAACGCCGCTTTAATTGGTGAAATTAAAACTAGTAAAACTGAGAATGACCATCTCAACAATGAAGTTTGTGAATTGAAATCTAGTTTGGACTTTGCTAAAAATGGAGTGTAGTGCTAAACCAAAAATTGGGAAATTACTAACAATGTTTCAAAGTTTGACAAAAACATAAACAAAGTTTAAAAAATTTAATTAAAATTTCAAAACCTTCTGGCAACAAAAATAGACTTGGTTTTAAAGCAAAACAAAATAATCACAAAATATGTAGCACTTTGTACATGAAGTTTAAAAAAATCTAAAGATTGTGCTAAAACAGGTATTTCAAATTCAAAATTTTTAAAGATTTGGATTCCTAAAACAAATAACAATTTGTTTAGACAAAAATATATAAATGATTTTCTAGTAAATGTTGTTCATAATAGCAATTATATTTCTAAAGGCCTCAAACCCACTTGGATATGGTTATCTTCTTCTACTAACACGTTGGACTCTAACGTAAAAAGTGGGTACCGCTAAAATTTCTTATTTTTTTACAGGTACACAAAAAAAGGAGAATTAAAATTAGCTACTATTACAATTTTATAAATTTCTTGTTGTCTACATAATTTGTATGTGCGTTTTATCTATGTGTATACATATATAAATAAACAAATTTAAATGTTGTTTTCCTTTATAATGTGTGTATAAAGTATACATAAACTAATAAAACATAATGAATATATTTTAAAGTAAATCAATCTTTCAAACTTCAGTCGACTAAAATAAGATCCCAGACGACTAAACCATAGCAATTTATGTATAAAATTTTTAAAATGTTAAGAAGTCGACTAAATAAACTAGTTTAAGTCGACTAAAATCAAAGCAAGGTTTTGGAAAGCAAACAGCTTCATTTCAATCGACTAAATTGTGTCCCCAATCGACTAAAAGAGGTGTATTTCAGCAACAGTCGACTAAAATATAGATAAAAGTCGACTAAATCAAAGTTTGATATCGAGAATACGTCGAATAAATATTTCCCAGTCGACTGAAAATAGGCAAAATTTAACAAGTCGACTAAATTCACACTTGCTCTCTACTTTCAAAAGCACACTAGTTCAGTAGGTCGAACCTTTTCAAAGTCGACTGAATCTGGGTGATTCAGTAGGCTGTATACTTTTAAAAATGTTAAATTCCACCTTCTTCTCTGGAAAGCAAATTATATGCATTCACTCGACCGTATTCCCATTCGATTGAATTGACAATTTTCTGTTTTTTAAAATCCAATGGTCGTGCATTTTCACTCTCACTTGTCTTCTTTTGACTTTCATACCAAAAACCCTATCTTTCAAACTTTCAAATTTTACAGTGGACCAAAGGTAAAAATTACCCCTTTCAAAGAAGAGAGCACAACCACAAAGGCAAAACACTTCTTATTCTGCCACTCCATCTCATTCGGAATTTGCTTTAGATGAACAATTGGCTGAATGGATGGCTAGTAGCAAGATATTTCTCAAATGCTTCGACTATTTGAATCACAAAAGAATTTTTCAAGAAACTTTCTACATAATGATTGATTTTTCTACTTTTGGAATTAAGGAAATTGCAAGAGAACATGATTTTCTGTCTCTTATAAACTTGACTCAAAATTAGGTAAAACATTTTAATTTTTAGTTCAAATGTTCTATGCCAATCTATGTAGGAATTTCTATAAACCAGAAAAATGATGAAGGGCTTTTATGGAGCAAGGTATTAGGTGTTGAAATTAAACTCTATGTAAGACAATTATGGGTAATTTTGGGTTGTTCATCCAAGGGTTATGATTTGGATGATATAGATCACAATGACTTCACGTATAACTCAACAAGTTATATATTTCATACCGAGCAAACTAGTAACACTTTGGTCAACCTTCATTCACAAGCTTGTATAATCAATAAAATGATAGTTCACACCATCTTGCCTTGGATAGGGAGTTACAAAAAATGTATGATAACAACTATAAAGTGCTAGCTATTTACTCCAGTAAGAAGTTGAATTGGGCAAAAATAATTCATAATGAAATCAAAAGCTTCAACGCACGCTCACGACACGCCATGTTTTATGCTTCCATCTTTACAAAAATATTTGTTTATTTTGGTATTGCTGTTGAGGTCATGCAAGATTTCATCCTACCAAAGGTTATGGATCAAAAGTCCATCTCCTTAACGAAACTACCATCTCGTATAGAGCCGATAATTTCTTACAACACTTAATTTTCCCGCTTGGTACAAGAAAATTTAGGCGAATCCTCATCTCAACAATAACTATCGACGCAATCATCTTCTCACCCCGAAATTGAGGAAGAAGTATCATGGTCCACTGATAGCGATAAGAAGATTTCTCTTATGGAGCCTTTAAAGACCGCCTCGGCCAAAACTGCCATCCTTCGTAACCGAGCAATCCTCTTCAAGCAACAACAAAAATTGATTAAACATAAAAAACGCTTTGAAAAGACCACAATGGGATTCCTTAAGAAGATTTGGAATAAGATTTCATCTTGCTCATGCTCACCTTCACCGGCTGACTCTTCTATTGAACCCGAAAGTTGAACCATATTTTCCGATAATATGACTTTGTTTGCTTAGCAACTTGTTTTATTTGTTTTTGGTTTATGGATGAACTATTTGTGTCGTTTGTGTAATATTTGTGAACTATTTTGTTGGCCTGTATTTGAAGTGGTAATGGTGTTTGGTTACTTTTGTTTGAATGTTGTGCTTAACTATTATGTATGAACCATTGTCATATTTAAGTTGTTGTGTATGTCATATGTTTGTTTGTGTTGTCATTATCTCAAATTCTATTTTTGATGTTTATTAAGAATCCCCTATCACTACAAGAAAAACTATTTTTAGAAGCATATATGGCCAATGTTTGAAATGTAAATGCTAATGTAAACACTAGGCCTGGTCTGTTTTCGCAAAATTTTGCAGCGCATGGCTTATTTTTTTTCCAAACAAACGATTACAGAAACTTATTTCCAAATCCTTCTTTTTCCCTCTCCTCTTCTAAAACTTCCGTCAATCTCCCAAGCCATAGCATATCTCCACTTCTTTGTTACATTTCCTTCAGTGTTAATCTACCTATCTCTACTTCATCGATTACCCCTCCTTCAAAACCATAACTCGATGCGATCACTATTTCTGCACAAACCCTAAATCATTCCGCTAATTGGCCGTGATTCACTACTAAGTTGAAGTCGACCCCTATTCCTTGTCAAAGTCGTTCCACGAAGAAGCCCTAACTCCTAAATTCAATTCGTGATCAACCTTAATCAAGTTTAATCTGGTCCAACTTGTAAGGTATGGTATATATCCGTTCAACTAATTTTTTCATTAAGTTTTTTAATTTTTAATGTTTCATTGTTTAAGACACTTTAATTCAGAGATTTTCTTTTCTTAGAGAATAGGAAAATTGAATTTCGATTTTCCCATTATCATGTTATAATTTTTCGCTTGTTGTGACATGATAATAATCGCATCCTATAATGAACGATAGTTATCAAAAGAATGTCAGTTTAATATTCATAGTAATTGATTAATGATCATATTTAAGTGAATTAGTAAATATGAATTTCTTCATATGAGCTAATTGCCTTTTATTTTAAATTTTAATCTATTTATTTAACATTGATGATAAATAAATAGCTTTAAATGACAATTTTTTTTCAATATTATTGACAATGAAGTTGAAATCGGTTGAAATTTGATTTTGGCATATTAAAAGTTTAATCACCCTTGGATATACAAGCCAGAGTATCCAATATAAGTTTTGAAATAAGTATTATAAGTTTCAAAATTGATTGTATGCTTAATTGAGCTTTAAAAAATTAATTGATTATTAAATGATGCTACACTACTATAGATTCTACAACAAACATTATTAACAGTTGTTGTTTATATTATTTAATCTAACAATGCAGGGATGCTACTGCAAATAGTCATCTGAAAAGCTTTTGTATCCATCCTTGTTTAGTTTACACATACGTGCATGTGTCAAAATCCTTAATAAGCCTGCTTTTAAATAGGCATGTATTCTTCAGTGTTATATTTGTTTATGCTTAGTGCTAATTACTTCCCTTTATGTTTTATGTTAGAATTTCAATGAAATAAAAAAAATGACAATCCATATTAGGTGCACTTTTTGGATAGTAATAAATGAAATATATTTGGTACAATAATTAATGAAATGTGTTATTAGGACACTAATTAATGAAATCTATATTAGTTGAATTGAAACTCTTGGGACAATAGTAAACATAGCATATTAATCTTATGTTGGGTTGTAATTATTTTTGGTTTCGCCATTAGTGTTTGTATAAATGACAACTTGTTAAAGCCAATTAGATTTATTGTTTCTATTTACTTGAAATAATGGTTACCTCAAGTAGTGCTATTGTTGAAGAAACAATATGTATTGTTGCTATTTGGTAGAACAAAGAAAATTAATTCCATATGTTTTTATTTCGATCGAATTTTATATGCATAAAGATTGCATATGTATAATTTTCAAATGTGTTACAATAATAAATTTTAAGGGTTATCATTCACAAAATTCAACATTACACAGATCATTCAGTGCTATTGATATGTAAATGACTTATGATGCACACTTTATCGACATTCATACAATGTAGCATGCTTTAAAACAAATAGTATAATCAATAACATGTCAAGGTCTTCGGTTCCATCAAAAGGAGAAAAACACAACATAGTGCTGACAGAGATTAATATTAAAAAGAAAAAGGGTAAGTGCTTAATAGATAGGTAGTAGCTTAGCTAAATAAACAGACAAATAATTGGATTTTGAATTATGAACATCCAATCTAAGCCTATAAACCTATGTTTATCTGCATAGACCTTTCATCAAGTTCAATCAAGATTGTAACATTTCTATATTTATTGTAGTAAAAAATATTCTTGCAGTAGATATACTACATATATATATTGTTGTTGAATAGTGAAAATTTGTACAAATACTTAATAAATCTGGGTTGAATGGCTAGAGAGTATAGCTATAGGGGAGCTTCTGCAAACTAGCATTTATTATGAGGTGAAAAGACCTGAAATTCATTGGTTTAATGATCAACAATTGGATCAAAAATTCTGAATTCATTTCTTGGAATTGTTTCTAGTTATTGGAGATACTATTAGTGGATTTTTCAAATGGGAAATTAACAACAGAGTTAGAATCTATTAAGGGTAAGTATCATTTTAATATTGTTGTTGTTTTTATAGGTTGAAATTAATGCTTGTGGCATTAAGTTACTTTTTTATAATATGGTGGATGCATGTTGATTTAAGAGTAATAAGTCTTTGATGGTATAGTCTTTTAATCCCATTGTGAAGTTGAAGTAACGTAACAAAAATCCTAGTTCTATTATCAGACTTGTATATGTATTTATGCTATAGTTCTGATAGCATTTTATTTCTTGGTTACAAGTAGGTGTATGCTTAAGATTTATTGTTTTGCATACCTATCGTGATACTGGGGTATATTAAACTGGTAAAATAAACTATGCTCATCTATTGTCGACGGCTTATGTCTGGCTTGTATGCCTAATAAGAGATAAGTATAAAATATGGTTTAGAAATACAAGTATAAAATATGCATGAATATTGCTATATATAGTATGTCGTTTCATTTTATTTGGAATTCTTTATAATTTGGTCATTAGCGTGTACATTAATTTGCAAGAATTTCTTCCTTTACAATGTGAACTATTGAAAATGTATTAGGTTACTAATTAGTATGGCTTCCCTCAGCTAGAAGGGATATACATGGTTAGACAACCCTTTTTTATAAATGATTTATTCATTGTTAGGTGAAATATTTATTCCTTTATATTCATGCAATCTACTTTAATAGATAAAATTAAATATGCATGGTGAAAGGGTTAGCGATGAGTCTCTCTCATGTATCTTTTACTATATAACTGAAATTGAATGTAGCTATCTATCCTCTTATTCATGTGTCATACTTCTCTTATTAATGATATTTATTTCCTTTTTTACATTATTATTCCTTCCACTTTCCAATGCATAATAAAGGTGGCTTTATTATTATTATTCCTTCCACTTTCCAATGCATAACGAAAGGGAATGTTTTCACTCTCAGTTGAAAGTATCAATCTTAATAGAATATGTAAATAAAAAGACAGAACAAGGGAGATAATAAGTTTTGGTTCTAGACGTAGAAGCTCAAACATCAAAATCAATTTCAGAAATACGAACAATCATTACGGAAAGGAAAGTCGGTGCTTTACATAATCAAATTTCATTTGATAATCCATATAGATCAAAGTTTGCAGCGTACAAATATGTATACATATTAGAAAATCTGAATCCCTTTAATCTGTGATTTATGATTTACATTTATGTTCGATTTAGAGTTTGAACATTACCATATGATTAACGATTTGAATCCCAGTTTGAAAACATTGGTCTGCGAACGCTTTTATTTTCAGTGGTTCGCTTGAATCATCTATTTTCATGTCAGTTGTCAACAGTCCTATGAATGTATGGAAAATCACCCAGGCTTCAACTAAAAACTCAGGGATGAAGGGTGTTTTGGCATATAATTTTAAATATTATTTTTTCAAGGGTAAACAACTTAATAAGGTTATAAAATTGAATGATACTAAACTGATATATTGTCATATGAATGTTCACCAAGTTATCTTAATGCACCATAAAATAAGTCTGGCAATTTCAGTAGTATTTCATGAAGGCACAATTTATTTGGTTAAGTTTAATTTCTTGCATGTGTTCTTTTGTACTAACACAAAGGCGGTCTTTAAGCAATGATGGCACCATCCTTTACTGTATATTAATTGTTCGATGGTAAGCAATGCTTTGGTTTGTCATTAAAACAAAAGATTCAAATGGATCAAGAATAAACAAATTCTGAATGATTCATTACATGTTTAGCCATATGTTTTATTTTTTGGTTATAAATATTACCATGTTTATTTCATTGATCTTGATTTATATTACATCATTTATTACAGGATTAATCGTACTTTTACCTTTTTACGGCTTTTTTTCTTCTTCTGATTACTGGCTAATTTAGATACTTGTTAGATTGACAGGATTGCACGTGTTGCATTTGAGGTTGCTCGCAAACGTAGTGGTAAACTATGCTCTATTGACAAAGCCAATGTTTTGGAGGTATTTTTAATAACTCTTTTTACTATATTATTTTCTTGCAAGTGTTTTAGTGAATTTCTTTCAAAGTAAAATGGTGGGACATAATGTTGCTTTGTTGCATTACAATTTTGTTTATTATGACCTAACAACTATTGAGATATGTCATACGGATATGTTCACCTAGTAAATAAACTTGAGAAACGGAGTGTAAAAAAGAAACCCAAATGAAGACTTGGGGTAATTTTTGAATGTTTTATGAGTGGACTAATTTGCACATAAAAAAATTTAACTTGTAAAAGCATTGTGATGTAATTCAATATATTATTAAGATTTAAGCAGACATGGTTCGGCTGTTTGGTGCACTGGGTTCTCATTCACTCAAGGAAATCAATTCCTTCACTAAAATATGCATGCTTATTCCTGTGAGTCATGGGTTTACATTTTTGGTTTCTAAGACACATACTTGTTTGAACCATATTTGGTCCAAGGTGCTCTGATTTGTTAGGTAAGTGATTGAAACAAATGTTTTCAGGCTAAAATTAAATCTCTTGGATGTTATATAGACCAAATACTTAAGGATTAGAATATAGAGATTGATAGTTGCTCAAAGTTTTATATGCAACGGTGAAAGAAAATATCTCAACAAGTATATTTGACTTCAAAAATGAGTACTTTGATAGTTTGAGCATTTTGTTGTCAATAATCATTGTTTAAGCCTATAAATGCTTTAAGAGTCTGCAGTAGTTTGCCGACAAATAGAGAATTGATTTTTTCTTCTTCTTCGTCCTATCATTGTTACCAAAATTTGGCATAGATCTATGTTGCGACCTTAAAAGTTTGAATACAAATTCGTGAAATTCAATTGAGATGTATACAACAAATTGATCTTGCCTGTTTTCTGCATATGATTACAAATCTTATATTTAAACTTTGTGCTCATTTATGAAAAATTACTAACCTTGTTGAATAGTGCCACAAAACTTTACATATTTGGGATATATGTGTTTCTCATAGATTAAATTGTAGAAAATTGAAAAGAAAAGAAAGAGAAATAGTAATAGAAAGTTGTTTTTCCAATGAAAGAGCTTCTCGCTGAAGCTTCAGATGTATTGTGTTATAGTGTAGTTTATGCAAAATTCTCGTCAGTATCTGAGGCATGTATATTACCGGTGTTATGTTATCATACTTTATCTTGACTATAAAGATACCAAATTTAGTTCACTATACCTCTTTGTACTTTGTTGACATTCACAAAGGTTTTATTCCCTGCTTAATTTTATCAACAGAAACTGGGAAACTTGTTAGGTGAGTCCAATCAGTACAGGAAGGGTTGATGAACGGAGAAAGTGTTTCGATAAACAATTCCAAATTGACTTAAGTGAAGAAGCCACTCCCTCGCTTCTTGCATACCTTAGCAAGGCAATCATTAGCTGAATAAAGTAAGCTCTTGTTGCTACCAATTAGTTGAGTCTCAACAAATGCATAAATAAAGTGAACACGTAATGGAAATGGCTATGAATCATGAAGGTCAGCATACAATTGAGGAGGATGAAGATTCTTTTAAGCTGCACGTGAAAGCATGTTGTGGCTTTCCACAATTGCCACAGGTAGATAAACATATAGTTCTGGAATTTGCATTGAAAATTCAATATTAAATTTAGTTAAGCTGGCACCACCACCACCAATCTCTCGTGCCTTCACTGAAGTGGTTGGATGCCTTCTCCATCGTCCAAACTTCAACTTACGTGAAATATTTATTGTTAGTTTACAACCTATTGGAGCTAAGTGTCATTCTCACCAAATTTTTGCCATTTTAACCTAGTTATCCCCCTTTTTGATGATGACAACTCCATTTTCTACGGGCGACTGTTCGATAAGCTTTGTTAACTTATCTCCCCCTGAATATATTTCTATAATTGTGCTATAGATTTCTACGTTGAATATATGCTATATACTCCTGTAAATAAATAATCTTTTCCCCATTAATCTGCGCTTGCATCGTTTATTCCTGCAAATAATATTAGAGAAATATCTTTCTCCCCCTTTATCATCGACAAAACGGAGAGTTTATATGATGACATAAATTATATTCCACATAAGTGTTAACATAGAACAATATAAAACAAAATAACTACTACTTATAATGTAAGGTATCAAAAAAATAACATTTAAAGCATGCGATGCCCAAGGTTGTTATAATTTCCTAATTTTTAAGAAACCAAACCCATTTAGGTGTTGTTGAACCTTTATAAATATAATTTTCATTATTAACTACCATATCAAAATAATCATCAATGTATTTTTCTCTATTTTTTCAATTAACAGGAACCCAAATACTTAGATAATTTTTATTCATATTTCTCGTCAATGATTTTATACTTCTAAAGAAACTATAAACATTATTGGTCATAGCAGTATTTGAATTTCTATTAAAATTGGATTTAAACTTTACTCGAAATTTAGTATTAGCACTAACATTTTTACTATACTTGAAAGCGTATCTAGTGCTATTTCTATGATTAGTTTTATTATCTACTAAACCATTTTAATCATGTAAATGTCTAAAACTAGATAAAATCATGTTTAAATCGTTTTGACCTTTATTATATTTTGTGACTTCAGTGTTGAATTTATCAAATTTAAAATACCACTATTTTTCAAAATATCAATTTGCTTGTTTAATTCAATATTCTCCTTTTTTTAACATACAGTTCTCATTTTCGAGAATAAAAATTCAAGATTCTAAATTATCAAAAGATGATTGTAATAAATCATTTTGTCTTTTCATATTCGTAATTTCTTTTGAAAATTTTCTTTTTCTTTTCCAAACACAGTATTTGTTCATCTAGAAAATCTTTAAGAGCCTCAAAATTATTTTTCAAAACACCATGTTGATTTTCTAAATCTAATTTCTCATTTTTCAATTTTTCATTTTTAATTTTGATTGAATGCATCTTTTCTAAAATAAGAAAATTATATCGTATATGTATATAAGTATAATCTTCTGAATTTTGATAGTTAATTGAATTGGATGTTGAAAAATAATATTTGACTTTGTACATAGCTTGTAACCATTATCTTTTGATTCATATATAAATGTTTGAACTATAAAACATAGCTATAAATTAATTAGGAAATTTAAATGAATTTAATACAAGAAACTATGAATTTAATTTCCGATGGTTTAAAACTTTGTGTTTAAAGTTTTAAAAGGGTATGTTTTTTAAAGTATTTTAAGTAGAAATTGTTTCAAATAATTTTTAATTTGTAAATCAGTGCTCTTTTCTTTATCGCTGGAAAATAATTTCGTTGACGACTGCAGCATCATCGACATTCATTTTCGAGTTTCGAAGTGAAGGGTCCATTCTGTAGTTTTGCCAAAGTCTTGCTTTGGAGAATTAAATTGATTTGAATTTCTTAAATATGACTTGATTTATAATATATGTGATATATGACTTAAGATTTAATTTGATATATATTGGGTGTACTTATTTATCTCTTGAATAGTTTGAAGTTAATCGGAAATTTAATTCCTAAATTTTATCTTAAAGGATAATTTCAATTATAAAATGAAACCAAAATTTTGAATAAATATTTAAGCTTGAGATAATCGAGTTGGGAAATTTTATTTGTATAATACTCAATTGCATTCCAATACAACTTACCTAAATTATTCAAAAGTTGAATATGTAATTGGATAATATACTGGATTTTATAAATAAAATTTGAGTGTTCATGATAAATGTTATACACTTAAATTTTAGTTATAAAAGATAAATAAAGGTAAATAGAATAAAAGTTAATTGAATAATTTACAATATAAAATGGTGTTAAGGAAATTATAAATAAATTGGAATAGTTATAATAAATGTAATTATACATAATATATGTGATTAGATGTATATTAAGTGGAATAAAGTAATAATAATTTTGAATAAAGAAGAATTAAATTTATTGAATAAATTATGAGTATAATAAATGATTTTCAAATTCCTGATTTTAGACATTGTTAATTTAAGATAACTGGATGATATGACAATGAAGTTAGAAATAGTTAAGATTTATTTAACTTAGGTGAAATTAAATGGATGAAATCAATTATTAATTTAAGTTAAAATTTTCATGGTTTTAAAATTTATTATCTTATATTTTTTTCAAATCTCTCATTTCAGGCTGTTCCTATTCTCCTGCATCCTAAGCAGGAAATTGAATTCCGAATTGATCTTATGCCCGAATTTCATCCTGTAGTTCTTCCTTACAGAAAAACTTATCTTCCCCTGTTAGTTGCGGAAACATTTCAAGAATCTTTGGTACTCACTTGAATCTGAGCACTACTTACCATCCACAGACAGAGGATCAAACGGAAAGAGTGAATCAGATTCTAGAGGATCTTCTTCGTGCTTGTGCTCTTGATTTTGGAAGATCTTAGAAAGATTGTCTCCACCTTGTTGAATCTACCTATAACAACAGTTATCTAGTATAATTTCAATCTTCTTTTCATCGTGTTTTAATCCTATCTCATTCTATCCCGTTTTCCTTGTTTTTCCAGTCTCGTTCCTTTTCGGGGATGAAAAGTTTTGAGTAGGCGAGAGTGTAACAACCCATAATTTTGTAAATATTTTTATTTGAAAACTTTGATTCTTAAATCATTTAAAATTGAATTTCTGGAAATTCCAATGTAAGTTTGGAATCTGTTTGTTATTTATTTTCCAAATACAATAAAATAACTATTTTCGGAAAATCTTATATTTTGATCCACTGAAAGTCAAAGTTTGACCACAGTTGAAATTTTTTAATTTAAATTTTAAATTCTAATCTTTTTCTTTAAAGTAGAAAATAATTCTAATATTCGTTCTATTTTTCGTTTCGCTAAATTCTGTTTACTTTTTAAATTGGATAAATTGCAGTTTTTTACACACAATAATTTTCTATATTTTATTTTATATTTCCTATGTTCATTTCTATATTTTTATATTCTATTTATTTATTTTATGGTTTGCGCTTTGAATTATTTTTGGTTGTTGACTTGTTTTATTTTGGATAAATGGCTTAGAAATTTGAAGGGACTTTAGTTACTTGTTTTTATTTCAATGTCTTTTCCTTTTCCCTAACATTCATTTGCCTAGCTATTCACTCCTTTGCTTGCCGTACAAATCATTCTAGTAACCACGTACAATAATATTTCATTCACATCTCAATATCCTCTTTTTCATTTGCATTTAAGAATAAAATATATACAAGATCTTTCTCCTTTAATTGTTGTCTTTTCATTTCTTGCCTTCTCATCTTTCCTTAGCCGTTCATTTTTTTTCAAACCCTAGCCTCCATCACTTTGTAAATCACGTACAAAGTTTCTCAAATCCATCTCATTCATTTGCATGAGAAAAAAATATACAAGATCTATTTCATGGCTTCTCCTTCCTCTTTTTTTTTCTTTTTCTCTTTTGCTTTGCATGTTTTGCTCGGCCATCCTTCATCCATAGACGACCCTATCACCATCTCCACCTTAACATGACCACCTCCATAACCTCCATCAACCACCTCGTCCATAGCCGTGATCACCTAGATGGAAACCATCACCAAATGCAACATAAAAGCCTAGCCGAGCCTATCTCCCATCACCTCCTCCCCTATTAACCTCGGCCACACCACACTAACTCCACCAAATTGCTTTGCCATGACCTTACCATCCTCTAGCCGTGAGTTGTGATGCCTAGACCCAAGCCTAGCAGGGTCGAGCCCACTTGAAGTCATGGCCGAACCAAATACATCTCAAAACCCTTGCCTTTTTGCCTTCCTTCATATGTAACTTCCACCTCTTCTTATTCCAAGCCTTAGCCGTACCTATTGACCTTTGGCCGAGCCTAGCTTGCATAAAACATGAGGTGGCCGAGCCACATGATGATGGTCTAGCCTATTAGACCATGGCCGAGCCTACTTGGTGGTTGAAGCAAAGGTTATGTCATGTTTATCTCATATTTCCCACTGTTTAATCTATATTCTTTTATATTGCATCATACTTATGTTTGTGATATTTATTTGCATTCAAGTTTTGGATCTGACTGTTCATCCACTAAAAATGTTGTTCGTGCCTTGTCGTGCTTTTCGGAGTTTCAGTTATGTGTTTTGAATCTGATTCTAGCTTTAAAAAGGTAAGTTATTCACTCTAGACATTGCGTACTTATATAATTATGAAATGATGACAAGCGAATTGTATAAATTATTATGCTGTGTTCCTACCTACCTGTGATATGTTTATATGATGTTAAATGCTGTTTATATACCTGTTACATCATCTGATATGATATTATATGCTATACAGTTATTTTATTTCCTGTTTATCACACTGCAAGTTCCCTATCACTATAGGTTGAAATGATACATACCCGAACGGACTTTAGAATAAGGGAAATCACTATGCGCTAAAATGATAGGCTCGAGTGATTTTTATTGTTTTTATTTTCTTAGGAGTGCGGGTTTGAAATAATAGAACCCGGATTTTTTTTAAATTACGGATTGAAATGATACACATCCGTATCACTTGACCTAGGTTAGAAAATATTACACAGGCCCATGGTTATATTTTTAAATAATATTTTTATAAAATTTTATTAAGTATATGTAAGGACCCGATTCTTCGACTTTCGAAAACTGACATCAATACGTCCACTGTATCAACTGTCGAGCAATCGAATGCCGGAAAACCGAACACTTAGGGTTTTAAGAAAAGAAAGAGACAGAAGAAGAGAGAAGAAGATAGAAAATAGAGAGAAAAGAAAATGGAAAATAGAAAGGAATAGAATAAAACAACAGAACAACAACAGAATCTTACAATTCGCAGCGGAACAACATATAATAAATAAATGAATAATCTTTAAACAAAGAACTATATCAGTTATTACATTACATCACATTTCATTACATTACATCAGAGTGTACAACAACAAACAACAACAAACAGCGGAAAAGAAATACTATACACTAGTAATACGCCATGCCATCCAGCTTGCCTCCAGCAATTCCAGAATATCCTGATAAACCTTAAACTCTTGGCTGCCCGTGTGGAAATTGGTGGGCACCCAGAGTTTAGGAAGGAAAATAATAAACTCCAAGTCAGTCATGTGACTGGTGTGAGAACTCAAAATAGTTTATTTATCTTTAAAATCAAAATAGAGGAATATTTTTAAAGTCAATTCGCAATGCTTTTAAAAATGAGGCTACCATAAGGCCTCCCGCACACACACACATGCAAACGCAGAATCGGTGGAGATTTCTCCTTATGATAGTCAAAGATGCTTGATACGCATTAAAAAGAACATTTAATATTATTACTAGTGCATAGTGTAGGAAAAATCATTTCGAAAATAAAGATATAAATCTTAGCCAGCATAGACATTCCGAACTATGCCTACTATAGCTACCATCCAAACAGTGGGGCGCCACCATAAGCGAATGATAGGTTCTACAACTAATACCGTACAAGATCGTATTGTTTCTTTGGATTTCCAACGAATGGTCAGGCCAAGGAACTTCCCATTGCCACATGAAAACGCCTCTGGCGGGATGTCCCGAGAACTTAACCAACTCTCTGCCAACACAAGGCCGGGTTACCTTTATCACTAGGTAACTACTACACGAGTATGCCATCCCCCGGTCCTTTGGGACCTTTAACCGAGCGCTCATCACCATCATCACACAATCATAAATAAAGTGTTTCAACATGAGTAAGTATCTGGGCTCCATATCATGATACCACCCTTTTCCAGAAGGAAATGCACATACCCTAAAGGGAGCTACCCCTCATAACATTGCCGCATCTTTCCTGTTTTGACCATTCCGGGGTGTGAGGCTCGACGAAGTCACGTCCACAAAAACATACTTTATACAAAAGCCATGCTTTGGGTCAACAAATGATCATAGAAATGATCACCAAGATAAACGATCAAACAAATGATCCTATCACAAATGATCAACACAATGATCATTTCACAGCAACACTCAGCATGTCACATTACCAAATTGGGAATATATCGCTGATAACCTTCAACTACATAACCTCTGAGCTCGTACGTCTCAGAGAAGGGTGTTAAGCTAAGAGAATAAATTCTCCGCCACCAACAGAAATATATTTGAAAGAAATCAGCTTTATATCTCAATTTGTAATGTCAGACATACAATCCATACAAGTCTGTTCCGGGCTCGAACAGAACCGAAGGCACTTACAAAGAAGTCCTTGCAATCCGGATATTCACTAATCACGACCGGACTTCCCAGCACATATGGAGTCTCTATACCGGGGACCATTCGATGCAAAGACATTCGACGAGTTGTCCTTTCGCTTTCAAAAATATCCGGTCTTCAACACCGGTCATCAATGCTATCCATTACGTCGTATCACTATTCGGAATTGGTAATCCGAATAACGAGCACAATAATTTAAAAATAAGTGTGGCATTCAAATTCAGCAAATCACAACAAATACCTTTCAAAGGTAAATATTGATAGTCCGTTATTGAACTATCAATGGATATGCACAACATCACCAGATTCCAAATAATTTTCCAAATTATTTATTTCCCAAAAATATCTTTACAAGATATATAATTTTCATATTTCAAAAATAAATCAATATTTATTTTTAAACAAATTCCCCTTTCTTTTATAAATTCCATAGTGAATTTATATTCCAAAATATCTACGAATATACGATTTCAATTATTCATTTCAATTTATCTTCAAAAAGATAAATTCTCAAAATATTTCATTTCACGTTGGAAAAACATTTCCATACTTATTTATTCATAAGTAATTCACAAATTTTATTTATTTTCAACCTTTGGAAAATATTCAATATACTTAAATCGAGATTAAGTATATAATTCAGTTCTTTAAGGAAATCATTCTCTTAAACATATTTATTTGGGCCAAAATGAATGTTACGTAAAACATCGTTACGACGTCCCAAAATCACTAGTATAGGGATTCGAAATTAAAATAGATATATAAATCCCAATACTAAACAAAACATTTCCTTTCGGAAATCATTTACTATAACATCAGTGTTATAGTCTACCATTTCCTTTTATTTCTCGAAAACGTCTATTTCAACAATGAATGTTGAAATCTATGGTTTCGAATCTCAACACATTTTGAAAACACCGTTAGATCGTTTTAATTCTATTTAAAACATCACATCCAAAACATTTTATTTAACAATATTATTCACTATTCAAAAACGTGAATATATTTGTTAACCAATTTCATCATTTCTATTCATTTTACTTTAAAGGATTATTCACTGTCTAAAACGTGAATATAACTCCATAAATAAGTTATAACAATTTACTTATCAAAATAAGTCGTTTGCGAATTTATAAAACAATGTTTATAAATTCTATTTCTATTTATTTTATATCAACTCCTTTTATAAATTCCTTTATTAACCTATCTCAATTCATATCTCAATGATATACTAAAAATTCATATTATAAGTCAAATACTTATAATTTATTTGTTTGCAAAAATCGTTCCTTTAAACTTCCCAAATTATAAATCTTATAACTTATAAGATTCAATTATTTATCCAAAACCATTCTTTTTATAACTTTATAAATTTTATAAACCTACTATTTATAAAATTCCATTTATAACTTCACCGTTTATAATTCTATGAATTTCATTCATTTATGAAATTCATTCACAATTCATTCTAACACTTATAAAAACTCGTTTTATAATTCAAATATTTTAATTTATAAATTATCAATTTATAAATCTTTTATATAAATCAATTTATATTATTATTTCAAAACGTCTTTAAAGTCCTTTATAATTTCATCATTTTCTCTGATTTATAAAATAATCAAATTCTATAAATCCTATTTTTAAACTTTTTACAATAAATTCAAAAATCCCGATTTAAACTATTTTATAAAATCATTAACCCATATTTTCAAAAATCAACTTTTAACTATATTTCTCAAAAATCATAATTTTATAACCTCTAAAAGTATAACGTTTATTTATTTAAAATAAATCAATTTCCAAAAATATTTTATAACGTATACTTTCAAAAAATCACTTTAAAAATCATTTTAAAATTCCAAAATTTGGCCCAATGATGCTACACACCAAATAGTCAATCACGACTACAACGACATCATATATCGTATATGATAATCAACGAATATCAAAATATCCATAATCAAATAAATACTATTGAGGAATCCAGTTTGATCCCTCCAACCTGTTTTCCTGCATCCAAAGATGTTAGCACAATACCATTCCGTTCCAGTACGAAATTATCGCGGTATATGGGATTTAAAATATTATCCGCTTAATAGACGGCGCAATAGGGTCTCATCCGCTATACAATGCGGGAAATCAATAACTGCAGTATATACATATGCCAATATATATATATATATATATATATATATATATATTGCTATTATATATAATACCAATTTCACTGTTTATGAAATATTCGCGGTATATGTTTTTAATAAATAACATCCGCTTACTAACGGCGCATAATGTCTATTTTAACAATCAATAGATAACAATCATCATTCAAACATACATTCAAGAATTTTAAATCTAACTATTTAAAATAAAAATCGAAACTATTCGATTGAGTGAGAAGTTCTCACCTTGATTTCAATTTCGTTTTAGCGATTTATTTCGAATAAAATTAAACGGACGTGGACGTTTAATTTTACCCGAAATTCTCACTAACTCCAAACGACTCCAATCCAATTTCATAGCGTAGTGCTCGTCCATACGATTCCAACGCAACTGGTTTCGCGCGTTTTCGACCTCGTATGAAAAAGACATGATTTTTCAAAGTTTACACGATTTAAAATAAACTAAATCTACAACATTATTTTTTAAATTTTAACCTACATCTAATACTGGCCGTCCATCATCTAGCTTGAAATCCAAGCGTCCCCTGCATTATCTTCCCCAAACTCACGTACAGGAAGAAAACGCAAGAAACCCATAGCTTGATCGAACTAGGGTTAAAATATACGACTTTCACGAGCAACATGAACACGATCAGGACCCATCATCTCGAAGCCGACGTCGAGCTCCACCCTCACCAGCAAACACGTGAAACTCGGCCACCCCTTGCTCCTTGATTTTCGTGCGCAACCGGCCCCAAACGCGGCCACGTATCGTCCCCTTCGAGCCTCCATTCGTGATCATATCCGTATAGATCTTTAACTCTCACTTAGATCTACAATTTTCATGTTGATAGCTTTCTGAATCGATGCTTGGATTAGAAGATAATTGGAGGAAAGCACGAAATTTTCTGGTCATTGAATTATATTGGAGGCGGCTGCAGAAATTAGGTTAGGGTTTTGAATATTTGTGAAAAAATGAAGTTAAGGGGGGTTTGATAGAAAATTTCACCAATTACTATTCACCCGGATTTTCCGAACTCCAAACAAAGCGTGCCGGTTGGCGTTTCTAAGGTTTACCCCACGTTCCGAACACAATGGAACGTGTTTCGGGAGCTAATTCGGTCATCTGTGCGAGTTATGACAATAAACGTTCAATTTAAATTAAACCGATTTAAACGATTTTCTAGGCGTTTTAGCTTGCACCGGACAAACGGTAAATCCTATTGACACGAAATTTGAAACCATACAATAATATCACATTACGGATCCGATAAAACTAGTTTCGTCGAAATCCGAGACTTTTTGAAAAATGGCTATTTTAACTCGCCAAATTAATATTAAAACAATTTCGATGCGTTTCGAGCTGCTACGATCAAACGATAACTCCGATTGCTACGAAAATTGAAATCTGGTAATAACAAACTATTACGGATCCAATGGAACTAGTTTCGTCCAATTATGAGACTGTTCAAAAATTGGCTAATTTCACTAGTCGATTTAAATATTAAAATATTCAATTTTCACAAATTAACTCTTAATTCGATTTTAAAAGTTCTAAAATATCGTTCTAACTTCAATATGATAAAATAAAATTTTACAAATCATTCTCAATCATATTTAACCCAATTTTCAATTATTTCTGTATTTTCACATATTAAATTATCGATTTAATTATCCAATTAAATCCAATTATTCGAAATAAAATTTATTCGACTTATAAATTCACTTATTAATATTTAAAATTAATTAAATATCCAAATTTTAATTAATTAAAATTCTGGGTCGTTACAGTATATTTCCCTTAAAAGATTTTTAAGTATTTCGAGTTTTATAAATATATGAAGCTTTTGACTTAAAATTTGATTAATGCTTTAATTATAAAGGTGTGTTGGTTTTCTATAAGTTAAAATTTTATAAAGTTAAAAATTGATTTTAAGTTGAATTAAAGATCTTTATTGATGATAAATAACTTAATGATTGAATTTGACTTAATATGGGAGTTTTAAATCTAACTTAGTAATTGTTATGAATTTTACATTATGAAATGGACATGTTTTCTATAATAAATAATGTATTTTGAACTAATAAAATGGAATACAGTTTTAATTGGACATTTGTAGTAAAATTTATTTAACTGGAAAATCATAGTTAATCGATGTCTAAATGAATAGATCTACAAGGAAAATTTGATTGTTATATTAACTATGATAAAATATTCTTTTGTGGAATGTTATGTTTTGCAAAATAAATAGTTATGATTTTAAAATGGAAAAATGTATCTTAAATAATGACTTAACTTGATAGTTGGAAATTGGGTTTTAAATAAAATTATTAAGTTAAGTAAATAAATGAAAATTTAGTTTTGTTTATGAAGTGGCTAATTTTAAAATAAAGTGTTAAGTTATTTGTCAAAGTCGAGTTAAGGAAGAATGTACTTTTGACTTAACAAATGAATCTTAGTTTAAATTGGATGTTTATTGATAAAATTTTATTTTATTAAATCATAAGTTGAATGATGTCCAAATAAAGATTTTTGAAGCAAAAATATATTTTTTATAAGTTAAATGACTAAAAAATAAAGTTTTATTGTTTCTGAAATGTTATAATAAAATCTGGAATTTCATTAGTACCACTTCAGAAATGTTGTATTTATAAGATAGCATTTGCTAAGTGCTGTAAATTCTGAAACTTAACTAGGTTCTGAAATAACTAAATAGCTACTACATCACTTTATAAATATTGTTGTTTCTAAACTGAACTATTTAAATACTAAACACCTATTACAGCACTTTATAAGTGATGTTGTTTCTGAAATTGAGCTGTTTTGAAATAACAACTAAATACCTACCATAGTACTTCGTAAGTGTTGCTGTTTTTGAATTTGACAATGTTTTTGAAATACTAATATATCTACCGTAACACTTTATAAATGCTGTTGTGGCTGAAATTTACAATGTACTGGGAATTTTATAATTAAATGAATGAACTTAGAAATGCTACAACTTTGAAATGAATATTATTTAACATTGAATTTAAATGATTTAAATGAATATTATTTTAAAAGGTTACGACTTTCTAAGTATTATGATTTCAAAATGATAATAATTCAAGGTGTTATGATTTCAAAGGATTATGGTTTTAAAGTGTTTTGGTTTCGAAAGGGTATAACTTTGAAAGTACTATGGCTTTGGAAATGAATTTATTTGGAATTATATTTAATTAAGAATTGTCATTGAATATATTGATTGAAATCGAAGATCTAAGAATATGACTTTATAAAGTGGTTTGATTTAAGATGATTTAAAGGAATATTTCAAGTTTAATAAATTGAAGGAAATATCCAACGATTCGGAAATTTGGTTTTTATTTAAATGATATATTATTACATTGGTTTGAAAAATGGAAATTATATATTTTTGATTTGGTTTTGAAATGGATATGACAGTTGGTTTAAAGTATAAACTATTTTGAAATAAATATCCATGGGTTATAATAACGTTTGGTTGTTAAAGAGACCGGGATCGGATATGGGCATACTCTCTATTGATACCGAAAACCACTTTAATAATCGTGCACGCTGTGGAGATTCCAGAATGAAGTAGGATGGTGGCGACGTCCTTTGAGGTATGAATGTGGACCCGACTCCCGTGAGTTGGCATAAGGTGGCTAAAACAGGAGCGATTCCGGACAATGAGGTTGCTCCTCTGATCGGACACACTTCTTCATATGTCATTCTATTACTTTGTGATTGATTGGTGCGCACCTTTGATTTTTGAGAGTGTGGCTCGAGTTGGACGGTAGTGGCTGCTACACGCTACCACTAGTCCGGATAGTAATTGGTATATCTACTCTGGCATTACCTAGTTGTGCCGTGTCACCTACCCTAGGGAGCCCTGTACGAGTTTGGTTTTCTTCGGTAGCCCATGGGGTATCCTCTGGTGGCTTCCCGATTAGGAGGGACCATGATACTGGATGGACTAGTAGAACTATTATGTGTTAAGGTGGAAAATGTAAAGCCGTAACGCTATTTAAAAGTAAGTTTATTTTACTGTAGACATTATAATAATAGCGAAATATTACTACATAGTAAATAGTTTGACGGATCCTTAGAGGATGGACGGTCCCAAACATCCTTTAAGTTACTTGTACCTCATATTACAGTTTACTTGAGTTGGTTTATATTTTATAAGTATGTATGTCCTGAGTCGAGTGTTTTGTGTTTTGCTTTACGCTTGGGTCAGACTGAGTGATACAGCATTCGAGACCCACTTTCAGAGTTAGAGCTTTGCTTGAAGATGTAGCTATCTATTTCATTTCAATATTCAGTTGATTCCATGGATGTATTCAGCTTTATGCTTGTCTATCATATTGAAACTTCTGTTGTATCTTGTATAACTCTGATGTATTTACATAGTAGCTTCATGAACTACTATCTCTTTACTTCCGCTGCATTATGTTACTTCTTGTCTGTGATTTATTTATTTGTTATATATTCTGAGATTTGCCAAAATTTATATTTACAATTCGGTATTTTAAGTTATTCAAGCCCGACATGTGAGGATGCGAATAGTTGAAAATATCGGGTCGTTACATCATGAATACTAAATCAATGTCAAAGAAGATTGAGCATAACACTCTCTAATCTGCGTTTCTTTCTTTTATTCAATTTACGTGCGTGATTTTAATTTGGGCTTGGTTAGGGATTTAGGATAATAAAAATGTTTAGGTTTACGAGAGAGAAAAGAGCGGTCGAAATAAAATTTCACCCAAATTTAATGAAATAAGATAAGTAGGCAGCGTTTATTTATTTGTTTTTATTTTTTCTAAATGGATATGGTAAGTGCTACGCATACGGACAGATGTGTATGATAAAATTGTACGATGATTTTATGTACATCGGTTATCTTAATATATTGACGGAATACGTCTTAATGTATGTTAAAATATTACTTTTTAGAAAACCTATCAAAATATGACTCAACCCATTTATCCCACTTATAAATGGGTTGGGCCAGACCTTTTATGAATTTTATTAAATGCGTTATGGGTTGGATTGACTCATTTTAAGCAGGGTTATAAATGGATAATCCATCTATCCATTTATTAAAAACTTAAAATTTGAAAATAAGAATTTTGAACCCACATTGTACTTTTTCATGGAGACTGACAGTTGTATTTAGAAAATAATATGCTACCCCATCCTCATATTTGAACTCCACCTAGTGCAGAAGCCGCTATTTTTTTGTTCAGACTGTAATAACTTCTTCATACTAACTCGGAATCAGGCGAGACTTCGACCGATGAACTCTCTCCTGTATTACGGACGATATGAAACACTCAGATACTTCATTTCGTAAACGCATGCTATAGTTCTCCATGGATACTAACAGTTGTATTTAGAAAATAACAGGCTACCACATTCCCATATTTGAACTCTGCCTAGTATAGAAGTCGTTATTTTTTTGCTCAAGATGCAATAACTTCTTCATACTAGCTCGGAATCAAGCAAAATTTCGATCGATTAACTCGTACATAAATTACTGACAATATGGAACACTTGGATACTTCATCTTGTGAACGCACATTGTAGCTCTCCATGGGGACTGACAATAGTACTTAGAAAATAACAGGTTACCACATCCACGGTATACAGATTTGATCGAAAACACACTTTTTCTATACGGAGCCCGCGTGAGTTTATCCTCCTCGGCAAGTTAAGGCAGCTGGAGCTCCAGTACTGCTTTTGTGAATATTTGAACTCCACCTAATACAGAAGACACAATTTTTTTAATTCAGACTATAATAACTTCTTCATACTAGCACGGAATCAGGCGAGATTTGGATCGATTAACTCTCACATAAATTATGAATAATATGGAACACTCGGATACTTCATTTTGTGAACGCATAATGTAATTCTCCATGGGGACTGACAGTTGTACTTAGAAAATAACAGGCTACCGCATCCCCATATTTGAACTCCGCTTAGTGCAGAAGCCGTTATTTTTTTTCCAGACTGCAATAACTTCTTCATACTAATTAAGAATCAGGCTAGACTTCGACCAATTACTCCCACCTAAATTATGGACAATATGTAACAATCGGATACTCCAGCTCATTAGCGCACACTGTATTTCACCATGAAGACCGACAATTATACTTAGAAAATAACAGGCTACCATATCCGTATTTGAATTTTGTTCAAAATTAGAATTAAAATTTTAAACTTTTAAATTTTGTTTTTTATCGAAATTCAAAACGTAAAATAATTAAATTATAATTATTTTGTATTTATTTGTTTTTTATTAGTTAAATCAAATTTAAATCTTTAAATGGATTGAATGAGTAATCGCTTATTAAATGGATTTGGTCATAAATGGGTCGGGTCATAAATGGATCATAAATTGGTTGGGTCAAACTCGATCCAACCCATTTTGATCTAACCCAATCCGTTTGACATGTCTACTTTTTAAAGATGAATTATATGGCAGACATGCAATAACGATGGTTAACTAGCATTGGGCATGATTTTTGAAGCGACTTGTGTGTTGCGTCCTAAAGCTAATTCATTTTTCTAATTTTATTCCCCACGTCAACATGCGTCTACATGCATCTTTCCCCTGTCCAATGACTATCATATACCAAAATAATCGAATCCTTCAACAGCTGCATTGTTAGAACAAACAGTTGAAGTATTCCATATATTCTACTATTATAAGTGTTCAAACTTCTAATTTACACTTTAGCATTCTAAATTTTGCATTTAATTAAACCAAAAAACTGAAGCACATTAATGTTTTAAAACTGAACGTCAGTATAAAATATTGATCTCAATAACATGCCACTTATTAAGAGTGTTAAAAAGTGAATCAAAATTAAGCTTGAAGTTTGGTAGAACCCACAAATATTCCACAATTAAATGGTTCCATAAATTGTATTGATTTATCTTCAAAAGCATACTTCACGTGCACATTCATCTATCTAACCAAGTATAAGATATGCACAAAAGTAAAATTAAAAAGAGCAAACAAACAAAGCAATCGCATTGTACAGTTAAACCTACCACAAGGACATAACGAATTATAGCTTAATGCTACGTGCTTATCATAAATTACTGATTGCACCCAAGTTTTAGTGTAATAACAACAAAAAATGATTAAATGAAATGTTTAATTTAATGCCTGAAACCAATCTATTAAATAATAGTAAAGTAGAAGAATTTGAAGCCCTCTAATTAATTCTAAGAGTTATCTATGTTCTCCTTAATTCTCTCCAAGTAGATATTTTATTTTCAAATCCTATGATTTACCAATTTACAATCATTTGCTACTAAACTTTTTACATTATCTTACATTTGAACACCTACTATTAAAAGAATCTACAGTTATTCACAAATATTTCACGGTTCTTTCCCAAAATTTTACATTATAGTCCACACATTTAAATTAATTATATAATCTAAAATTTAAGCTAATTGACAAACTTAATTAACTAATATTTATTAATAAATCCTAAAAGATGAAATTTTCAATATGTATGTTATATGTGTATAACAAATTGGTAAAAAAAAAATCATTTAGATGCAAATATATATAAATTATATACATTAATGACAATAACAAATTTTTTTATAATTTATTTACAAAATGAATTTATCATACATTGCACCGTAAAATTCTATTAACTTCAAATACCTAAAAATTTAATTTTTTTTACAATTACTTACAAACCTTTCTCAATTATGTTTTAATATTTTACATTCAAGTCTATATATTTAACTAATTGTGTAATCTAAAATTTAAACCATTGAAATAAATATGATTAACTAATATTTATTAATCCATCTGATAAATTCTAAAAATAAGAGGATTTCAATATATATAATATTCATGTATATGAGAAACAGAATAAAATTATTTCTTCTTTATTCGGATATATGAAGATATATAAATCACATAACATAAAATGTATACATAAATAATAGTTTCATTTATCTCAATAAAATATCGTACGTTACATAACATAATTTCATTTTTAACAACCTTTAAAAGATAAATTTATATTTTACAACATTATGATGTGAACGCACAGATTCAACTGATAACATTCTCACTTTCAACATGTTATCAAACCAGACCCAACTCATAACTCAACTAAATACTACATAGCATTATTTTGCAACTATCAAAGTTGTAAGCTTGACCATTCTACAAGAACTTGAAATCTATGGTTAAGTGAAATAGTAAAATTGTTTAAAATGAAAACTTAAAAATGAATAAAAATTCACGTCTGATTCAAAAAAATAAAATTCACATGCAGATAACGTAACCATATAATCTATGCTCTTCTCAATACGAATTTGTAAAAAACTCTTCTCAATTTTAACTTTTTACATTTAACTCCTTATATTTAATTAGTTATGTCGATTAATTCAAATTATTCAAATAAATTCAATTATTTATGTTCATTGATCCATTTATAAATCCTTCAAATAAATGATAATTCAATATATATACAACAATCATATTAACAAAATAGTGGAGTTACATATTCACCTATATATATTATATAAAGTATATCACATAACATAAATCATTTACATATATAGTATTAACAATTTTAATTTATAATTTTTTTGAGTTGGGACATTCATTTTTACAGAGATAGGTAGTTAGCGAGTATTGAACCCTCAACCTTATATCTGAGCATCGCAAATCATTTTGGTTTACAATTAATACATCATAATAAATTTATCAAATATATTGCATAATTAAAATATATTTTATCAATAATGAAAATATAAATAATATTTTTAACAACTTTACCGTGTGCAACGCACGGGTTACACAACAGTAAATAATAAAAGCGGATGCTAGCCTTGTCTACAATGCACTTGGATGGTGCGGTCCAAACCTTGGTGTCCTTCTCATGATGTCGACATAAAAAAGCATCAAAATTGCTTAGTGGCAGATCCACAAACTCATGGCAGCAATTTTTGCATCTTCCCCTTGGTTTTAAATTTTGTTTTAAATCCCTTCAACAACAGCAACAGCCTGGTGCACTCCGCCATATCTGCAATTAAAGATTGGACATGGGCAATAATATACCAACAACGTTTCAAAATTGTATTACAAAACGTAGACGGAAATCATACTGCGGGAAATTTACCTAGTGAGTAGAAAAATATAACCAATATCATCTTACTTCATTAACAAAAAGTTGGCATTCTCTGCAGTACATTGTACTATTTTCTCACCTGGACTTCGTGACCGCGTGCGGATGGTCGTTAAGTATACCGATAATCTGTATATCTGTGTCAAATCCTATATAAATTTATCCGAAGCGGTGGAGGCTTGGATTAACGGATGGTTTTACTGTAGCCTTCTTAGGAGTTTACCGGCCTGTCGGGTTCTCTTGGGTTTTTCAAAAAAAAAAAAAAAAAACTTACTGCAGTTTGTAATTATAAATGTAGGTCACTATAATTATGTTAATATCACATATTCATTTGATTAATTATATACGTTTTTTCATTTGGATAAAACATCAAATTGACTAAATGAGGACATTTAAATCGTGAGCTATACAAAAAATATCACAATAATATGGTGGACATAATTTCATTACACGTTAGTATATTATGTTCGTACACGGATCTACATGAACTTCACTTTATGTTAAGAGCAGCGGTGCAACTACAGATAGGGATTCGATATATACTACTGACTATACGTATAGAACATACAATCTACTTTAATCAAGAAAATATGATTCTGAACTGCATGCAGTAGATTTTTAATAGGAGTAGGCGACGGGAAGCCAAAATTAACTATTAGTTAAGAAACAGTTGCATATTTGTTGTGACGTCGCTTATATGAACATTGAAAAAGAATTACGCTTTTGGAATAAGCTATTTCAACAAATTGTTTCATTGCAAATCAACAAATTCTTATGAAACTAAAAAGGTTGTATAGTTACTTAAATTTCCATCCTGAATGTTGTGGATCAATTTCAAGATAACCAAGACCATCCAAGTTTAATGTTTTCAAACTGATGCTAAATTGTTAAGTCCCTCAACACAGCGTATATGGTAAAGATCCCTTCAGTCAAAGTCGATTTTAACTGTATATTGGAATTGGAAAACACCAAACAGCAACACAAACAAACCCAACCCCCCCCCCCCCCAAAAAAAAAAAACCCACCAAAAACCCCCCAACAAACCCTCTCCACCCAGGCAAAAAAAAACCCATACCATGTATAAAATAATAATGATGCACTACAAAACAAGACGGCTTTAGCGACGACAAACAGGCCGTTGCTATTTAGCCCACCGCTACACAGTAAAGCGACGGCTCCGTCATCAAAATAACGATGACTGGCGATGACTTGTTAGACACGTGGAAAATAAGATATCACAGGGATGATGCCTCAAGTCGTCACTAGCTGTCGCTAACCTGAGCCGGTTGGCCGTTGCTAATCTGGGTCATTTGGCCGTTGCTAGCCGTCACTAACCCGAGACAAGTTTTCTGAACCAATTCCGTCATTCAATTCAATCCATTCAACCACACAACCAAATTCATATCCCTTTTCAACACATATACATTCAATTTCACAGCTAATACCACTTCATCGATCATATAATCTCACACATTTTACAAATAATCATATATATAACGCAACATATAATTTTACATAGACATTTCATCACCGCTATGTAAATATATCATACCAATCAAATGGAACATTCCAAATCCATCAAACAATGTAAACGTACGTACAAATATTATCTATCAGTCACATGTACACAAATGTCCACTAACACATCGAACACAACAACCAACGAACATGTATCAAATATATACACAAATGTCACATAACTGCAAAACAAGATGATGAAAATCCGACAGAAACACAAGCATACCTACTCATCGTCGTCACTCGACCCATCCTCTCCAAGCATCGTCCCATGCTGTGTCAAGTAGATGCTCGTCTAGCTGGTGCACCAATGCGCTCTTCCTCCAATCGTTTTCTCCTCCAGCTGTTTTTTCGTTTGAGCAATCTCCTCCTCGGTTTGGAATCTCCTACAAGCCCTCTGTGACATTAACGCCTATGAAATAGTTGATATCTAGTTATAATTTATGAACATTATAAACAGTATGAACAAAAATGTTGATTAATTTATATGACTAATATTTACAATTAACTGTTATACATTGGTTGCAATTTATTTGTTTCCATTATTCAGTTTCCTTATTCAATTTACAATTTGTTCAGTTAAGGTTAAATTCATTTGCATGTGTAAATTAATATATTAGTAAATGAAGAAGTTTACCTTCTGATTTTCATAACTGTACTGCCTATTTCACGAAGGCGGATCAATAATAACATCCCAAATAAGGTTTGACTTCTCAAACGTTAACTCTGCCCAACCGGTGGACTGCGCTACTCGTGCCCGCTCCGCTTCATATCTCTCCTGCAATTTCGAACAATAATTTGACACGATAAATATACAATTTGAAGTTTATGAAATGTGAAATAAAGATATATGAAACGTTGTCATTAAGGTTAAGCATGTTTATCAATACAGATCTAGATTTATCGTCTGTCCACTCATATGAAACGTTACCTTTTTCATCCGTCTGCTCAACGACATGCGTGACCATGAACACCTCAGCCATAGTAGGCTCGCGATTGTAACTCGCCACCTGAAAATATATACATATTTATTAATAGTTGGCTTGGAAGCGCAAACTTTTGGTCCGACCTCAAACTTTCGAAAATACCCTTTACTTATATATGATTCAACGCTCATCAATGTATGTTACCGAATCCCTTTAAAGTTGCATCTAACAAATCAAATCAATTTACATATTCAACACATGCCTTTACAATATTAATAAATATTAATATCACTTGAAAATAAGACACGATAAATAGTTTTTTTACAAATTCAAAACGCTCAAATATAATCAAATCTTAATGTCACTTTAAAATATGATATAGCAAATGAAATTCCTCTACAAATTCTTTCTTTATTACCTAATAACAAAAATATAAATTCAAGCTACTAAAAAAAATTAGATACCAAAACTTAAAAATAAAATCTTTATTGATAGTTATCTCGAAAGTGCAATTTGTTGGACCGACCACGAAGTTCCAAAATTGTCCTTTATATGTATTTCTTTAGTGACAGTTGTAATATATTTGCTGCTATCACACTCTTTTTGTGTCAGTATGAAATAACAAAAATGCCTCTGTATATATATTATTAGAATTCAACATCGCTTAAAAATAGGACCTGACAATTAAGCTTTATTTACAAATTCAAAATTTCCTCTACAAATATTTACCAAGTCTTAATATCACTTAAAATAGGATCCAATAAATAAACTATTTTACAAATTCGGTTTTTATTAATTAATAATATAAATAAAAATTTAAACTAATAAAAAATTAGATAATGCAACTTAGAAATAAAAATCCAAATTAAGTAAGTTTGATTCAACACCAAAATATGACTAAATTTTTGTGAAAATTATTTTCTTTTGAACGTATTAAACAAATACAAATTGTATAAAAACAATTTAAATGACTTCATCATGCGCGAAGCGCATGCCGTAGCGCTCGTATGAATAAACAATGTTACATATATGATTAAACAACATTTTAGATTTTTATAAACACAATTTATAAATTTACCAACTCTCTCTTATGTTCTTGAAAGAATTTGAAGCCGCCACGGTACAAAGCAGGATTTTATTCCTATTTGCATGATTCCGGGCAGATAAGTCCTACAAATTTAGATACACAATTAGCTAAATTACTGCAACTAACATATGAAATTTTAAAAAAAAATTAACAATAATACAAAAGTATATAACTTTCTTTCACTTCTGCAGTATCCCAGATCCGGAGATACTCAGCCCACACATCAACGCCCATCCAATTGTGTTTTTACCTGCATTTTTAGCATTAAACAAAGTGTCCCTATAATTTTTTCTTATCCTTTTATTTCATTGATTGGTAAAAATATGCATATTCTCTGGATCTACACGCATGACTGTCTGCATATTGAAATTAGTTCGAATTATGTACATTATATTAATTTTCATCTGAAATTCAAACTTATACTTACGAGTACAGCCAATGTATTATTGTTGATATGCAGTGGGATGTCGTCTCAATGATTACGAGTACATTATATTAGTTTTATAATTCATTTCAGATTAAATGATTCAATAAAATTTCGACAGCATTTCCTTTTTGTTCCCTGTATTATACACAAATGCATGTACACAGGGAACGAGAAGGAAGTACTGTCGAAATTTTGTAAATCGTCTAAAATGAAATGATTTATAAAATGTAATTAGTTTATTATGTTTGTAACTTGTCCAATACAGGGACAAAACCGACAACTGTTGTATCAGATTAATATCGATGTCCGTTCTATTAAAAAACGAATATCCATTTAACGATCATATACAACACCTGGCAGACATGGCCAAAAACTCTCTAAGAGATTAAAAAAAAAATTAAAACACATTTTACAATTCATTCAATTATTTAAATATTTATTAATTAAATTCGAAAATTTAAAACGTATTTTATAATTTATTCAACTATTCTTATATTCATTTCTTAATTATTATTTTTACAAAATCAATTTTAGTGGAATATTTGTTGTTGTTATATACATTTCTTAATTTTTTACAAAATCGATTTCATTAAAATTATTTATTGTTATCTTCATTGCTTGATTTGTTTACAAAATCCATTTTACTAGAATATTTGTTGTTGTTATGCTCTTTTCAAAATTTGATAATTCATTCAACTATTTAAACATTTTATTTAATAAATTTGAAAATTTAGAACTTATTTCAACATTCAGTTAACAATTTAAAATGTTAACTTAACTATTTTGTAAACTAAAATTTTAACTTACTATTTTACACTGACCGCTAAAACTTATAATTAACACACACTTATCAAACATTGTACACATATCAATAAGCATATATTAATCAACGGATGGCGACGGCTTGTGGAGGCGGTTGGCGTCGGCAGAAGGTGGTTGGAGGCGAGGGTTGGAGGTGGCAGCAAAAAAATTGAGGGAAAGTTGAGAGCCGAAGTGATGAAACTATTCTTGGCTGTGCTATATCACCCGCGGTTAGGGATCGTCGACGACGGCTAGCGACGACCTTCTTTTTTAGCCGTCACCAGCCGTCGCTAGTGACCGTCACTGAACTAAAAATGTTTTGTAGCGATGAAATATGTTATTAACACCTTAATCAAAGGCTACATGCTAGAAACTAACACTGCCATGTAAAAGGCATTGCAGTTCACATGATGTCATGAACACTGACTTGGTGAAACAAATTCTCATGTAAAAAGAATAAAATGGTACAAGAAATGAAGTTGTGGACAATTCATTTTCCCTACTGTGCATATTTGATGGCTAAATGTTTTAGTAATCCCAATCATTATTAGCTAGGCCTTCTTTTTTCAGAATCGAAGAAGTATTAATCATGTTATTGTCCACCCAAGTCTACTTCCCCTAGGAAGATGATAATGTCCATCCAAGTCTAGTGACTCAAAATATCAAATAAAAAATACATGTGTTTTTTTTTTTGAAATGGTACTTAGATATAATATGTCCCTGTGACAACAAACCACAAATCATGTGTCAATAAATGTCGAATCACATTACGCAAGTTTCGAACTTATGACCTCTCGCATCAAAATCGAATCACTTAACCAATGAGACAATGGTGCTTGTAAAAAAAATAAAATAAAAAAATACATGCGTTTATCTCGGTGTAAACAAGCCCAAGATACTCAAAATTGTTAAAGTATCACTGCTAAACTGATATAGGCACCTCTTAACGTCCTTATGTTGGGTATTATTGCTGCAGAACCAAAGACATTCAATGCACCAAGACACAAAAATACAACTAACATAAGAAAGCCTGGATTTCATCCTTACTTGACACAATGTGCAGGTTAGCAGACCAGAGCAGTTTGTCTGTAGACTGTCATATTTGGGAACACGGGTTGCGTCACATGCTCATCAGTAACAGCATACACGGCCAGTGATGTCAGGGGAATGGTAAGGTAATGACATACACCCGGTTTAGTAAGAGAAATCACCTAAATCAGGAACATTCTAATTATGTACTTAAAGTCGACAATTGTAGCAGTTGTAGTAAAAATGTTTCATAGGATTCTCACATGACTAACAATAATTAATTAAGTGTTCCATTGAGTTTAGTAAGAGAAATCACCTAACCTTTGATTCTCCTTTGTCCCATAGCAAGAAAATAAACCGGCAGTTACCGAGGAATCAAAGGCACATCTATTGTTACACAACTGACCTTCTTCCTGAATAAAAAGGAGGAAACGATTTTAATTAAGGGACCCCCTCCTCACTTTACATTTTCTTAATTAACTGCTCAAAACACCTAAGTTGAATAATACCACTACCACAAAATGTCTTATTAGTAAAAAATACCATTCAAGCCTAGGACTTTAATTCAGTTACTGTTTGCAACTACATCGAACTGTGTTTCAAATGACTATTGAATTTTAAAATTCATAGTCAAATATGTACAAATATTTCAAGATATGAACTGTAAAAGAGCAACTTTTGTCTGCATATTACGCTACACTTTTACATGATAGATTCATATATGCCTTGTAATCTGTGATTGGTAGTATGTAAAGCATTAAATTGGGGCAGTGGTATTTAATGTTATAAATGCAAGTGCGTTTTATTAATATATTTCTTCATTGTGGGGTGGGAAAGAAGTGAGCATAAAGAATAAAAAGCACAAATACATTAATTTGTCATTTACTCTCCTGTAACATCTATTTGTCATGCTTTGCTATCATTTATTTGACTGTAATTTAGTATACATGTCACACAAAAAGCATAAAAAAATAAGATAATGTGAACATATAAGTGAATACAACTTTAACGTGAATATTGTGCATGACTGAGTGGAAACATATATGATCACTGTGTTGTAAGAAAACAAAAGAAATGATAATGTCTTTTATTCTTTTGTATGAAGTTTATTACTCTTTTATTCTTTTTATTCTTTTCACAGTTGTAATCTTCAGCCAAGTATATATCATATAAGTCGATGACATTAATTCAAAGTTATGGTTCGACTTTCAAATCTATCATGATCAGTACGAACCTTTTTGTTTGCAAAGGCTTGAAAAGAGCATCTAATAGATGTCTTGGGGTGGACTATGCCAGAATGAAAATGATATTTTGTTTTTTAGTTAGGCTCTTGTATTCAACATTGTCATCGAAGGTCAACTTATAGTCTGGAGAATCAAAGTAAAAGAAAGTATTTTGAATATATCATTAAATTTACGCGATTCAAATATTTTTCAGAGAAAACAAGAAAACAATTAATTGATTCATTCAATCAAATAATTAGACTATATATAAAAAGATAAACAGGAAGGATATGTGTGATATCTTTTAGAAAATGAAACTAAATAATTAGCCAATCACAATTAATTAGTAATTCATTTGTTATATTAAGAAATAAATATTTAGACATGGAGAATCAATCAATCAAAGGAAAGATACGAAAACCAAGATTACGTCATATATTTGTACTAAAATCAAATCATCCAATTTGGAAAGATATTTGAGTAATCAGAAAATTAATTTTTTTTAATATCCAAACAACCCTTCATTAATAACTCTATCTAAATAAAGG
The DNA here is from genome assembly GCA_030765085.1 of Allium cepa. Classification (NCBI taxonomy): domain Eukaryota; kingdom Viridiplantae; phylum Streptophyta; class Magnoliopsida; order Asparagales; family Amaryllidaceae; genus Allium; species Allium cepa. Next base: position 624,567,639 of record CM060932.1, on the reverse strand, counting down.
AATTTCATCTTCATATGCAAGTGAGTGAGAGAACATCCACCATTATCATTTTCTTCAGTAAACCCTAATTTCTGCAGTCAATCAATTATGGATTTTGTGCGTAAAGTCTTCGGATAAATTGATTATTCAATTTGTAATTATATGTTAGTCTCTCCATTTTTCTACCTATAATTTTATAATCTCTTTTTTTACTCTCTTTCTTCATTGAAATAAAGAATAGTTGTTGGGTCCGTTAACCGAACCGCGTTAAATCTGTGTTCTCCGCTCTTTTGTTTTTTCTTTGTTTGGTGACTATTTTTCATTGAATTTGTGGTTGATAATTAGTCGACAAGTTAGATTTTCTTTTGATTGTTTCTACGCTTTAGTATTCCGCTGCAGTCTTGGAGTTAGTGCATATTAATTGAAATTTCCACACAACGTATACATCCCATTACTTAATCTGATAACTTATTTCCAAATTGAAAATCTTTTATGCCCTGTTATGTTTTATATCTCCTATCAATATAATTTTCATCACTGTACTTGGTTGGACAAACTACATGTCAGCGGAAATTGCTCGGTTACAATTTTGAATTTTATTTCAGTATCTGATTGTGTTATACATGATTATACTGTTTTTAATTTCACTTCATATTCCATTCATGTTGCCTTGCACATTTATTTTACAATGTGATAATACTTTCGTAGTTGAGTTACTTCCGATGAGTATTACTCTGTATAATATTTTTTAATTTTTTTTATACATATACATATTGCGTTCGGCTTGGTTTATGAATTGTAAGAGCAGCTGAAGAATAATGGTTAGAAGCTCTTACTTCGCATGAAGCCACATGAGTATTTATAGACACCAAAAGGAAACTCATCGTGGACAAAACATTTCAGCTTCTAATAGATCGGATCAGTTTATCCTAAATAAACTTCATATTGTCTCTAATTTGGAGAAAAGGTTTGGTAGTACGTAAATAACACGTGAAAAAACAACAAAATACAATGTAATTTATGCATTTCAAGTTTTTACGTGGACAACATATTGAACATTGTTGCTTTCAGTTGACGTTGCTTGTCTTCATTGTTGCACTTATGCAGGTTGAGATGTTAAGCTCCTCTACATCAAATATGCAAAACAAACATCTAAATTGATAATTCTAGTTACCACATCAAAAGTTCGAAGCAGGAAAGTTTTAAGATACAAAAGTATAGTTATTTTAGATGCTTGTAAACAAGTGAAATTTGTGTATACAAACTGAAATTTATAAGCTGAACCTAAAATTTCATTAGCATGAAAGTTGTAAACATCAAAGTTTGTTGACATAAAATTGATTTATTTCAGTTGAAACACATTAAAGTTCTATAATATGATAAGTCTAAACTTCAATTATAATGCAGATGGTGAAATTTCTCAGATAAACACGTAAATGGTCAAGTATAAGCTTTTTAAAGCGAACGTGTTTTTAAAGATTGGTTAACTGACTGAACACCATGAATTTTGGCATCGAAATTGCAAATTTACAATAAAAGTATTAACTACCAAATTTTTAGGAGAACTCCCTATTAAAAAATGTGAGTAAACAGTATAAGCAAATGATGGATAATCGATCGAACTGAAACGAGCATACATGTTGGGTGAATATGAATCCACTATTCAACCAAAGTATCCTGGACAGTTGAATCATCACAGCATGTACACGTACAAATTGGAAATACTTTCATTGGTAATATAACTGAAGAAAACATTTTTATTGAAGTCCACATGGACGAGCTGTGCGCAAAAGAAACAGTACAATGCAGTATGTTTATTTTATTTTTAACATTTGATAGCTAAATAGGTGAAAAGATAATTGAATCCGATTCAACGACAAATTGCGATTTTAAATTTAACCATGACGCCAAGTGTAATAGACAGAAAAATGTCAATACATGCAAACATCCATAATTGCCCCATTGGGCAGTATACAACTACTATCTTAAACTTTGTATTTAGCTCAAAATTTAAGGTAGCGTTTGGTTTGCGTTTTGAGTTTTCAATTTTGAGTTTTCATGATCATTTTCAGTTTTTCATTTTGAAGATTTTCGTTATTTTCCAAAATGCGTTTGGATGTTCCCTTTTTGAAAACATGTTTTCAAAACTGAAAATAGAAAAATGCGTTTGGTTTGAAATATTGTTTTTGTATTTTGAAATTTTGAGTTTTCATTTTAGCAATTCAAACAAAATTAAATAAAAACTAGTGTCATTATATCCAGTTACTAATTAAAAATCAAAAATAGATAAAAGATAACACACTAAATTCTAAACACACTAAATTTTAAACATAATAATTAAGTATTAAACATAGCACAATATTTTAAAGTACATGAGGCCAAATTGTATAGGAATAAAATTACAATAAAAAGATTCATAATAGATCTTAGACAAATATAAAAGACGCATCAAACAAAGATAAAATCGAGAGACAACAACTCAAGCATCTTTCACAACAACATAATAGATATATCAACCATAAATTTTGTAAGCAACGTGTCCGAGATGTCTTCCAAATCATATCTGCACATGATAGTACGAATGTAAGACATATACTGGATCATTGCACAAAATTAGAATACAAATGAGAGTTAGTATTAATCTAAAATAAATATATCTGACAATTTTTTTATGACGGACAGGTTGCTAACTTAGAGGACGAAAGAACAGGCTCACGGGAGAAATATGGAAAAGTTAAAAGGAAGAAACTCCTAGCATATTCATATATCAACATAAGCATTCATATAACCTATTGTTTGAAATAATTTTTATACTGTTGAATGATGTACCAAATGTAACATGATATAATAATCAGATGGTGAATTAATTTATTGTTTAAACTTTAATTTGTTCAGAGACGATTCACATCGTAATGAAATAAGATGGAATGAATTTTGAATTTGAAGTAGAAATAAAATTGTACCTGAACTATATATGATGAGTTGTTCTGTATTCGTTCCACATCTGTGTGGCTAGTTGATCTCTAACTTGCCCCATTTGAATTGTTTGACTAACATTAAACTGCACAACTTCTTGTTCGTGACTTGACTCCAATGTGGAATGAAATATCATATTTTCGGATGAATATTCGGCAAATAGAGTATCCAATGCGTGCTCCTCCCGAATGAAGTTGTGTACTGTGCAACATGCAATTGGAATTTGTCTTTGTCTAGAAAGCGGAAAATTTGTCATCAGCTTTAAAATGGGAAATCTTGCTTTTAGAACTCCAATACAACGCTCAATGATGTTCCGACATGATGAATGTCTATAGTTGAATAAGTCTTCCTTTCCACGTAGTCTTCCTTGTCCATTATAGTCACGTAAATGATATCTTTGTCCACGATAAGGGGAAAGAAACCCAGGTATGTTTGGATATCCAGAATCAACAAGGTAAAATTGTTCTGCAAATAAATAACGAAAACCACCACTTGAGAAAATTGTATTTTTGCTTTAGCAAATTATAAATATTTGTAAAAATGTTTTTATCCATCATAAATAAAGTTATTTTAGAGTACCCCCTCGTGGCATTGGAAAGTTGTTGCTTGGTTTTGAAACCGCATCAATAAATACTCGGGAATCATTAGCTGTTCCTTCCCATCCAGCATATACAAATATGAATCTCATGTCAAAGTCACATGCAACCATCACATTTTGTGTCACGACATTCTTCCTTCCACGAAAAGAAGTTTGCTTTGAAGAAGGAGCCCATGCTGAAACATGCGTTCCATCTATTGCTCCAATACAATTCTGTCGTATGATATCAAATAACATATTATTTTTATTTTATTATCAAGTAAATAAATATTCTATATATATTTAACTATATCACCTTGAAATGAGGATATTTTCGCAAAAGACGTTCATGGACGGTATCTTGATTTTTTGGTTGAATTATCTCCGTGCCTAATGAGCAAACAGCTCGCAAAACTTTACGAAACCATTTTGAGATTGTATGATTAGAATGTTGAAAACGATCACCAATCACACTATAGCGTGTAGTGTGTCCTATAACCATCAAAAACATAGCAACCCCCTCCTCAACATCGTATCATCACTCGGACGAACGCTTGTTCCATCATCATCTTCAGCTTCTACATGCACATGCACTCCTTTGTTCAAAAAATTCTCTTCTAATTGTCTTTCTTCTTCTGAAGTAGGAGGTAGCTGAGTAGAAGCATTTCCTAGTCCCCCTGTAGCAGTTGTCCCACCGAAAATCTCTCCAAGAATAGCATAATGCTCACATCCTTCCTTTCTAAATTTCTTGTACTCGGTCTTGTTTTTCTATAATTGCAAAAGTAATATATTTCACATTAGTTAATTAGAATATATTCAAATATCATAAATTTTAATATAACTGTATATTTAAAATTTACAACGTATATTACCGTATAGAAGTGTTGCCAAACTTCCTCGGGAGCATTGACTTGATTTGTATTAGGATCCCATGTGACACCAGTATGTGCTAAAAGATCAGAAAATAGACGATGCTCGGAACGGAGACGGTTCCATTTTCCTTTTAGCTTGTCAATCCCGTAATCTAATTTCGTTGCTCGAATCATTTGCTGATTAATTTGGCCCCATACATCTTTTGTGAAAGTAGAACACTGTAATCTTCCAGCTTTCACATTTTCATAGAGAATATCAACAAAAATCTTCTCGTTCTTTGCGGACCATGACATTGGTTCTTTTGTTTTTCCACCTCCCATGTTCTATTTTTTAATATGAAAGCAACTTTATAAGCGTATGCTATTTGTGGACGGTCAATTATCTCTCTTTTTCTAAGCACAATCAAGATATGTGAGTTACCCAAGTTGCTCTTGAAATGATTGCATCTAAGATAATTTTTGCTACATTATTCTACACCAGGAATCAAGATAAACTTATCATATTTAATTAATTGAAACTTATCTGCTTCAGTTGTTTGTAAAGCAACTGTCGAGAAACGAAAGCACGGTCGAATGACACGTTTCAAGGTAACCCACTGTGGCCCATTTATTAACTTTTTTTTCTTCTAAATTTATACATATTTTTATTTTTTCTTTTGTTTGTTAATGAGTAATTCGAGTATTTTCTTATTTGTACATGAACCATCGTGAATGCCAATTTGTCTGGGCGAAGATATTTGTAAAAGAAAGATGTTTTTAAGGCAAGTAGAAACAGCCGAATTGAATGCTTCGAGTGCTTAATCGCATCACATTTTATTTTTTAAGTGGATCAAAAATTCTAAATAGCATGTTCATGTCGAAAACATACAGAAAATAATTTACAAATCGCTTTTTCGGTGTACTATAAGAAAACTTCATGTAGTAGTCAATGTGTAAACCAGAGAAAAAAAAAATCAACATAATTTGTGCTTTGTTTTTTATTTTTGAATGTATTTTGAAAAACTTCCAAAATATTTTATTGTACAAAAACAATATTATTTGGAACGTGCTTTGATAACAGTTTAATCATTTAAGGTGATTTTCAGAAAAGGTTTCAAAAAAGCAAATTTATCATAAACATGATTGACATTGATTTTTCTTATAAATACATCAATGCTACTGTAGAATAAATCATTACATACGGTCTAACTGGCATGATACAACATCATAAAGTAAGACTTGTTTGAAAATGGTGAAACTTCAGCTCCAACTGAATAAAACTAAAAGGTTTTATGCATAACAAGAAGTTTTAACGTTGATTCAAATCCAATTTACTACTAGGATCTAGGCAAATACGCTCATACAAATATTAGGTGACCACATTTCACTTTATGGGCGTCTATAAAATTAAATTATTCCCGGGCATTTACTGTTGGCATTTTAGTTAATATCATAGATTGGCTGAATGGCTATTTTCACTTTTTCTGGCGGTTCATAGCAACATATTTCATTTTATGAATCAAAAGCACGTCCTCACTAATAATATTAGGCACATAAAACGATCCAAACGAGATTCAAAGCAAACTCAATTTAGTTTTGAGCACATATCATCGTCTTTAGCACGTTGTAATTATTCAGCAAATACATATTTCAGTTCAATCTTTCAAATCAACTATAGTACTAGACTAAATGAAATTTACAAGATCAGTAAAGAAACCAACTTTCATTTCAGTGAATGTGCTTATATGAATATTAAAATAACTAAAATAACCAAGCACAGTGAAACTGTATGAATATTGCAATTAGCTTTTAATGCAGATAAGTGAGTATGATTCATAAATACATCAATTTTTATTTTATTTTTAGATTTTGCAAAATGCTTCTTCAGTAGAAGAGAGTATCTTTTTTTTTTAAAAGAATCTATGTTATAGTAGACAGGCATATGTTTGATCGTCCTTTTAGGAGGCTAGAACGTGGAGCCTAGTGTCATCCGGGTGCAGAAAAGAGACTTGGAACTACAAGAATTTATTAATTATGAATCCGAAATGCAGAAGGCATACTCAGGTAAACAAGGTAAAGAGGGTACCTTTTAGATATTGTAACTCTTGGAGCATGCACTAGAGAAATAAAGAAAGTTGAACCAGCTTTCAATTGTCAACCACTGGAAATCCTTTATTCAAGCTGCTACATAAATATAAAAGTGCTTTAAGCTTAAGTGGACACTAAAGCCATTTTATCTCCATCATCCATAACAAAAACATAGTATACATTTATCAAGATGATGTTAATCACACAACAACAATTTTTTTTTGGATGTTAATCACACAACAACAAATGCAAAGTTATACTATGATGCTAAAAAAGACATACATATTAACCTACAACTATTAGCTACGTCATTAAAATATCTCATAAGGTATTATGTCATTAAAATAACCTTTACTTGTCTGCAAATGAATAATGACAAAACAAAAAATTTCTTTAGTAAAAATTGCAGTACAAAGCATGAGGTATGTAAGATCCTACAGCTTAAAAAGGGTGAACTTCCCATTAGACATTTGGGTATGTAATAATCTTTACTATATGAGATCACTTGACGAGGCAATGTGGGTTGTATTCTCATGTACAGTCAGCAACTGCAGCCATCTGGGAAGATTTTTTTTAATTTTTTAATAAAATTGTTGCTCAACAACTTTACTACTTGAGCATCTTATCTGATACAGTAAACTATATTAGGCATTAAAAATTAAAAATATATTAGGCATAATATAATCTATATTAGGCATTAAAAATATATTGTTGTTCAAAACCATGAATCCAGATGACAAGAACAAATCTCAGATATAATCTATATTAGGCATTAAAAATTAAATATATTATTGTGCCTACATAATATTATACGTGCCCAATAATATTGCGTTTGAGATCTATGCATGCTGCAAAACTAACCGACTACCAAATCCAAAATCAATTGATGAAAACAAACTTAGCCAAATCATGATTCAGACCGTCGGCCTTCGATTTTATAAAGCAGACATGCCTGTCGAACTGAAATACCATAAATAAAATCGGTAATAAAGCACTTACTATGTACGTAAATCGACTTCAAAAAACATATTTGATTCACTGATTAAAATTGGATTTCGAGCAGATGTTTCCAGCAATCTTCGATTAGGGTTTCTAGCAAATGTTTCCAGCTGAATCTTGGATTAAGGTTTTCGAGCAGATTATAGATCCATATAGCAGAAATTTTGATAATCGACGAAAATGTTAAGAAGAAGAAAGTGCGGCCAGAAAATGAATTAGGGTTTTCTAATGCGTTTGCGTCATTTTTTGCATTTTTCGGTTTTCGATTTTCAGTTGGGCCTCAAAACGGTGAAAACGAAAAAATATTGTTTTTAGTTTTCTGTATTGGGCCCATTTTGAAAAATGATGGTTTTTCAAAACGAATTTTTCAAAACGATAAAAGAAACAAGTTTTCGAAATTTTTCAAAACTGAAAACTGAAAATGATTTGAAAACAACAAACCAAACGATGCCTAAGTTTCGGTACCATGTGACATTCACCAGTATGCTGCTCCGACTATCTCAGCATGAGCATGGTACATTTTAAAAAATAACTGAATTACAGATGGTTCAACTACAACTCATATATTGAAATGGGACAAACGTTTGTGGATGATCAGAGACAAATAATTAAATCAAAGAATTTTAAAAAGTTGACTGCAGTTAGTTTAGCAAAAATTGCAAAGATAGGTAAAGATGTTCAAATATCAGTATATGGCAGTTAGAGAAATTCAGTGTGGATGAATGAGTTGTGCTGCATAACAGAGCAGCATTAAATGTTTTACATGGAACAGACCAGTTTGTGTCAAAAGGTTAGCATATCAGACCAGTTTGTCTGTAGGCTATCATATCTGGGAACACTAGTTGCGTCACATGCTCATCAGTGACAGCGTACTCAGCCAGTGATGTCAGGGGAATGGTAAGGTATACACCCAGTTTAGTAGGAGAAATCACCTAAATTAGGTACGTTCTAATTATGTACTAAAGCCAATAATTGTAGCAACAGTACTAAAAGCCAACAATCGGGCAATTCCTCAAGCGTGAAACATGAAAGACCTCATGAACTGCCGCTAGCTTTTCCGAAAGCTCGACTGAATATGCAAGTTTCCCACCTTTTCCAAAATCGAAAAAGGCCCAATAAACCTTGGTGTCAACTTTTCTAAAGCCCTAAACCTCATAACCTTCCTAAGAGGGGAAACCTTAACAAACAGTCTCTAACCGAAAACTCAAATTCCTTTCTTCGCTTCCCGACATAGGACTTCTGACGGTCTTGTGCAGCCTTCATTCGTTGCCTAATCATCTCCATCTTTTTCGAGGTCTCGCAGATCAAATATGGTCAAAGCAAAATTTTGTTGGTAGTTTTCCACCAACAATTTGACAATCTGTGTGACCTCCTGTATAACGCTTCAAAGGGTACAATATCAATCGTTATTTGGTAACTGTTGTACGCAAACTCTACTAAAGATAAATGTTGCTCTCAATGTCCTTCGAAATCCATAATGCAAGTTTCCATTATCCAAAATCATGTTCACCTTTTCTGATGGACCGTTTATCTGAGGGTGGTGAGCGGTGCTAAGATTCAAAATCGTTCTTAGGAATGACTGCAAACTTCTCCAAAATTCGCTAGTGAACAAGAGGTCTCTATCATTAACAATACTGATTGGAACTTCATGCGGTCGTATCACTACTCTTATATAGATTTGTGCTAGAGATGCTATAGTCCTATTATCATATTGAAATAAAGTGAACACTTTTAGTGAGTCTATCTACTATAACCCAAAAACCTCATTGCCTCTTTGAAACCTAATCAATCCATCTACGAAGTTCATCAATGTATGTTCCTACGGCAATAACACCCTTCCAGGCTTCTCCTATTCCATTTTAATCTTTTGGAATGTTAAATACTAGAGACAATTCACTTCATATCTCTATACATTTTATCTCCACCGGGGTGAATAATTATCCTAGAATGGTGATACTCCGCTAGCACTTTCTCCAAAACTTCCTCCACCATTGGAACATATAGGCATTCATCTCTCCTCGATCATCCCCTTTTGTCTATTGTATATCTAAAGACATGGGAAAAACATTCTCCTCTACTTGGCTTGCCTAAAATGCCTACTGTTGTCACATCTTTCTTCTGCCCTTGCCTAATGTGGTTCATCAATGCTAGCACAACCTCCATTGTTGACAAATAGCATGGAGTGGGTTTTGTTGGTGGTTGGAAATTAAGATTTGAGAGAAACTCCAACTGCCACTGGTCATGTATAACACTAAAAGTAGCATGCTTTCGGCTAAGGGCGTTGACAACAACATTACTTTTTTCGAGGTGTACTATATCTAAAAGTCATATGATGCTATAAACTTCATCGACCTCTGTTGCTTAAGATTCAAATGTTTTTGGAAAAATAGGTATTTTAGGGATTTGTGGTAGTGAATAACTCAAACTTTTCTTCAAAAGATAATGCCTAAACATCTTCTAAGTAAAGACGATAGCTGCTAACTCCAAGTCATGAGTTTGGAACCTCTTCTTAATGTCCTTCAACTGCCTACTTGTATACGCTATCACTCTCCCTTCTTGCATAAGAACGGCTTCTAGCTCTATACCGCATGCGTTGGTGTAAACAGTGAAATGCTTCGTCCCATCCAAAATGGTAAGTACCGAAACGCTAGTCAACTGCTCCTTTAGCTTCTCGAAGGATTCTGTGCATATCTCATCTCATGCAAAAAGCTAAAATTTTCTTGGTTAAGTAAGTCAGTGGACCGCTATATGTGCGAAGTCCTGGATGAACTTCCTATCGTAACCCACCAACCTAGAAAGACTTCTAACTTCCATGGCATTCTTTGGAATTTCTCGGTGTTGAATAGCATCCACCTTCGCGGGATCAAAAGACAATCCCTTCTGGGAGATAATATGACTGAAAAACCTCACATCCTTCTTCTAAAAGTAGCACTTTGAGAATATGGCTTTTAGAATATTGTCTACGAACACTGCGACGAATTTATTTAGCTGCCCCTAAAGACTCTACTCATGAAATTTTCAAAATATGTAAGGGCTTTTGTCAACCCAAAAGATAAAACTTCTCATTCACATAGTCCGTTAGAAGTGCAAAAAGCAGTCTTATGCTTGCTGTCCTCAGCTATTCTCAATTGCTGAAATCCAATGGCTAAGTCCAATTGAGAAAAGATTTTGGCTCCAACAAGCTGGTCAAATAATTATCACTTCTAGGTAATACATAATTTTTTTGGTAGCTTGTTAAACTCCCTATAGTCGATGCGTAGTCTTAAAGAACCGTCTACCTTAGGAACAAAGACAGTTGATGCTCCCCATTCTGAAGTACTACGATGAATAAATCCGTTTTGTAATAACTCTGAAATCTGCTTATCCAACTCTTGCATTTCTTTGGGGGTCATATGCATTAATGGCAGTGTAATAGGACTAGCATCTTTCTCCAAATCAATCCTAAACTCGATCTCCCTTAGGGATGGGCGACCGGAAACTACTTTAAAAACATCTGGAAAGTTTCAGACTATGGGCATAGATGAGAGATCATCTTGTGATAGGCTAAGAGAATATAAATCGCTTAATTCGACCGAGTTTTGTGGTGCTCAATGAACAATGATATCTTTCCCCTTACAACTTCTTAACCAAACGATCTTTCTATCACAATCTAAAATAGCCCCATAGTAAGATAACCAATGCATTCCTACGATAAGTCCATACCCCTTAAAACTAAGAACATACACATTACATGTAAATTCAACGTTGCATACATCCATAACTAGGTCTTTACAAATCAAAGAAAGGTGTGTCGATTCCCAATAGGATTCAATACTACTATTGGGTTAGTGACAACTAGAGCATTTAGACTGAAGGATTTAACTACATTTCTAGCTATGAACAAATGGGATGCTTTCGAGTCAAATAAGGTAATTTCCAGAGATAATAGTTGTACCTTCCAACACAACTTTTCCTTTCCCCCTAGGAGGAGGTCTACTTAAGACAATTACAACTTCAATGGCATAAGCTTTTCCACATTGCTCCTCCTTTGCTAGCTTTGGACACCAATTTTTATAGCATCCCTCCTTATGGCAATGATAGCATCTCCTCTTGAGCTCCTCCATCATCAAAATCACCTTGCAATCCTTGGCAATGTGTCCCTTTTTCTGATATCTATGGCATGTTACACATCCTTTCTTGATTTTCCCTTTTGCTTTCTTATCAACCCAAAATCCTCCTTTCTTAGCTTCACCTTGACTTCGTGCATGTTCTACCTTCTCCTTTTCCTTAATACCAACTGCCTGAAGAAATGTCATTTCAACTATCATTTCATAAATGGTGCCTGCGGAAATCTGGGTGAAAAGCGGCTCTTTAAGTGGAGAATTTAGAACTTTAACAGATTTTATAGCCTTCTTTGTAGGGATGTCAATCAGAATCAATCCAACATAGCCAATTCCATGAACTTATTGATATACTCCTTTAACGTGGAGTCTCCTTGCCTTAGTTGTATAAAATTCTCTAACTGCAAATTTACTTCAGCTCTGGACATGAATCATGACTCAAAGCAAGCCTTGAATTCAGTCCAAGTAATTCCTTCTTGGTCCATCAATCCCATACCTCCCCCTTCAAATGCCAAGCAACCATCCTCCTCTTAATCTATTCTTCCCATCCAAGCTCCTGAAAGGCTGAAATATACATCCAGTCTTTAACCCAAGCCTTTGTTTCGAAAAAATCTTCAGCTCCCGTATACACCCGTCCTTCCATATTCTGGAAGTCCTTACACATTTTGGGGAAGTCTAGTGGACGGGATGCTGCTTCAGCAAATAGAGCAGCTGGTGCCACTTGTTGAGGGGTGGGAACCTATCCATATGCCTTAGGTATTGCTTGAACCATTCTGAAATGCCTCGAATGGTGGGTAACTCTTGAGTGGAGGTGTTCCCAACCTTCGAGCTATTATTTGCAGCTATAATCAACTATCTGTAGGTTTGAGCTTTAGTTACAACGTTCTAAGATAGTATTCTTTGTTGAAGTAAAGATTTGCCTAAGTAAAGATTTGCCTAGTTTGTTTGCATATGTTCACAAAAGTGTGTGTGTATATGTATATATATAGTAGCGTTTTGAAAAATACTTCCAAAAATAACAAATATGCACACTTACGTATACCTTTCCCATTGATCGGGAAGCCTAAGCTTTCATACCAAATGTAACAACCCTCTCTAAAATGGGCTTAAATTTTGACCCAATAAAAGCTTATCAAACCTTAGGCCTATCCCAAAGCTGGCTGTTCGATAGTAAAATTGATGCAATGAACAATATACAGAGCTATCTATACTTTTAGAGTCACACGGAAGAATGGATAAAATATAATAACATAAATAAGAACCCATTTCATAAAATTAAAACCTAAAAAATACAATATATCATCCCAAATATCCAAAAATATATTGTCTCAAAATAACATCAGTATGCTTGAAACTAGGTACATCATAATATATCAAAACATATAAAATAGTAAAACTGCCACAAATCCTCACCGTCACCTCCATCTTCTCCATCAGCATCGCCTCCCTAATTTATGTGTTGTAACGAGGAGGGGATTAGAACAATAATGTATGGTGAAAGAAAATCTCAAGTCTTACCATGATAGTATTTGGACAGTATCATTTAGATAAGTAATATGTCTTCCACAGCCTACAACATATCCTATAAAGAATATCTTGAAGTGTAAGCTCGAAGGATCTTTTAGTCCAACTCCATAATGTACCTTCAAATGTAAGCCAAAAGCCCTTTCTACCCAATGCAGCTACTGTCAATCATACCCTAAAGACGTGAAAGAAAGTACCCAAGCCGCTTAATACCTCTTTAATGAGAATTATGCAGAATCTGACCATTTAATATCTATACCCTAGGCAGATTCCGTCTTTTAATACCTAAACCCAAGGCAAACTCCTCTCTGGTACTTTCTAACTATCATCATAAAAAATCTCATCAGGCCGCTTAATACTTCTTTTATTAGAAGAGGCGGATCCTACAATAGCCACTTAATGCCTAAACCCCAAAGCTGATCCCTTTTGAGATTTCTCACCACCGCACCTAAAAGGTAATCCAGACCATTTAATACTTTTTAATTAGGAAGGAGGCGAATCCTACAACGGTTACTTAATACCCCAACCCAGAAGCAGGCCCTACGTCTTATATTTAGTAACTCAAATTATAACCTCTCATATTAGTCTGACCATTCATAGTGATGTTAGCCAAATTATCTGGGTAGAGCTACCCTACAGAATTGAAACCAACCTCATGTCCACCGTGAGTACCTATTATAAGTGATGTCTCACATCAGTCCCAAAATCACACTGCTGGTAGCCAGATTACCTAGGCAAGCTTCTGTATGCTTTTGACTGACCTCGCATCCCTATAACTTAGTCATATCTCTGCTCTCCTAACATACTATAATAACTCATCGCATTTTTGACTTAAGGTCATATAAGGAAAACTCCTTATTTTGCTTTTAATTATGGATTAGTTCACATAATTATCCTTACTTTCTTCGTATGGGGTTTAATGCTAATTACTAGCTTATTTATTCTATACGATACAATTTAATATGCTATTAATTATACGTTAATAATATATTTATATTATGCTAATATATGAGTATATGAAAGTCAATAGTATGGTGGATCGATTATACAAATGACAAGTATATGACTAATTTGAACTATAGTGTAACAGTAGTAAAGTATGTAAATAAGAATAATCACATCAGGGATTTCATACTGGTTCGGATATCCGGTCCTACGTCTAGTCCCGAAGCTCCTCTTCGGAATTTCCTTTCACCAAATAACCCTCACTTCACCTGGAGGAACATGTTTACAATAGCAGAGTTTCTTTGTCAAGAATGTGTTCTCTATTACATGGACTTTGACTATATAGTACAATTGAACTTCCTATATCTCTTGAATGATTGAATGCAATATTCTTCAAGAGAGTATGGAAGTGTATGATCTCAGATTTACAGATTAGATAGCAAGTGGATGATTAGAACAAGAGATGATCAAGATAGAGAGTCGAATGAATTAGTTAAGTTCTTTGATCCTTCTTGATTCTTGCTTATATAGTCGTAGAAGGTTGCTTCTAGTAGTTACATCTCTTCCCTTTCAGTCTAGAGTCATCACTATTCACTGGTGAAGAGTTGTTGAGGAGACATGGAGTTGTGTCTCTTTGGAGATGACAGTTGTAATTTGAATTATCTACCCTAAGTCCAGTTTCAGACGTCTGAATGGTGTTCTCAGACGTTTGAGAACCTATTTTTTTCATCTTCTACGTTTAGATGTCTGAAGTTCTGCATTCAGACGTCTGAACCTGTTAAGTGATGTTCTCCTGGATTTATTCTTGAGTGTATCTCTCTTCGATCTTCGTGCAACTTTGTAGATGAATCTCTTCAGTGCTTTAGTCATCATCTTGTCATAGTAGTGATTTTTCTTGCTTTGAATTCGTATCTGTATAGTTTTATGGCATATATGATTTCCGTTGTATAGTTGTCATCGTCGAAATCGTAAACTAAGGGTTCTAACATTCTCCCCTTTTTTGATGATGACAATTATATAATGTACTTAGATAACAATTACAAAAATGTTCTCCCCCTATAGATGTGAATTTTATTTTTCTCCCCCTTTGTCATTATAAAAAATAGTCGAAGAATTAAAATAACGCAGAACCAAGTATGATGTACATACATAAATATTTTACGAACAAAAGGTTATGATTACATCATTAAGCACAAAAAAAGGAATATTGATAGTGTTTTACCAGAACTTTGATAAGGGAGTTAATTACAACAAAAATATTTTCCTTACGAAGTCAAGGTAGTTCATCACGAGTGGAGTCTAATTTACCTTTCTCCTTATCGTCGGTTTTTGTAGATGTGTGAGGAGATTGAGAAGGTGTAGACCAGTCAGAAGAAGGTTGACGGACTTGTTGAAGTGCATGATCAAGTTTGGAAACCACTGAAACAAGAGAGTCTTCAACTTTGGAAAGCCTTGTGGACAACATATGATCAAGCTTCGCTATTTGTTTACTAAGGATAATTTGATTTCTTGATAGGAGCACTTGGTTTTGTAAGGTTAAGTGAGCAATATTCTCATTAGCATGAGGCTAAATTCGTGCTTCCAAAATCTCCATATTAGAGTGATATTCAAACCGGGAAGGAGGAGGTGGAGATAGTTGCCTTGGTAGTTCAACATCACTTTCTTCTTGTTGTTGTTGTTATTGAGGAGGAGGAGGTAGATCTTGTGCATTTTTCCATTCTTGAAAAGTTATAAAAGATGGAGGTTCCTTCGAAAAATGCATAAGATTGAAAAATTTTGCTCCACTATATTTGATAGGTAACTCCTCAAAAGCATAAATGTATGATGGGTTTTTTAGTGCTTTGAGAATTCGCATAATATAAAACGGGTAAATGATTATCTGGCGAGATCTATTCCAAAAACCTTTTAGTTCATCAAAAATGAACCGATCCCAATTGATCTTAGTTCGACTAAATAGTGCATATAGTGCTTTGTGTTCAAGATAAGTAATTTGTTCATGGCTACCTAATCGAGGGATAATGGTATTTATAAGCATTCAGGTAAGGAGCCTAGCACGTGGTCCAAGGAATTTGGATGAAAATTGAGGCAAGTGATTTTCCCTTAATTGATGAGTGATAGTATCACGGGGTTTGAATCGTGTGTCCTCCATTTCAGATAAATTATGACCCATATAAGAGCACTCTATGTTTGCGCCAAAATTGGCCACAAACCCCAAATACCGTGAAAGCACCAGTGTATGAATACAAATCAGCAATATTCAAACACTATTCAAACACAAATCACAGATCTCAGCAAATAACCCAAAGGTGTTTGCACAAAAAATGGGCAAACACCTCCAAGTCGTGTGATTTAGTTGATTTTATGTTGTTCGTAGTGATTTGGGTGGTTTATGCAAATACGTAAAAAGCAGGGACTAAACTGTAAAAGACACACAGATTTATAGTGGTTCGGCCAGAATGTGCCTACGTCCACTTTATATGTTATTCTCCTTTTCTATTCAGATTACAAGTACAAAGCTTGTAGTGCAAGTATATGAAAGTTGTTTGAAAGTTCCTTCCGGGCTTGAGCTCTCAAACTTGTCTGCCATTGTTGTACCCCTGCCTCTCTATTTATAGAGTGAGGCTGGGGGTAGGGGTTCTGAATGTATATAGCTGCTGGTGGGCCTGGGCTGATGCAATCTGGCCTGGAAACGTTGGTTCGGTAACTCCTTGGTTCGGCGGTGAGTGGAGTGTTGATTGGACCGGTAGTGTGTGGAGCGTGGGTTGGTTCGGCAGCTCCGGTCCAGTAGTGGTTGGTTTGGTGGAGGTTGACTCGGTGGTGAGTTGGTTCGGCGAGGCCTTGGACCGGTGGAGCTTGGTCCGGTGGAGGTGATTCGGTGGGACACGTTCGGTAGTTCATGGAGGTGGAGTTGGTTTGGCTAGGAAGGGAAGTGGAGTTGGTTCGGTGGGAAGGGAAGTGGAGTTGGTTCTGTGGTGAGAGGAAAGTGGTTTCGAACAGTACGTTCTTCCTACCTTGCATCGATCATATCTCCTTCATACGAACTCCGATTAACCTGAAATTTAAAACATAGCCTCTTCTAATCCTTATCATCATCTCCAATCAATTTCGTCCCGATCGGAGCTCAACCAAATTTTGACGTCATCGATCATAGTCTTGATTCCAATCGATCTCCAACCCCGATATTCAGCATTCCTTGCCAATTTGTTGATATTCCAGTTTTTACCCAAAAAGTGGGATAACACTCTAAGAATTGTCCAATTATAGCGGGGGTTAGCTTGATTATTGTCCTATAGACACTCGTCCACAACCAATCTTCATCATTCTCAGTAGTCCATACCGATGGACAATCCAGATTAGCGTGAAAAAGATATATAGCTAGTTGATCGATAGAAACATCATTGGCATTAAAAGAAACAAGGGTTTTCAATTCACCTTGCTCACATATGTCGTCCATATCATATGAAGGAAACTTGATTAGGCATAGAAAGGTCCTAGAAGCACCTTCTTAATCTTCAAGTCGTCAAACCGTCATCTGTTTGTTGCATTCTGAAATAACCAATTGTTGATTTGAGTATTAGTCACCATCAATGGTTGAGAGGAAGATTCTTCTCCATGCTTCCTTTTCTTGATTCCCATCTTTTTAGTTCGTGGTGGCATTAATTTGAAGAGAAATTCGATTTTAGAGATTTTGAGAGAGATAATTGTTAACTTGAAATGAATTGAAGTGGTGAGATAATGGTTGATCGATCAGGTATAGGGTTTGAAAAAACTGTCATTTCCAGTTCCATACGTTTGAAAAATAGATCAGACATCTGGAGATGTCTAAATTAGAAATAGAGAGTAAAGTCAGACGTCCGGAATCAAAACTCAGATGTCTGGATAGTTTAAATATGAGACAGAGAGTTATTTCAGACATCTGGAATTGAGTTCAGACGTCTGGAAACATATAATTTGTTCCAGATTCTTATTTCAGACGTCTGGAATCCATTTCAGATGTCTAAAAATTCCTGATTAGCTTTTTCTTGAGAGTTTTGTAAAAAATATATTTATTGAATAGAATACAATATAATAGAAACAAATATATATATAATCGTCTCCAAATGTCATAGTTTATTTTTCTTTGTTCCATTCCTGATGATCTCATGAATTCGGTTCGTAGGTGGGATCACCATAGTTGACTGGGGACTAGGAAGGAGGTTTGGGTGACGAAGTTGATGGTTCATCTTTAGGAGTTTCAACAAAGCATGGGATTTTTTATGTAAACATTTCTTTGTTGGAAAATGACCACATACAACATATAGAGCTTTTTCCAAGAAGTTCAAATGTTTGATTGTTCCTTTCTGTGTATAGTACATTTCCTTTTGAACATCCATCGTTGCGAATTGATAATGTGATATTTCATCAAGTTTTTCATGGTTTGTAGGCGGTTTTTCTCGTTGGGCTTTCTTCAATAGAGATGATAATCCCCATCGAATTTTTGACAAGTCAGGAGAGGGTAGGAAACGAGGAGGTGAAGGAGTACGAAGAGAAGGAGTGGATACGTTTGAGAATGGCGATCCAGAGTTATACAAAGTTATTTCCTGGGATGACATTTTGATATGATATTTGTTATGTTTTTTTTTAAAAAAACTCCAGAAAGTTAGTTTCTATAGCAATCCAAATGTAAAAATAGGTAGTTTTATTCATTGTGCAAAATTCTTGTCTAAATTTTTAAAGGTTTTTAACAAACTAATCAAATTGTGGATATAAGAAATTTTTCTTAGTTTAAAAGTTCATTAGGTGAAAAAATGCCTAAGTCTCGTCGTAATTTTACAAAAGATTATTCGTTTAATGGTTTTGGATATCGACTATTTGATTATCAGTGTTAACATATTCTAGAGTTATAGTTCCTTTTTTGACATTATCTCTTAAGAAATGATGTCTTATATCTATATGTTTAGTTCTAGAGTGATTTACAGGATTTTTAGATAGATAGATTGCGCTAGTGTTATCATAATAAATCAGGGATTTTTTAATTATTTTCCAAAATCTTTTACTGTTTGTTGCATGTAAATTACTATGCACATGCCAACGCCGTTGAAATATATTCGGCTCCACAAGTCAGTAGAGAAACACAATTTTGTTTTTTACTAAACCATGAGATGAGAGATTATCCGATGAAATGACATATTCCACTAGTACTTTTTCTATCCGTTTTGCATCCTCCAAAATCCGCATCGCTATATGATATAAGTTTGAAGGAAGATCATGTGAGAAATGTGGATTAAGGATCTTAAGGCTAAGGATAAACACTAGAGGGGGCTGAATAATGTTTTAGAGAATTGTTAAATCTTTTTGAGTTTTTGTTAATTTAAACACAAATGAATGCAATATTCAGACACAGATATGATCACAAAATCAAACACAAATGCAAATATAAAGTAAAAGAAGTAAAGGAAAGAACATACCGGATTTTATACTGGTTCAGAGTTACCATACATCCAGTCCCGCACACAAGTACAGAATTCCTTTCAAAAACAATCTTTACAATTACACCCTCTATTTCAAGAAAACGAGGTACACCCTCCAGAATCACAATCCTCTGGGTAGAGATACTTGATTTCCCGGGCAACAAGTTCACTAATTGATTTCCCAAGGCTACAATCACACCTTATCTCGCTTGATTGATTTTCAAGGCACAGTCACACCTTTTCTCGCTAAGTTGATTACAAAAAGCCTATAATTCTGAATAGCACTGAGGATCTTGTTGAGATAGTGATAGAGAATCAAACCATAGATAATCTAATTATATTCAATATTGATTTCGGCAGAGTAATGGTAAGAATATATATATATATATAGAAATATGGAAGAAGAAGAGGAGTGAAAAACCAGAAAATCTATGTTAAAATTCGTTGAAACTAACCCCTATTTATAGAGAAACACCAGCCATGTCCATTCGTGAAGAGTTATGACGAATAAACACTCCTTTTGAAATTTAAATTTTGAACTCAACTGACACCATGTCGACATGGGGTACTTAAGTATGTCGACATCCCAAAGGGATTTTTGGTGTTTTCATTTTCTTTGAAAATAACCTTTATTTTATATTAAAACTATTTTAAACTTTATAAATATACTTGACTATATTTAAAACACATAAGTAAGTATAAAGAATAATATATACAAGATTTTACTATAATATTATATTTTAAATTTAAGTATAAATATTTAAAAGTTAAATATATTATATTTAAAAGATAGTTTAAAAACAAGGATAATTTGATTTTGAAATTAAAGATTATTTTGAGGCTAAAAGTATTTGAAATCAAGATAGATGTTTTTGATGCTTTGAAAAGGAAGGTTTTGAAATCATTTTGAAAACAATATATAATTTTGAAAAATCATTTTGAATAAAAGGTTAGAGGATACAAAACAATGTTCCACTAGATTTTTCGTAGGTTCCATCCTACTTAGGGTTCTATCCCTTTAACAGGCTCGAAGTGGATTCCATTCCACGAATAAATTGAATTTTAAGATGCCAGTGCTTTTCTAGGAGTTTTAACAAAATTTCTAATTAAAGAATAAATTACTTGAATTCTTGAACCCTTGATAATCTTGATACTCATGAGTCTTCAATCTTGATATTTTGAATCTCTATACTATACAGTCTTCATTCTTGGTACCTGCTTGGTTAAATCCTACATATACATATATATCAAAACTTATACTGTTAGTATTTATATTTTATAATCTATTCTAAGGTTGTTGTCATCAAAACTATCATCTCACGGACTAACAATCTTCCCCTTTTGGATGATGATAACCATAGTTTATAAAATATTACTTCCTCCTAAAACTAATAACTCCCCCTTGATCTATGCCTAACTACCCTATTTTATACTTCTCCCCCTTTGTCATCAACAAAAATCTAAACTATATAACACCAAATTATAGAACTCCCCCTATATCTAATACTCCATGATGTGTGATTATAATGATAGTGTTATCGTAAATAATCAATACTTAGATCTAATAATAAACCTAATCCTAAACTACTAATTATTCTATGTATATGATAACCATATAGTTATATTTATTAATAGGAAAGAATACATATAAGAACACAATTTATTTATTGATCATATAGTTATATTTACATTTTCATTGTAAACGTAAGAAGGAATAAACAAAAATGGTAAAGAAAGGGAAGAAACTAATGTGTGTTCTTGAACATAGGAGATTTATGAATCGAACAGTTTGGATAGTGGAAACAGAAATTTCCACGTTGTTCGACACGATTCCCATCTTTGTCAAAACACACTTCTCCAACGCACACGAATTTGTCGTCATCTTCCACATGCGCTTCTTCCAAGGGTTATTCTTCTACTCTTCTTCTTCTTCGCTGGCCTCTTGTTCTTGATCTCCTGAAGAATCTTCGTCAATCAAGATTGGGTTAGCATGACTGTCCATTAGGAATTTTTGCAAATTCCTAAGGATTTTGCCTTGCCTCTCTTGTTCCTTGGCCATTGGAAGTTGCAATACTTGAATTTCAGTCATTAACCGAAGTGCATCCTTTAGAGAATCCTCCACTTTAGTCACACGAGTGAGAGTAGTACGTTGAAATGGACCAGACGTAGGAGAGGGGAACGAAAAGGTTAATTTTATGTTTGATTTGGAAGAGGAGGTCCTTGATTATTTGATTTCAGAGAAAAGAATAGAGATATAACAGAAAGGATGAATAAAATTTCGAAAAAGTGAAGAATATATAACCAACTATTTGAATTTTGGTGGGAAAAAATTCAAAAATTTAAAAACGTTGTATGTCGACATGGGGTAGAGGGGTATGTCGACATGGTTCTTGAATTTTTGCCTATTTAATTTATTTTGAATTAATTTTGAATTATACTTTGTTTATTTATATTTTATATTTCAGTTATTGAACAAATACCTAATTATCTTCTTAATTTAGTAAATATAGATTCATTTAATGGTTTTGTTAAGATATCAGCATTTTGATTCTCAGAATTGATATAATCTAGAGTGATTACTTCCTTACTTATATTATCTCTGAGAAAATGATGCCTGATATCAATATGTTTAGTTCGAGCATGTTGAGTAGTATTGTTGGATAAATTTATCGCACTCGTATTATCACAATAAATTGGTGATTTTGAAAATTTTAAACCATAATCTTTTAAAGTTTGTTGCATATATATTACTTGAAAACAAGCCAAAGCAGCAGAGATATATTCTGCTTCAGTTGTTGATAAAGAAACTGTGTTTTGCTTTTTACTAAACCAGGAAATCAGAGAATGCGTCAAAAAGTGATAAGTTCCACTTGTACTTTTTCGGTCTGATTTACAACCAGCATAATCAGCATCACAGTAATATATTAAGTCAAAAGAATCATTTTAGGGTAAAATAAGCCATAATCAGAGGTGTGTTTAACGTATCCTATGATACGTTTTATGGCTTTTAAGTGGATCTCTTTAGGTTGGGATTGATATCTTGCACAGAGACAAACACTATGCATGATATCAGGTCTACTAGCAATAATATAGAGTAGTGATCCAATCATTCCTCTATATAACTTTTGATCTACATCTTTCGAGAGATCTTCTTTACTAAGGTACTCATTGATTTCCATGGGAGTGTGTTTTCTACTCGTAGTAGTCAAACCAAATTTATTAATTTGGTCTTTAGCATATTTTTCTTGACTAATAAAGATACCATTATCTAATTGTTTTATTTGTAATCCTAAAAAGAAATTTAATTCACCCATATGACTCATCTCAAACTCTTTTGTCATTATTTTAGAAAATTCTTTATTCATTTCAAAATTAGTTGATCCAAAAATGATATCATCTAAGTAGACTTGAACTAGTTGAATATCATTTTTATTTCTTTTAATAAAAAGAGTATTATCTGTTAGTCCGTGAGATGATGGTTTGATGACAACAACCTTAGAATAGATTATAAAATATAAATGCTAACAGTATAAGTTTAGATATACATGTATATGTAGGATTTAACCATGCAGGTACCAAGAATGAAGACCGTACAGTATAAAGATTCAAGATATCAAGATTGAAGACTCATGAGTATCAAGATTATCAAGAGTTCAAGAATTCAATTAATTTATTCTTTAATTAGAAATCTTATTAAAACTCCTACAAAAACACTGGCATCTTAAAATCTAATTTATTCATGGAATGGAATCCACTTCGAACCTGTTAAAGGGATGGAACCCTAAGTAGGATGGAACCTACAAAAAATCTAGTGGAACATTGTTTTGTATCCGCTAATCTTTTATTCAAAATGATTTCAAAACCTTCCTTTTAAAAGCATCAAAAACATTTATCTCGATTTCATATACTTTTAGCCTCAAAATAATCTTTAATTTCAAAATCAAATTATCCTTGTTTTTAAACTATCATTTAAATATAATATATTTAACTTTTAAATATGTATACTTAAATTTTAAATATAATATTATAGTAAAATTATATATATATTATTCTTTATACTTACTTATGTATTTTAAATATAGTCAAGTATATTTATAAAGTTTAAAATAGTTTTAATATAAAACAAAGGTTATTTTCAAAGAAAATCAAAACACCAAAAATCCCTTTGGGATGTCGACATACTCATGTACCCCATGTCGACATGGTGTCATATTAGTTCAAAATTTAAATTTCAAAAGAAGTGTCTGTTCGTCATAACTCTTCACGGATGAACATTACCGTTGTTCCTCCATAAATAGGGGTTAGTTTCAATGAATTTTAAGACAGTTTTTTCTGTTTTTTCACTCCTCTTCTTCTTTCACATTTCTATATATAAATTCTAATCATTACTCTACCTAAATCAACATTGAATCTAACTAGATTATCTCTAGTTTGATTCTCTATCACTATCTCAACAAGATCCTCAGTGCTATTCAGAGTTATAAGCTTTTTGTAATCAACTTAATGAGAAAAGGTGTGATTGTAGCCTTGAAAATCAATCAAGTGTAAAAGGTGTGATTGTAGCCTTGGAAATCAATTGGGTGAACTTGTTGCCCGCGAAATCAAATATCTCTACCCAGAGGATTGTGATTCTGGATGTTGTACCTCGTAGCCTTGAAATCAAGGGTGTAATTGTAAAGATTGTTTTTGAAAGGAAATCCGTACTTGTGTGCGAGACTGGTTGTAGGGTAACTCCGAATAAGTATAAAATCCGGTGTGTTTTTTCCTTTACTGTTTTTACTTTATATTTGCATTTGTGTTTGATTCTGTGATCATATCTGTGTCTGAATATTGCATACATTTGTGTTTAAATTAACAAAAACTCAAAAAGATTTAACAATTCTCTAAAACACTATTCACCCCTCCTAGTGTTTGTACTTAGCCTTAGGATCCTTAATCCACATTTCTCATATTTGGTATCAGAGCAAGGTTTTCAAAGTTTCATAATTTGATTTTTGAAAAAGTTTTAAAATGGCTATGTTTGTTAATACTAGTTTAGAAATATTCAGATCATCATTGTCTTTTGAGTCTGCATATAATCAATGTTCAAATTCAAGTTGTCTACCAAAATTATTTGATGTGCAGGAATCATGCTTTGTGGCTATTGAGGAATCAATACACAATGGACAAACTATGCAGATCAGAAAGGACAAATGGATACTCGATAGTGGATGTTCTAGACACATGAATGGCAATCCAAATATGTTAAATGATATAATATTTAAAGACGGAGGATTGGTTAACTTTGGAGACAATTCAAAAGGATATGTGATTAGCATCGGCAAAGTCGGTAACTTTGAAACTCCTATTATTACTAATGTCTTGCTAGTTAAAAATCTAAAACATAATCTGCTAAGTATAAGTCAACTTTGCGATAATGGATATAGAATTAAATTTGAAAAAGATTAATGTCATTGAAGATAACAATTCAAACATAATATTTGAGGGAGTTAGGAAAAAGAATATTTATGTTCTTAGTATGAAAGTTTCAAATGATAACTTATGTCTTCTGAAAAATACAAGTGACCCTTGGATTTTGCATAAGAGATTTGGGCATTTGAATTTCAAACTCTTATCTAGACTGTCAAAACATGATCTAGTAAGAGTCTCCCTAAAATGAATTTTAAAGTAGATAGTTTATGTGGTGCATGTCAATTAGGAAAACTTAGAAAAAGTTTCTTTAAATTAAAAGATATGATTTCAACTTCAAACCTCTTGAATCACTTCACCTTGATTTATTTGGTCCATCTCAAATTCTGTCAATAAATCATAGTAAATATGTTTTTGTAATTGTAGATTATTATTCTAGATTTACATGGACAATATTTTTGAAAATAAAAGTGATACTTCTGAATGTTTTAGGAACTTTTCAAAAAGAATTCAAAATCAACTTTCTCTAAAAATTATAACCATTCGTAGTGATCACGGTGATGAATTTGAAAATGAAAAGTTTGAGGAATTCTGCACTAAAAAGGAAATAACTCACAGTTTTTCATTTCCAAGAACTCCACAACAAAACGGAGTAGTAGAACGTAAAATAGGACGATTCAAGAGTATGCGAGAACTATGCTTTCAGACAGTAAATTACTAAAGAATTTTTGGACATAAGAAGTTGCTACCTTCTGTTATATATTAAATAGAATTTTAATTAGACCATTAACTAATAAGACTTCTTACGAACTTCTTCACTCAAAGAAACCTAAAGTATCTTATTTTATAATTTTTGGAAGTAAATGTTTTATTTCAAATACTAAAGATAACTTAGCTAAATTTGATCCTAAATCCGACGAATGTATCTTTATCGGATATTCTAATAGAAGTAAAGCGTACAGAGTATTTAATTTAAGAACAACACCATCGAAGAAACAATGCATGTGTCATTCGATGAAAATTTCAAAAATTTTGAAGATACAAATGATGAAGATGATTTAATTACTCAAAATCAAGAGTCAACTGAAACTAGTAATGAAATTAACCATCCTAATAAAAGGACTAAACTTTCAAAAGATCATCCTATTGAAAATATACTAGGAGATATGCAATCTGTAGTTAAAACTAGATATCAACTAAGTCAAATGAGTAATGTATCTTTTATATCAACTATTGAACCAAAAAATCCAAAAGAAACATCAACTGATGATTCATGGATTTTGGCTATGCAAGAAAAACTAAATCAATTTACTAGAAATGAAGTTTGGAAACTTGTTCCTAGACCTGAAAATAAAACTATAATTGGAACTAAATGGGTTTACAAAAATAAAATGAATGAACAAGGAAAGGTAGTTAGAAATAAAGCATGTTTAGTCGCTCAAGGTTTTTGTCAAGAAGAAGGAATAGATTTTGATGAAACCTTTGCTCCCGTAGCAAGATTAGAAGCCATTAGGATTCTACTTGCTTTCGCAAATCATAATAATTTCAAATTATTTCAAATGGATGTTAAAAGTGCCTTTTTAAATGGATTTGTAAAAGAAGAAGTGTATGTTGAACAACCACGACTTTTTGAAAATGATAAATTACCAAATGGGGCATTTCGCTAGAAGGACAAACTTTGCAGTCCAATTAGTTTCTAAGACACACATTCAAAGAAATTACTTTCAAGGCCAAAGTTAGCAGAATAATTACTTTCAAGGAAAAAGTCAGCAGTCCAATTACTTTTAAGGAGATAATTTTATAGGTTTTTAGGTCTAGAAACTAATTATTTTGTGTTTTGTCCTTGAAAGTAATTATTTCAGTTTTGTGTCCTAGAAACAAATTCCACTTACTAAAGAGGCCATCGTGGCTAGTTTCCACTTACCAAATCCTGTTTACAAACTTAAGAAAGCTTTATATGGTCTAAAACAAGCTCCTAGAGCCTGATATGATAGACTAAGATCTTATCTATTACAATTGAATTTTGAGATTGGTGAAGTAGATAATACTCTTTTTATTAAAAGAAATAAAAATGATATTCAACTAGTTCAAGTCTACGTCAATGTTATTATTTTTGGATCAACTAATTTTGAAATGAATAAAGAATTTTCTGAAATAATGACGAAAGAGTTTGAGATGAGTCGTATGGGTGAATTAAATTTCTTTTAGGATTACAAATAAAACAATTAGATAATGGTATCTTTATTAGTCAAGAAAAATATGCTAAAGACCTAATTAATAAATTTGATTTGACTACTGCAAGTGGAAAAAAACACACTGCCATGGCAATCAATGAGTACCTTAGTAAAGAAGATCTCTCGAAATATGTAGATCCAAAGTTATATAGAGGAATGATTGGATCACTACTCTATATTACTACTTGTAGACTTGATATCATGCATAGTGTTTGTCTCTGTGCAAGATATCAATCCCAACCTAAAGTGACCCACTTAAAAACCATAAAACTTATTATAAGATATGTTAAACACACCTCTGATTATGGCTTACTTTACCCTAAAAATAATTCTTTTGACTTAATATCTTACTGTGATGCTGATTATGCTGGTTGTAAATCAGATCGAAAAAGTACAAGTGGAACTTGTCACTTTTTGGGGCATTCTCTGATTTTCTGGTTTAGTAAAAAGCAAAACACAGTTTCTTTATCAATAACCGAAGCAGAATATATCTCTACTGCTTTGACTTGTTCTCAAGTAATATATATGCAACAAACTTTAAAAGATTATGGTTTAAAATTTTCAAAATCACCAATTTATTGTGATAATACGAGTGCGATAATTTTATCCAATAATACTACTCAACATGCTCGAACTAAACATATTGATATCAGACATCATTTTCTCAGAGATAATATAAGTAAGGAAGTTATCACTCTAGATTATATCAATTCTGAGAATCAAAATGCTGATGTCTTAACAAAAACCATTAAATGAATCTATATTTACTAAATAAAAAAGAGAATTAGGTATTTGTTTAATAACTGAAATATAAAATATAAATAAACAAAGTATAATTAAATTTAATTCAAAATAAATTAAATAGGCAAAAATTCAAGAACCAAGTCGACATACCCCTCTACCCTATGTTGACATACAACGTTTTTAAATTTTTAAAATTTTTCCCACCAAAATTCAAATAATTGGTTATATATTCTACACATTTTCTAAATTTTATTCATCCTTTATGTTATATCTCTGTTCTTTTCTCTGAAATCAAATAATCAATGGCCTCCTCTTCCAAATCAAACATAAAATCAACCTTTTCGTTCCCCTCTCCTACGTCTAGTCCATTTCAATGTACTACTCTCGCTCGTGTGACGAAAGTGGAGGATTCTCTGAAGGATGCACTTCAGTTAATGATTGAAATTCAAGTAATACAACTTCGAATGGCCAAGGAACAAGAGAGGCAAGGAAAAATCCTTAGGAATTTGCAAAAATTCCTAATGGACAGTCATGCTAACCCAATCTTGATTGATGAAGATTCTTAAGGAGATTAAGAACAAGAGGCCAGCGAAGAAGAAGAAGTAGTAGTAGAAGAACCCATGGAAGAAGCGAATGCGGAAGTTGACGACAAAGTCGTGTGCGTTGGAGAAGTGTATTTTGACAAAGATGGGAATCTTGTCGAACAATGTAGAAATTCCTGTTTCCACTGTCCAAACTGTTCGATTCATAGATCTCCTATGTTAAAAAACACACATTAGTTTCTTCTCTTTCTTTACCATTGTTGTTTATTCCTTCTTACGTTTACAACGAAAATGTAAATATAACTATATGATTAATAAATAAATTGTGTTCTTATATGTGTTCTTCCCTATTAATAAATATAACTATATGGTTTTCATATACTCAGAATAATTAGTAGTTTGGGATTAGGTTTATTATTAGATCTAAGTATTGATTATTTATGATAGCACTATCATTATAATCACACACATGGAGTATCAGATATAGGGGGGGTTCTATAATTTAGTGTTATATAGTTTAGAGTTAGTTTTTGCTGATGACAAAGGGGGAGAAGTATAAAATACGGTAGTTAGGCATAGATTAAGGGGGGTTATTAGTTTTAGGGGGAAGTAATATTTTATAAACAAAGGTTGTCATCATCAAAAAGGGGGAGATTGTTAGTCCGTGAGATGATGGTTTTGATGACAACAACCTTAGAATAGATTATAAAATATAAATACTAACATTATAAGTTTAGATATATGTATATGCATGATTTAACCAAGCAGGTACCAAGAACGAACACTGTACAGTATAGAGATTCAAGATATCAAGATTGAAGACTCATGAGTATCAAGATTATCAAGGGTTCAAGAATTCAAGTAAGTTATTCTTTAATTAGAAATTTTGTTAAAACTCCTAGAAAAGCACTGGCATCTTAAAATCCAATTTATTCGTGGAATGGAATCCACTTCGAGCCTGTTAAAGAGATGGAACCCTAAGTAGGATGGAACCTACGAAAAATCTAGTAGAACATTGTTTTGTATCTGCTAACATATTATTCAAAATGATTTTTCAAAATTATATCTTGTTTTCAAAATGATTTCAAAACCTTCCTTTTAAAAGCATCAAAAACATCTATCTTGATTTCAAATACTTTTAGCCTCAAAATAATCTTTAATTTCAAAATCAAATTATCCTTGTTTTAAACTATCTTTTAAATATAATATATTTAACTTTTAAATATTTATACTTAAATTTCAAATATAATATTATAGTAAAATTTTGTATATATTATTCCTTATACTTACTTATGTGTTTCAAATATAGTCTAGTATATTTATAAAGTTTAAAAATAGTTTTAATATAAAATAAAGGTTATTTTCAAAGAAAATCAAAACACCAAAAATCCCTTTGGGATGTCGACATACTCATGTACCCCATGTCGACATGGTGTCAGTTGAGTTCAAAATTTAAATTTCAAAAGAAGTGTCTATTCGTCATAACTCTTCACGAATGGACATGCCTGTTGTTCCTCTATAAATAGGGGTTAGTTTCGACGAATTTTAAGACAGTTTTTCTGGTTTTTCACTCCTCTTCTTCTTCCACATTTCTATATACAAATTCTTATCATTACTCTGCAGAAATCAACATTGAATCTAACTATATTATCTCTGGTTTGATTTTCTATCACTATCTCAACAAGATCCTCAGTGCTATTCAGAGTTATTGGCTTTTTGTAATCAACTTAGCGAGAAAAGGTGTGATTGTAGCCTTGAAAATCAATCAAGTATAAAAGGTGTGATTGTAGCCTTGGAAATCAATTGGGTGAACTTGTTGCTCGGGAAATCAAGTATCTCTACCTAGAGGATTGTGATTCTGGAGGGTGTAACTCGTAGCCTTGAAATCGAGGGTGTAATTGTATAGATTGTTTTTGAAAGGAAATCCGTACTTGTGTGCGGGACTGGATGTAGGGTAACTCCGAACTAGTATAAAATCCGGTATGTTCTTTCCTTTACTGCTTTTACTTTATATTTGCATTTGTGTTTGATTCTGTGATAATATCGGTGTCTAAATATTGCATACATTTGTGTTTAAATTAAAAAAAACTAAAAAAGATTTAACAATTCTCTAAAACACTATTCACCCCCTCTAGTGTTTGTACTTAGCCTTAAAATCCTTAATCCGCATTTCTCACATTATCTACTTTACCAATTTCAAAAATTGATTGTAATAAATAAGATCTTAGTCTATCATACCAGGCTCTAGGAGCTTATTTTAGGCCATATAAAGCTTTCTTAAGTTTGTAGACATGATTAGGTAATTTTTCATTTTCAAAAAGTGGTGGTTGTTCAACATATACTTCCTCTTTTACAAATCCATTTAAGAAGGCACTTTTAACATCCATTTGACATAATTTAAAATTATTATGATTTGCGAAAGCAAGTTGAATCCTAATGGCTTCTAATCTTGCTACGGGAGTAAAGGTTTCATCAAAATCTATTCCTTCTTCTTGACAAAAATCTTGAGCGACTAAACGTGCTTTATTTCTAACTACCTCTCCTTGTTCATTCATTTTATTTTTATAAACCCATTTAGTTCCAGTTATAGTTTTATTTTCAGGTCTAGGAACAAGTTCCCAAACTTCATTTCTAGTAAATTGATTTAGTTCTTCTTGCATAGCCAAAATCCATGAATCATCAGTTGATGCTTCTTTTGGATTTTTGGGTTCAATAGTTGATATAAAGCTACATTATTCATTTGACTTAGTTGATTTCTAGTTTTAACTACAGATTGCATATCTCCTAGTATATTTTCAATAGGATGATCTTTTGAAAGTTTAGTCCTTTTATTAGGATGATTAATTTCATTATTAGTTTCAGTTGACTCCTGATTTTGAGTAATTAAATCATCTTCATCATTTGTATCTTCAAAAATTTTGAAATTTTCATCGAATGACACACGCATTGTTTCTTCGATGATGTTAGTTCTTAAATGAAATACTCTGTATGCTTTACTTCTATTAGAATATCCGATAAAGATACCTTCGTCGGATTAAGGATCAAATTTATCTAAGTTATCTTTAGTATTTAAAATAAACCATTTACTTCCAAAAATTCTTAAATAAGATACTTTAGGTTTCTTTGAGTGAAGAAGTTTATAAGAAGTCTTATTAGTTAAAGGTCTAATTAAAATTCTATTAAAAATATAACAGGCGGTAGCAACTGCTTCTGCCCAAAAATTCTTTGGTAATTTACTGTCTGAAAGCATAGTTCTCGCACACTCTTGAATCGTCCTATTTTTACGTTATACTACTTTGTTTTGTTGTGGAGGTCTTGGAAATGAAAAATTGTGAGTTATTCCCTTGTTATTACGAAATTCCTCAAAATTTTCATTTTCAGATTCACCACCGCGATCACTACGGATGGTTATAATTTTTAGAGTAATTTGATTTTGAATCCTTTTTGTAAAGTTCTTTAAACATTCAAAAGTATCACTTTTATGTTTCAAAAATATTGTCCATGTAAGTCTAGAATAATCATCTACAATTATAAAAACATATTTACTATGATTTATTGACAGAATTTGAGATGGACCAAATAAATCAAGGTGAAGTAATTCAAGAGGTTTTTGAAGTTGAAATCATATCTTTCAATTCAAAGGAACTTTTTTTAAGTTTTCCTAATTGACATGTGTGACGACCCATAACTTTTAACAAATTAAATTGGAATAATTAATTGATTTTAAATATTTAAAAGTTAATTTTAACTTGAATTCACGACATCAATATTTACTTGATAATTAAATCATTGAATTATATAGTTTGAATATTGAATTTAATAGTAGAAAATTGGGTAAATTGTTGAATTTGAAATTTTTAAGCCTGTTTAAAATTATTTGAAGGCTTATAAAAATTATAATGATGATACTGAAGATAATATATGGTTGAAATTTAAATTAAAGGTGATTTGTTCAGTTTTAATAACATATCGTTTAAATCGAATTCAAAAATAGCCTTCCGAGGCACAGTCTCGGAATTCGACGAAACCAGTTCCATTGGATCCGTAATAGTTAGTTATTATCGGATTTTAATTTTCGTAGCAATCAGGGTTGTCGTTTGACCCTGGCAACTCAAAACGCTTAGAACTATTTTCGATTTAATTTAAAATTGATCGTTTTCGTCTGTAACTCACACATATGATCGAATTAGCTTTCGAAACATGGCCCATTATGTTCGGAACGCAGGTAAACCCTTATAATCGCCTAGCGGCATTCCTTGAGAGGAGTTCAATTTTTTTTTAAGTGGCGATTAACGAGACGTTTCGAAGTTTTTTTTTATAATATAATAGAAGTCAAAGTCAATAGTCAAGGATATTTTATCAACAAGCGTATTCAAGAAGCCCCCTCTTACCTCCTTTGCTTCTTCTTAGCCGTGCTTTAACACTATCTCCAAATACACCGTTCAACAACGAACAAAAAGAAGATAATGGCCGAAGCCGGCCTACTCGAAATCATTTTTACTCAAAATCGTTCATTCCTTAAAATAAAATAAAATAAAATAAAATGAAAGAAGGGTTTCCTGCGAACGCGAGGGAGGTCGCGTGGATTTCATTGGAGGGGCGGCTCGCTTGAGGAGCGAGATGGATCGGTGAGGCCGCGATTTGGTTGCATTTGGGGTTAGGGTTTTGAGGAGGCTCGATCGCGACTTGTACGGCGACAGCTCGAGGCATCGAATTCGAGCTTCAGGGAGGAACGTGGGGTCGGAGATAGGTGTGGTGATGGTCGTGGAAGCGGCCGATGTCGATGTGGTTCGAGCGTGGTGGTGATCGAGGTATATTCCTGCAGTTTTTCTTTATTCTGAAATCAAAATAATATTTTTTATAGTAGGAGATTTCAAAAGGGAAATTCAATCATTTGTTAAATAAAGATTGAGTTATATTAAATTTACAAAATGGAAATGAAATTTATCTAGTGAACTTATATAATCATTTGGTAACTGGAACATATTTTATAAACAGAAAATTAGTTGGAATTAACTTATTATATAAAATGGAATTTATTAAAATAGAAATTGAACTTGATCGAATATTAATGAAAATCATCCAATGTTTATGCAAGATCGATAAATTGATGAAGGAAACTGTTAGTTTGAAATTTAAGTTTTTGTTTAAATAAACCATTCGATTAAATATAATTAATTAGCTAATTAAAATTTTAGAGGAAAATTTATTGTTCAAATTTGTTCATTCTTAATAAAATTTTATAATTGTTATACAAGGTCAAAAACCCGGGAAACCATGTCGAGAATGAAGTGGATTTGCAAATAAAAGCAAAGGTGAGTAAATCTCACTCAGCTGAGTTGTAATTAAATTTCGATAGTCAAATTTAAATGATTGTTTGAATGCTTGAATTGATTTGATGTGTCTTGAGAATTGATGATTTGGTGACTTTGGTTTGTTGGATGGTTCTCAAGTAAATTGTCGTTTGACTCAAAGTATTGGGGTTTAAATTATTTTAAACTCCAAAAGTAAATAGGGATCGAATTAATTGATTAAGGATTTAGTTAAGTAATGAAGTTTAATGAAGTTAGAATAACCAGTGGGCAGTTTAATAAGTAGTTACTTAAGTAATCAATAAAATATAATTATTTTGTGAAATAACTCAAGAGATTAATTAAATAGTTAATCAAGATATAGTTAATTTATTTAATGAAGTAAATAAAAGGAGATAGATAATTACAGGACGAGGTTAGTCGAGAATGATTAATATTGGATTGGATTAAAGTAATTGATTTAGATTAGAACAAATTAAAAATATAATTGGAAATCATTACTTTATGTAATTAATGAAGTAATTAAAGATTTAATTAATTGAGATTAATTAATTCATAATAAGTGACTTATGAGAAGTCAATTAGTATAAGTAATTAAAAATTAACGTAATTGATTATAGTTAATTAATTCGTGAAGTAATTAAAGATTACTCATTGATTTGGTAAAAATAATTAATGTCGTGAAATTAATTAAAGATAAGTATTTGAATGTAATTGAAAATAATTAATCCACGGTGATTAATTAAGATGAATAATGAAGGGTTGATTAATTAATTGTTCTGGAATTAATTAACGAAGGAGTCAAAGTGATTGAGGTTTGAAATTCAATTAGAATTAATTGAACTAATTTGTATGTGATTAAGCTTTGCTTATGGATGATTGAATGGTATTGGATGTTTTGAATGAGTTGATATCTCTAATATGAAATGTTGTGAATTTCATTTGAATAACTTGGGTTAGGATAATATGAGTCTCGAAGAGACCGGGGTCGGGTATGTGGAAAATACCCGAAACCACTTCGAATATTTATATATTGATTTGTGAAATCAATAGGCTGGATTGAAATGATTTAAGTAGACTGGAATATTTATCTAAGTTTGGTACTTAGAAATTGATAGGTGTAATAAGTGTTGCCTATAGCGAATTGTGAATTGGTTAAATTGATATAAGTTATCCTAGGTTTTATATAAGTTGTTTGCTTTAGTATTCCATGTTAGATGGGTTTACTCACGCTGGTTTCCAGCCTGACCCGGGTGTTACTTTGGTGTAATGCTCGGGTCAGACCGAGTATTACAGATTTTTCAGGTAGGAACGTTTTGGAGCTCAGGAGGCGAGTTGGATGGCAAGAGCGTATAGAGTATTCCGCTGTATTTATATTATTGTTAATCTAAGACATGATAATTGTAAATATTCAGTGACTGTATATAATGAGAAGCTCTAATGTATTAAATTGTATCGACAGATATAGTATTCTTTTGTCAACTGTTATTATTTATTATTATATTTTATCCGCTGCGATTGTGAAATGTTATGGTTTCTGTTCTTCTTCTTCTTTTTCATAACTATCTGGAATTTTCGGCTTCGAAAATTTTGGGTCGTTACATTTGGTATCAGAGAATAAAGGTTAAGCGAGAACCTTGGCTCTGGTGGGAATTACTCATTAAATAGAGTCCAAAGTACTCTAGAATGAGTTGAGTGTATATATATGAGCGCGTACTTGTTATTTTCTTATATAAAGGTTTTAAATGATTTTATATAAAAGTATATTTTGGTATGTAAAAGGAATATTTCATTCTAATAAATATTAAGACGATTGGTTGTTAAATTATTGGAATTAAAATTTAGAAATAATAAAATATAACCAAATTGAAATCTTGAATTGGAATTAAATTAAGTAAAAACGAAAATACAACCAAATCAAAAACCTAATTAATTGATAATAATATATTTGTTATTAAGTAGCCAAATGAAGTAAACCTATACGATGAGTATAACTTTTAAATAAAAATAATGAAAAATAACAAATAAGTATTCTTTGAATAACCGGGACTTATTGCAAACAATGGGCTGTTTGAAATTTGATTTGAATTCAAAACCAAGGGTGGTTTAAAATTGTAAAACATGGCTGGGAGGGCCGAGAAATTAATATGTATGTATGTACGGATATACATGATGTCAAAGATAATTTGAAATAATGAAGTAAACTCTAAGAGGTTGAGTTTTGTTTTTTCTGAAATGTGATATAAAAACCCAAAATGATATAAGTTTTGAACTTATAAGAGGGAAAGAATTTCGAAGTTGAAGCGGAAATACAAATTTAGCAAGGTTGACTGGATTAAGTAAATTGAATTTAACTTGGGAGAAGTTAAATAAGTTGAATGAACAATTTGAATTAGTAGTTTGTGTGATCTCAAATCGGGTTTGAGATTTAAAAATTGATAATGGACTGACATTTGAAATAAATTGGATGATATCATCCTTTTGTTAATGAAAATCTTTAAAATTGAGAATGGTATTGTATAAATAAAATAAATTTGAACAATTAAATTGTAAAATAAACTTGTTTAAGAATTAGAAGATAAAGTTTAATAATAAATTAAATTTTTTAAAAATAAAATTGTATTGAATTCTTATTTGAACCATGAAATACATAAGTTAAGATAATTAAAATGAAATTTTGAAAATTGAACTCAGAAATTAAGTTGAAAAAAAAAACTTTGAATGAAAACTAATTTGGTTTAAAGGGTTAAACCAACCTTTGAGGATTTAACTCGAATTTATATAATTCAAAATGGGTTAAAGTTGAAATTTAAATTTCATTAGTACAAATTGAATTTAGTTTGAATTAAATAGAATTGAAGATGTATAAGTTTAAAATTTAATTGGGAAATTGAATTGGATTATATTGAAATGATTTGAATTTGAAATGGGTTCAATTGATAATAATTCAAATTGATTGGAATAAATTGAAATTATAATTAAAGTGAGCGGGATTAAAATCAAATGGAATTTGATTTAAATTGGGAAGGGAATCAAGGTTGATTCAACTTGAATTGAGTTTAAATAAATTTTAATAGAAATTAAAGTTATTCAAATTAGAATTGAGTCAATTAAATGGAAATTAGTTAGGGAAATGAACAGTTTGACTCTTGACTATTTCCAATATAAATTGTTTTCATATAAACCTATTTTCTAAGCTATTAAATATGTACAACCTTTCTTTTTAAAGCTAACCTATTTTATAATTATTTACCATTATTTTTGGAGTTATTTAACCATTTTTCAACTGTTTCCTAAACTAATTACTATTTTTCAACTATTTCACAAACTAATTTCTGTTTTACAACTATTATGCAATTATTTAGAATCTTTGAAACTATTTAATTATTTTTCGACTATTTTACAATTAGTTAATTATTTTATAGCTATTTGGTGAACTAATAATTATTTTCAACTACTTATCTATTTTTAAATTGTCAAGCTATTTTCTAAAAATGATCGGAGTTCAAACTGTTAATTGGTTGAAATACTCAACTGAGGTAAGAATTGAAGTGACAATTCAATGTGAATTAAAGGAAATGTGAATGAAAAGGAAATTGATTTGGCTGATAATCAATGTAAATAAATACGTAGGATGTACGTATATTATTCTGTTCGCATATTGATTTGATCCAGATTCGAGCACAGAATTTTGAGATAATTATATCGATCCGGGTTGGGATTTTTCACTCGATTTTCGACGGCGAACCTGGATATGGATTGTTGATTGGTTCTGGATGTTCTCTATCATAGTTATAGCTATGTAAGAAGAATGACGGTTTTTGATCAAGAAACTAGATCTGTGTCCACACTAGGAAGTCGGGTGGACGATACTAGTTCGGAGGTGAAATTGTATGATCGAGTAAGCGATCAGATTGGTATAGCGTACGGATGATGAGTGTACATCGTACGGATTTGAATGAAATTGATATTGGAAAAAGAAATCAAATTGGAATATTTGATTTTGAATAAACAAGTTATATATCTTTGTTATATAAGATAAATCTTTCCTTGTTAAATCTATTGCCGGAAGGAAAGGATTTTTGAAGGTGTTTGAAGTATAAAAGGAGTTTTATACAAGTTTGAAAAGATCCAAAGCTTTAATTTTTTTATATATTTGTATATATATAAAGGATCTTATGAGGATTTTGGAAAAGGTTTTGAGGACCTTTGGATTTGGAAAGGCTTTTGATTTTGGGTAAAATCAATATTGAATTTGGAAAGCCTAGTTTGAGAATTATCGATTTTGGGATAATCGATTTTGTGTAAAGGAGCTTTGTATGATATCATACTAGGTGTATGATTTGCAGATACTATATGTGTATAGTATAAAATATTTTGATGATGGCTCTGGGGAAAAAGGCGCTCCCTTGAAATGAACTTCTCGGGAGTGCCACCGGGTGGTGCTGCCTTGAGCCCCAAGGGGGGGGGGGGTTCTAAAGTTGATCCTGTGAGGAGTCCAGACAAAACTAGTTCCTGGTGATTATGAGTAGTGTATACCATAGCGGAAGTCGTGTGTGCCGCTGAGAGCCAACGGTCTGCATTTGATTTTATATCGGTAGACTGCGACCTATGGTATAACATGGCGAAAGTCGTGTGTGCCACTGAGAGCCAACAGTCTGCGTTTGATTTTATATCGGCAGACTGCGACCTATGTAGGAGTGGAGAAGTTTCATTTCGACAGCGAAAATCAGAGGCCGCTGAGAGCCTGCAGTTACATGGACTTTTGCTGTGACGACAACGTAACCCTGGATGTAACTGTGATCTGTTGTGTGGGATCCATGGCGTAATCGAGAGGCCGCGGAGAGCCTGCAGTTGCATGGACTTTTGCTGCGATGGCAACGTAACCCTGGGATGTAACTGTGACCATGGATGGGGGTGATGATTTCCAGAGCATACTCACCAAAGATATTTCCTCTATTTCCAAAAAAAAACTTTTTTCTATATTTTCAATAAAATTATTTTCCAAGTATTTTCACTGGGTGTTGAAAACGGGTTTACCAAGTACTTATAGATTTTCAATCCTGTGCCTGATCAACGTATGACTGAATTTCTGTGAGAACAAGGACGGACTGGTTGAGACATCGAGTTCTAAAAATTATTTTTATAAAGAGTTATTTTAATAGTATTATGTGACTTTAAAAGCATTTCTAAAATTTTTAGATAAAGATGTTGGAATTTTGGGGAAATAAAAGGAAATCCAAAATAGAAGTTTAATGAGGTGATTTTGTAATTAAAATCGAATATTGATTTAAAAGTTGGAAATAAGCTAATTGATTAAATAATTGTTTGATTGAGTATGTTAATAAAATTTAACTTTGTTAAATAAATGGATTGTAAATTAATAATGGAGTTTGGAAATGAATTAGAATTGTAAATAGAATTCGAGCTAGATTTGATAATGAATTAAATAAGAGGAGATGTTGCAAAATAATAAATTTGAGTTGAATTGAAAAATGTGACGGTTTGAATTACAAATAAAATTCAAGGGTGATCTGAGTAATATTTAATGAAATTTGCAAGTAAATTGGATATAATAGAAGTGATTATAATAGAAATAGTTTGAGTTGCAAAACAAAACCCAAGTGAATAGAAATAAATTGAGAATGACCTTATATTAATTAAATAAATTCGAAATAAGTTAAGTAGGTGAATTCAAAAATTAAAATGAGTAAATAGATGGGTTAATTGATTTAAGAAATAAATGGATGAAGTCCGATTGAACAAAGATTAAATCAAAGTTTTAATTGGAATAGGGTTGTTAGAGTGAACTCAAGTTATGAGGCATATTAATTTGAAAGGGTAAAGTTGTTTATTTCAATAAAAGCTTGGAATTGATGAATTTGGATATGGTTGTGAATAAATTAAAATAGAAAGAATTAAATATAACTTAAGTTGAAATCAATTTAATTTGGTAATAAAACTTAAGTAATTGTTTAGTTATATTGATATCATCAAACTTGCATAGGATGGATTGTCATTTGACGTAAATGAATATAATTAAATTCTGTGAGTTGATGAAGATTGAATAACATGATTTTGAAATTAATTGAAGTGAATATGAGCTTGTTTGGATTAAAAATAAATTGAATGTAAGCATTTGAATTGTAAACCATTAAAATCGAATGAAATGGCATATAAATCTGGTGGGAAGCAATTGGAATAGCTTTAAATCATGTAAATCACTTAGGGTAAACGTTTGGTTCTTGTTGTTTATGATATATATATATATATATATATATATATATATATATATATGTTTGGCTATTGGAAGTAAGTGGAATGCTAATGAATTCTCTATATATGGCACTTACATATTTAAATTGAGTAAGTACAGGTACCTGAAGGCCGTTTGGCTGGATTTGGATTGCACTAAATGCTAAAATAAATAAGCTGCTTACTTAAAATGCTAAATAAGATACGCCTACGCAATAAAAATAGGAAATATGAACTGTTTTTGCTTTTTCCGACCGGGTGAGTCGATGTATATATATTTATATCTCCTGTAAAATTGTAAAATCTCCTCCGTACAAAGGGGACTCTGCCAAAGTTTTCCGAAAATTTTGGGAGTTGGAATTTTTTTTGAAAATTTTGGAAAATTTTTGTAACGACAAACAATTTCAAATTGGAAATTAAAATAGATTAGTTGATGAAACTAATGTGGATCAGTTATACTTGAAAGATAAAATCCAATATGAAAATTTTAAAATAAATTGAAATCGTATGGAGTGGGGGAAAACTAGTTTGAATAGAAATGGGTATGAAAACTTCTGTAAGGAAAAGTATGTAAAGATTTGAAAGGGTATGATGAGATATTATTGCTAAGTAAGTTATGCAGGTATTAAAAAGGGGAAAAGAAAATTGGATTTGATTCCAAAAGACAAATGTGAATTGCCCGACAAAGGTATGTATTTAAATTTCTGAATGAAATTGGATTGGCTTTTTGATGTAGCCACTTGGCTTTTGTTTTCTTTTGGAATTTGGGAGCCTATAGTGGCCTTTTGTAGTTGTACCGAGCTAGCCGCGCAAAGGAGACGCTGACAAAAATTTTCGGAAATTTAGAGAGTTATAAAAAATTTTGAGAAAATTTTGATAATTCAAAATTTGGTTTTAAATTGAAATTTAGATAATTGAGCAGAAAGGGTATTGGTTGAAACTATAGAAGGTTTGAGAAGTTGGATAGGTTGATAGTGGGTCTTGAATAAAAGATAGTCGGTAGGATGTTGAATTGTGAGTTTTGGAAAAAAATAAATAAATAAATAATGATAAACGGGTATGGTTTCATTCTTCCTAACTAGTAATTTCGGGGACGAAATTCTTTTAAGGGGGAGGAATGTGACGACCCAGAATTTTTAACAAATTAAATTGGAATAATTAATTGATTTTAAAATATTTAAAAGTTAATTTTAACTTGAATTCACGATATCAATATTTACTTGATAATTAAATCATTGAATTATATAGTTTGAATATTGAATTTAATAGTTGAAAATTGGGTAAATTGTTGAATCTGAAATTTTTAAGCCTATTTAAAATAATTTGAAGGCTTATAAAAATTATAATGATGATACTGAAGATAATAGATAGTTGAAATTTAAATTAAAGGTGATTTGTTCAGTTTTAATAACATATCCTTTAAATCAAATTCAAAAATAGCCTTCCGAGGCACAACCTCGGAATTCGACGAAACCAGTTCCATTGGATATGTAATAGTTAGTTATTATTGGATTTCAATTTTCGTAGCAATCGAGGTTGTCGTTTGACCCTGGCAGCTCAAAACGCTTAGAACTATTTTAATCGATTTAATTTAAAAATTGATCGTTTTCGTCTGTAACTCGCACATATGATCGAATTAGCTTTCGAAACATGGCCCATTGTGTTCGGAACGCAGGTAAACCCTTATAATCGCCTAGCGGCATTCCTTGAGAGGAGTTCAATTTTTTTTTTAAGTGGCGATTAACGAGACGTTACGAAGTTTTTTTTATAATATAATAAAAGTCAAAGTCAATAGTCAAGGATATTTTATCAACAAGCGTATAAAAGAAGCCCCCTCTTACCTCCTTTGCTTCTTCTTAGCCGTGCTTTAACACTATCTCCAAATACACCGTTCAACAACGAACAAAAAGAAGATAATGGCCGAAGCTGGCCTACTCGAAATCATTTTTATTCAAAATCGTTCATTCCTTAAAATAAAAAATAAATTAAAAAAAATGAAAGAAGGGTTTCCTGCGAACGCAAGGGGGGTCGCGTGGATTTCATTGGAGGGGCGGCTCGCTTGAGGAGCGAGATGGATCGGTGAGGCCGCGATTTGGTTGCGTTTGGGGTTAGGGTTTTGAGGAGGCTCGATCGCGACTTGTATGGCGACAGCTCGAGGCATCGAAGTCGAGCTTCAGGGAGGAACGTGGGGCCGGAGATAGGTGTGGTGATGGTCGTGGAAGCGGCCGATGTCGATGTGGTTCAAGCGTGGTGGTGAT
This sequence comes from Allium cepa, assembly GCA_030765085.1. NCBI lineage: Eukaryota > Viridiplantae > Streptophyta > Magnoliopsida > Asparagales > Amaryllidaceae > Allium > Allium cepa. The sequence continues at coordinate 624,525,396 of CM060932.1, read as the reverse complement.
CGAGGTATATTCCTGTAGTTTTTATTTATTCTGAAATCAAAATAATATTTTTTACAGTAGGAGATTTCAAAAGGGAAATTCAATCATTTGTTAAATAAAGATTGAGTTATATTAAATTTACAAAATGGAAATGAAATTTATCTAGTGAACTTATATAATCATTTGGTAACTGGAACATATTTTATAAACAGAAAATTAGTTGGAATTAACTTATTATATAAAATGGAATTTATTAAAATAGAAATTGAACTTGATCGAATATTAATGAAAATCATCCAATGTTTATGCAAGATCAATAAATTGATGAAGGAAACTGTTAGTTTGAAATTTAAGTTTTTGTTTAAATAAACCATTCGATTAAATATAATTAATTAGCTAATTAAAATTTTAGAGGAAAATTTATTGTTCAAATTTATTCAATCTTAATAAAATTTATAATTTTTATACAAGGTCAAAAACCTGGGAAACCATGTCGAGAATGAAGTGGATTTGCAAATAAAAGCAAAGGTGAGTAAATCTCACCCAGCTGAGTTGTTATTAAATTTCAATAGTCAAATTTAAATGATTGTTTGAACGCTTGAATTGATTTGATGTGTGTTGAGAATTGATGATTTGGCGACTTTGGTTTGTTGGATGGTTCTCAAGTAAATTGTTGTTTGACTCAATGTATTGGGGTTTAAATTGTTTTAAACTCCAAAAGTAAATAGGGATCGAATTAATTGATTAAGGATTAAGTTAAGTAATGAAGTTTAATGAAGTTAGAATAACCAGTGGGCGGTTTAATAAGTAGTTACTTAAGTAATCAATAAAATATAATTATTTTGTGAAATAACTCAAGAGATTAATTAAATAGTTAATCAAGATATAGTTAATTTATTTAATGAAGTAAATAAAAGGAGATAGATAATCACAGGACGAGGTTAGTCGAGAATGATTAATATTGGATTGGATTAAAGTAATTGATTTAGATTAGAACAAATTAAAAATATAATTGGAAATCATTAATTTATATAATTAATGAAGTAATTAAAGATTTAATTAATTAAGATTAATTAATTCATAATAAGTGACTTATGAGAAGTCAATTAATATAAGTAATTAAAAAAATTAACGTAATTGATTATAGTTAATTAATTCGTGAAGTAATTAAAGATTACTCATTGATTTGGTAAAAAAATTAATGTCGTGAAATTAATTAAAGATAAGTACTTGAATATAATTGAAAATAATTAATCCAGGGTGATTAGTTAAGATGAATAATGAAGGGTTGATTAATTAATTGTTCTGGAATTAATTAACGAAGGAGTCAAAGTGATTAAGGTTTGAAATTCAATTAGAATTAATTGAACTAATTTGTATGTGATTAAGCTTTTCTTATGGATGATTGAATGGTATTGGATGTTTTGAATGAGTTGATATCTCTAATATGAAATGTTGTGAATTTCATTTGAATAGCTTGGGTTAGGATAATATGAGTCTCGAAGAGACCGGGGTCGGGTATTTGTTAAATACCCGAAACCACTTCAAATATTTATATATTGATTTGTGAAATCAATAGGCTGGATTGAAATGATTTAAGTAGACTGGAATATTTATCTAAGTTTGGTACTTAGAAATTGATAGGTGAAATAAGTGTTGTCTATAGCGAATTGTGAATTGGTTAAATTGATATAAGTTATCCCAGGTTTTATATAAGTTGTTTGCTTTAGTATTCCATGTTAGATGGGTTTACTCACGCTGGTTTTCAGCCTAACCCGGGTGTTACTTTGGTGTAATGCTCGGGTCAGAGCGAGTATTATAGATTTTTCAGGTAGGAACGTTTTGGAGCTCAGGAGGCGAGTTGGATGGAAAGAGCGTATAGAGTATTCCACTGTATTTATATTATTGTTAATCTAAGACATGATAATTGTAAATGTTCAGTGACTGTATATAATGAGAAGCTCTGATGTATTAAATTGTATCGACAGATATAGTATTCTTTTGTCAACTGTTATTATTTATTATTATATTTTATCCGCTGCGATTGTGAGATGTTATGGTTTCTGTTCTTCTTCTTCTATCTTTTTCTTCTTTTTCATAACTATCTGTAATTTTCGGCTTCGAAAATTTTGGGTCGTTACAACATGCATCACATAGACTATCTACTTTAAAATTCATTTTTGGGAGACCTCTTACTAGATCATGTTTTGACAGTCTAGATAAGAGTTTGAAATTCAAATGCCCAAATCTCTTATGTCAAATCCAAGGGTCACTTGTATTTGCCAAAAGACATAAGTTATCATTTGAAACCTTCATACTAAGAATATAAATATTCTTTTTCCTAACTCCCTCAAATTAGGATCTTAAGGCTAAGGATAAACACTAGAGCGGGGGTGAATAGTGTTTTAGAGAATTGTTAAATCTTTTTGAGTTTTTGTTAATTTAAACACAAATGAATGCAATATTCAGACACAAATATGATCACAGAATCAAACAAAAATGCAAATATAAAGTTAAAGCAGTAAAAGAAAGAGCACATCGGATTTTATACTAGTTCGGAGTTACCCTACATCCAATCTCGCACACAAGTACGGATATTCTTTCAAATTCAATATTTATAACTACACCCTCGATTTCAAGGCAACAAGGTACACCCTCCAGAATCACAATCCTCTGGGTAGAGATACTTGATTTCCCGGGCAACAGGTTCACCCAATTGATTTCCCAAGGCTACAATCACACCTTATCTTGCTTGATTGATTTCCAAGGCTACAATCACACCTTTTCTCGCTTAGTTGATTACAAAAAGCCTATAACTCTGAATAGCACTGAGGATCTTGTTGTGATAGTGATAGATAATCAAAACATAGATAATCTAGTTATATTCAATGTTGATTTCGGTAGAGTAATGGTAAGAATATGTATATAGAAATATGGAAGAAGAAGAGGAGTGAAAAACCAGAAAATCTATGTTAAAATTCATTGAAACCAACCCCTATTTATAAAGGAACAACAGCCATGTCCATTCGTGAAGAGTTATGACGAATAGACACTTTTTTTAAAATTGGAATTTTGAACTCAATTGACACCATGTCGACATGGGGTACTTGAGTATGTCGACATCGCAAAGGGATTTTTGGTGTTTTGATTTTCTTTGAAAATAACCTTTATTTTTATTAAAACTATTTTAAACTTTATAAATATACTTGACTATAATTAAAATACATAAGTAAATATAAAGAATAATATACACAAAATTTTACTATAATTTTAAATTTGAAATCTAGGTATAAATATTGAAAAGCTAAATATATTATATTTAAAAGATAGTTTAAAAACAAGGATAATTTGATTTTGAAATTAAAGATTATTTTGAGGCTAAAAGTATTTGAAATCAGGATAGATGTTTTTGATGCTTTTAAAAGGAAGATTTTGAAATCATTTTGAAAACAAGATATAATTTTGAAAAATAATTTTGAATAAAAAGTTAGCGGATACAAAACAATGTTCCACTAGATTTTTCTTAGGTTCCATCCTACTTAGGGTTCCATCCCTTTAACAGGCTCGAAGTGGATTCCATTTCACGAATAAATTGGATTTTAAGATGCCAGTGCTTTTCAAGGAGTTTTAACAAAATTTCTAAGATAAATTACTTGAACTCTTGATAATCTTGATACTCATGAGTCTTCAATCTTGATATCCTAAATCTCTATACTATACAGTCTTCATTCTTGTTACTTGCGTGGTTAAATCCTACATATACATATATATCTAAACTTATACTGTTAGTTTTATATTTTATAATCTATTCTAAGGTTGTTGTCATCAAAATCATCATCTCACGGACTAACAGATCCTTTTGGATAGAATAGTCCATAGTTTTTCATGTTAGATAAATATCTCAAAATACGTTTAACGGCTCTTTGATGGGATTCTTTTGGTTTTGCTAGAAAATGTGCGCAAAGACAAACACTCATCATTATATCGGGTCGACTTGCGGTTAAATATAATAATGAACCAATCATACTCCTATATAATTTTTCTTCAAAATCTTTTCCGTTTTCATCTTGATCAAGATGAACCGTAGTACTCATAGGAGTAGGTTTATTAGATGTTTTATCCATACTGAAACGTTTTAATAGTTCATTGCAATATTTTTCTTGATGTATAAAGATACCATTTTCTAGTTACTTTATTTGTAATCCTAAAAAGAAATTTAATCCTTCCATGTGTGACATTTCAAATTCATTTTTCATTGTATTAGAAAATTTTACACATAAATGTTCATTAGTTCATCCAAATATGATATCATCGACATAAATTTGCATAACTAAAATATCATTATTTCCTCTTTTAATAAATAAAGTTGTGTCTATTTTACCAATTTGAAATCCTGATGAGATTAAATGAGTTTTAAGCCTATCATACCATGCTCCGGGGGCTTGTTTTAACCCATATAATGTTTTATTTAATTTTAAAACATGATTTGGAAATTTTTTATGTTCAAATAGTGGTGGTTGTTCAACGTAAACATTTTCTTTGATAAAATCATTCAAAAATACACTTTTGACATCTATTTGATATAATTTAAAATTGTTATGACAAGCAAAAGCGAGTAGAGTTCGTAGAGCTTCTAATCTAGCTACAGGTGCAAAAGTTTAATCATAATCGATTGCTTCTTCTTGATTATACCCCTGTGCTACTAAACGTGCTTTATTTCGAACTATATTTTCGATTTCATCGGCTTTATTTTTAAATACCCATTTAGTTCCAATGACGGATTGATCTTCCGGTCTTGGAACGAGTTCCCAAACATTATTTCGTTCGAATTGATTTTATTCTTCTTGCAAATCTAAAATCCAAAAATCATCTTTCGAAGCTTCTTTATAGTTCTTTGGTTCAAAATTTGAAACGAATGAAACATGACTTATTTGATTAAGTTTATTTCGAGTTACTCTAGAATTTAAATCTCTAATAATGTTATCTATAGGATGATTCGTTAAAATCCTAGGAGGTAAAACTAGAGTATTATTTTGATCAATAGTTTCATTATTATTGTAAGGTGTGTTAGAAGAATCGTTTGGATGTATTTTTTCTTCGTCATTAATTTGTGTAATTACAAAATTTTCATCAAAAGAAACATTTAACTTTCTTCTATAATATTTGTCCTTTTGTTATAAATTCTATAAGCTTTGCTACGATCCGAATAGCCAACAAATATTACTTCATCGTCCTTAGGATCAAACTTTCCTAGATTGTCTTTAGTATTTAATATGAAACATTTTGATCCAAATGTTCTAAAATATGATACTTTAGGTTTCTTACCAAAAATTATTTCATAAGGAGTGTTTTTTGTCATTGGTCATAGTATTCAAAACATAACAAGCCGTGGCAATAGCTTCAGCCCAAAAATGTTTTCGTAGATTACCACTGTTAAATATTGTTCTTGCACATTCTTGTAATGTTAGATTTTTTTCGTTCAACAACACCATTTTGTTGTGGTGTATGTGAAATTGAAAAATTATGATTAATTCCCTTTTTATTGCAAAAATTTGTAAAAATTTCATTTTCGAATTCTCCTCCGTGATCACTGCGAATATTTTTAATTTTCAAATTCATTTAATTTTTAATTCTTTTTGCAAAAAAATTAAACATACCAAAAGTGTCGCTTTTATGTCTTAAAAACAAAGTCCATGTATATCTTGAAAAATCATCAACAATTACAAAAGCATACTTGTTATGATTTATTGATCTTACTTGAGTATGATCAAATAAATCTAAATGCAACAATTCTAATTTTTGTTTTATTGAAATATTATTTTTAGATTTAAAAGAGCTTCTTTTAAATTTTCCAGTTTGACATGCATTACACAAATTGTCTATTTTATAATTTATTTTTGGTAAACCTCTAACTAGTTCATGTTTTGATAATTTATTTGTAAGTTTGAAATTCATGTGACAAAATGTTTATGCCATAGCCATGGATTATCAAGTTTAGCGGTCAAGCATAAATCAGAATTTTGTTTTATACTCATATTCCAAATATAAATATTTTTATTTCTAAATCCTTCAAATAATAAATTTTTATTATTATCAAGTATATTGCATTAATTTTTCTCGAAATGTATTTGAAAATCTTTGTCACATAATTGACTAATGCTAAGTAAATTATATTTTAAATTTTCTACTAATAAAACATTAGAAATAATAGGAGATTAGAAATACCGATGTTTATGACTTCTCCAATTCCGATGCCATATCTTTTTGAGTTGTCTCCAAAGGTTACGGTGCCTCCATCAATATAATTTATATTTGAGAGCATCTTGGCATTCCCGGTCATGTGTTTTGAGAAGCCACTATCGAGTATCCATTTCTCCTTGCTTTTATTTTTGGGTACCTACAACACAAAAATTATTCAATTGGTACCTATTTCTTTTATTAGGGTCCTAAATGTTAGGAGGGGAGGGTAGCCATACCCAAGTGGGTTTGGGTCCTTTAAAAACATAATTATTATTAAATACTACACTTTATAAAGAACTATCAATATGTTTTTATGTAATTAACTTATTATTAGACTTTGGTATCCGAATTTTTATACTTTCAGATTTTACCTCTTTACTTAACTTTGGCGTCTTTTTGAAACTTTGATACAAGATACTTTGCTTTATAGTATTACCTTTTTTTGTGAATTCTTTTCAAATCCTAATCCATTCCGATTGCCAGAAGGTTTCGAAATTTTAATTAAATTATCAAGATCTAGTTTTCCTTTGTTAAACTTTGAAACATTGTTAGTAATTTTCTCTAGTTTATCCTTTAATTCAAAATTTCAGTTTTTGAAATTTCTATACTACTTTTTAGTTCAATATTTTCTTTAATCAAATTATTATTCTCAAGTTTTAACCTATCTATTTCACTAAGTTGTGTATCATATTCGACAGATTTGTTACACTTTTCTTGTGAAATCACTAATTCTTCTTCTAAAATAACTTTTTCATCCTTTAATAACCCGATTTCTAGTTCTAATCGATTTATTTTGGCTTGGTGTTCTTTATTCAATTTTTTGATTTGTCTAAACTTATCATCAAGTTCCATACTTAATTCTCATAGTTCATTATAGCTAAGTTTAGGACATACCTCATCAGTGTTAGTCATAAAACATACATTAGCTTGTTCTCCATCACTATCACTATCACTATCAGAAGATGATGACGACTCGAAATCGTCCCAAGTGACTTCAAAAGCCCTTTTCTTCTTAAATTTCTCAAATTTATTCTTTTTCTCATTGTTGCGTTTAGGGCAATCCTTCTTCGTGTGTCCGTATTGATCACATTCATAGCACTTGATTTGAGATAGATTTGTTGTATTAGATTTCCTTCTTTTTGGAATTTGATCATCTTTCTAAATTTCTTGAATTTGTTGTAATTCATGGTAATGAAAACTATTTCTTCTACTTCCAAATCCCAGTCATCATTCTTTGCTTGAAATGCTATGTTTTTCTTTTCAACATTTTATTCTTTTCTTGCCTGTAATTTAGCTTCATAGGACATTAAATTTTCTATCAACTCTTCAACCTTGACAGTAGAAAGATCATTAGCTTCTTCAATAGCTAATACCTTCCTTTCCCAATCCGATGTTAAAGATTTGAGTATTCGAGAAACTAAATCAAAATCAGTAAACTTAACTCCTAATGCCATAAGATCATGTTGAATAGTTTGAAATCTAGAGTACATGTCAACAATAGTTTCATTTTGCTTCATTTTTAATGAGGAGAACTGGTTTTGCAAAATTGAAATCTTAGTTTGTTTGACCTTTTTTCTACCTTAGTGTGTAATTTGTAAGGTACGCCAAATTTCTAACGCAGTGGTACATAACATGACATGTGAAAATTCATTTTTATCCAGAGAGAAAAATAAAATATTCATAGCTTTAGAATTGTTTGAGGCTAAGGTTTTTTGTGCATCGGTCCATGTGCTCATAGCAGTGCCAGGTGCTTCATATTTATTTTGTGTAGCAGACCATATTTCTATACCATTGGCTTCCATAAAAATACGCATACGGGTTGACCAATATGCATAGTTGGAGCCATTAAATAATGGGAGACGTGCGGTAAATTGACCTTCTTGAAAGATACTTGCCATATTAGTGATTCAAAAACTTGTTACAGTACTTTTAATCAAAGCAAGCTCTAATACCAATTGAAAGTCAATAGTATGGTGGATCGATTATACAAATGACAAGTATATGACTAATTTAAACTATAGTGTAATGGTTGTAAAGTATGTAAATAAGAATAATCACACCAGGGATTTTATACTGGTTTGGACCTCCCGTCCTACGTGCAGTCCCAAAGCTCCTCTTCGGAATTTCCTTTCACCAAATAACCCTTACTTCACCCGGAGAAATAGGTTTACAATAGTAGAGTTTCTTTGTCAAGAATGTGTTCTCTATTACACGTATTTTGACTATATAGTACAATTGAACTTCCTATATCTCTTGAATGATTCAATGCAATATTATTCGAGAGAGTATGGAAGTGTATGATCTCAGATTTGCATATTAGATAGTAAGTGGATGATTAGAACAAGAGATGATCAAGATAGAGAGTCGAGTGAATTAGTTAAGTTCTTTGATCCTTCTTGATTATTATTTATATAGTTGTAGAAGGTTGCTTCTCGTAGTTACATCTTTTCCCTTTCAATCTAGAGTCGTCACTATTCACTGGTGAAGAGTTGTGGAGGAGAGATGGAGTTGTGTCTCTTCAGAGATGACAGTTATAATTTGAATTATCTGCCCCGAGCCTAGTTTCAGATGTCTGAATGGTGTTCTCAGACGTCTGAGAACCTATTATTATTTTTGTTCATCTTCTACGTTCAAACGTCTGAAGTTTTGCATTCATACGTCTGAACCTGTTAAGTGATGTTCTCCTGGATTTATCTTGAGTGTATCTCTCTTCGATCTTCGTGCAATTTTGTTGATGAATCTCTTCAGTGCTTTAGTCATCGTCTTGTCATAGTAGTGGTTTGTCTTGATTTGAATTCATATCTATATAGTTGTATGATATATATGATTTGAATTGTGTAGTTATCATCGTCGAAATCGTAAACTAAGGGTTCGAACAATATGTTCCTAAGCGTATGTAAAGATACTCCTACTCTAAATTCCTGTATCCTATATTAATCATTTAAAATGTCGAACCTTCCATATTCATACAAGTCTCGGCTCCATACAATAATTTTACAAAATAACTAATATTCTTAGCTAAACGAAATAGATTTTCATTTATAAAATTGAATCAAATACCAAACTTATTTTATATATTAACATAGTAGAATGAACACCCTATTTTAAGGAAACAAAATTTATAATCTAAACTCTTTTTGTTCTATTCAACTTTTACATATACAAACTAGAAGCAAAAAAAGACTCATATTGGTCTAAATTAGGGAAATAGGCAGTGCAAACTACGAATAGAAAATTTCATACTTTACATGGCATTTCCCCTTTTTTAGAACCTCTTTATCGCAACAATAGAAAATAAAATGGAAGTGGAGTAGGAGATAAATTATTCAAATTTCGAAAACAAATCAAATTCTACTATTTTAAAATATAAAACAGATGAGATTTCAATAAACCTAAAAGTTGCCATTTTCTTCGGGGAATTTTGGGGTTTTCATTTTAGGGCATTCATGAACAAAATTTCTTAAGGCATAAAACAAATCCAAACTTCTACTGTACTAATACTAAAATGTGAAAACCTAAGACTTCCACTCATAGATGGTTTCATGTTTCCTTTGGATTTGATTCACACCCTTGCCTAATTGCTCCTTCAAGTTTCTTCTTTTTGGAATATACAACCATTCAGCTGTATATAAATTAGATTCATAATTCAAAGAATTGGAAAGAATAAAAATAGAAAAACGTAAATACATAAACCTATTATCTTTTTCCATAGTAATTGAATTATTGAACCTAATTAAGGAAGAAGACTGACGGAGTTTCGCTAGTATTTCAAATATTTTTATGAATAAAAGTAAGTGGGTTGACCTCTTATTTATAGTGGTTAGGAGGCGTCCGGATCATAGAATTTAAATCCGTTTAAAATTAAAAAAAATTCAGGATGTTTGTGCCTAACTTAACTCTAGCTGCCACACACTCACCAGTCGATCGACCCTAGTGGAAGCGGTCGACCAGTTCCCTATAAATATCGTGTATTTATTTTGCCATAATTCATTTATTTATTTCCTTTTATTAAAATTAAAATTAACGCTAATGTTTTCCCAACGTTAATTTGACTTAACATTAAATATTTATTACCTATTTTTATTTTAACATTAACGTTATTTAATTCAAAATTTGAATTCGTTAGAATTATTTTAAACTCAAAAACTTCAAATGTCAATAATCTTTCCATTTGAGCTCCGCTCGCAAAAATTTATTTATGAAAGTTGATCAGAAATTTGCCATGAACACAATGTTGCAATTTTCGTGGCCAAATTCTGACATTTGTGAAATTTCTATTTTTAACCTTATTAATTAATTCTTATTGATTTTTATGAGGTTCTACATAGCCCAAAGCTGATACTAGATCCATTCCACCGATCCAGGGTATACAGATCCATTTTACCGGTAGAGGGTATACGGTGTAGTAATTCCAAGTACGCAACAGGCATCCTCATAATGCCCCTCCTTATTAGTACGTCGAAAAACACTCCGAGTATGAATGATCCTTTAACATGCATATTCGAGCTCTTTCCTGGCTCCATCTAGTTTCCATTCATCCTTAAGAAACTATTTCACATTCTTTTCTTTTCATGATAGAACCATTCAACATTCTATCCACAGATCACCTCTTCTAGAACCCACCCTTGTGGATAATAATCCTCACGACTCCATTCAACATTGAGTCATCATCATCGAAATATAACTCCATCACCATCAAGTTTCGATCATCGAAGTTCTGAATCCATCGTCCTTCATCGCATTATCACACTGCAACTAAATGTCGAATGAATAAGCGAACACCTCTAGCACGACCTACAGGACCCCTACATCTTCCCTTAGAAGTTTGACCACTATGGGCATCATCAATTCTTGCCGGTACCGACCAAAAGAGGTGGTCAGTGATATGAATTCCTTCGACCCTACTTAGCCAAAATTTGGCTAAGTACTTCTCTTCCCGATCCTTTAGCTTGCTTGGAACTCCTTTTTTCCATGCCTTGAGCTCCCAAGTCCCACATGCTAGAAAAGAGTTTGTTACCGACCAACAACGATCAGTATCGAGTTATGCATTTAGCCAATTTTCTAAAGTTTTGGCTCCTGGAATTCCTTCTTTCCATCATCCCGAAGCATGCCCTAAATTTTCATTGCCCTTGACTTAAAGACCTTCCACCACCGACCTAATCTGCACTTGCTTCCACTTACCCTATTTTAGATCGGTACCCACCTCAGGTTGGCTATCGTAAATGCCTCTATTCAAGCTGGGACCTGACGTATTGGCTCCTCCCCTCCTACAGAGCCCCTCCTACATGTTTCGTTCCATTTTAAGAAATTTTGATTTCCTTTTTTCCCTAATGGACGACCGATTCCTAACTATCCAAAAGCACTAAGAAACCATACAAAGAAAAATGTATAATACCAGCTAACATCCATATACATTCATTAAACATAAACAATCAACCAAATATGATAAGCATACATGATTTAGCCTATATCTAGTTTTGTACTAGAATGACAATATGATCTCTAAGGGGTTGTAAAATCATTTCATATCCAATTTAATCATTTTGATTTCGACCATAAATATGAATGAGAGATAGATTAAATTATAAAATCATTTGTGGATCAAATCTTGTTAAACACGTTAATTTTTACTATATGAATAGGCATAGGATGGCGAGAGATTAATAATCAGTCACCTAATACCCAAAATACCAATGCAGATGCCTAAATATGAAGTGGAAAACAAAGAACATGAATTCCAAAGCACTAAGATGATAGATCTACAATCCCTTTCATTAATTACCCTTCCAATGATGGATTAAACTAAGACTAGTAAGAAAAAAGGAGACTTTTTGATGAAATTAGGGTTAATGGAGTTTTAGAATTGCTTTTGGGAAGTGGGAAATGATCTAAATATGTCCCATCACCCCAAATTAGGCACAATTCCCTAAATTAATCGGTGTACCTAAGTATGGGCTTAGTTTAATTTCCCACTAATCTGTGAAACAGCAAATAAAACTTAAAATTGGCCATATCTCCTAAATAGTAAGTCTGTTTTTCTATTATGATCATTCTACGGAAAGAAACCATAAGCACGATTTAATGGATGTGGTTTCAGACCCTAATTCAACTCCTATCGAAAGATATAGGCTTTACAAGAATTTTTAAGTTCAAACCGTTTGATAAAAATTCTAAAGATGGAAAATGTCTCTAGTAGTCATTTCCCAAAGTTTTCGAGTCATATGACCTTATATGGACTAAATAATAATATTTTACGACCATCTGATACGTAAAACATGGGACATTACAATAGCCACGCGACTTATATAAAAAGTATTATATTAACTCCACTAGAATTATTTCTTCCCATGAATTTATGAATTCCTCTATCGATGTGCTCAAATTTTCTTTCCCTTTGTCATCAAAATAGGAGACAAAATGTAGCATCCTCCATTCTGAGGCTTGGAAATAGATACTATTGATGCTGCAGTCGACCTTAACATTATTTTCCATTGACAAAGCGAGATCAGTTATTGTATCATTAACGTCAAAAGCGCAAAAATTTACAAATTTTAGCAAAATATTTTCATTCATTAATTTGCAAATTCATCATATACAATTTCATTACATTATACAACCCCACGATCCCGTTGTTCCAGTAGAATATAATAAATACAAATATAATTCCAAGAGCGACATGTGATGATGTCCCCTTGGATGATTTGAGTCTCACCTACTTAGATGGTTATAATACTTGTGATTACATGCATTCAACAATAAAGAAAAGCAGTTAACACCGCACAATGGAAATAGTACCCTTAGATTATAGCTTGCCACGTGCATGTCTCTGGGAGCTTATTCATCTAAATCTAAAATATCATACTCTCAGCCTACCTAATCCCAATTTAGTATTCGAGAGTTTAAGAGGAAATTAAAAACTTCAAGTCAGACAAAAAGTCTGATGTGAATAATATTAGTCCATCTCAAACCAAAATATAGGTACTTAGTGGGACCAAGCCGCTAAGCAGAGTGAGTTTTCCTTTACTAATGCCCTATCAAACAATACGTCATCCATAACATATCCTACAACCAAAATGATTAGAATATCATAACATCAATATCATATATGCATATATGGATTAAAATGAATAGTCCGTCATTCACTAAGGTCAAGGTTCACAAATTCTCATAGTTATCCAATCCCACAATAGTTTTTCCAAGGTCACTATGAACCTACATTAGTTTTATCCGGGCAACTAGAAACTTATCTGGTTGACTTGGGCCAATTTATATCGGATATTCCAACTGTCCTCGAATCCGTTTAGAAAACGATCTTCTTAGATCGGTAGGAAAAAATATTTATAGTCTCCCAAAATGTAGGAAAAAATAACAACGATTTCCTAAAAAAGGTATGAGAAAAACATAGGTGAGAAATCTGCGATGAGTTTCTTGGATGCATAACTCATATTTTTAGCCTCAATATCAGCAAAACCCTATGCATTGGAATCACAGACCTGGCCAACCGAGGGCTTAATGGTTGGAGGATAGAGCATGACGCTATTCCAGCCTTCATCCAAAATCTAGTTCTAAAATATCCACGAGTCATGTCTTTTGGTCACTCCAAGGCATCCTAGCACAATTTGATCTTTCTGAGCTCCTGGATGCAATTCTACTCACTCAGGATTTTAAGCCAGACCATACACACTACTGGAACAACCCTAACTAGTCCTTGGTTCTCAATCCCTAAGGTCAAAATGTTAGTTGATATCATTTAACATATAAGTGAGTATTTTGACAATTTATCATATACAAAAGTAACCGATGAAGATACAAAGATGAACATATAGCATGTCAACAATCATTATAAATATTTTTATGTGATAGCCAGTTTGTAACAACCTCACCTCTGTACCCATACTACCAAAGAATATTACATAGAATATTGTGTGGTGATATGGAGAATAGGGCATGTTAGAGGAGGCGCCATACGTGAATATTTTTTTGGACTAACACCGGTACGTATTCTTACCTGATATAATACATCAAATATATGTACTCGATATCGGCACAAAGCGCACAAAGCCATAAACACGTGGGTTATGCAGAACAGAACTATATACAATATAAATAAACATAGAGCCTCAGAACGTAGTGTAATAGATAATATCACAATATATATATATATATATATCATAAAATAATACAAATTATATCTCCTCATAATGATGTACAACATCATTCATATTACATCACACTGTATACATGATATCACCATGTATCAATATCACTAAGTATAAAATATCTAGTATCGCTATCGTCCTATGCTCCTTCAGCAACTCGAGTCCTAAGAGAAATATACAATTACATATCCTGTTAAAAACAACTTTGGTCTGACTCGAGGTTGTTAAATAAATAACACACCTTGGGTTAGGCTAAAACTAGCTGTGATTGTATTTGCGGGAAATTCAATAACATAATGATAACCTATGAAAATAAATACAGGTAAATACGCACACACGATAACTGCCCATCTCGTATCTCCAACACAAAATGTCACAACCCCAGTTATGTTTTATAATAATGTGACTCACAATCACAAACCTATTCCACTATAATTCACTCCTAATCAAAGTTATTTACTATCACATTCATTATTTAATGTCACTGTCACACTTGAGTTATTTTCTCTCTAATAGAAGCCGAGTCGACATCAAGTGATGTCGCCTGGGTGCGATATCCCCCTCGACTCAGAAATTGTAGATGCCCCCACACGATCTATTGGCTACACTATTTACCTCTATGGCCCTTATTGGAAATCCTCACTATCCATTAAACATATCATATTTGCATATTCTCATTTGTTGTGCCCATGCAACAGATCGTTGGACCTATGCCAATGGGACCAGATTGTCATAACTCAGGGCGCTACCTCGTAGTTAGTCCAGCTAGGATAGATATCTAGCTCGTTAGGTGTATCACATCTCTTCGATCAAATTTTATTATTTATTCATTCTACAAGTTCATATTTACATGGTAACCCATCTAACCGTCGCTTAACCTAGTGTCACTGAGAGATTTCTTAACATTTTTATATTTAATGAACATGCAACACAAAGAATATCAAGCAAATAATCCACATAGCCTTATTACATGATATTTCTCACATGTCTTTAAACATAATATACATAACTAACATAAGGGTGATTCGACAATAAGCCAAGTACACCAAAATATTCAGATATGTCCACAACCATAACAACCACCTATAAATGCATGCATTTATCATTTTATACATAAAATTATTATATTTTCATTATATATAGATAATGAAGATATTATTATAGGTTCCCAAAATTTAATTATTTTTCCAAAACCTTTTATTTTGAAAACCTATCGGTTAATTTTTAAGAAACATCGCATTTCGAATCTCTTTCCAATTTCAAACCCGCTAAACTCCTTTAAAAATAATTCACTCTTTGAAATTCCTCTTGAAAATCTTTAATGTACCCATAAAAGGGTTTATAAATCAGCATTCCTTTAAACATCAAAGTAATAATATATAATTATTATTACTGTTTTCCAAATATGATTTTCAATTTCAAATCCTTTGGAAAATCCAATTATTTAATTTCAAATCTAATATTTAAATTCCTTATTCACATCCGAATCCATTTAACCAACTTTTAATAATAGTTTAACCATTTGAAATCCAATCCCCGTACATTAAAAATAATAATAAGATTTATTAAATTGGGGATTCAACATAATATCAATTTAAAACTTTATTTGTTTTCCTAAAATATCTCTGCTAGTAATATTTCCTAAACATTAAATGACATTCAAAATTATTATATTTCTCAAAATATTCTCTTTTTTACTGCTCATTATTCCAATACCAAAAAGAAAAATCTCGTAATTTTGGAAAATTAATTTTAGATTCTCGATGTAAAGATCCATCATATATTTCTATAATTATAAATGAATAAAATATCTATTCAAAAAAAAATAGATGTATAGAACAAATACCACAGTTTCAATTTCGAAAATTAATTCCCTTCTAAATATTTCTGTAACCGTATTTGAATAAAATATTCATTTAAGAAATCTGAAATTATTTCTTTTAATATATATATATATATATATATATATATTCTCAAAATATTTAAATTTTCCATAATAATAATCAAACATTAGCATGCAACTATGGTTCATTTAATTCAATCATTGGTACCCAAAATCCACCACATAAGCAATCAAACAGAAGCATGCAAGAGGGATAAAATTATTCAAGATATAGATATGTGACTCAAAATAATAACTCACTAAAATAAAGAGCGAAAAACTAATAATCAACCTAGCCTCCACCTCATGTTCAATGGCCATCTCCGTGAGCTTGCGCACAACCATCACTGCTCCTACCTTTCCACTACTCACGCCATCACTCACCATGGTCCTGCTTGTACGGCTACACCCAGGCTACACTCATCCCTTCATGATGCCTCTTCTGTCCTTTCGACCCTCGAGTGGCCAGCCCCAGGCGCCACTGTGCCATCCCCTCTCTCACGCGACCTTACCGAACATGCCTCGCATGAACGCGCCATTCCCTTTGCTCGCGTCATTGCCAGCACTTTGCGTGCTTTCTCTCTCTCTTTTTATGCAACATAGACTTCGGTTGAAACTATTTACGAAAATAGGCTTCGTTTTTTCCCCATACCTTTGAACATGCACGAATACGGAATGCGCGTATATAATTATTGTTTAAGCACATTCCATATATGCGCACTTAGGAAATACATTAGTGCGATGTATGGAACGCGCATGAACAATATAAGAGTATTGTTATTGCGCATTCCATATATGTGCACTAAGGAATTTCCTTCGTGCACATATATGGAATGCGCATTAAGGGGACACGAGATTTTAACAGCCAGCCCCCCTCTTTCCCCCCATTTCTCCCTCTTTTTTCATTTTTCCCCATACAACTAAACCCATCCCCAAATCCAAAATAAACAAAATCAACAAATTGACTGAAGATTTGATTGAAGATTCCTAGATACAACTATTTGATCAAAGAATCAAGGTAATTTATTAGGATTTTATTAGTCTTGTTTGTAGATTTTGGAAAAGCATTCATTTTTTGTTTTTGTTTTTAGACAATGCCAATTGTTCCAATGATTATATATTAGGTTAGAGAATTGGTAATAAATGATGAAGATAAAACTAAATATATTGGAGGGAAGCGGGAATGATCAAAATTGAAAAAGCATGGTAGTTTCGTAGAGCTTAAACATTGCGTTTATGGTATCACAAAAATTGATCCTCATACGTTTAATGTGAAGTTGGTTTGTAAGTGGGTTAGAGATGATGGTTCATCGACTATAGATTTATCGGACGACGATGACGTGCATTCTTTGTTTTCCATTGGAATGAAGGTTAATGAACTATATGTAATGAAAATAAATCATACTAATATTGAAGAGGTATAATATCCAACACAAGTAACGATAGGCTCAATGTCGATTCCCCAATTTCTAGAGACCCAATCATCTCTTCCATTTGGTGGAGGACCATATAGTCGAACACATACAACCGCCAAGTGAGTACTATCATTTGTAGTTCTTTTTTAAGTTGTATATCTTTGCAATCCCATGTTTATATATGTTGTTTTTGTTTGTAGCATCAACCTGCATATAGTTGGCGATTCATTAAATTATGTGGAAGAAGGCGCTGACAACCGTGACGAAGGAATGTTGGATAGCATGCAAGTTGCTTGTGCAATTGATGATGATAGAACATGGATTGACAATATAAAAGTAAACAATGAAGCACCGGTAGTTGATGATACCCTACCATTGACGATAACGAAGAAGACATGATTATGGATGATCCGTTGGAGGGTGACTTATGTAATGCGAGCATGATGGCTAGCTTTATTCAGGAAAATGCTCAATTGGAGGTGGAAGTGTTTGGAAGAGAATGTGAAGTTTATAAAATACAAAATCACCATATGACTACGTTGTAAAATCTCAATTTCGATCGCCCCTTGCCTAAGTGGTTCTTTAAAGAAGTTTCTAAACCAACTCATGCTAACATCTAAGTCCATTTTCTTTCATCCTCTGGAACAACTACACCTAACAACTCCATATAATCTATATCCGGATTTCAACATAGATTTGTTGACCATTCATTTGTATCTCTAGCATATGATGTACATCGGCAAGAGTAATAGTCATCCCACCTACACTAAAATGAAATGTATTTGTTTCCGGTCTCCATCTATCATAAAGAGACGTAATTAAATAGTGATCGATCGTAATATAGTTTATTCGCAATGCTTTTCAAAATTAGGATTCTTTTAAGTGTAGTTCAAGTCTTGGATCTTTACAATCAATTAACTTTAACTTACTAGACCGGTCGATCGGGATCACCAATTTTGTACCTCTCATAAGTAGTTCATTTTCACTTCTATGATTTGCTTGCAAATACAACACATTTTTATCAACGGGTCCAGGTTCTAAGTCCACACAGAATTGACGCCAAAAAATTATTTAGATTTTAGGAAAACATTATTATAAATTCGAAAATGATCATCTACAATAACTTCTTCATGACAATTATATGTACATTACGATGCTAGATCAACAAAATAAACAACCAACTATTCAAATAAAAAACTATAAAAAAATTGAAATTATTAATGAAATTACAAATTTAAAGATGAATATGTACATATCACTTGTGAAGATGAAGATATGCCTTCCATTTGACGAAAATTTACTGAAAAAGAGGCAAATTGAAGTTGGATTTTGATTTTGGGGTTGGGTTTAGGTTTAGGATTTTGGGAAAAAATGAAAAGGAGGAGAAATGGGGGAGAAAGAGGAGGACTAGCAGCTAAAGCCCGTGTCCCCTTAATGCGCATTTTGTATATGCGCACTAAGGAAATTCCTTAGCGTGCATATATAGAACGCGCATGAACAATACTATTATATTTTTCATGTGCGTTACATTTATGTGCACTAAGGTATTTCCTTAGTGTGCATATATAGAATGTGCTTAAACAATAATTGTATATGCTCATTCCATATAAGAGCATTTGCAAAGGCATGGGGCAAAATTGAAGCCTATTTTTGTAAATAGTTTGAACCGAAGCCTATTTTCGCAATATATTATTTTCTAAAGCCTATTTCAAAATTCTGTCCTTTGGGGTTTAGGGTGAGCTACAGGGGAAAGCGGTTTTTGATTTTTGGGAAGGAGAGGGGATAGATTAAGGAATATCAAATATGGGATTATATTGGGTAGGGCTTTTATTTTTCAGTTTCTCCTTTTCCTTTCTTTTTTCCCCATTCCTTTTTCTTTTTCTTTTTATTCTTTTCAAGTAACCCTTTTTAATTTATTTATAACTATATTCCAATTTAAACTGATTTACACTTCATTTTACGAAGTATAATTTGATAACTACACAATTCCATTCAATTTAATATTGTTTTACTCTATATAATTATTCGATATATTAACACAATACATTTATTTTTCCACTATTTCAATGATATAAAAAAATTATTTTATTTAAATAGTTTGTGTAGTTTCAATATTTTTTTTGTGATAACAATTTATTAATTGATTCGATCTATCAAAACAAAATCTTTGACTAGATAGATTTCAATTAAATAAAAAATTATTTTCAAACATACCAATGATTAAATATCAAATTCGATACTTCAATTTTATTAGATTTATTTAAATATTACAGCATAGAAAGTAGGGTTGTTATACAATTTTATACACAAAATTACTTATAACAAAGAAATGCCATTATGCTCAAAAACTCTTTTAAAAATGGGGGTATACTCTTTACTTTCTTTTAAAAACTTATAAAAATACTCAACAATACCATCCTTTTTGTCTTAGAAAAACTAGCCCAACATGGAGTTCAAAGCTGCCAAGTGTCATAAAATGCTATCTTCCCTTTCCAAAAACTTGTGTTATCGCAACTTGAAATATAGCATGTTATCGCATTTTTAAAACATAGGAATCACATGCCAAAGAAAATCATAGCTATCGCATGTTGACACTACATGAATCTATCGGATGTTGACATCTATAGCTATTGCCTACCGGCAAAAATAAAGTCATTGCAAATTGACAATTCATATATAACTATCGCTAGTTGACAATATATATATATATATATATATATATATATATATATATATATAGTTATCACAAATTGGAAAAATAACAGCTATTGCAAGTTGACAAATATAGCGATCGAAAGTTGATAAAATAAAGCGATCCAAAGTTGATAAAATATAGCCATCGAAAGTTGATAAAATTTACCTATCGAAAGTTGATACAATAGCTATCAAAAATGGATAAAATATAGCAATTGAAAGTTGATGGTTATCGCGAGTTGAAAATTTTAATAGCTTGATGGCTATCGCAAGTTGAAAATTTTAATAGCTATTGTATGTTGATGAAATAAAATGGTTGTTTTAGTTTGAAAAATACATGATATCACGTGTTTATAATTAGATAGCTATCGCGGGTTGGAAAATGATGGATATGTCATATTGATAATTATATAATATCGCAAGTTGATAATGACATTCTTGTAAATACTTGCAAAACTGATTTGTTTCCTTTAAAAGTGATAACTTTTTACCAAATCAATTTACTTGTCAAAACTCCAAAGGTTAACCAATTTTTTTTAGAAATTTGCAGCATTTTGATGAGGAAAATTCTCTTATTTATCCAAAATATAATTTTGCAGTTTTTTTACCTTTTCGCAATTAAACCCTCGTCATAAAAAAAATTATATCAAATTGTAATTTCTTGGGAAAAAGCCTTAAAAATTCCCAAAAATCAGAATTTTCCTCTTTAACACCATATAAAAATTTCGGAACAAAATAATTATTTTTCACATTTTAAATAATTAAATTTCAAAATTACTCATTTTCTTACTTAGAAAATTCATATTAAATCCATAGTAACTCCAAAATTATGAGACTTAAAAACGCATCTCCAAAATACCATTCCATACATCATATAAAAATTCATAGTATTTGAAGATCAAAATGTTAGTTTTACATCAAACACCCTTTCGGAAAATTCTCTAAAAAATTTAAAAGATAACCATAACCCATATAAATAATTATCTAACACATATGCATGATAAACATCAATCAAAATTCGAATCTACCTTGAATATGAAATAAACACATAGAATCATATAGATGGAAAATTTATCCACCTTTTGTTTATTGAAATGATAAGATTTGTTCCACGATTTTTTTTTCTGCTTCTTAGTTGAGTTAGTGGAGATGACTAATGATGGCCATCCTCTCTTTCTTATATTTAGTTTGAGAAATGAAAATAAACTGAACAATAAATGAGGGAGAGAGAATAGTATAAGATTTTCTCTACCTTATTTTCCCTTCTTTACTTATGTTTATTTTTCTATCTTTTAAACATTATCTTTATTACACAACTAATGGCTGAATTAATGAATTAATATGGCCAATCCCACATTTCTTAACTTCCTATTTAATTGTCCCATAGTTGAATACCAAAAAAATGTATGATAAGAATTAGGAGTGTCATATATTAAATTCAAGTAACCATAAGGTAAATATATTTTATTAAATAATTTTGACAAGTAGGGCATTAACTATGGATTTTGAGACTATGTCACGATACACAGAACATTAATAGATAATAACAAAGAACATAATCATAAAACATAGAATTAAAACATAAAACATACATGTTATAACAAATGCAAAAAATATAATGTCACAATAATGACAAATGTTATGGATTACCGAGATGCAAAATAAAATGTACTGCTAATGCAAACAAAACAAAATGACAATTTCTAATAGATGCTGATGAACTACGACATAACAAATATCGATACCAGTAGTAGCTCTGATGATATCCTGATGGTGTGGTTGGGTCTAAGGAGACTGAAATGAGGTAAGTAGCAAGAGCGGGTCTTCTAGGAGTGAGTCGAGGTGGTTTGATAGATCCTCCTGGTATATTGCTATGTTGTGCATCATGTGGATCTAAAACAAAAGCCTGTAGAATAAAGTTTGTCTCTGAAGAAACTAAAGCAAACTCCAGGGCACTTCCCTGACTACTCAAATTCTCTCTGGTGCTAATCAAACCACATGAGGAAATGAGCGGGTGTCTATTAAATCCTAACTCAATTTTCTTCTCTACTTATTCGACCATTATAGTTTATTAAATTTTTTAAAATATTTCTTATTGATCCGTTATTTCCTATTGAGCAAGCATCATTTGTTCCATATTTTTATCGTACTCATCAACTAGTGGTTGAACATAATCATCATCATATTCCATTAGCTCCTATTTGATATTTGTTATTCTGCCTTTTGGCAAGACTTTGATATCATCGACTTGACTAGGAAGGGATGGTTATCAGCCTTAAGAACCAATTATATACAATATTATAAACAATGGTTGGGAAGATTTGGATCGGGTCCCAATCGAGGTGCAATCAGTACGAAGTGATTGGCATAGCCCCATGAAGTTACATTTCAAATTTGGAGTCGATCAGAGTTCGTATGCTAGAGTTATGGACGAAGCAAGGATTTATATGACTGGTCGGGAACGATCCATAAAACAGCTCAAATCAGCAGAGATTGATATCTCAAAATCCACAAGACCAATTCACTTGAATCTTTCAGAGCATCAATATATTGAAGAGTGAAGCCCATAAAAATGATTGCAGATCAAACCATGAGATATGAAGATAGCCGATCATTTTTGCCGATCCATCCTAATGATGGGTGTAGCTCAGTGAACGTTCCAAATGTAGTAAAGGTTGATCCATATCTCACGATCTACAACTCAGAATGACTTCATATTTTAGGGATAAGTTCAAGAGGCATGTGGGACACCCCAAAAAAGGTTGCACATAAATTGGAGACAAAAATAATGATCCGTGTAAGTTTGGCCGACCATTCCAAAATATCAAGTTAGGGCCACCGACTATTATGGTGGCCCCCTATGGACTTAGAGAGTCTTCTATCGATAACTTAGCGAAATATCTCATCATCTTCCCATATAAATAACAGCCATTTGGTTCATTTTCAGGATCTTTTATGCTGCTTATGACTCTAACTCTATGAAATCAAGTGTTTGCTATTTTCTACTGGTGTAATTAGATTTATAAGTGATTAATAAAGGATAATCTTCAATGTGAACAGGCATATAATGCCGAACCACTATAAATCTTTGTGTCTCCGATTATAGTTGATTCTCTGTTACTTATTGATTTATCTACTCAGTTTATATTTTATTTTTCTTCACTTACTTCTCTACAAAATCTATTCTTGGAAGTTTTTGACCAATTTAGTTGCAAAAATTTTGGTGCTTTCACTGAGAACCCCGATTCTCAGTTTACTAGGATCCATTTGTTGTTACTGGATCGGATAAATCCCCTGAAGAAGATTTGCAATAATCTTTAGAAGGTTGCTCGTACTACTTAGATTTGCAGAAATCTAAGCAAAGATATTAATAATGGTGAGGAATACTTGATCTACTCCTTAGAACTTGAAAGGAAATGAAAACGCTACTATCCAACAAGGAGGCCAGAGCAGTCAACCGGCGAATGTGAATGCTGAAACAGGTGAAGTCCAGAATCCAACTGACTTTATTACGAAAGCTGAATTCCAAAATCTGCTGAGAGAGCCAATGAATAGCCGTCGATAGTTAAATAAGCAGATCTAAGCCAATATCGACCTAACGAACCAACTCATTTAGCAATAGTCGAGAAAAGCTGGAGGGACCCTACCCCTTACTCGGCATCAGGGAGATCTAGTTTGTTGGATGGGTATCACTGACAAAGGCATCGCAACATGAACGGATATCATGCAAAAACTTCAGGGCATCAATAGGCAGACCATCATAGTATACAAGGAATGATTAATGTCGATCCCTCTACTAAAGAAGGGAACTTACCTGCGCATGCTGGGATTCAAACCAAAGCTGGTAGGCCTATTTGAATGATGGAGTTCAGTTAAATGTTGAATAAATTCTTCCCCAGAATGATGACGAAGCGAATTTACGAGATGCACATCGGGAAGACGATGAACAAAGAAGGCATGAGATGGCCCACCGGCATTGACCAGACCATTCACGTAAGGTGGAACATAACTACCGCTTGGCACCAACCGTACAAACACCAAATTTATCAACAATAGTCAAACAGTTAGTGAGAGAGAGCCAGGATTTGACTAGCGACGATTGGGGAATCTCAATAGGCCATACCCCGTTCAATGATAATGTCCTACATGCATCATATCCAAGGAGGTTCAACATGTCGTCGATGCCTGTCTATGAGGTAAAAACTGACCCCAAGTAGCATATCATGAGATATGAATGGCTAATGGATTCTGCATGAGTGAATGATGCAACCAAGTGTAGATGTTTTCCCATAACTCTCTGGAATAGTGACAATGTGGTTCGCAAGGCTATCCCCGCGATCAATATCTAGATTTGATGATTTGCCAACAAAGTTTGTGGAGCAGTTTCGAATGCATACAACTTGTCCTAAAGATGTAATGTCCCTGTCTGGTGTGATCCAAGCTCCAGGAGAATCATTAAAAGATTATTTAGAGAGATTTCATGTGGCAGTTACGGAGATCAGTAATCTGAATGACCATGTGATATTGATGGCTGTAACGAGAGGGTTAGATCCGAAATATGTCTTCGACGATTGGTTAATTGGCAAGCCGCCCGTAGCATTGGAACACTTCTACGCTAAGGCAGCTTAGTACTTGAGAAAAGATGAAGCCGGATCCACCAAAAAGAAGAATGTTGCAGGACCAAGTGGAGAGGGAGTGCATAGTAATATTGCAGTAAAGCAGTTAGATGAAAGCTTTGGAAAAGTTTAAGTGAATGTCCAGAACAAACCCAATCAGCAAAAGAAAGGCGGAGATAGGAGCCGAGAATGGAAGAGGGATTTTGGAAGAGGAAGCCCTAGGATTCTGGTGTATAACACTTACACGCCACTGAAAACGACCTTGGAGAATGTCTATTTGTCTACTTGCAATACCATGTAGTATAGGAAGCCGCCTCCAAAATAATCAACAGAGAAGAAGAAACAAACCAGGATATATTTCCGGTTTCATGAATGTTATGGGTATAACACCAATGATTGAAGGCACCTCCAAGATGCTATAGAAAAGCTGATTCGAGAAAGGAAGTTACAACAGTTTGTAGAAACCTGCAGGATGGCTGGCAGGGGACATCCGACCCCAACCGAGGACAAGTACCACACATGACTGAGAAAGCTACGTGGACCGGAAGAAGATTAGTGATCAATACAATAGTCGAAAGACTGCATCCGGTTGATAAAAGTTGGCATGAGATAGAATGCACTCTAGTGCGATTAAGCATGTGGATTTCGAATATTGTTCAAGCCTAAAGGATGGAGCTCCAGTGAAACAGCAACATACGATGATAGACGATATTGTGTTTAGAAATAGAGATGCAGAAAAGGTGGAGGCTCCAACGATCGACCCAATGGTCATTTAAGCTATGATTGGCCCTGCATTTGTGAAAAGAATATTGGTTGACTATGGAAGTTTTGTAAACATAATTTTCAAGAAAGCTTATGATCATATGAGGATGAAAGTTAAAGCCATCTAAAGCTGCATACATGGTTTTAATGGTGTTGTAACTGAAGCTGTTGGTTATGCGCAATTACTTGTATAATTGGGAGAAGAAGACCGAAGGAGAGTGTGAATCATGCTGTTTGTTGTTTTGGATGTTAAGTCTCCTTACAATGTTTTTCTAGGTTGACCAACCCTAATCGAATTCCGGACAGCCCTTGTCCCATGATGTTTAACTTTGAAGTTTTTGACAGACAATGGTATTGGAGTTATTCATAGTGATCTGGCAACAGGTCGTGCCTGTTATGTAACTGAGTTGAGGGATGCTCACTGCAGAGAGAAAGGTAAGGGTGTGGACAAGACTGTCAACATCCAAGCTACCGATGATTGATAACCAGCGTCTGAGCCTTGGCTCGGGCACCACAATCAGTTCTATAGAGATATAGATCAGAGAGATGATGAGGAGGAGCCCAAAGGGACCAAGTCTACACCAGTTGAGCCGACAATTGATATCACAGTCAGCCACGATGACCCGTCACGGGTCCTAAAGATCGGATCGTACCACAACCCTCCGATGATGAAAGAACTTGTTGCATTTCTCTAAGCGAATCTTGACGTATTCACTTGGACTCACTCTGACATGTGTGAGATCTCGCCTGGCATTGCAAGCCATGCATTGAATATCAACCTGATGCATGACTCGGTAAAACATAAAAGACGCAGCATGGATCCCGAGAGGTCGTCCGCTTTTAAAAAGGAGGTGGATAGACTCAAAGACAGTGGGTTCATCCGCGACGCCCTTTGCCCTAAATGGGTATCTAACCTATACTTATGAAAAAAGCAAATGGAAAATGGAGAGCATGCATTGATTGCTCAGATTTGAACAAGACGTGTCCAAAAGATAATTTTCCCTTTCCAGGGATTAACTGGATGGTAGATTCAACCATAGGACACGAATTTCTATCTTTCATGGATGCGTACTCGAGGTATAACCAAATCCCGGTGCATATTCCCGATCAAGTACACACCAGTTTCGTTACTGATGTTGGATTGTAATGTTATGTGGTAATGCCGTTTGGATTAAAAAACGCAGAAGCGACTTATCAGCGCTTAGTCAATAGGATGTTTAAAGATCAAAATAGAAAAATGATGGAAGCGTATGCGAATGATATGCTTGTAAAGTCATGACGATCAAGCAAGCACATTAAAGACCTGGCAAAAATGCTCGACATCCTCTGACATTACAAGATGAAGATCAATCCTTTGAAGTGTTCTTTTGGTGTTGCATTAGGGAAATTCTTGGGATTTATTGTTAACTTCCGTGGTATAGAAGCTAAGCTCGAGAAGATCCAGGCTATCCACGATATCCAATCGCCAAGGACTATTAAGAAAGTACGGAGTCTGAATGGGAAAGTTGATGCCTTAAGCCGATTTATTTCCAGAGCTACCGAAAAATGCACTCCTTTCTTTGACTTAATTAGGAAAGGGAAAAGAAATTTTGAATGGACATGGAATTATAAAGACGCATTTCGAGCTTTGATGAATCATTTGGAGAGACCTCCCATCTTATTAAAGCTACTGGACCATGATGATTTGTACATTTATTTGACCGTGTCGGCACAGGCTATAAGTGTCGCATTGCTTCTTGTGGAGGATCAGATTTAGAGGCCGGTGTATTACGTCAGCAAACGATTGATGAGAGTTGAAAGGAACTATATTAAATTGAGAAACTGGCATACTACTTGTTGATTGCATCACAAAAGCTTCGTCCATACTTTTAGGCATACCCGTTGAATGTTTACACCAACTAGCCATTACACAGGTCCTACAATGACCTAAGACGTCTGGAAAGTTACCCTGGTGGAATATCAAGCTCATTCAATTTGATATTACATATCTCCCTCAAAGGGCTATTTGGGGTCAGGCACCGGCAGATTTTATAGTAGAATTCACTGTGTAGGATGATTCCTCGGAAGGCGGCGAAATCCCTACCATATGGTGAAAATTGTATACTGATGGCGCATCCAGTGATCATTGTTTTGGAGCTCGAATTGTGCTTGTAACTCCCAAAGATCGGTTAATCTGTTATGCGTTAAAATTTGATTTCCCAATGATAAACAATGAAGCTGAGTATGAACCTTTGATTGCTGGACTTAAACTTGCCAGAGAACTGAGAATAAAGTCTCTTTAAATCTTTTGTGATTCACAGTTGGTAGTGTACCAAGCCAAGGAGATTATCAAACTAAAGGACAAGGGTTTGCTCCATACCTTACCCAAGTCCAAGAGTTATTGGCATAATTTGAGTACTATGAAATTTCACATATTCCATTGGATTGAAACAGAGAGCTGATTCATTGGCAAGGTTTGCTAGCACTGGTGACGCACAGCAGATGAGCTTGGTTCCGGTCGAAGTATTAAATGACCCAAGTATAAACATGATAGAAATTAATCTGGCACTAGAAGCGGGGCCTGAAAGGGAGTCGTGGATGAATCTGATCAAGGACAATTTTGCTATTAGAGTTCTTATCGAACGAAGGAATGAAAAGTGACAGATCCTTCACAAAGCTTCATGATATATCATGCAAGAAGGAGTTATGTACACGAAATGTTTCTCTATTTATTACTCGGGTGTGTCGCTCATGATTAGATAAAACGTGTCCTAAAAGACGTTCATGAAGGGGAATGTAGCGATCACACTAAGGAGCAAACTCTGGCAAAGAAAATACTCCATTACGGGTATTATTGGCCAACCATAAATCGAGACGTTGTTGACTATGTAAGATGATGTAATAAGTGCTAGATATACGCAAAAGTTCCAAGAGCTCCATCGACGAAAATCGCACAAATGATCAGCCCATGGCCCTTTTCCATATGGGGTATAGACATTATAGGTTCCTTATCGATCTCTAAAGGTGGCGCAAAGTACACTATCATCATGGTTGACTACTTCACCAAATGGGCTAAAGTAGAACCTTTAGCCACGATCACAACCAAGAAAGTAATCAAATTTATTATCCGAAACATCATATGTTGTTTCGGTCTACCACGAACTATTATATCGGACAATACAACTCAATTTGATAATGTCGAATTCAAAGACTTCGGTCAGAGGTATCGTATCAAAAAGAGGTTTGCAGTGGTTACTCACCCTCAAGCAAATGGATAGGTTGAAGCAGTAAACAAAATCATAAAGTCCATTTTGAAGAAGCAATTGGAAAAGGCTAGAGGTGGTGGGTGGATGAACTCCCTATAGCACTATGGGCTCATAGGACCACCCACAAATCTACGACTGGCTATACTCCATTCGTCCTTGCTTACGGTTCCAAAGCCTTCGTTCCTATTAAGAACGAAGTTCCTTCTCATCGAGTGACTTACTATGATCCTAAAATGAATAAATATCTCCTTTGGAATCTCTCGATTTTATAGATGAGAAGTGCGAGGAAGCCGTTCTTAGGGCAGCTGCACATCGAGATCGAGTCGCCTGATATTACAACATTAAAGTCCGACCTAGAACCTTTGAAATCGGCGATCTCGTCCTAAAATGGGTTTTTCCTACCCCGTCGCACATGACTCAATCTCGAAGGACCATATGTCATTGAATAGGGACTTGGAGAGGGAATTTTCAAGTTAGCGACTGTTGATGGCATCACACTTCCAAGGGCGTGGAATAGCGAGCATTACGATGCTATTTCACTTAGGTAATTTCTTTTTCATCCAGTTGTATTTTCTTTCAGAATTTTCTTTAACATTTGGTTTTCCAGATATGTAATAAGACAAATTGCGTCTTTCTTTTCCATTTAGCAAATAAATTCTTGGACTTCCTTTGTATTTATGTTTGTTGTAGCATTATGTATCAGTTACACGACGAAACTGAAATAAAATAAGAGCGACCGTGACCTGACAAATCGCTCGCTCAATTAAACCCCCACCCCTTGAGGGGCGGGTCAATCAATTATGGAGAGTACGATCTGACTGCTCTCCGAAATAACTCTAAGTTCCCAGAGTGCGGACTAGAGTATAAACATAAATCAGGTGTGGTTCGACCACCCATGAAATATCTCCAAGTCCCAGAGTGAAGATTGGAGTATAAACATAAAATGGGTGTGAACCGAACATCCATGAAATAACTCTAAGTCCCCAGAGTGCGGACTAGGGTCTAAATATAAATTAGGTGCGATTCGGCCACCCATCAACTAACTCTTATCCTCGGAGTGCAGATATGAGCACAAACAAACAGGCGAGCGCGGTTCGATCCCTCACTATTCCATAAACTTTGGACTGAAAAAGACAGAAGGAGTGTAAACTCACTAAGGATGGAGTTCGAACATCCACCACTGAACTCCGCTAACCCGAGGCTGCATGCAAGAGTGCAATTACTCAGATCGCCGAGTTCGACGAGCGTAACACTAAGGCTCGAGCCAAGTTTTAATACGACTCGAGGCCACGATCTCAAAGAGGCCTTGGGATGGATAAATCGAATCGATATCCTATCTGACGAGCAACTAATCACATATATATAAAATAAAAAACGTGATGGTTCGATCATTTAAACAAGTATATACAAGAATTATGCAAAATAATAAAATAATTCTTATTCACAGTAAAACTTGCTGCACACAATCAAGTTTATCCTAGATGGGAAATAAAAGTGGGGATTGTACCCATACAAACATGACCAACGAAAAGAAAAAGTAGCCATTCAATCTATTTACATATCACTCCAACTCAAAGATTATTTGTTGGATTTCATATCCTTCCTTTGCTTCTTCGGATTGGCTCCTCCCAAACTACCACTGGATCCTCTCTCTGACCCTTTTCTGCCTCGGCTTCTCTTTAAAGAAACATCTTCAATTGTATGGATCGAGGCGATATCATCTTTAGAATCAGGAGGGATCGAGGCACCCTCGGCATTAGAAGTGGGGAGAGGGATATCTTCCACGGGAATTGTCCACCAGGAGGGATCATCTAGAGCGGAATGGGAATCGGTTCATTAAAGTCCAAATTAACAGGCTCGGTTTTTGCCTTCTTTTTCAACAATTCTTCCCACTCAACGCACTCTTTCAGGCTGAGCTCATCAGTGGGGTTAGAAGAACCCATGATCACAACATCCTCATCAAAGGGAATTACATGGTGTGAATCACTCCCTTCCTTGAATAATGCCTCCATGAATTGATCGTCAATAATAAAGGCTTCTTCTTGAGCATCCTGAGCAATGGCCGAAGTTGTTACTTTGATGGACTCTATCATGGCTTCTTGCGATTCCAATTGAGGCTCTTGCAAGGGAAGAGGAATGGAACCTGATAGATTCAAAGTTGAGAAAAAGTAGGGGAAAAGATTAGAAATATCAACTGATAACACCCAACATTTTAGAAGACGAGAAATGTTGACGGAATACCTTCCTCGGTGTGGCTCCTAGGTTGAGCCGAAATATCCTCAGAACTGTGTTTGGGAATTGAATAAAGCTGAGGTTGTCTGCATCATACCTGGGGATGATTGAAGAGCCCGTCGTGGAGCTAGGGATGACCTGGGGTGTCGAGGATGATTCAGTTGTAATACCGGGTTATGCCAACCTGGATCGTTCACTCACTTCATGTGAAGAAGCGGCAACAGATTCTTTCTGAAGTGTAAGTTGGATATCGTGTAATGCTTTGGGTTCATCGTCCAAGAGTATTTCACTTTCAAGCCTAGACAGGTCGATATCCTCCAAATTAAGAAGTTTCTTTTCTTCTGCAACAAGAAATTCCCACGCACGCCAGAGCTCGTAGGGATAATCGTCACCAAGCCATGTTAAATTTCTATGCTTGAGAACGTTGGCATTATAAAGAATAAGAAGTGGGTCTAACTCATTCATTATCTCCTCCCTAACCTTGACCTTGGTAGCTTCTTCTTCACGTTGAATAAGTGCATCGATATTTTTGGCCCTTTAAACAGTCATGTCTCTCTCAAGTCTGACATTCACCAGCTCGTCACAAGCGTCTTGAGCGATTTTCTGAGCATTATCTTTTTCCTTATTTGCATACTCGAGCTTAACCTTGAGTTTTAATATCTTCTTCAAGGCTGTGGATTTATTACTTCGAGCTGTATCTAGCTCGAGCGTTATTTCTTGATTTTGATGATGCTACACTTGAACCATATCAAAATGACTGGATTTCATCTCCTCCATGGATTTGACTACAACATTAGCTTTTCCTTCTTCCTCTGCTAGGGAGGTCCTAGAAACCTCTAACTCATTCATCAAATCATCGATAATTCTCTTATCTTGAGCTTCCTGGCGTTTTAACCTTTTAATTTCCACCGTGCTCTCGAAAGATACTTTCGACATTTTCTCTACTGCCTTCGTCCATCACGGTACTGCATGTGGATGTCAGTGACACAGTCAATAGTCATTTTCTGAACATGGTTCGGGACCCTCTTCAGGTTGGGAGGGAAAAAGAACCCTTCAAAATATAAGTTTGGAAACTCTTCACGAAACTATGCCATATGAGCAGCTGGATTGATCGTAGGATCTTCAGTGGCAGCTTCAACTTCAGTGCTTTCCTTGTCGGGCCTTTGGGTAGCAGCACGTTAACTATGGCGACAATGATCACTCGACTGTTAAGAATGAGAATAAACCAAAGGCTGTAGAGGAACTGAAGCGGGAGGAGGACCCGCAAGGGATCGATAGGTATGTCCCGACGATCAGTTGGCTTCTCGGAACCCTTTGGAGGGAGGGATCTCGATCTTGATCAATGTTTGTCTTGGGATAGCTTATCCCTATCACCTCTGCCTTGATGACCTCGGTTCCAACCAGGGCAATAACTAGAATCATAATACTCTCGACTACCATCTTGATGGTAAGAACCATAGCGTGAACTAGAGGATTGGTGATGAATATCCCAAAGAGAATCAAACATATTCCTTTTCCTCACCATTGTTTCTACAAAGGAAAACAAAAATCAGTCAACTTTAAGTATTAAAATGCATAAGTTGAGCATAATGCAATGTTCATGGGTGCAAGTATGTGCAAATGTCCTTATGTAACCCCTCGACAAACTAGGTACATGAGCTTTGCTCATTGGAGTAACTTCTCCACTAGAAATTGGAATCTCAGTGCCTATTCTGGTGGGAAATTTCGACCCCTCGATGCTCACATCAATAGAATAAAAAGCATCAAGATCATGTGGAATTGGTAGACCAGATAAAGAACCAAGTGGTAAATTTGAATGCTTTGACGGTTGAGAAGAAGATTCATCTTGAACAGTCTTAGGAGCCATCGACGACATGGATTGATCAGAGAGATGGCTTTTTGGAAATTTATAAACAAATGTTTTCTTCTTTCTCCTATCTAGAACCAAGGGTTGTGAAGTCTATAAGGATTTGACATTGACCCCAAGACCGGATTCGTCACCATTGTGACCAGGCACATCACCTTTATATCCTTCGACATCGGTACCAATGAATTCCTGAGCACTCATGACTGGGGGCACCATAGGATCAGTTTGATTGTCCCTTTGACTTACTGCAGTCCATGGTCCTATCCTTGTAGTTTAGGAGACTTTATTTGGCCCTTCACTGAGGCCCTCTTCCGTCAAACAAAAAGTAATGAGACGTTCGTCTATAAGTAGATATTCTATGGTACTACCCTCGAGCAGTGCAATTTTCAGAGCTGTGACTGCCTCCTCGTAGAGATTGCCACTAGGCCGGGTGATGATACCTACAAAGGAGTAACGTAATCAGGAATACGACATGAATATCTTTTCCCAGGCTAAAGTAAAGATAGTGGATAACACTTACGTCTTTCCAACAATTGTCGAGCGAAATCGGGCGAACAATGAATGAAGAACCACTCACTCTTAAAGGCGCTTAATCTATTCCATGCGCTAGTTAGAATCTGGCACCTTTTTGCCGACTCAAGAAATGTAAATGAAAGACTCCATATCCGTCGTTTGAAAGTGAATATGAATCGAATGTCGTCGATGGTTGGAGGACGGTGTAGGAACTCGATAAATACCATATAAGTACAATTGAGAAGAGTGTAGCCATTTGGATGAAGCTGCACTAGAGCTATCCTTAAATAATGATGAATCTCCCGAATGTATGAATTAAATGGCGAGATGCATTCGACCTAGCACATGAACTTGTTGCATGCCATATACCCTTCTAAGGGTCTATAAGCCCTGTCATCTCTTGATGGAATCAATACATTGTCAAAAGGAATTCTATGCCATACGCAGATTCGACGAAGAGTGTCTTCCTTAATTTTAAAGGCTACCGAATCAGCATGGTTCTCCTAAATAACCGCATCCTCTAGAGTGTCGTGAGCAAGATCGACAACTTCTGGTGGAAGAATGGGAACTGCATCAGAAAGATCAAACTGAGGGCCTGGGCTTTCCGGTTGTTTCGAATAATGACTAGAGGATGGACTATCAGATTCAGTTGCAAAAATTCATTCCGTGTCAGGGTTATCTTATTGAGAAGATGATCTAGCCAGCATAGCTGCAAGACGCCTAGAACATCTACAACCCATTGCTATTAAACTTTGTAATTCATGGTTAGATAAGATAACCTATACCCCTAGTGCATAGTGAGTGCAAGTGTGGTGCGGTGAAGTGCTATACAATACAGTAATAAGTTGTATGAAACTAAAGACGAAAAAGATGAAAAGACTTCGAAGTTTTACCAAAGTGACCATCATTGTTGGCCGTCTCTGCCGGTTCACTACATCGTTAGGGAATGATTCGGCCCGAGTTTCGAGATCGATTGCCAGTTCTAGATCAGTTTTTATGTTCAAGTCACAGATGGGCTTCAAAGAGAATTGTTTAAGGCATTGGTTCACATCCCAGTTCAAAACATCATGAATTTTCGAATATGCAGTCTGAGTCATATGCAAGTCCGTGTGTCCATTCAAGTGTCTAAAGCCGAAGTTCATCTCCAAGTTCAGGTTCAAATGTTCAAGTTCCATTTTAAAAATTAGTTGCTAACAAACGATCCATCCACCAAGACATAGTTGATCATTCCATAACGATCGTTTGTAAACGATCAAACTATAACGATCGTAAATGGCCAAGCCAAATCCCATCCAACCGATCATTCATCTCCAATATCTAACCGATCGTTCATCTCAACCATTCTATAAGATCGTTCTTTCCACTTCACCTGTTTTTACCAATCGTTCGCTCCATCACTTCATCCGATTGTTCAAGAACGATCATCCCATATCAATAAAAACCCAAAATCTAACCTAGCAAAATTAGAGTTTCAATAATTTGAATCGATTCCAACTCGGATCTATGCAAGATCTAAAGGGACAAATGGAACAGTAATTAATGTGGAGGAGAATTCATTTCTTGCTTCAGGAGTTCGGGTCGTTGCTTGGAACAGTGGAGGAAAATAAGAGAGCAATTTGTTTTCTTTTCTAGTTAAAGTTGGAACGATACGAAATGAAGAGAAGGAAGTGGAAACGGCTAAGAGGAGGCGCTTTTATATGGAACGCAGGCTGATCCTTTATGGCCAAAGAATGGAACCGATCGTTCCTTAAGTACGAATGTTACGATCATTTTTTGCATCGATCATTCTGTAATAATCATTTTAAATGATCCGAAGTTTTGTTGTATCTAATAATGATCGGCTATGATCATAAGAAAAAAAGGATAGAAGTAATAACGATCGGTGATGATCGTTTTTCTTAAAAGTGGGAAATAACGATCGATAGAGATTGTTTATAAAATTTAAAACTTGACAACAACCTGTGGACGTAGAAGCGTGATCGGAAGTCAGGTAAAAACAAGTATATGTGTTAGTATACGCTTCAAAATTCAATTCTTAGAAATCAACAAAAATTAAATGTTTACTTGAAATCGACTAAAGAAAGATTAAAACCAAGTTGTTGAAGCTTAGAAATTGACTAAAACAAAACAAGATGATCATCAACAAGTTTTGATCCCATATTTATACAATTGGAAATCGACCAATCATAAAAACGAATAAGGAAAATTTGACCCTCGACAAGAAAACAACTCAATGGATGGATAACGACTATTCGATGAACCGGATGGATTTCTTTTCGATGATTCTAGCTTGCGACGATTCAAAGCACGTCACGTTTGAAACAAGATGTAATTTGGGTGAAATGAGTCCTGCCTTTTAGCAAGACCATGGTATCATTGACTTGGCTAAGAATGGATGGTTATCAGCCTTAAAAATCGATTATATACATTACTATGGACAACGTTCGGGCAGAACCGGATCAGGTCCAATCGAAGTGAAATCAGTATGGAGTGATTGGCATAGCCCTGTGAAGTTACATTTCAAATTTGGAGTCGGTCGGAGTTCGTATGCTGGCATTACAGATGAAGCAAGGATTTATATAGATCAATCGAGAACGATCCATAAAATAGCTCAAATCAACGGAGATCGATCGATATCTCAAAATGCACAAAATCAATTCACTTGAAACTTTCAAAGCATCAGTATACTGAAGAGTGGAGCCCATAAAAATGATTGCAGGTCAAAACCATGAGATATGAAAGTAGCCGACTATTTTTGTCGATCCTTTATAATGATCAGTGTAGCTGAGCGAAGTTCCAAACTAAGCAAAGGTTGATCCATATCATAAAAACTACAACTCAGAATGACTTCATATTTCAGAGATAAGTTCACGAGGCATGTGGAACCCTCCAAAAACGATCGATGTAACTTTGGACGATCATTCCAAGATATCAAGTTAGGGCCACCGATCGTTATTGTGGGCCCTTATGGACCTAGAGAGCCTTCTGTCGAAATTTTATCGAAATATCTCATCATCTCTCCCTATAAATACAAGCCTTTTGGTTCATTTTCAGGATCTTTTAAGCTGTTTGTGACTTTAGACTCTATTATAATCAAGTGTTTGCTATTTTCTACAGCTATAATCAGATTTATAAGTGATCAATAAATGATAATCTTCAAAGTGGACGAAGGCATACAACGCCGAACCACTATAAATCTTTGTATCTCTGATTATAGTTGATTCTCTATTACTTATTGATTTATCTACTAAGTTTAATTTTATTTTTCTTCACTTACTTCTCTACAAAAACTATTCTTAGGTGTTTGTGACCAATTTAGTTGCAAACAATATTCTAATATAATGACTCATCATATGGTGGATAAGGCTCAAAGCGGGTAGGAATATGCATTTTATTGTGGATGTATTTGTCCTTTGGCAAGCCTTACCCCTTATTTACTATTTTTTCAATTGTTAAGTTAACTTCAAAATGACTTAAAATACAATTAACAAGTTATCATAAGTATTGTAATTCTTGTAAGTGCTAGAATGTGAGCAGAAAATTTCTTAAAAGTTCATTAGCCTAATTTACTCTTATCTTTCCAATAAACATGTAAGTTTGTAGCTATACTATAGGAAGTATGATGTCATAGCTACCAGTTTCAGGGATAATGATTATGCCAAATGATTCTAGTTATTGTTATTAATTTTGGCTTCATATTAGCTAAATCCCATCAACATATATTCTAGTGAAAGACATTATGTAAAACCTTCTTGTCGGTTATTTTTACTTCGTTTACATTAATCCCACTTGTTATTACATCTAAAATCTCTCCTACAATAATAACAGGTCATTGAATTTCCATTCCATTAACTTATAAAAATAAGTTAAATCCTTAAGGATAATCTCCAGCAGCATTTGCACAAAAATAGCGCTAATATATGTTTTTTTTTGAAATTTTTTCCATCAAGAATGTAAATTATACCATTAAATTATAATAACCTTCCTATATCAAAGGAACCAATCATTGAATTTAACTGGTCTTTCAGTGAGACAATTAAAATTGATTACCTCTTTAGAATTCAAGAACACTCAGTTTGTTGTTGATCCAAGATTCTATTGGTGGAGTGAAAATGGAGCTTGAAGTGTTATCTTGCTTTTGAGAAGTTGATCCATTTTATGATGTCACTGGGAATTAATTTTTTTAATTTGATTTAGTGTTTTTTATTGATTTAGAGTTGAGAACTAAAAAGGAATGGTGAATAGCTCGGTTTGAGGAAGAAGAGTAAAACCAATGTCTCTTGAAAATAAAATCCAAAGGAAAGAAAATGTTAGGCTAGGATACAAAAATCTTCGGACCAGGCCTCGAATTCTTTAGGCTGAGCATGGAAAATCTTCGTGTTGACCATGAATATGAAATAGGTTGGCATGTTGATTGTCACTGTTTGACCCATGATCTTTTATATGTCGACCAGTGCTATTTTGTGAGGTCAAGCTATGCATATTTTTTAAAAACGAAAATTTATAATATTTTTTGTTTACTTAAAGACCTGTTCTTCACTTAAATAATTTTGTGTTATACTTCTCATTGGTTGCTAATACAACTCATATGGTAAATACCACTGCAATAACTTATACTTTCTACAACTAAATAATTAAATAAGGACATTTTAGTAATCTTGACCCCAAGGGAAAAATTGTAATTTTATGAACCATTGAATTAAGACAAAACTTATGCCATTGCGAGCGACTCATTTTTTTTATCAGAATGGTATATAAAAGTATGTTAATTGAAGACCGGATGATGGAGATATCAACGTCTTTGTAAAATGAACTTTTGAATTTTAAACGGGATTAGCTCAATTGTGTGAACAAACATTTACCTAACATTATAGAATAGGAGATTGTTCATAATTTTGAAATGATAAAATTAGTCTGCATGTTCTTCTTCCTCTAAAATTAGTCTGAAGGCCCCAAATCAATTCAATTTATCAAATCAACCCAGTCTTCCACTAAAATTCTGAAATCATTTACTAAATTGGAGAGCATGACGAAAGATACAACCTAATACCAATTTTTTGAGCAAAACATAGATTTGAAGGCGAACTCATTTCCAAACATCAAGCAAAGAGAGGCTAGTTTGATCATTGTAAGTGGAATTCTCTCTAATTTGATGCATACTTGTTTATTCTTGTGAATTGTTGTGATTCTATGTTTTGGAAATGTAATCTTAATGATTAAACGTAATTACTTATTAGAATAGTAATTATATAAATTATAATCATGATTAAAAAGGATTATGGAAATGGGATCAATGAAATTGGATTAACAAGGTATTTGGTCATTTAAAATGGAAAGAAATGGATATGTGAATGCATATGTATATTAAAACCTATATAAATGAAGGAAAATTTTGTAAAATGGATAACTGAAGAATATGTGATAATGTCAGTAAATAATTTCAAACTTTACTTAACTTATTTTATAATTAAATGACATTTAAATTTTGAAAATACAAAGTTCTGTACTCTGAATGGAAATGAAAGTATACTATGATTTATATGGATCAAACGTTATCTGTTTGCTCAGAAAATAGGCAAACATTTCCAATCGATTTTTTGTAGAAACGTGTATATGTGGTGTATGACACAACTATTATATTTGTAGTTTGACTGGTTTTTACAGAGTGAATTGTATATATGTTATGCAGAAAGTAAATTGCAGCAAAGTAAATAACACAAATATTTATAGTGGTTCGACTAAAATATGCCCATATCCACTATCCATTTCATTAACTTTCTTATATATCAGTTGTACAATGATTGAAAAATAAATTACAATGATCAAATTTTTAGAAGAAAGGTGGTTATTGACATGTGAAATCTTGTTTGGCTAGTCAAGTTCGACTATATATGCCCTATCGAATTGTCCCTCATTACTGTTGTAGTCTGGGTATTTGTGGAAGTGAAGATATAGGTCAAGGCCTACAAACTAGGCAATTTCCGTGTTCGATGCTTTCTCAATATAGAAGATTGTTATGGAGTTTCCTTATACAGAATATTTAGCCTCAAATTTCCATCTATAGTTTGGTTCGGACTTACTAGGTATGCTCGAAGAATTTTTGGTCCATAGGTGAGGGTAGTTCGGCATGCTGCAACAAGTAACATTGGTCTTCGTCGTTTGGTTTGATGGATGATGGTCAGCATCACTAGTATCAGTAGCTAGCTATAGAATAACATTTACTATTTGGTAGTGACACTACCTAACATGAAATCTTGTTCGATGGTGACACCACCAAATAAAAAGTCTTGTTTGGTTTCGGGCCGAACCAATCCATAGTGCACAAGTTCTCTACATCGTTCCTACTCATGCCACTCTATGACCCTTCTGTATTCTTTCCTTAGGCCTCCACCTAAGCGGTGATGCCTTGATTACAGACATTCTAGCCGTTTTTTATCCTCGTAGCATCATTTCATATTCACCATAACATGTGTGAAAACACCCACACCGCCTCCCCTAAAACATATTTTATATAATACAGAGTGTGTTTTGCTTTTTTTCTTTAATGGAATTCCTCAACATGAACATCATTCTTCAAAGCTATCATTTTTGAACTCTGCATACTTTGCTTTTCTATGCTATATTTTTTATCCAATCACTTTTGGCTTGCTATAGTTGTGCTCGATTGGTGTTTATTCGATATTGGACACATTTGGCTAGGCTATTAAATCTGCAAGCTTTTCTCATTCCATCACTCTATTTCCTTATTTATTTGGAAAGAAAACTCTAAAGTCTCTTCATCTACCGATCATGTGCGCTATGATCTAACTCAATACTTTACCAAATTCTTGACTTCAACCATCTTCATCGCAAATCGCATAAGGTAGTGCTTTGATCTTCCACTTTTGCCTTAAATTCATGAGGCTTGGGGATTTTAGCTCGATTTTCATGCCTTGCATTCGATGTCATAACAAATTGGATAGGGATTCCTTGACCAAGTTAAATTAGTACTTAGGATTAAGTAATGCTTAGATTATCACTTACACTCTAAACCTAGATTGGAACAAACTTTATGCTTGCCTCTTGATATTAGGCTACTAGTTTTTGGCATTGGATTAAAATAGGCTATCGAACCAATAGGGGAGTAGGCCATTAGCTAATAGCTGTTATTACTAAGTTCGATGGGGTCAACTTATTAACCAATAATTAAATAGCATAATTTTGTGCTCATTTTAGGAATTTTTGGGTTTGGTAAGGGTTCAAACTTGTTCGTTATTAGGGTTTATGGCCGAACCATTGGGGTTTAGCATCAGTTCGGTGGTCATTATTATTATTATATGGGGTGGATGATAGGGTCAATGAACTCATAGTGGGGGCAAATGACTATTAATGATAGTCCAAAACATGAAACGGGCATTGGTTCAGTGATTTCACTACCGGACCAAATACTTAGCAAATATTTTCCCTAACTCTCCTATCACTCTAGGGACATGGTCAAGTTCAAGGTCTTTATCGCTTAGCCAAGGTAAAGCTATTTATAATTAACGCATTTCCTTGCTTTCCTTCTTGTTTCTACACATCTTCTAATGTACTTGTCACTATACACACATAACAAATGATAATAAATAGGACGGATTGGTAAATTAGACATGCATGGCTTTGAGGCACCAGACTCGATCTTCAAGTGCTATAGGGGTTTAGGCTCCTTATTAATTTACCGTTATGGATTCTTCATCTTTTAGGGCTAGGATTAGTAAATCTAGTTCACTATGTCCCTTGATTTTTAGAAATGGGCCTTTAAAGTTATTAGAGGATCCAATAGAGTTTGGTTCTACCGCATTGATCGCTAGGCAGTTGGATACCATCGTTACAACTCAGGAAATGCCTAGGGATGACATGCTTCTGCCAATGCCAAATCAATTGGCTCATGCCCCTCCGAAGGGCTATGTAGTCTACTGTCGATATCACTGCCTAGTAAGGGCCCACCTCCTCTTCATTAATGGATAATCAAAGTCTTGGTATATCTTAAAATTGCTCAATTTCCAACTTCATCTGAATGGCTACATTATTTTAATGGGCCTCTATATAATGTTTATGAAGGAATTTCAAACACTAACGCATAAGGAAATTCGGGTTCCTATATGTGATTAAAAGCAAAACAGAGGTATCCCCTTTCTTCTATCTAGAGTTGGGCAGAAAAATTTAAACTTATGGGGGTTCTATATTCTGAGCACAACGTGTTGAAATGCAAATACTTCTTCACTAGGGATGAATCCTCTTGCTTCCACTAGTGGAATTTGGAATGTAAGTGATTCCTGACATTGCAACTACATTCTCTCTACTCTAAGGTCTTTGCACTAACTATCCACTTTTTTGTTTTCTTTGGTATCATGAAGGCTGCTTCTGGTCTAGATTTGGAGGAAATGCTTGAGAAGTTTGAAAAAATTCCATTAGAAATGAGATTGGTCCCTCGAATGATCATCGATGAGTCATTTAGGCAATATGGGTTGGTGATGGAGGGCCACTTGAATAGGAAAGCTTAGGCTTCCATGGCTCAATGGCTTACCGAAGAAGGAAAAGATGAAACTCCCAAGGCTGGAGAAACGATCGAAGTGGAGCCAATCCAACTCCTACCCCTACTACTGCCACGACACTAGTTCAATCCGATACTAGGAGAGGGGTGGATACTGAAGTTGGGGACTTAAATGTTCCCTTGGTCCAAACTACAAAATTTGGCTAGATGAAATCCATTTGGGAGTGGGAAGACGATGGTATTGAAAGTGCAGCCGTATTGGAGGAGTCGCATCTAAGGGATGATGTGGTGACAATTTCTGAAAGGGGAGAGTCTCGATCTTATAGTGAGATTAGGCTTGATCCATTGACCTATATTGATACATAAGAGGTGCCGCATAAGGCAGTCGAGTTAGATGATGAAGAGGAGTTTATTTCGGGACACATCTCAGTCTTTGGTTACTTTGATGGGCCTGAGTTAGGTATTAAATATGGGACTCAGAATCATTGGATAAGATATATTAGTAGTTAGAGGTTTTAGAAGAAACTAAGGCTCATCTAATCACTAGGTGCTCTTCACACACAAAAAAAATTATATCTATTGCACTAACAAGCTTAGTTTATGGAAATATAGTTCTAACATTCCACTTTTCTATCTTTTGCAGGACATATGAGTTCCAAGAAGAGAAATCCATATGGTGGTTCGCCAGATGGATAGGGAGGAGGACTCGAAGAAGTTAAAGGTGGTGATGTCAACCTTCGGCCCTAGTCAAAATATGAGACAATATGTTATGGAGCTCAAAATAGAGCATAAAGTTATTTATCACCTATCAGAAGATCTTGATGATAAGAACCATTCCCATTTCCCTAGAAAATCAAAGTCTAGGACACCTCCTCCTCCTCAAAAATCTCCTAGGGTGTCATTTTTTTTCTCTTTCTAGCTTTGTGACTTCCAACCACTAGGAGAGGATGGACAAGAGGGATATTGCCAAAACTCCCCTACAACTTACACTTTAGGAGCATTCACAAAAGCTCTCGCTACAAAAAGGAGAAAGTTTCCATCACTGATCCTAGCCTTTTATACTATGATAAGTTCCAATAAGATTTCTAACCCTGAAACCCCCTAGTCAGGCTACTAGTGAGTGCTCCTCCTGCCGTGTTTTAAAAGATGATAATAAGCTTAGAGAAAAATGTCGTCGATTTGAACATGTTATCGGAATTTAATGCTAAAGCGATGTAGGCTTGAGACAGGATATACCAAAAATATGGATCAGAACATAAAGATCTTAGACCTCAGAGAGGAACTTTATCAAAGAAAAGGCTCACAAGAAGGTGGTAGATGCTTTGAAGAGAACCCATACTTAAGAAGTAGAAAAAATTAAGAAGGCCCATATTGAGTAAGTGGGAAAATTTGAAGAATGCATACATGGATGAGCTTAAAGCGATGAGGAACAAGTATAATGGGAAGGAAACCCAATATGCAACACCTATAAGTCCACCATGGCCAAGTACAAAAGCAGGGTGGAGGAGATCAGCGCCTAGATTGTGAAAGTAGAGAAAGACTGAGATGAAAACCACTAGATTGTTAATGAATGGAGAGTAGAGAAAGTTTTTCTCAAGGTTTAGATTGCAGCCTTACTGGCGAAATATAAAAACTGGAAAAACACCGAGATTTCCTTAAAGGGCTATAAGAACACTCTTCAAGAAGAAAAGAGAGACAAGCAGATAGCTAGACCGCAAGGACAATCTTTTGGATAAG
Organism: Allium cepa; assembly: GCA_030765085.1. Taxonomy (NCBI): domain Eukaryota; kingdom Viridiplantae; phylum Streptophyta; class Magnoliopsida; order Asparagales; family Amaryllidaceae; genus Allium; species Allium cepa. Next base: position 624,481,543 of record CM060932.1, on the reverse strand, counting down.
GTATACTTTCGAATATACATGGAAGGAAACCTAAAATGAATGGAAGACTAACTAGAAGTTATGGCATCCATTCATAAGAGGCTAGTGAGGGAAACCAAGGAGGTAAGTGAATAAGCCTTTTAGTTTGGGTGCCATTGATGCCAAGTTCTTGGAGGAAGAGAGGGATCAAATGGGCTATCTTAGTTTAGCAACCGCAGAAGAGAAGGAAAGGGAAGAGAATGAGGGAGAAGATGTCAGTTTCACTTCCATGCCCCTAGGTCAGGCTTTAAAACTAGTCTTTTACACTCTCATGCATAATGTTTTTCTTTCATATTTCTTCAAATGTCGATGCTCGAAGTCAGCCCTTGGACAGTGCTCCATCGGCTCCCAAGGGAGGTTGGATTATCTTCTATAATGCTCTGGTCGCTAACTTACACAAGCCCATTCTAATAGACCATTATATGACAGTCCTCTTTGTTTTCATGTAGGTGAGATGACTATAGTGGATCCTTCTCAAGTTGTATTAACCTCATTTCCACTTAGTTAGTGTCTGTTACCAAGGGCTCTTCAAGTCTACTGAAAAAGGGAATATCTGGAGAAGATTGCTACCTTGGACAATAATATGGACCTATAGTTAGCGGACTATCGAATAGGGCCATAAGACCTTGATAGGGAGGAGGCGCTTAAGGTAAGCGTGATGGTTAACATCCCGGATGGCATAGGTTGAGTCAAGATTGAGGCAGTGGTGAAGCTCTAGGTTACAAAGAGAAACAAGAGGACTTGATTCCACTGCCTAGGACAAAGCTAAAGTGGATAAGAAAAAATCGAAGCTACTCCAACCTAAGGCTTTCAGAATGGATCGTCCATCTTAGCCAAACAAATTTATCCATTAGTTGTCACTTTGTAGTGATATGAACATGTTGATGTTATAAGACACAAGTATAATTTTGATAATCTTTATTTTGTAAGGACATAAGCCCGATACTTTGAGGTTTGACACTCTTTGACTTGGTATCCTATTGTAATATAACTATGTTGGTATGTTCAATGATTGAAGTTTTTTTACCTTATATTATATATTCTCCCACATAAAGATCTATACAAATACATACATATATGATAGAAATTTCACATGAAACCATTATACCTTATCAAATTTCATTATCGCTATGTGTTCGTTATGTGTCGTGCCATTTTCAAGCGGGGATACGCCGATAATGCCTCTTTTACACAAATCCTCTCTTGTTGTTTGACATGCTTGTTTAGGATCAATCACGAACAAGTTTGGCCAAATATGTTGTCTTTGCAACTTCATCTTTCAATACCTTGTCAACCCCTTTGATCATTTTTCATCGTTACCTCAAATGATTGTGCATGATCAACCATTATAAAGTTCAGTAGGACAACTGGACATTTTGAATTCAAGCGAACCTTTCCAATATCTGAGCTTAGGGATTTGATTTGAGTAAATCCAAGGGCTCATTGTCAATAGTGAACTACCTAGTCAGCAATTGTACTTCGATCATAGGTAAGTCTAGTTTACTATTGTCGGTTTTATGGGTCGATCGTCAGTAGTGAACTTCCCAGTTGACGAGCATATTCCAACCGTAGGTAAGTCTGGTTCACTAGTGTTGGCCAAGGTTTTGTGGATCAATCATCAGTTATAAACTACCTACTTAGCGATCATATTCTGATCACATATAAGTTTGGTTCACTGCTACCGGCTAAGGTTTTGTGGCCCATCATCTATTGTGAACTACTTAGTAGATGATCATATTCCAATCGTAGGTAAGTCCAGTTCACTATTGTTGGCCAAGGTTTTATGGGTTGATCGACAACACTGAAATAGTCAATCGGCTATTGTATTTCGATCATGGGTAAGTCTAGTTCACTGCTTTCAGCCAAGGAGTTTTTCAATATCTTTGCAATGCATAAGCATTGTATGCCCCTCAGCATCTAAAGATCATGTCCACACGATCCTATTGATTAGGAACTTTAATCAATATAGGCAAGCAATTTTTTTAATGATTACATTAGTCCCAGTGCCTACCTTGATGTCACACCCTATTAATGGGATTTTATGAAAACGAGGTGATTGGTAATGACTAGATTCATGATTCAACCAGTCATAGTAATCCATGCACAAAATGGGAAACTTAGAAAAAACAAATTTCAAAGAATTCTCATTTATTAATAATCATAGCATAGTTAACTTTATTACATGATAACATCATTCAAATTAAAATAATGGGAGTTAGGGAAAATAACGATGGATATTCTGAGCATTCTATGCTTTCCTAAATAACTCTTTGTCTACTATGCTAAGAATGTACGCTCCATTATATAGGTCTTTTTGATAACATACGGCCCTTTCTCAAATTGGGTCAAGTGCCCCCAATCGAGGGAAGATTCGATTGAGGACTAGATCTCCTTCCTTAAGTGGGCGATGTTTGACCTTGGAGTCGCATTGATTTGTCCCTTTCTGCCTATGTGTTGCGGCCTTCAGAGCAGCTTCCTCTCACATTTCATCAATCAAGTCCAAAGAAATATTCAACAACTCCTTATTTCATTTGGTTCATAGTGAATTCGCTTATGAGATGGAGCTGCTGTTTCCACAGGGAGTATAACCTTTGATCCATAAGCCATAGCGAAATAGGTATGTCCTGTTGCAGTCTTGTAGGAAGTGTAGTAAGTCCAAAGTTCTAGTGGGAGCTCGTTTTCCCAAACCCCCTTAGCCTATTTCAAACTTTCTTGATAAGAGTTTTATGGACTTTGTTGACTGCTTCTACCTAACTGTTGGTCTGTGGATGTGCCATCACAGAAAAGCTTTTCTTGATCTACTATTGCTAATAGAAGTTAATGAACTCTTCACTATCAAACTGCAATTTATTGTCCAAGATAATTTAAAGTGAGACTTTACATCTTCGTATAATATTCCTGACCAAAAAGTTGATGACTTTGGTGGAAGATACCTTAGGGATTCTGCTTCGACCCACTTAGTGAAACCGCCACTATTGCATACTTAGCTCCACCCATGGCCATAGGAAGTTCTCTAATCTAGCTGATCCCCCAAATGACAAAGGGCCAAGAGATGACCATGTAGGTTATTTTGGTTGGCGGTAATCTTAGGATTTTGCACACCTTTGGCATTTTTCATATCTTTTTGCATACTCTATTGCATCATGATTCAATGTTGGCCAAAAATATCTGATACACAACACCTTCATTTCTATGGTTTACCCCCGGTATGGTCTACGCAACTACCTTGATGCACGTTATCAACACTTTGTGAGCCTCTTTTCTAGCAACAGATCTTAGCATAGGATTAGAGAATCCTCTTTTGTACAAGACACCATCATGTATTGTAAAGTAGAGGTCCTTGCATAATACTTACTAGTTTTGTTTTGCTTAAAGGTAAGACTCCACTAATTAGATACTTAATTATTAGGGTCATTCAAGTCTCTTGTCCATCAACAGTCACAATAATATTCACCTCTTTAATGTTTAGCGCCAGCATAGTCATTATTGGAATTGACCTGAGGAGTGGTCCATTTCCATAGCATACGACAGTGGACCTTAGTGAGAATGGTTAGTGATGAGAAGTGATGGCATCATTGATGGGATAATTATACTTCAAGATGTAGATCATAGGGTTGAGTGCCAAACTTAAGGAACTATTAGAGTATTATTATGGGACAATGATGATAATATGCAACTAAAGATGATTATCAAGAATCATCCTGACTTTTGGTGACTTTAGACGGGAGTTGTATGATAACTTAAATACTAGCTCCATAATGTGCTCTACTATAGATAACGTGTGCAAAGGATTCGTTGATACTAGGAGGTTTTGATGTGCAATCGTAAAACAAGGGTATGTGAGGACACTCACTTAGGTTATGACATGTGCCCCCGATCTTATGATGTTTTGATTTGTCTTACCCTAGATTGCTATGATGCACAATTTATTTCATGACCTATTAAATGGAATGGATTCGAGTATCAGAAAACTAAGATGTCGATTAGTCCTTGACTTATGATGTGGTCATATGAGTTATCATATACATAGAGTGGGTGATATGAGGATGGATGATGGATGTTATGTTTGCTTTAGTTGTTTATCACTCTAGGGATGTCACATGACGTAGATATTATTGATGTATATATATAGACACCCATTAGTACCATGATGTATAATACACCCATATAAAGTAGCATATCCTATATTATGTGCTAACTTTTTGGACGCAGGGACATGTTAGGTATGATTCACCATACCTTATGTCCTAATATATTGAAGTATTTGAGATTTTCTACTGCTCACACTATACATTTGTCTGACTTGGATTTTTATGCTTTGCTTTTTATTATTTCATGTACTTTTAAATGAGCAGATTAAGTATATCTGGTCTGGTGAGCATGGGGTGTTGGATAGGTGATGAGCAGAAGGCTACACTCTCACATATTACTATATTTAGCTATTATTGCTTATCATTTCGCCATTCAGCACTATGGAGCTACAAGTGACTTCGTTTACTTAGAGATAGTTTATCTCGAGTTATTATTATTTGATATATAACTCTATTTCTTCTGTTGGATGACTTTGATGGATCTATTTACTCTGATATGGTTATGGATTCATCTAGCTATTTTTGTCGTCTCACCTGTTTTATATCTATTGATGATTAGTATATTTTATCCTTACGCCGTGAGATATACTATGCATCCTATGATGTTACTTTACAATTGACATTAGCATCATAGCCTTGGTTATATAGTTAACCTGATTTGATACCATGATCTAGTATGGATAGTGTTATTCTGCCTTTTGGTCAGCCAATATCTGGATGAACTGGAAAAATCAAGCTTTGAAGTTGTCAAGGTAGGAAGTCCAGAGAGAGAGCCAACAAGGCCTAAAGAATGAGTACAATCAGAGTTAGAAGGAGCAAGAAAGACGAGCTCAGAAGAAAAGGAGCCCAAATCCATCTAAGTGTTGGATCGTTACTGATCCCACTTCCTTCATTAAATGACAACCAATTTCCTTGTGGTAAATACCAAAAGTCTAGAAGCCAAGTTGAAACGAAGTCAATAGGCAGCAGAAACCAAACCAACATGAGAAACAGAAGATCAAAATACAATGAGAAGTTGGATCGGTACCGATCTAGGATTGGTACCGACCCAACTCGTGGATCGACGCTGATCCATAAAACTCCACCAAACTTGCCCTGACTCCTCCTACTCATTCCACTTGATGCTAGAAGCCTATTTCATTTGTTATTTTGTCGATCCTATGTAATTCTCTACCGATCTACACGAGCACTTTAATCGGCAACTTTATTCTTTTATAGATCTGTCATTTGGACTCAGAAACAAGCAAATAATGGTGCAAATAAGTTTGGAATCATGAAGCTAACCACCAATTGAGCCAAGACAACCAATTTAGCTATCTCACAGATCGGTACCGATCCAAGCCCACGGATCGGAACCGATCCATACGAACTTCTGAGGTGTTAACCTATTTCTTGGAGAATCGGTCTATGACATGGAAAGCGAGGGGAGATCATTGAGATGAGATTTTAGGCTTCCCAAGTCTATAAATATAGGGGTAGGGCTCAATTCTAAGGATCTTTTTAGCTCTTTCTCTCTCTTACTCTAATTTTTTGTAATCACTCTCGGATTAATACCGATCAATAATGAGTTTATACCGATCCGTAAGTATAACTACTTATAATCAGTAATCAAAGCAATAAAATCACCAAGTACTTAACAATCAAAGTTATAAATAATCAATAAGTGGACATAAACCAAGATTAGTGTTCTTTTCTACTTGTTTCATTTAAATTTCTTCACTTTTTACTCTCTACTTAATCTTTTGGGCGTTTGTGCCATTTTTTAGTTTAAACATTTTGGTGCTTTCATTAAGAGTTGATCTTAGGCTACTTGGATCCATAATATACTATTGGATTTCATATATCTAAGTGAAAGATCCAATTTTTCCAACTTTAACTTTGTACTATTCAAATTTTCCATAATCTACTAGATGCTTTTGTTATGGCCCCTTCAAGGGGAGAGGGTTCTACAAATTCTAGAACATTCACTGATGTTGAGAATCAAGAACCTTGGTATAAAGATAAAGTTGTCCAGCCAACTCAACTGGAAATCCAGAATCCAACTGATGTCGTGACCAGAGTGGAAATGGATCATATGATGAATTAGGTGGAGGATAGATTTCAGGAGAGTCACAATGAGATGAATCAATAGATGCAGTAGAGCTAGGACTGTAAACAGATAACTTCGAATATGGATAATGCTATATCCGTATTTAAAATCATTTTCAAATATCAGATATCTGTATCCTCGGATGTGAAGGGATATCAAATATTTATCGAGTATTCTTTGAACAGATCACAACAGAAAAAATTAAACAAATAAATACAAAAATTTTGATTTTTATAAATCCATTTAAGTATTAAATTTTTTAAATATAATAAATACGCTAAGAAAAAACTAATTTTAAGCAACAAATATTGTTTCTGGGATAAACATTAATCTTTTTTACCTAGATAAAATAGTAAAGACAATCATTTTATGTACTTAAATACACAAAAAGATAACTATAATCTTAATACAACCCGAATGGACAATTATCGGATATGGATATAGCCATACCGCACCCATATCCATTTTTCGGATATAGGATAATTTTTCATATTTCGGATATAGATAAACCTGGATTTTGGATTTTTCGAGTATGCATTGACGGCCCTAAAAAGAGCTTGAGACTGCTAAATGAACTGACTCAGAACACTCGAAGGAGAAGCAGGAGAGATTTAGCACTTTCTGAATCAAAATTTGAAAGTTCCTCTTCATCGGAGAAGAGGTGGTGGAATAAGAGGTGGAAGAAGACTCAAAACATAGTTGGGACTTCATATCAAGAGAAGAGACGGACCCGCGACAATGGACCATGGATCGATACTGATCCAAGAGTACAAACCAGCACCGATCCAGCTTATGCTGGCTCCGAGGGCCGGCCTTTGAATGGCGGCATAGACTTGGCATGTGGACGTGCTGCTGATGATCAAAACACAGAATACGTGTTGCTGCTAATAATAAAATGCATGGGAATCAAATAGGGGGATTCTTGGATGAACGGATCTCTCGGATTCTTAAGAACCCAAGTATCGAGAGTATGCCCAAGAGCGTTTGCCAGGCTGAATACTCGAAACACATCTCGATCATCATCGTCCAGCCGAACCTATAGACTCGGAGTATTTGGAAGATATGATTAGGAGACTTGTAAGTGAAAACCAATTTAGAAGCATTGATGAATGGAGTACTTCCACTACACGAAAAGGTATTTTTGATAGTGCATAAAAAACGCCACCATAACTTATGGGAGCATTTTAAGAACGTCGTTGAAAAATACGCAGCTAAAAGTCCAAGATTTTCTGTTGCGTTTAGTAAACGCCATTATAAATTCTACTAAAAATATTTATTGCAGCGTTAGGAAAATGCTGCCAAAACATACTATCCACAACAACAAAATATTTTAGTAGCGCTTTTGTTCGCCACATGTATATTTTAATGCGTTTAAGAAATGCTGCTTATTGATTTTTTGTGAGGGTGTTTCCCTCATTGTGGTGGCTCTTTTAGTTTCCTTTTCATTTTGTTCACCACACACACACACACACACACACACATATATAGTAATAATTAACATATTTCAATATGAAACAACAATCTCTCGTGTAATTGTCACATTCAAACAATCGAAAAATGCTTTAGTCACATAATGAAATACGATACATAAATACCTTAATACAAAATATTTTAAACAAAATAACCACGTTTACATAAAATCCATAATCAAATTACATATCGTTGTGCGCTTAAAGAAAGAGACCGGACTCTTCATCTTTGTTGCCCAGTGGCTTGACCGGGTAACGAAAGACTTGAGGTAGAAGGCTCGTTCGGCATAAAGGGCCGTTCGACACGGCTATGTAGTCCGGCATCCAGCCTTGTTCGGCAGAGAGGCCTCATTCGGCATCTAGTACCATTCGATATCTAGGCTTCGCTCAGCATCGTAAGTTCGTTCAGCACAAAGCCTCGGTCGGTATGGCAAAGTCGTTCGGCATTCAATCTCGACCGACATGAAGCACGTTCGGCATCCAGCCTCGCTCGGCATTCCAACCTCGTTCGGCAATCCAGCCCCGTTCGGCATTCCATCCTCGTTCGACATTCATGCCTCGATCGACATTCCAGCCTTGTTCGGCACATGGCCTCGCTCGACATAAGCATGCCGCTCGGCATCTCCCCTCAATCGGCGTCAGATCTCGCTTGGCCTACACATTTCACTCAACATATTGCCCCGTTCGGCTTCGAGACATGGCTCGGCATTTGCCGATCGGTATTAGTGGTTCGGCACGCAGAAGTCACTCACTTTGGGTCGAGATATCTAGCTACTAGGCCCATCAGGGAAGTCCAACCCATTTTCGTCTATAAATAGAGAGGCAGGGCCACTGTGAAATGGACCTTTTTTTCGAGAATATTAGGGAGACTCTGCCGCACTCAAGACTCACTCAAGACTCAACCTTTTTACTTGGTAATTTTATTCAAGTGATTGGTGTATGGATTGTATCTGTAATCAACTATTGAGTAAAGAAATAGAGATTAACCTCAAAGTGGACGTAGGCAATTACGCCGAACAACTATAAATCTGGTGTTCTTGTTTCCTTCATTTAATTTAGCATTCTGTTCTCCGTTTACATTTACTTTCTTCATTAATCTCTCTACATAATCTTTCTTAAGGGTGTTAGTGACCAATTCTAGTGCTAACATTTTGGTGCTTTCATTGAGAGTCGAATTCTCAGGTCGATAGGATCTACTTTACTGCTACTGGATTGAAAAATCCTCCAAAGGAGATCCGACTTATTCATAGGACGCCCGTTGAATCTATTCAGAGTTTCGACCGATGACTCTACTATGGGAAGACCACGTACCCGATCAGCATCTCACAATGCGGACGTCCATGAGACTGCTAGTGTGCAACAAGTTGGGCTTAGCAACCAGCAAGCAATTCAAGGCGCAGGACCCTCCACCCAAAATCGAACGGAAGTCGTTACCGGAACAGAGTTCAACAACTTGATGAGAGAACTCAAGGAAAGTAGAACGCAACTTGCTGAGCAGATTCAGGTCAACGCTAATCTCATGACTCAGCTTACTCAGCAGTAGCATCAAAATGATGGAGTAGCCCTGCTCCTTATTCTGAATCTGATAGCTCGACCTCAGCTGATGAACCTCCTAGGCGTATACGCCGTAAGACAGAAACTACATAGGCAGGTGCCATTAACCGATCAACCAAAGATCAAGCACGTGAGGAGACCGGACGCATGGCTCACCAAGGTCCTAATGAAGATGGCCTTCAAGATGCACGTTTGGCCGATCGCCAGCAGAGGGGACGCCAACCCGAGTGGTCCCGTGGAACGGAACCCTACCTTCCATCCTCCATGCAAACTCCGGACTTATCAGCTATGGTCAGGCAATTAATGAGAAAGAATCAAGGCTTGACCAACGAAGATTGGGGAGTCTCCAGGAGTTATACTCCCTTCACGGATACTATCATATGGGCCGAGTATCCCAGGAAGTTTAGTATGCCAACTATACCGGCCTATGAAGGGAAGACTGATCCCCGACAGCACGTAATGAGGTATGAATGGATGATGGATTCTACTCGAGCAAATGACGCGACCAAGTGTAGGTGCTTCCCTATCACTTTATCTGAAATTGCCACTATGTGGTTTACTCAACTTCCCCCACGGTCTATATCCAGCTTTGAAGAGTTGGCAATGAAATTCGTAGAACAATTCAAGATACATGCTACTCGTCCAAAGGATGTGATGTCCTTATCGAGCGTAATCCAAGCTCCGGGAGAGTCATTGAAGGCATACTTGCAGAGGTTTCATGTTGCTGCTACTGAAGTGAGCAACCGTAACGACCACGCGATTTTGATGGCTGTAATGGGAGGTGTAGATCCAGACTCAGAGTTTGGAGATTGGTCGGTGGGAAAGCCCTCAACTACGTTGGAGCGATTCTATTCCAAAGCTCACCAGTTCATAAGGAGGGAGGAAGCTCGATGGACAAGACAAGATAAGGCACCAGGGCTTGTTCAGGAGACTGTGAAAAGTAACATCGCCGTGAAGCAATCCGACGACAACTCGGGAAAAGTTCAACTTAATGTCCAGAATAAATCTGGGCAATCTAAAGGATCCGAAGGTGGAAATCCCGGAAAGAAAAGAGAAACATGGAAGTGGAAATCGAGGATTCCAACCTACAACTAATACACCCCCCTGAATACGTCTCTTGAAAATATTTACCTATCTATCTGTAATACCTTTGAATACAGAAAGCCGCGCCCAAAGGAGTATGTAGAGGAACAAAAATGGATAGGGAAGTATTGTCACTTCCATGAGACCCACGGGCACAATACTGAGGAGTGTAGACACCTCCATGATGCCATAGAAAGGTTAATCAGGCAGAAAAGGCTGCATGAGTTTGTTAAGAACCCACCAAAAGGGTAGGCAAGGAACGTCAGACCCCGGACGCAGGCCGACTCCACGCCACCCAGAGGATCCTGTGCGGACTGTGGGTAGGTTGATCATAAACACTATAGTCGTAGGACCTCATCCTACAGACAAGAATTGGCAGGAGATGGAACGATATGCTACCTCCTTAAGGCATGCGAATTATGAATGTTGTTCGAATGTGGAAGATGGAACCCCCACAAAACAACAATGCATGATGATAGACGATATATTGTTTAGGAGTCGAGATGCTGATAAGGTGGAGGCTCCTACTATCGACCCGATGGTCATATCTGCAATGATCGGGCCACTTACGTCAAAAGGATTTCGACTGATTGTGGAAGCTCTACCAACATCATATTCAAAAAGGCTTATGACCAAATGAAGATGGAAACAAAAGATTTGAAGCCATGCAAAGCCCGTATCCACGGCTTTAATGGTGTCGCAACTGACGCGGTGGGGTATATGGAGTTATCAGTTGAACTGGGAGAAGGTGAGCGTAGGAGAGCATGAATCCTACCATTCATAGTGATGGATGTCGACTCTCCATACAATGTATTTCTGAGTCATCTGGCCCTGGCGGAGTTTAAGGCAGCTTTGGCCCCATGGTGTTTGACGTTAAAATTTCCGACAGACAAGGGAGTTGGTGTGGTACATGGCGATCAGGCGAACGGTCGTGCATGTTATTTGGCTGAGCTGAGAGAGGCTCAGCGGAGAGAGAAAGGAAAGGCTACGGATAACTTCATCCGCATCCTAAATACTGATGATTGACAAGTAGTGCACGAGCCATAGCTCAGGCGACATTCTCGAATCCTTAGAGACATAGATTCAAGAGATGATGATGAGGAACCCAGGAAAACGAATGCAGCACCGGCTGAGCTGACGATCGACATTCCATTCAGCTGGGATGACCCATCACGAGTTCTTAAGATTAGATCACAACTCGACCCTTCAGTGGCTGAGGATCTTACTGATTTCCTCCGAGCAAATCTGGATGTTTTCGCTTGGACACATTCTGATATGTACGGGATTTCTTTGGCTATTGCGAGTCATACGTTGAACATAGACCTAAAATACGTTCCGGTGAAACAGAAAAGGAGAGGCATGGACCCGGAGAGGTCCGCTGCTCTCAAAGAGGAGGTGGACAAGCTCAAAGCCAATGGGTTCGTCCGCGACGCCCTCTACCCTGAATGGGTATCAAACCCGATGATGGTGAAGAAAGTGAATGGGAAGTGGAGAACTTGTGTTGATTACTCTGATCTGAATAAAGCATGCCCGAAGGATAGTTTCCCTTTACCTATAATCGACCAGCTCGTCGACTCTACCGTCGGACACGAATTATTGTCATTTATGGATGCGTATTCGGGATACAATCAGATCCCGATGCACATTCCAGACCAAGAACACACCAGTTTAGTCCCAGATGTTGGGCTATATTGCTATGTAATAATGCCTTTTGGATTAAAAAATGCAGAAGCAACTTATCAGCGTCTGGTGAATCGAATGCTTAAAGACCGGATTGGTAGAACGATGGAAGTTTATGTGGATGACATGCTCGTGAAGTCACGACAGTCAAACGACCACATCCGAGACTTAGCGGAGATGTTTGATATACTCAGGCGTTATGGAATGAAAATCAATCCTTTAAAGTGTTCATTTGGCGTAGCATCGGGAAAGTTTTTGGGTTTCATTGTGAATGCGCGGGGAATCAAAGCTAACCCGGAGAAGATTCAAGCTATCCGAGACATATGGATGCCGAGAACTATAAAGCATGTACAAAGCTTGAATGGAAAGGTGGCTACGCTAAGTCGATTCATATCCAGAGATACAGACAAGTGTATTCCTTTCTTCGATGTGATAAAGAAAGGAAAGAGAAATTTCGAGTGGACATCGGATTGTGAGGAAGCATTCCGAGCTCTGGTAAGGCACTTAGAAAGTCCCCCGGTACTATCAAAACCGATAGACCACAAAATGTTGTATGTGTACTTGGCAGTATCCCAGTATGCTATCAGTACGGCTTTGGTTCGCGAGGAGGACCGAGTTCAAAAACCAGTTTACTATGTTAGTAAACGTCTGACGGGGGTGGAAATAAATTATCCCAAGATCGAGAAACTAGCTTATTGCTTGGTGATTGCATCACGCAAGCTTCGTCCATATTTTCAGGCACACTCGATCAGTGTTTACACTGATCAATCCTTGCGATAGGTACTCCAACGACCGGAAACTTCTAGAAGGATGTTAAAATGGAACATCGAGTTAAGTTAGTTCGATATTACCTATCTAACGCGAAGGGCCATACAAGGGCAAGCACTAGCAGACTTCATTGCTGAATTCACTGTGCCAGACGAATCAAATGGTCACAATGTTATACCTCCCGTTCGATGGAAGATGTACACCGACGGGGCATCTAACGACCGTTGCTCGGGAGCTGGCGCAGTTGTTGTGACTCCTGAAAACCAATCAGTTTGTTATGCTTTGAAGCTCGAATTTCCAGCGATAAATAACGAAGCCGAGTATGAAGCATCGATTGCTGGCTTGAGACTTATCAAAGATCTGGGAGTAAAATCAGTTAAAATCTTTTGTGACTCACAACTGGTGGTATACCAAGTGCAGGGAGACTATCAAGCGAAGGGACAGAGACTTGCCTCGTACCTTGCACGGGTTCAAGAGCAGCTAGCAAATCTGGAGTATTATGATATTTCATATATCCCGCGTGAACAAAACAGAGCAGCGGATTCGTTGGAAAATTTTGCAAGCACTGGCGATGCACAACAAATGGGATTGTTTCCCGTTGAAACTTTACATACTCCAAGTATAGGTATGATGGAGATAGATTTCGTGTTAGAAACCGAAATCGAGAAGGAATCATGGATGACCCCAATCAAGTAATACTTGTTACATGGGGTCTTATCCGAAAGAAGGTGCAAAAGACGGCAAGTCATTCGCAAGGCTTCGCGATTTGTAATGCGGGATTGAATAATGTATCAGAGGGGATCCTCGACACCCTTACTCCAATGCGTAGCCCACGATGAGATAAGCGAGTCCTGAAGGAATCCATGAAGGAGAATGTGGTGACCATACTGGGGGGCAGACGTTAGTAAAGAAAATCCTTTGCTATGGATACTATTGGCCGACTATGAATCAGGACGCCGCAGACTATGCAAGAAGATGTGACAAATGTTAGAAATATGCAAAAATCCTGAGATCTCCATCGATGCAACTCACACAAATGGTTAGTCCCTGTACATTTGCAATGTGGGGGATCGACATAGTCGGTTCCTTATCCATATCCAAAGGTGGTGCGAAATACGCTATAGTTGCAGTCAATTATTTTACCAAGTGGACGGAAGCAGAGCCTTTCGCCACTATCACCACCAAAAAGATTATTAATTTCGTTGTATGAAATATTATATGCCGTTTTGGCCTTCCACGAACCATCAATATAGACAATGGAACTCAATTCGAAAGCAAAGAGTTCAAGGAATTTTGCCAAAAATATGTTATTGAGAAAAAAATCGCAGCAGTTGCTCATCCGAAAGCTAATGGACAAGTGGAAGCTGTAAACAAAATAATCAAATCCATATTGAAAAAGCGTTTCTAAAAGGCTAGAGGCAAGTGGGTGGATGAGCTTCCAACAGCGCTTTGGGCTTACAGAACCACCCACAAGTCCGCGACTGGCCACTCTCCATTCACATTGGCATATGGCATGGAAGCTGTTATACCCGTAGAACTTAAAGTTCCATCACATCGGGTAACTTATTATGACCCTGAGTCAAATCAAGATCCTCTGCTGGAATCATTGGACTTCATTGATGAAAAGAGCGAAGAAGCTAATTTAAGAGCGGTCGCATACAGGCACCGAGTCGCTCGATATTATAATGAAAATGTCCGACCGAGAATCTTTGGTGTGGGTGATCTCATTTTGAAATGAGTTATCCCAGTTTCATCACATATTAGCCCCGCAAGGGAAGGTCCGTACGTCATTAAACGGAAGCTTAGAGAAGGAACTTTCAAGCTAGCGACCGTTGATGGTGCGACACTCCCCAGAGCATGGAATAGCGAGCATTTGCAGCATTATTACACTTAGTTCATTTCCTTCATATTTTAGTTGCATTTATTTCCAGAATGCTTTTGTTTCTAGTTCATGGCATGTAATAAGACAATTTAGCTTGTTTTCATTCAAAAAGGCTTGAAGCCATCCTTTCCATAAATTATTGATGTTTCTGTGTATGATAATTCTACAGCAAGTAACTAGAGCTATATTATTCTGCTTAACGTACGAATGTGCACGAACACTTAAATCTCCGAGTCCCCAGAGTGCGGACTGGAGTACTCTAAGTCCCCAGAGTGTGGACTAGAGTATAAACGACTTAAATATCCAAGTCTCCGGAGTACGGACTGGAGTACTCTAAGTCCACATAGTGTGGACTAGAGTATAAATGACTTAAATCTCCAAGTCCCCAGAGTGCGGACTGGCGTACTCTAAGTCCCCAGAGTGTGGACTAGAGTATAAACGACTTAAATCTCCAAGTCCCCAGAGTGCGGACTGGAGTACTCTAAGCCCCCAGAGTGTGGACTAGAGTATAAACGACTTAAATCTCCAAGTCTCCAGAGTGCAGACTAGAGTACTCTAAGTCCCCAGAGTGTGGACTAGAGTATAAAAGACTTAAATATTCAAGTCCCCAGAGTGTGGACTGGAGTACTCTAAGTCCCCAGAGCGTGGACTAGAGAATAAACGATTTAAATATCCAAGTCCCCTGAGTGCGGAATGGGTACGAATGACTTGAAGTCATCGAATCCTTGGCGTGTGGACTGGAAAATATTCTAAGTACTCGGAGCATGGAATAAATAATGTGCAATGCCAAAAAATTATCAACTTATTTGAAGATGAACCAAGAAGTTTATGTAACTCGCAATAGCTTGGGTTTTGACCATGATTATACAGAAAACCGAACAACATAAGTCTTCTGAAAGGCTAAAGAACTACATTTTATTCATCAAAAATAAGTTTCTACTACAACTCCTCCGAAGCTCGGAGTCAAAAGTTTATTTACATAAACTACGAAATAAATAAAAATAATTATATAATCTAAACCGACTCCCGTTGAACGAGAGTAACAGTCACTTCTTAGATTTCTTCGACTTCTTCCCCTCCTTCGTCTTCTCAGACGACTCCTCTCCCGAGCGTTTTACCTTGGTAATTTTCTTCGATGGGGAGGTAATGACTGAAGAAGTATGGGGAACCTCTAGTGGCCTGGACCCGCCAGGGAGGATGACTTTCAACAGCTTGTTCATGGGATCATCTAAGTCTACGGCTTGAGGCTCAACTTTGATCTTGACCGTCTTTTTCTTCTCCTTCTCAAGCTGCTCCTTCATGCTCAGTTTAGATGTATGTTTAGAAGCGCCCGTAATCTCGATTTCATAACTCCCATCGATGGAAGAGGAAGTCTTGGACTTATCCTCATCAAGCGCTCCGATCACCTGAGCATCTAGACCGGGAGCCTTCCCTGCGTGAGTAGCCTCACTTTTTTTTCCTTCACCTCCTTGGCGACGTCGCTCCTCGGAGTGGGCTTGGGATCAAAACGGCCTGCACAAAATCATGAAAAACAAGCATTAGAATGCAATAGCCCTTCATGAAAAACGACAACTTTTGGAATGTTAAAATGAAGGTTTATCTACCAGGTTCTGGCAGGCTCTCAGCCGTCCGAGGGGTCTCACCCTCTGGAATGGGAGACAGAATGTGAATGCCGAGGCCAGGTCCTCCGGGTTGTAACCGATATGCTGCTCAAATGGATTAAGTATCAGCCGATCGGCCGACTGAGTAGGCGCATAAGCTGGAGACTCGATCCCGGATGGACCGGCAATAATCTCTTTCCCTTTCGTTGAGGGAGAGCCTTTGCAGTAAAGAGCTTTTGCCGCAGACAGGTCTGAAGGCTTGTTTCCCTTAAGAAATTCTTTAACCAAAGCACCTTCATCAACCTCCTCGGTACCAAGTTCGACCTTCCTGATTTCTATTATGGTCTCCCACGCCTCAACTAAAGATTCGAGGTAGCCCTCACCCAGAAAAGTTAAGACTCGGTGCATGAGGACGCGAGCATTGAATTTCGCAATTAGTGGGTCGAACATGCTTTCGACCTCCTCCCTACCTGCTTCTTTAGCCGCCTCAAGGCGGGAGTCGACCTTCGCAGACGCTATTTTCATGCCCCTCTTCACGAGCTTCATTCTTTAGCATATCGACCTTAGAAAGTTCATCATCAAGCTTCGCCTTCAGAAGTCGTGTGGCAACGATCTCGTCGCAATATCGTTGCGACTCTTCTTGGGCAGCGATCTTCTCCTCCTAAATTTGTGGAGTTGCTCTTCTAGCTCCTTAACTCGAAAGGCAATGGCGCCCCTCTCCTTCTGCACTGAGTCCTTCTCCAAACCTAGTCCCCATAGCATTGGACCGCCTCGTTGATTTCTTTCTTATAGGTTGACTCCAGACGAGTAACGGCCTCGGCAGTGTCTTTAGCGCTCTACTGGGCGGCTTCAAGCCAAGACTTATAAGAAGCAAGCTCTTCTTCCTGAGCTTTAGTTATGTCTTTATCATGGATAGCCTCAAGCTTCAGGCGATCTATCTCATGCTGACGCTCTATCGAAACTTCTGAAACTTTCTCGGCTAAGTGCACGAACGCAGCGTGCTGAACGTAGACATCATTAGTGCAGGCGATAGCGCTTTACTTAATATGCCCTGGAATTTGATGAATCGCTGGAAGAAACTTTAAGCCGTCAAATCATATCTTCAGGAACGAAGCTTTAAGCTCAGCGAGTCGCTCAACGACCGTTAGATCAGTTACGGGAGTAAGAGGAGTCTGCTTGGAGACCGCAAGCGTTCTATGGGGATCTTGAGATTGCCTGGTACTTGATGAACCAGAGTGTTGATCCCGATGTGCCTCGGGCTGAGACCCCTTATGTCCAGATTTTTCTTTGCTGTGCTCCGATTGAGAGGGAGGATCGTGAGGATATGGAGGCTGATTATAAGTTTTTCTTCGATGTGAGGATTCTCGGTGGTGGTAGTCTCGATCGCCGGATTCATCTCTATCTCGACGCCTGCCAGAGCCCGAATCCCGACCAAATTGGTAAAAAATCGATGAACCGCAAATGTGGTCAAGTCCATGCGTGCTCCCCATGTCACCTACATAAAGTTTAAATAACGATGAGTTAGCAAAGAATAGGGCGACAATGGAAATTTAAGTGCAAGGCGAACTGCATGTGTTTGTATGTGTCCTAGTGTTTCCCTCCGACGAACCAGTTTCTTTACTAATAGGAGTTTTTCTCCCTGGTTTTGGGCTGAACGTCTGTATTGCCTCTCGCGGGCAAATGAAGCTTAAGGGCCTCTGGATCGTCGAAGTCATAGTTGAGTAGATCATCAGGTATGGAAAGGTTCGACGGGCCTTTTAGAGAACTTTCTAAATGCTGTGAGGAAGCTTCTTTCTCCACTGGAACAAGAGTAACTTTAGAAGTTCCACCGACTGTTTTCTTCCTCGGCCTGTATGTTAGTTTCTTCTTCCCCTTCGAAGGGGAAGGCGACGTCTCGATGTTGTAAACTTCGACTATCAGATCCTGAGTGGGACTAACGTTCTCATCTTGTACCTCAGGAGTTTCAGTTTCGTTAATTTCCCCCTCTTCTAGTGTGTTAGGGGCATTATGTGCTGAAGACTCAACCTGCTTTTTCCCTTTGCCAGAAGCAGGCCTGGGTATGGTAACACCCTGAGGAAGGCTTATCCAGCGACCTTCTACCAACAGCCCGAACTTTGTAAGTGACACATTTGAAATGAGAGTTCTGATGTCCTGGTCTTCGGCGGGAATGGCTCGAATAGCTTCAATGGCTTCAGAATATCCTGGGCTCTCGGGACGCGAATTAATATCTGAAAAGATGGAAGAGAGTTAGAAAAGGTATAGCTTCGACCAAACATGAGTATTGATCCAGGAAACGACTTACTTCCTTTCATCCATCTCCTCGCGAAACCGAGAGGACAGCACACATAAAACCATTCCTGTTTATACAGGGCAAACTTGCTCCATGCCCCAGTTAAGATTTGACATTTACTGTGCGGCTCGAGAAACATGCTTTTGATGCGATATATGTATCGGATATCGCCCGGAGTAGGAAGCCTGGAGAGGACACTCATGAAGAGGATGCAAGTGCCGTAGATGAATGTGTGGCTGTTCGGATGCAGTTGTGATGGAGCAATGTCGATATATTGCAACACGTCTCGAAGAAATGAGTTGAATGGTGGTACGCTGCCAACCTAGCACATGAATTTGATGCAAGCTGTGTATCCGACTGAGGGCAAGTGCGGACGATCATGCCCCGATGGAACCAACACATCGTCAAAGGGGATTCCATGGACGGAGCATATCCGACGGAGCGTACTCTCCTTAATCTTTGAAGCCTGAGAATCGATTGGGTCGTCTAGAAAAATCGCTGCCTCCAGAGCATCGGGAGCCAACTCGACAGATGTAGTCGTAGGGTTCAGTAGGTCTTGAGCGGGGTTAATTGATGGATGTGAAGTATCTACAACTTCTTGTCGAGAGGATGGCCCAGGTCTATCTAGATCGTAGCAGAGCTAGATTTCCTAGACATTCTAATGAAGATTGAATCTAACAAGAGCACCTGTTTGAACTATGCTTGAAAAATAATTGACGTTAGACTTAACAGCATAAATATTCCCCCCGTGTGGTGTGTGAACTAGTGCGATCATTCAAATGTAAGTGCCAAGCAGTGAAAAGACACTGGATTGAGGAAATAAGTTTGAGCTTTAAGTTGTCGTCTTCGAAGACCGTCATCGCTGACCGTCTACGAAGGCTTGTCATAAGACGGTTTATATTTTGAACTCGATATCGTCACTGCATTAGAAAGTTGTTAACTATTAAGCAGGTTAAGTCCAAGTTTTCAGTTTTTTAAACACGGAAGTTATCAGTCCGGATTGTTCGATATGCTTTGTTGTTTAATTCTATCCTTGTTCGCTAACATATGTTCAGGCATGGGATGTGTTAAGTCAACCATGTATTAGGTTCGACTAGCGTTGCTGTTGTACATAACTCCTCTATCACACACCATTGCCATTCGGCATGCGGCAAGGCGTGCCAAACCACAATCATGCTGAGCCACATCGCTCGGCATTCCACACTTCCATCTGTCTTCTCCACTGTTCGGCATAAGGGAGTCATACCGAACTACCTACATGCCGAGCCGCATCACTCGGCATTCTACCCTCAACATTGACACCTACCACTCATTATCACCGATCGACATGCGGCAAGACATGCCGAACCGCATACACGCCGAACCATGTCGTTCGACACATCACTCTTCTAACTGTCCTCTTCATCGTTCGGCGTAAGAGAGTTATGCCGAACCACATTCACGCCGAGCCGCTTCGCTCGGCATACTGCCCAGCTCCTACCTCTCCTCTACTTTCCCTCCTACCTCATTCGACATGAGGTAATCAAGCCGAGTCGTGGCCATGCCAAGCCGCATCGCTCGGCACACTGAGCCTAAGCTCCGATTTCACCATAGTATTTCACTATCATCGCTCGGCATAGGGAAGTCATGCTGAGCCTCCTCAATGCGTCTTCCACCTACTTCCTCCTTCAAACACCTCTATTATCCTCCTCTCTCTTCCACTCCGTCCGGCCTTAAACTCCTCTAAGCAACAATGCCTTGCCTTAACTACTATTCCACACGATTCCTATTGGCCTCGTTTTCACAGAGATTCACTAACAAAGAATCTCGTGCTAAGTTTCTTCGCCAGGGGAAAGTGTTCAAAGGAATAAGTCATTACCTAATAAATGGCTCGAAATTCAGAAGGATTCTGGAATGGAAAGCGTTTTTTTGTTCAATATCGTTTTCGAGAAGGGTTTGGGGGGACGTATTAAATTCAAGAAAGAAGAGAGGAAGGTTGTGTTATTGTCCAAGGTCTATTCGAAGACGAATGTATAAGTCCTTAAGAGCAGAGGTGAAAGTAAAAGGAAGAAGAAGAAGGGGCGTTGGTTTATATAGAGAGAGAAGAAGTCGAAAGGACAATGACCGGTAGAACCGGTCAAAGCAGCTCCCTCGTTCAGCCTTAGTGTCGTTCGGCATTTGTACGTCGCTCGGCATCACCTAAACCGTTCGACATTCGTATGTCATTCGGCATTAGCATGTCGTTCGGCATACAATGCCCCATTTGGCATTCAAGGAAAAATACCATCGAGGAAGCGAAACCAGGGCTTGAAGCAAAACATGGAGGACTCATGACTCAAAGCGCACCATGTTCATCCGATACACTTTGGGGGACAAATGTTACTCAGTGGCTTGACCGGGTAACCAAAGACTTGAGGTAGAAGGCTCGCTCGGCATAAAGGGCCATTCAGCACGGCTATGTAGTCCGGCATCCAGCCTCATTCGGTAGAGAGGCCTCGTTCGGCATCTAGCACCATTCGGTATCCAGGCTTCGCTCGGCATCGTAAGTTCGTTCGGCACAAAGCCCCGGTCGGCATGGCAGAGTCGTTCGGCATTCAATCTCGACCGGCATGAAGCACGTTCGGCATCCAGCCTCGTTCGGCATTCCAACCCCGTTCGGCATTCCAGGCTCGTTCGGCATTCGTGCCTCGATCGGCATTTCAGCCTTATTCGACACATGGCCTCGCTCGGCATAAGCATGCCGCTCGGCATCTCCCCTCGATCGACGTCGGATCTCGTTCGGCTTACAAATTTCACTCAACATATTACCCCGTTCGGCTTCGAGACACGGCTCGGCATTTGCCGATGGGCATTAGTGGTTCGGCACGCAGAAGTCACTCACTTTGGGCCAAGATATCTAGCTACTAGACCCATCAGGGAAGTCCAACCCATTTTCGTCTATAAATAGAGAGGCGTGGGCACAGTGAAATGGACCTTTTTTTCGATAACACCGGGGAGACTCTGCTGCATTCAAGACTCACTCAAGATTCAACCTTTTTACTTAGAAATTGTATTCAAGTGATTGGTGTACGGATTGTATCTGTAATCAACTGTTGAGTAAAGAAATAGAGATTAACCTCAAAGTGGACGTAGGCAATTACGCCAAACCACTATAAATCCGATGTTCTTGTTTCCTGCATTTAATTTAGCATTATGTTCTCCGTTTACATTTACTTTCTTCATTAATCTCTCTGCATAATCTTTCTTAAAGGTGTTAGTGACCAATTCTGGGGCTAACAATCTTCTTACAAAATAACCCCGTTTACATAAAAGAAGCATGGAAGTCATATATTTCAGTTGTTAGCTTGTAACTAACCGGTGGATGAAACAAATACTAATTAAAAAAACTTGCATAGTTAAAATATAGATATGAATATCACATACAAAATAAGGCGACATAATTGATACATATTTATCATGGAACTTTTAAAAAGACTGATAAACTTGTACTCAATGTTACTTATTCCTTGCAATTGATTTGGAATCCATCCAGCAAAATGGTTCTCTGCAACATTCGTAGCAACAAATTAGAACATTATTATGAACCATAAATGATATTATTTAACATACTGTATTAAGAAAAAAACCAAAATGTTACACTTCTTCAACACTTGGAACATAAATTTAACAAAAATGTCACATTTTGAATTAACATTACTACCCAAATCTGATATTGCCTCTGCCTCGAGATAAATTCTTATATGCCTAGCCTCGACATCACTACGCAAATTTAATACAACTGTCACTAATTTAACTAAAGTTGATTTAAACTTAGTTAATTTTATAAAACTTGTTTAATTTAAACAAAACTTAGTTAATTTTATAAACCTTGTTTAATTTTAACAAAACTTAGTTAATTTTTATCAAGTTGATCAACTTCGTTAATTTATTATTATTATTATTGTTGTTGTTATTATTAAAACTCAGTTAACTTAATTATATTATTATTATTGTTAGAAACTTAGTTAATCTTTATAAACTTAGTTAATTCATCATCATCATCATCATTTATAAAAAATTTGTTAAATTAGTTATATTATTATTACTTAAAAAATTTAGTTAACTTAAACTTAGTTAATTATAAAACTTATTTAATTTTAACAAAACTTGGTTAATTTTTATTAACTTGGTTGACTTAGTTAATTTATTATTATTATTTATAAAACTTTAACTTAGTTAATTTATTATTGTCGTTGTTGTTGTTATTGTTGTTGTTAAACTCAATTAACTTAATTTTATTATTATTACTATTATTATTATAATAAACGTAGTTAATTTTTATAAACTTAGTTAATTCATCTTCATCATTATTATTTATAAAACTTTGTTAAATTGGTTATATTATTTACAAAATTTAGTTAATTTAAACTTGGTTTATATTATCAAGTTTGTTTCGTTTTAACAAAACTTAGTTAATTTTTATGAATTTGGTTAACTTGGTTAATTTGTTGTTATTATTATTATTTATAAAAATCAGTTAACTCAGTTAATTTATTATTATTATTAAAACTCAATTAACTTAATTATATTATTATTATTATTACTACCATAAATTTAGTCAATTTTTATAAACTTAATTAGTTCATCGTCATCATTATTATTTATAAAATTTAGTTAGCTTAAACAACGTTGATTTTATAAAACTTGTTTAATTTTAACAACACTTAGTTAATTTTTATTAACTTTGTTGCCTTAGTTAATTTATTATTATTCTTATTTATAAACTCTGTTAACTTAGTTAATTTATTATTAATAAAACTTAATTAACTTAGTTTATTATTATTATTATAAACTTAGTTAATTTTTGTAAACTTAGTTAATTCATCATCAACGTCATCATTATTATTTATAAAGCTTTGTTAAATTAATTATATTATTATTATTTATAAATTTTAGTTAATTTTATAAAACTTATTTAATTTTAACAAAATATAGTTAATTTTTGTTAACTTAGTTAACTTAGTTAATTTATTATTATTATCATTTATAAAACTCAGTTAACTTAGTTAATTTATTATTGTTATTATTGTTATTGTTATTATTAAAACTCGGTTAACTCAATTATATTATTATTACTACTACTACTATAAACTTAGTTAATTTTCATAAACTTAGTTAATTCATCATCATCATCATCATTATTATTATTTATAAAGCTTTATAAATTAATTACATTATTATTATTTTTAAAAAATTAACTTAAACCTAGTTAATTTTATAAAACTTGTTTAATTTTAACAAAATTAGTTAATTTTTATTAACTTGGTTAACTTAGTTAATATATTATTATTATTTATAAAACTCGATTAAATTGGTTTTACTATTACTATTACTATTATTTATAAAACTCAATTAACTAAGTTATATCACTATTATAAATGTTTGAACAACCATAGATAAAACAGTATAAAACATTGTTACCTACAACATATCTAAAGAGTTTATCGTTTTTGTAATAAGACACAAAAGTGTTTAACATAGAAGAAAAACATATAATAGTTTCGTTTAACATACATGAAACATGGGCTGTTAAAAATGTTGCTACAGAGGCACACCACCTTGCAAAACAATCAAAACACCAAGGTAACCAATCTGAATTTTCAAATTCCTACTTAACAAGGCATACCTGAATTCACCAAAAGGCTGGGACTATTAATCTGGTAAAAGACGATAAATTGTAATTTCACATTTAAGAAACTAACAATAAAATGTGTGAACAATATCATGAAAGTTTAGTACACTCTGTACATATTTATACAGCAACACTATGATTTACGCCACATGAACAATATAATGAAAGTAGAAAAACTTACAGGATATTAAGATTTAAAAAGAACAATATCCAAGGCAACACTAGTAACAGCCAAAGCAACCCCTCTTCCAATGGAACTGCAAGACCCTTCATTTGAAGCCTAGCTACCTTCCTCAACTGCTTATGAGAAAGTGGATCGAACATCTCAACCTCATCAAGCCTGTTTAGCAGCTCTGGTCTGAAATGATTCCTCACCTCCTCTATCACTCTATCCCTTGCTATTTTTCATCGAAGATCTGCCCACTATGCTAGCAAGCAAGTGTTCAACACCTAGGTTCGAAGTCATCATAATAACACGGTTGGTGATGTTGACCATTTTGCCTTACCTATCTGTAAGTCTACCATCATCTAGAACTTGAAGCAAAGAATTGAATACACTTGTAGAATAACCTAACTATTACTAGCACTTACAGTAATATGCCAATTTCTTACAGCAAGCTATTCAAATTTCAAAGCCAAATTACCTATAAGAACTAGTAAATAAAGTTACTGTGAAATACAAGGAGAATTAATTGCTTTGGTTGGAGTGCAATTGGTTCATATAAAGGATTTTTGCTGCATTTCATACCTACTATACTTGTCAAACTCCAGCTTCAATCAAAGTGGATCATCAACTGTTTCACCTACACTTATGCTCATCATAGTTCTAAGATTCTCCTTTTGCCAAATTAGATCACCAGTTTAAGAATATTCTCTGTTAGCAACTGAAGCTTATGTCAATGGAAATATTTCTAACTTAAGTCTGTGATTACTTTAGCAGTCCTGTCCTAGCCGAACGAGCTATCACATTTTGATCAAACCTAACCACTTTTGTATATACAAGTTTCCAGTAAAAAACTAGTTAGCAAAAAGACAATGATAATGAAATATATATATATATATATATATACAAACAGAAGATGTTGATTTAATAAGTTGGAAGATGCTCACCTGAAGTATGCTTATGCAAAAGTGTATATTTAATTATACATACATACATATACATATATATAAACATCACATGTATACTACCTGCACAGTTATGGTCTCTCTCTCATTACAATTCCTTATGCTCCATATTCCCAGCTTGAATGCATGTCACTCAGTTCACAACTCATGTTTAGCACTTTTTTTAACCTTCATTTGCTACTGCCTATATGCAAGCAATTCAACTCAACACCCTCTTCTTAGCAAGCTACCTGCAACATCATTTTTTTCCAATCCAACAACTCATCTATAGCAACTGTTGCATGCATGTAATACAGTTATAGTCTCTCTCTACCTACCGCTAGTGTTCACTCCTACAACAACTCTCTACTCCACTTCTGCAACTACTCGTTGTGCATCATTCTCTACAGTGCAACCAACATATCATAAGTATAAATTCTGTCCAGTATCCACAATCCAAATAAGTTTTTGAAATGCTAGTTACATCAACAAAAACACAACTGTTAGT
Source organism: Allium cepa (assembly GCA_030765085.1). NCBI lineage: Eukaryota > Viridiplantae > Streptophyta > Magnoliopsida > Asparagales > Amaryllidaceae > Allium > Allium cepa. Next base: position 624,455,753 of record CM060932.1, on the reverse strand, counting down.
TAACAATATAACTTATCACAAGAGATTTATTAAGATAATATTGGTAGTCATATTCATTATTATTATTCGTATACACGTAAATATTAAATTACCGAAAAGGTATTCATATATGGCCGACCTATCGCAGGCAGAATCATTTTCAATATTATTTATCAGCGTGTCATAATTGTTAAGTCTAAATACAATTCATAACAAATTCAAAAGTCAGAATAGTTATCCACAAATAATTAAGTAGACCGTAGAATATTAAAATTAATGTTATAATTTACTAAGACTCTAAAGAGGAAAATGTATTTCATGTTGTGGGAAAGTACACAAGGTAAAGATCATTAACATCAAATAAGTATAATGTACACAAAGGAGAAGCAGTCCGACTAAAAAATGCAATTAGTAGCTAGATTGTTCATTGCTGACCAGTTATCATAATGTCTAATATGCATTCTACTTTATGTTTGTATATTTCTTAAATGCATTATAGTGTAGCTCACATATTCCTAAAGACAAAAAATAAATCATTCATCTAAAACATATACATTCAGTAATCTATCCATCAAAAAATATACCAACCTATGATTCATTTCATTCCTAATTCTATTGCACCAGTAATAATAAATTGCATCAACGAACTTTATACTTTAAAATCAGAATAAACGCATAAAGATTGATACATAACATTTGGATCTAAAAAAAGTTCTATATCTGTGTAAACAAAGTAGCGATTGCGTTAATATAGTTTGCTTTAACGCCTATTCAATCAAATTGTTTTAAAAAATAAAAGATTCGTGGGGACATTAGCTTAATTTGAATAATTCTGACGTTTAGCTATGGGACGCTATCAACAACACCTGCTACGAAAGTTGAAAGGAGCACTCTAGTTCCGCTTATGTGTATTGCCATGGTACGACAATATTTTAACAACAGGAGGGATGGATGGCAAAATCACGAATCTCAATCAAATTAGGGTTTTTGCAATTCGATTTATAAAATCAATATTAAACCATATAAACCAATATATAACCATAAAATAAAGTATAAAATCCATACCGATTTAAGATTCATGTAGAATCTCAAACAAATGGTAGCAGATAAGAAGGCGGAGTCGGTCGACTATGTGGAGAGTAGAGGAGTAGCGAGATGATGATAATGGAGGAAAAATGAAGTGATAATTTAGGACTTGGTGAAATTTTCTGAAGAAAGAGGAACAATGAAATATGAGGGGAAATGTGAAAAGTAAGAAACGTAACCACATTTCAATTGGCGGGAGACAAAATATTTTGGTAGAAATTTTTTTTAGCGGCCACTTGTACATTAATATTTGTACTTAGCCAAAAATGCTGCTAATATTTGCCACTAATTGCATAATTTCTTATAATGTTCTCCTAGCTAGAATCCGTTCAGCAAGGACATTATGCATCAGAAGTATCCACGGAGGAGGTTTGTAATGCCAATGATGCCATTGTATGGAGGAAAGACGGAACTGAAGCAACACCTGATGGGCATGGACTCTGCCAGAGCATCTGATGCCGTAAGAAGTCATTGCTTTTTGATTTTCTTAGAGAGGGTGGCAATGATGTGGTTCACTCGGCTCCCATCGAGATGCATATCGTCTTTTGCTGACTTGTGGTGAAAATTTCTTAAGCATTTCTATTTACACTCTTCGCATACGAAAGATGTAATGTCATTATCAAACCTCTTCTAAGGAGCAGGAGAGTCGGTAATGGATTACTTGAATCGATTCCGTACAGTTGTGATGGAAGTAACAAATCCCAATGACGATATAGTGTTGATGGCATTGATCAGGAGGATTCATCCGAGACCGACTTCGGGAAATGGTTGGAAATGAAACCCTCGTCAATGATGGATATTTTCTATGAAAAAACGAACCAGTTCTTGCGCTTGGAAGAGGTAAGCACCCGCTTCTGAAGAAATGATGCTAGACGTTCAACTGAGGCGATGTAATAATAATGCTGCAATCAAGCAGGCCGAAGGAAACTCTACGAACGTAGCAGTTAATGCCAAGGATTCGAATAATCATAAAAAGAGGAATCAAGCTCTAGGTGGCCGACAATCAAATAAACAAAAGTGCTTGGAAATTATTGTTGCTTCCATGAAACTCATGGATATAACACTAATGACTGTTGACATCTAAAAAATATGATTGAGAAGTAGATAAGGAATAACAAACTCCAGTAGTACGTTAAGGAACCGTCAAATGGTGGGGAAAATGCAAGACCCCAGAGTCTATCCGCTCTAGGAGAATCGCTTAGGCCCAGTAACAAGGACCAAGAAGAGCCGATGAAAGACTGGTCATCAACTAACCGGTCACCCAGGGATGAAACAACAGCCTACGACGATGATGTCTCATTATTTCCTTTCACAAATAAGCCTATTAGGGACATTGGAAGCAATGTAAATAGGCAAGCCTTGCCTTTTTTTTCTACTCATTAATAAAGTCCTCCCCTTGAACTTATGGAATCGTGTTCGTGCAAGCGAAAATTCTATGCTGTGAAATCATCTACATAACTGAGGAAACGCTTATATGTCCTTGAATGACGGATGGGGAATGTAGACTCACAAACTGTCAGGTCAACGGTCACATTCTTCCCCTAACCTTTTGAGAACCGGCATTGCTCCGACGATGTCGGGAAGGTCCAAACCATTGGGTCAACAGTCACATTCAAACCCTATCCTTTTGAGAACCGATGTTGCTCCGGCAACATGGAGAAGGTCCAAACCGCTGGGTCGACAGTCACATTCAAACCCTAACCTTTTGAAAATCGACGTTGCTCCGGCAATGTTGGGAAGGTCCAAACCGCCAGGTCGACAGTCGCATTCGATCCTTAATCTTTCGAGAACCGGCGTTGCTCTAACAACATCAAGAAGGTCCAAACTGCTAGGCCGATGGTCTCATTTGACCCCTAACCTTCAGAGAACTGGCGTTGCTCCAGAAACTTCGAGGAGGTCCAAACCGCCGGATCAACAGTCTTATTCAACCCCAAACCCTTTGAGAATTGGCATTGCTCCAACGACTTCGAGAAGGTCCAAACCACCGGGTCGACAATCTCATTCGGCCCCTAACCTTCTGAGAATCAGCATTGCTCTAATAACGTTGGAAACGTCCAAACCACCGGGTCGATGGTCTCATTTGACCCATAACCTTCTGAGAACCGACGTTGCTCCGGCCGTATTATAAAGATCGCTACCTTGAGTCGATTCATCTCCAGAGCAACAAACAAATGCATCCCTTTCTTTGACATATTAAAAAAGGGAAAGAGGAAGCTCTCTCCCTACTTTTAGGCTCATCCAATCAAAGTTCCTACCGATCAGCCTTTCTGACAAGTCTTGCAACGATCTGAGACTTCTGGAAGACTGTTGAAATGAAACATTGATTTGAGCCAATACGACGTAACATATCACCCTCATAGAGCTGTATAAGGTCAAGCTTTGATAGATTTCATAGCCGAATGCGTTGCGTGAGATGATACTTTGGAGAGTAGTGGCGAGTAGAATGCTAAGTGGAAGATATACACTGATGGTGCATCAAACCAATGTTGTTCCACTATTGGAGTTGTACTTGCCGCTCCCAAGGAACGTTCGGTCTACTAAGCCCTGAAACTCGACATTTCCATAATGAAAAATGAAGTCGAGTATGAACATTGATTGTTGGACTCAGAATCGTCAAGGAACTGGAAGCACCTTCTTATCGGGTAACTCAATACAATCCACGAACGAGTGAACAAATCCTGCTGGAGTCTCTCGACGCGATCGATGAGAAGCGAGACAAAGTTTACTTAGGAGCAGCTGCACACCAAAACCGAGTCGCCCGATATTGCAACGCCAATGTCAAGAGCCAGACCTTTGAAATTGGCGACCTTGTTCTCAAATGAATCTTTCCAAGCCTTGGAAACTTGGGCCCGACTTTGGTAGGTCCGTATGCAATAGAGCAAAAGCTTAAAGATGAAACTTTCAAGTTTGCAACGATAGACGGGATCTCACTCCCGAAGAAATGGAATAGCGATCACTTATGATGCTATTTCACTTAGAAATAAATTTAAACATAATTGATTAAAGCCGTGTAATAAGATAGAACCCGTCATTCTGCGATTTTGTCTTTACATAGCTTAAGGGTTGTGAAACATGACTAACTCGAATGAATCTGCATGTGTATAATGCAGGTATGCAGGTACCAGAAGATAGGTGCTAACCAAACTTCCATGGTCCATGATAGGACCATTGAAGTTCAATCTCTCTTGGCGTCCGGAGATTGATGCCAAATGACTCTTGTCCTGACGAGGGGGTAGGAGTATAAGCTCGAAATGGAAGTTATATAACCGTCTGTATGCTAACTCTTCCCTTTGATGTGAGGGCAAGAGTATAACCAAAAAGGAAATTACTCGACCATCCATCCATTTACTAACTCTCATCCTTGATGTGGAGGAAGGAGTATAAGCCAAAAAAGGATGTGACTTGACCGTCCATCCATGTACCAACTCTTGCCCTTGATATGGGTGCGGGAGTATAAACCAAAAAGGACGTGACTTGACTGTCCATCCACTAAATCTTGCCCTCGATGCAGGGCATGAGTATAAACCAAGAAGAATATGACATAACCGTCCTTCTGCTAACTTTTCCCTTGGATCTGGGGGCATGATTATGAACAAAAAGGACTTGACTTGACCGTCCATCTGCTAACTCTTATCCTTAGAGCAAGGGTAGGAGCATAAACATTCAAAAGGCTAAACGAGACTGCTTACTTCCACAACTTATGCCCAGAGTTTGGTAGATCACTCACATCTGGCCCGGAGTATGAGAGACAAAGATCTGGGCCTGGAGTAGGCGGGGTCTCAAAATAACATCGGTCAGTTCTTGGAGAAGGTGCGATCATAAGTAAACATCATGGATGAGGTAATACAAACTACGATCTTAAGTAAATAGCTCAAATCAGCACCCAAAGTTTTGCATGATCGAAAAACACTATCTTGGAAAAGGATGCCTAAGCCACTATCCTAAGTGGTTAACCTCGACCAACGCTTGGAGTTAGGTACGGTTTGAAACAGGAGCATTCAAACATTGCATGGAGTGGGAAAGGCAAAAGTCCTACGCTTGAAGTCAGGAAGAAATCTCATCTGAACCTTGTCCGACGCGCAAAGGCAGGAACGATCGCATTTAAAGTTCCTCCAAAAGGAATGCTTAAACCACCTTTCTAGGTGGTTAGATATAAATGCCTAGAGATTGCCACAATGATTGCTTTACATTCACAAGAATGATGAAAGGTTCGGCAAATCATAGAACATGCTAATGACTTAGTTTGATAATAATCATGAAAAGGAATGGATCATGAGTACATCGAGTGGAAAGCGCATTTCTTAAATACTCAGGAAAATTTTCCCAAGGCTTGGGAAAAACAAAAGTCTTTGTTATTCACATTCAAAATAGAGCTTGGAAAGAAAAGTACAAGTTTTATATACGCCTAAGCTGAAAACAAAAGTGGAGGACGAATCATCACAATACCGGTGGAAAAGAAAAGGCAAAAGTGAAGAGAAAGGTTAAAGAGTTGGGTTATATAAACCCAGGAACCTGATTCTTAACGCAACAAATTTGGCAAATATGGCATATCCATGACTGCATAAGCATATCCATATGCTTGAGCTCCAATAAGAATGTGCATGTATGTACGTATGCATGTACGTAATATATTCAACATCCAACTGGTGGAATTAGAAGAAAACAGATGCAAACCTGAAAAATCCAGCGAAGGGACCAATTCAAAATTATTGAGCTTGGAATGATAGTTCACGAGGCCACGGTCTTGATTTATAACACTAGAGTTGGTCAAGCATTATGACAGATAGTTATAAGCGTAACTCTTTACAAAAGTGATTGAAAGAAGGTTATCGACCTTTCGATGCACTGAGTGGAATCCTTCATAGCAATCCTAACTTATCTTGATTCAAAGCATATCATGTTTGAAACAAGATATACTTTGAGGAGGCAAGTGTTATTCCGCTTTTAGCCAGGCGGTATCTAGATGAACTGGACAAATAAAGCTTGGAAACTATCAGGACAGGAAGCCTAGAGAGATAGCGAACAAGGTCTAAAGATAAGTATAATCTAATTCAAAATATGGAAGAAAGAAGAGCTCAGAAGAAAAGGAGCCCAAATCCATCTAAGTGTTGGATCGGTACCGATCCAACTCATGGATAGATACCGATCCCACTTCCTTCATCCAATAACCACCAATTTTCTTATGGTAACATACCTAGAGTCTACAAGCCAAGTACAAATGAAGTCACGAGGTAGAAGCCAAACCAACACAAGAAATAAAAGATCAAAATCTTGTAAGAAGTTAGATTGGTACCGATCCAACTCATGGATCGATACCGATCCATGTAAACTCTACCAAACTTGCCCCGACTCCTGCTACTCATTCCACTTGATGCTAGAAGCCTATTTCATGTGTTGTTTTGTCGGTCCCATGTAATTCTCTGTCGATCTCCATAAGCACTTGAATCAATAACTCTATTCTTTGATAGATCCATCATTTATACTCGGAAATAAGCAAATAATGGTGCAAATAAGTTTAGAATCATGAAGCTAACGACCAAATGAGCGAAGACAAAAATTTAAAGATAAGAAATTTGGCTATCTCATGGATCGTACCAATCCAAGCTAATGGATCGAAACCAATCCACACAAACTGCTGAGGTGTCAGTTTATTTTTTAATGACTGGCATGAAAAACGAGGTGGAGATCATCGAGGTGGGATTTTGAGCTTCCTATGTCTATAAATAGAGGTGCATGGCTCATTTCTAAGGATCTTTTTGGCTCTTGCTCTCTTTTACCCTAATTTCTTATGATCGCTTTCGAATTTATACTGATCCGTAATGCATTTATATTGATCCATAAGAACAACTACTTGTAATCAGCAATCAAGGCAATAGAATCACTAAATGGATGTAAGCCAAGATTAGTTGAACCACTGTAAATTGATGTGTGTTCTTTTCTATTCTTTTCCATTTAAATTTCTTCACTTTTTATTCTCGACTTAATCTTTTGGGTGTTTGTACTATTTTTGTTTCAAACAGATAGTGAAGGAGTTATCACGCTAGACTAGAACGAGAGAGAGAGAGAGCATGTGTATAGATGTGAGAGAGGGCACATATATATATTTTGATTTTCAAAACTATATAGTAGTGTGTGTGTGTGTGTATTATATATAAGTCGTATTGCACACACGAGCACTGCTTGCGCAGAATTTCTTATAAAGAGACTGATTATCCTTGTTACATATTGAAGGATTATTTGTTACATGAGGAATGCTGTTAGGAACTCCATTTCTGAAGTATAGAAGGAAGGAGCTGGCTCGGGAGTGGCTAATCCCGACTTGAAGATGATGTTCAATAACATGATGAGGAAATGTTGCAAAATGCCCAAGTAGCCACTTCTAATGTTGTTATTGATGGTAGTGCTTTGGTGTAGAGGCCTAGAATCAACTTCGCTGTGCTAAATAGACTTCACTAGTCTTGGTGGTAAACCGTTCCAAGGAATGGAGTTGACTGTGGAAGCCCAGGAATGGCTAGACACCTACAAAAGAATTTTTGATGATTTATAACTGGAGAATGCTATGAGAATGAGATTGGCTTCTAGAAAACTCCAAGGAAGGGCTATGAATTGGTGGAATACTCTTCGAGCTACGACCCCTGAGGATCAGTTCACATGAAACCAATTGTGTGAAACCAATTCAAAACCAAGTTTGAGGAGAATTTCATACCGACAGCGCAAAAGTCGGTCTTGTTCCATAAATTTGTGGATCTAAAGCATGGAGACATGTTTATCTATGAGTATGTTGCTGAGTTTGACCCTTTGTCAAAATATGGGATCTTTCATCGACACTCCATTAAAGAAGAATGAGTCATTTATCATCATCTTGGATGACTACTTTAGCGAGAGACTCGTGGGTCATAGTAATGAGACCTTCGAAATAATAATAAAGAATGCTTTGAGGCATGAGAGTCTTTATTCCAAGTCGAAGACTATTGTACCTAAAGAAGAACCAAAGCCGCAATTGGGTGGGAGAGGCAAGAAGAAGCAGAATAATAATAATAATAATAATAATAATAATAATAATAAGATGTAGTTTTGGAACTAAGATGGCTAAAGAAGAGGATCAAACATTGATCAACTTGCTACAACTGCGGAGAGAAGGGTCACTATAGTAGAGACTGCGAAGCTGAAGGGAAGAAGTTGTTATAACCATATATATATGGTGTTTTGATAATAAAAACCATACAACAAAGCTACTAATTTGTTTATTAAGTTATTTTAGGTCAAAACAATGATGGAAAAGGTGAAAAATAAATTGGATAAAAATATGCGAAGCCATGACTCGAACCCAAATAGGCTGAGACATGAGCACATGATTTTACCACTTAACTAAGTAAACTTTTGGAAATTATGCTTATTCAGTCGACTGAACTCCTTGCTCAGTCGACTGAACTAGCCTAAGTTGACTAACTTATAAAAAATAGCTGAATGAATCAAGCCTAGAGTTCTGGACCAAAATTGGCTGCCTTCAGTCGGCTGAATTTGATCCTCGGTCGAATAAGCTAGTATAAAACCAGCTATTTTTTGAATTGGTGTCTTCCTGTCTCTTCGCTCCAGAAGTTGCATCTCTTCGCTCCTACAGCCACTTCTCTTCATCAATGGCAAATTTGGAAGGTTACATCCCTATGTTGGCACCCTACAACAACCATATAATTCCCTAACCATTCCTAAATCAACATACACTGAAACAGAACTCTATGATTTAAATTCTAGGACTCAAACTCTCAATTCTTAAGCAATATTCCGAATTTCACAAAATTCATGTGATTTAGAGATTTCGACTAGCGTACTTCATCTCCGCAACCCATATTCTACTCGAATAAACTCCTTAACCCCTACACCTCCACTCAATATAGTTAGGTCTGGTTATAAGAGTTATTGTACATCAAAGTGACATTATGTATATCAAGATATGTTGTGTCAGAAAATAACATTTGTTACACTACTTGTAACTGTTGTTGAAGTCCTGTTTGGTTGTTCAGGCGGAGTTTGTAAATTTGTTCCTTCCGGTGAAGTGAGGGTTTTAATAATGAAATTCCTAAGAGGTGCTTGGGGACTGGACGTAGGACGGGTGGTTCTAACCAGTATAAAATCGACTATGTTATCTACTATTTTATTTCCACTGCATTTACATTATTTACAACTGTTGGCCATCTTTGATCCTTTGCATAACGACTAACAAGTGGTATCAGAGCCTAAAATTCTATTGATCGTTACAACATCATGGAATAATGGCCAGAAAGAGAAGATTTAATCAAATGTCAAAGACAGTCGAAAAAAACAAGTTTCTAGAACGAGAAACTATCAATAGAATCAAGATACATGTGTTGTATGGCTAATCTCAGATCAAAATCCGTACGCTTAGATTCTATATATAATGATCTTTTACAAATGCATGAGAAGTTATTAAAAGATATTAAAACATCGCAAAAGGTCAATTCCACTTTAGCTAAATTGGATGGCTGTGAGCGTAAAATTAGCATTTTAACGGAAGAAAATAAGTTTTAGTAAAACCAACTGAAAATTTTAAAATACATTGGAAGAACTTGTTTTACGAAAAGATTTTCTATTACAAGAAAATGAGCACTTAAACGATAAAAATACCGATCTTTTAAAAGAAATTGAAGTTTTGAAAAATAAAAATATATTTGGAAAATTCTTTAAATGATTCTAATTCTAAACTTTTGTCTCTTGAAAAGAAGAATCAGACTTTAAATGATAGGAATCTAGAATTAATTAAAGAACGTGAATTTTTAAAAAATAAAAATATTGTTTTGCAAAAAGAAATTTGTGATTCCAAAGCTGTTTTTGATAAATTAAATGATAAAATCACAAATTTTAATAGAGGAAAAGATGATTTATCTTCCTTAACTTCTACTATCAAAACTCACAATAATAGAACTGGTTCAGACTATAAACAAGATAATTGCAGAAAAATTACTAGACATGCATTCCTGCATACACATTTTAATGCTAGTACTAAAAGCAGAGATAGTTCTAAAACTAATTCGTGCCATGAAAGTATTATGTTTAAAATAGAAAAATCCTTTGAATGCAAAATCAATGACAATTAATGCTGATATATGAGTTTCTACTAATCTAATTGATTATAAAAGACAATCATACATTAGCTATTATTACGACACTATGATTAATAGTGGAAATTACATTTTTAAGAGATCAACCACATCCAACTGGATATGGTATCCTAAGTCCACCTTATATCTATTGTAAAATGAGTATCATTTTGCTTACATTTGACATACATATTGGATATTCATCTCTTTCCAATAATGTTAAAAAAATTATTGCGACTTCTCTATGATATTCTCTACTTATTTTTAATTTTCTCATACTTTTTATTATTTACAAATAGAGAGAAGTGCTGAGCATATTGATGGGGGAATGCATAGTTAAAAATTATAAACAAACATTATATTTAGGGGGAGGCTTTATCATATAGTGAACCAATGCTTTTATCCCTTTTTGTTGATGACAAAGGGAGAGAAGAACACATGCTTTAAATATTTTATATTAGCATCTATATAAAGTTGAGGGAAATAAACTTGTTATACATAATATATATTTAAGGGAAGCTATTATTTTATATTATATGGTTGTATGGTTATCATCTCAAAAGGGGGAAATTGTCAGAACCATATATATATATATATATATATATGTATGTATGTATGTATGTATGTATGTATGTATGTATATGGTGTTTTGATGATAACAACCGTACAACAATGCTACTAATATGTTTATTAAGTTATTTCAAGTCAAAATAACAATGGAAAAGGTGAAAAATAATTGGCTAAAAATATGCATAGCTGCAAACCCGGGTGGGCTAAGAGATGAGCATATGTTTTTACCACTAAACTAAGCAAGCTTTTGATTTTATGCTTATTCAGTCGACTGAAATCCTTTCTCCGTCGATTGAACTAGCCTCTAACTTTTAAAAAACAACCAACTGAATCAAGCTTGGAATTATGGACCAAAATTGGCCACTTTTAGCTGACCGAATTAGATCCTCAGTCGACTGAGCTAGTATAAAATGGTTATTTTTTGAATTGGTGCCTTCGTGTCTCTTCACTCCATAAGTTGCATCTCTTCACTCCTACAGCCATTTCTCTTCAACAATAGCGAATTTGAAAGGTTGCACCCCTACGTTGGCACCTCTACAACAACTATATAAGCCCCTAACCATTCCTGAATCAATATACATCGAAACACAACTCCATACTTTGAATTCTAGGCCTCGAACTCTCAATTCCTAAGCAATAATCCAAATTCCACAAAATTCATGTGAGTCAGAGATTGACTAGTGTACTTCATCTCCACATCCCATATTCTAGTCGAATAAACTCTTTAGCCTCTACACCTCCACTTAATATAGTTTGGTATGGTCATATGAGTTACTGTACATCAAAGTGACAATCTATATATCAATATAAGCTATGTCAAAAAATAAAATTTGTCACTACTTGTAACTGTTGTTGAAGTCCTGTTTGGTTGTTCAGGCGAAGTCTATAAACTTGTTCCTCTAGGTGAAGTGAGGGTATTGATAGTGAAATTACTAAGAGATGCTTAGGGATTGGATGTAAGATGGGAGGTCCGAACCAGTATAAGATCGACTGTGTTATCTACTATTTTATTTCCGCTGCATTTACATTGTTTAAAACTATCGGCCATCTTTGATCCTGTGAATAGCGACTAACAGAAGTCTTATAACTGCACAAGCTTGGGCATATTTAGAAGGACTGTCCAGAGATGCTAAAGTAGGAACAAATGGTGAAAGCATATGCTCTCAACGTCGTCCTAAATTCCCGAGTGCTCCATCGACGAAAGAGAAGGGGAAAGGGCATAATTATTCAGGGTATGCTTTCTATTCTAGTATTCCCATATGTGTTTTGTTTGATACTAAGGGTTCACATTCCATCATATCTAGTGACTTGGTGATAAGTTACGATTGAAACCCAAAATCATTGACCGACCATTGATTTTGATGAACCTGGTTGGAGGCTCCACGTACTAGCCTATGTATAGTTTGTCGTGATTTGATCTTATTGAGTAATGGATGTTCTTTTTCTTATGATTGCTTTGTATTAAGTTTTGTGGGGTTTGGTATTATTTTGGGTATGGATTGGCTTTAGAGATATGGATTAGTGGTGGATTGTGAGAAATCATTGGTGACAACAGGTGTAAATGATATGAGAAAGGTAGTGTTAGGCTACCTAACGGATGATGAGGTGATGGTTAGCTTTCTATATTAGCTAATGTATCACATGACAAGTTGTCATTAATGCCTATTGTTAGGGGGTATCCAAACATATTGAAGAGGCGAACGGACTTCCACCAACATAGAGATAGAGTTCTGTATTGATTTGGTGAAAGATGCCAGATCGATAGTGATGCCTTTGAAAATTATGGCGCCTAGAGAGCCGAGAGAGCTTGAGGGTCAAGTGAATCACCTATTGAGGAAAGAGTTCATTCGCAGAAGTATTTTTGAGTGGGAAGCACCCATATTATTTGCTATGAAGGCAGACGGTTCCCTAAGACCCTTTGTCAATTACCATGAGCTGAATAAGATGACGAAGAAGAACAGGTATCCACTCCTTATATTGATTACTTGTTTGATCATCTCCATGCTGCTAGACTATTTTCTCAATTGGATCTTGCAATGGAGTTTCACCGACTAAGAGTAGCAAAGGAGTGTGTGCTGATTATAGTGTTTTGTATGCCATCTTGATTTTATAAGTCGTTAGTTATGCCTTTTGGGATAATTAATGCGCCGACATACTTTGTAGATCACATGAACCGTGTTTTCAAGGATCCATTGAAAAAAGTTGTGTTTGTTGAAGATATTCTTGTCTTCTCATGGATGGAAGAGGAACATAAGACACACTTGAGGATTGTACTTGAGGTGTTGAGGAAGCACCAACTGAAGGCAAAGTATTTCAAAAGGTCACTTCAGGAGGAGGAAAGTATGCTTTTTGGCCACGTTGTTTCTGAGCAGGGCATTACTATGATCCTATAGAAATTGCAGCAGTCCTAGATTAGAATGGACCCAAAAATGCTATGTATGTGAGGACTTGGAGTTAGCCGGATATTGTAGATGATTCATTGAAGACTTCTCCAAAGTAGCAACACCGTTGACTAGTTTGACGAAAAAGAACCAGACTTTTGTTTGGAATGCGAAGTGAGAGAATGCATTTGTGAGTTTGAAAGAAAAGTTAATAAGTGCACCAATGTTGACCATTCCTAGTGGGAATGAAGAGATGATGGTATACACTTATGCTTGTGGCACTGGATTGGGCACTGTGTTGATGCAGAAGGGTACGGTTGTCGCCTATGCTAGTCGACAACTGAAACCACATGAGAGGAAATACCCGATCCATTATTTGGAGTTAGAAGCAATTGTGTTTACACCGAAGATTTGGAGGCATTTTCTTTTAGGAGAGAGGTTCAAGTTGTTTATCGACCTTAAATCATTGAAGTACCTCTTTTCGCAGAAGGATCTTAACCTTTGCCAGTAATGATAGTTAGAGTTCTTAGCCTCCTATCACTTTAATATCATATATACCTTAAGGAAAGGAAATGCAGTTGCATTAAGTAGAAGACAGGCTAGTTTGGAGCTATATTTCTAGAGTGGACGTTGTTAGAGTATATTGCTAGCTATAAAATCTAACTAATATGTGAGCTATAGCCAAACATGTTGGCGAGGTTAACTATCCGACCTACTATAATTACATGGATCGGTATTTGTGAGAGACATGATGCCATACTAGATGAGATTATTGCTAAGACTAATGAAGGAGTAAAGTATGAAGAGATGAGGTAGTAAGGACTCGACCGTGATGGTTGGCTCCATAAGGGTGGAAGATTGTTGGTACCTGACGTTGATGGGTTAAGGGATAAGGTGCTACAAGAGTGCCATCATTCGATATTGACTATACATCCCGTCGGTAATAAGATGTACCATGATATGAAGCAGACTTATTATTAGGAAGGGATGAAGAAGGACGTTGGGACATTCATCCTAAAATTATGAACTACCGACTATTGAAGGCAAAACAAAAGAAGCCTAGTAGTTTGATGCAACCGCTAGAAGTTCCGAAGTGGAAGTGGGAACAAGTATTGATGGAATTTATCGATGGGCTGTTGCAGACTATAAGGGGGTATGATAGCATTTGGGCCATACTCGATATAATGACCAAGAGCGCCAAATTTATACCCATGAAGTCTAGTAGAATGACATCCAACCCGGTCGAGTTATGGGTGAAGTGGTTAGTGCAATTTCATAGTATGCCAAAGAGCATTGTGATTGACTGAGATCCGTTGTTCACTAGTGCGTTTGGAAGAGCTTACAGGAGGCGTTGGGGACGGTGCTGCATCTGAGTACAGCTTATCACCCTCAAACTAATGACCAAATAGAGAGAGTGAATTGTTGTTTATAGGATCTTTTGCAAGCTTGCATACTCTACTTTGGAGGCTCATGAGATGATCATCACATCTTGTTAAGTTCTCATGCAATAACAGTTATTAGTATAGCACCAGTATGACACCATTCGAGGCATTGTGTTGCCGATCACGCAACCCTTGTTCATGTTGGTGGAAAGCGGGCGATAAGCCAATACATGGACCATATATGATTAGAGAGACTTCTGAGAAAGATCGAGATCGTTCGGCAATGAATGAAAGCTGCTTAAGATTGACAGAAGAGCTACGCTGATAAGAGATGTAGAGATTTGGAGTTCCCTATCAACAATATGGTGTTTTTCGAGATCTCTCCATTAAAGAATGTAATTCGGTTTGGTTCTAAAAGGATGTTGGCACCAGGGTTCGTAGGTACTTTTTGATACTAGAGAGGACGAAAATCTAGCTTACAAAGTCACTTACCCCAAAAGATGGAGAGCATGCACAATGTGTTTGACGTTTCTCATTTATGGAAGCTTGTGCATGACTATTGCACTAGATCAACTAGTTGATATCGAGATTGAACATGAAGCTTTGAGACCTCGTAGGCCTTTTGTGTACATTGGACGTGATTTGAAACAACTTAGGCAGAAACCGGTGGACTACTCTGGGTTTCGATGGGGTAAAAGTGAGGGCGATTGCACATGGGAGACTGATGAGAGCATGAGGGTAGCTTATCCAGAGCTCTTTACTTGGTAAGAATTTCTAATTATCGTGCTTAATTTCATTTTTGGATATCATGAAGTGTAGTTTAGTTTAACGTCCAACATACTAGGATAAGCATAGATGGTTCTTTTATGTTCGATACTATGTATGCATGGTTGACGTTTGATGATTGTCGATTGCTTGTATATGGTTGTTAGGCATGTGGGGTTAGTTTGTGTAATGACCCTAATTTGACTTTCATTATTTATAACATTTAATCAGATAAATTAAATGAAATAACGTAGATAGTTAGGGGATTAAGTTTGTTAATTTAGAAGGAACCATGCCTTAATGAATGTATTGGTAAAAGAGAATAATAATAAGTAAGTAGGAGGAATATGCTAATGGTAAAATAGGAATAACATTTATTCTTGTACCCTAAACCCTTATGTCCTTCATTTTAACATTCATAAACAAAATTAAAACCCTATTGAGCTCGGCCGGCCGGCATTAAGAAGATTCAAGGAGAAGAAAAGCTAGGATTCAAGTAGAAAGCTTAAGCAAATCAATCTAAGGGTAAATCTCAACCTTCTTAACACATAGCCAAGGTGAATAATTAACTTACATCTCACTTTTGATATTGATTTCAGTTTCAAGTTAGATCCGAATTATTTTTGCAAGTTATATGCCATGTTGTGTTTATTTAAGTGGATATATACTTATTGGTGATTTTTATTATTTCATATTGATTTTATGATAAGTTTAGATTAACGAATTAAACGACATCCATATGATATGCATTTATGATATATAGTCAAAAAAATTATTTTAGAAGTGGTTTCAAGTTTCATAATTTTTCAAATAACTATGGATTTATTATGGATTTCTAAGAGTGAAAATAGAGAATTTCATATTTAAATTGTTTAAGGCAATAAAATAACGTTTTAGGGTTGCAAATTCTCAGATCTAAATTGTTTAAGGCAATAAAATAACGTTTTAGGGTTGCAAATTCATATATGTTAGAAAACATATTCAAAGTGAATTACTATGATTTTTGAGAATTTTTCCTAAGTACTTTACTATGATCAATAAATTATTGACTTAAATATTTTATTTATTTTGCAAGGGGAAGGGCTTATTTGTTAAATGTTTTCAATTATTAATTTTGAATTCGACAGCCTTTTTAGAAAAGAATTTTGATAAAGAATTGGCAACCAACCATATTTTGACAAATTAGGCAAGCTAAGTGAAAAGAAATTACTTTGAAAGGCATAAAACTAGTTTTGTTTCAAATTACAACTTTGCCACTTTCATTGTTAGCTTTCATCACCATGCCCAATAGGCCTTTTGCACTTATGTGAAACCAATGCACATGGTGTCAAGCAATTGATACGTAGTGAATTGGTGAAAGGGGGAAGGGACCATGTCGAAGGTATGCTTTCGAAGGGGTTGGAGCCATTTACTTACCTTGTTTATAAAAGATGCTTTCAAAGGGGTTGATTATAAGCTTTCGAATCAATCAACTTGCTTTTTCTTTAAAAAAGGAGGCTTTCGAAAGAGTTGCCGCCTTTGAACCTACTCGATACCTAGCTGCTGCATTCATACCTTTTAAACCCGTTAGAGGCCGATTTTCTTTTAAATTTCTACATGTGAAAGGGGGGTGCAGCTCCCATACCTTTTGAGATGATTGAAGCTGCTTACTTAAACTTAGGTATACATGCTGAAGTCTGTTGCCATCACCATAGGGCTTTTGAAAGAGTATCCTTCGAACATGTTCTCTCTTACACTTTGTGTTTCGTTATGTTTTTAAAACTATGGCTTCGAATGTGATACCTTTGTACGGTTTCGAAGCTATATTTCCATAAATTCTTACTTAAGCCTAATGATTTCGAAAGATTTGTTTTAAGTATTTCGAAAGGTATGTTTTCATGGTTTTGAAAGAGGATGTCTAAGGTTTTAAGTAATGATTTCGAAAGGGACTGTTTGAGGTCTTAAGCAATTGTTTCGAAAGGAAGGTTTTGGCTTTATAACCTAATGTTTTCTAAGTTAAAAAGGGCTTTAACTTACTCTAAAAGGATAGGTAACTGTATGGATTTAGATGTTCATCAACGTTGTTTTGTATAAAGCATGTATCATGACATAAGTATTTTGAGTAAGCAAAGGGTATAACTTCCTTGTTTTAAAAAGATACGATTTCAATGGTAGATCATTTGATTGTTTTCGGGGAAATGAAATTTGAACAGGGTGGTCAACCTAGATGTTTGCTAAAAGAATGACTCAGATATTAGAATACCAGATGCGACTAGTATGGGGTCGAGCCCTATACGTTAGCTAGTAACCCCTAGCTAATATAAGTCCAAAATTCTAGTGTGTAGGGCTTTGTCACAGATGGGATTAAAAATAATGCTACACGCAGAAAGGAATATACATAATAAAGATAGGTTATTGGTGAGTCCACAAAACCATTAGGATCAGTTAACCCTAGAAGAAGAAAGTTAAGGGCAAACAATCCAGTATTGTGCTTAATAGAAGTTAGAATATTTATTATGTCTGATAGGCCTAGGTCAGCCAGGGTTAATAGTTAGCCAAATAAAACTATAGTGTGGATAGATAGTCCATTGATTACCTGATTTATATGCATATATGCTATTTCTATTATTATTATAATCAGCTTGACTATGGTTTTTTTCTTTGTAAAAGATATGATTTTAAAAGGATATTAGTGAGGGAAAACCCATTCCACTAAGTGGCGTGGTCTCACTTAATACTAGTAAACCGAGATGTAATAGAATTATTTATATCTGGCTTTATGTCTAACTCGAAGTTTATATTTACCTCTTGAACTTTTGAGTTCAAAATTAAATTTGAGCAGATTGAGAGTTATGGACTTTTCAGGTTTAGTAGGTCGAAGGAATAAGCTTCCGAAGACATGTAGGAGGCAAAGCTAACTATGTAGGAGCTATTTAGTATTATTTCCACTGTGATGTTTTTATGAATGACATGTCTATCTAGTACTCAGATCATCCAAGGGGCATCTTCATATGTCGCTCTTGACGTATTTTGTAATAATTATATTTGATTAGAACCCAAAAATCGTTTTGTGAGTATGTAATTGAATATGAAATATTGATTTGAAATGTAATCAGAAAAGCAGTTTTTGAAATCTGTGTTGATTTTATTTCATATTCACGTGCTTCTGATATTATGGATACTATTAACATTACCGTGTTTTATCATCGGAAATTAATACTATAGATGACTGCAGCATCTATAGCGCTTAGCTTCGGGCCTCAAAGTAGGGGATGTTACAGCGTGGTAGCGGAGCCTAGGGTTATGAAACTTAAAAGAAAATTTAAACTTAAAATGATTTTTGAAACATAATCCTAAGGAATTAGAGAAAAGATTGAGGTATGGGATAACACTATAGTAACTCTATTTGTTATATATAAGTATATGCTTTATCTTTATTTCTCCCGTCTCTCTTAGGCCATTCTTCTGTATCTTATAAAGAGTCGAATACAGATTTTAAGGAGTAAGATATGGATGCTAGTAATGGAAGAGTTAACATTGGTGGAGGAAGCACCGCAACAAATGAAAATGCCAGACCAAATGCTAGAAGAAATCCGAGTGGGGCACAAACTGCTAATCTGGGTATAGGAGTGCCGCAAGTTGATATGGGAGTTATGTATAAGTTTTTCGTCAACATGATGCAACCTGAAGCTGCTGTGGGATCAGTTGGAAGAAATCAGGAGGCTCCAATGGTCAATAACTATGCGGTACTAAGTAGAGACTATGCTAGGCTTAGAGAATTGGTTGCTTCATTGCAAAAGATTTTTTGCTAATTTGAGACTCAACAATGTGCAAAAAAGAAGATTGGCATCTGGACAGCTACAAAGAGCAGCACTGTACTGGTGGAATAGTGTTAATATGGGAATAAATGAAGACACCATGACTTGGGTAGAATTTAGAAGGAGATTTGGGGAAAGATTCATGTCGAAGATTTTCAAGTCAACTCTGCTCAGGAAGTTTGCTGAGTTGGTGCAGGGAGACATGATAGAGTTGGAGTATGCTACCGGATTTGAGGAGCTATTAAGATAAAGATACACTACGGTTGATACAGCTATCAAAAGGAATGAGAAGTTCATCCATGGATTGAGACCCGAACTTGCTAAAGCAATTTACCACATATTAGGGTTCCATGCGATGTAGTTGTTGATATGACTTTAAGGCATAAGGAGATGCTCGCTCTCTTTAGTGATAAAAAACAGTGGAAACCCAAGGTGGGAAAAAACAAAAGAGAAAGTTTTTTCATAAGAAAGGCACTTAGAAAGAAGGAGCAGCCAAGATAGGGAAGACCAATGTAATTTGCTACAAGTGTGATTAGAAGGGACACTCTGCTCACGAATGTCGGACAGGCAAAGCAAAGAAGGCTGCTGACAAGAAAGGAGTAAAATGCTTCAACTGTGATTAGATTAGATACTATAAGAATCAGTGCAAGGAACCAGCCAAGTATGGAAAGGGAAAAATATTTGCATTGGAAGCAGCTACCTCAAGACCAACAGTGGAGGAGAAAGAAAAAGCTATTTTGAGAGGTACGCTTTTTATTCGTGATGTGTCAGTTACAGTTCTATTTAGTAATGGTGCATCACATTCTTTTATATCTCATAGTTTGGTAGAAAATCTTAACCTAGAACTCTCATATTAATTTACTTCCTTAAGGGTTGCGAATCCGATAGGAGGGTATGCGACTCTTGGGAAGAGATGTGATCACTTAGAGTTTGAGTTATTATGTCATATATTTTCTTGCAGTTTGCATGTATTTGATTTCGTAGGGTTTAGAATTATTTTGGCTATGGATTGGTTAAGTAAGTATGATGCTATGATATTTTTCCATGATAGGAAAATATCACTCAGACATCCTAGTTGTAGTGATTGGACTTCATACTTTGTAGAAAACCCTAGTTTTGAGGTTAATGCTTTGTTGGGTGTTATGGAGACAAAAGGCGAGTTGAACTGAGTTTTCGTTGTTAGAGAATTCGCAAATGTCTTTGAGCCCATGATAGGACTACTGCCGAAACGAGCCATCGAGTTTCAGATAGATTTAGTACCAGGAGCAGAACCTATGAGTAGACCGCCAAGCAGAATGACACTTACCGAGATGAAGGGGTCAAAAGTGCAGTTGGTGGACCTAGAAGGTAAGAATTTTATCAGACCAATCAGTTTTCCTTCGGGAGAAACTGCAGCAGTTGTTAAGAAATGGAACAGATCGTTGAGGTTGTGTATCGATTATCGTAAGTTGAATGAAAAAACAATAAAGAACCGATATCTATTACCTAGGATTGATAGTTTGCTCGATCAGTTGAGTGGAGCCAAAGTATTTTCTTGGGTAGATTTGGCAACAAAGTTCCATCAACTTGGAGTAGCAGATGATAATATTCCATTGATGTTATTTAGGACCAGATATGAATCATACGAATGGTTAGTGATGTCGATTGGTCTGACTAATGTGACACATTTTTTATGGACTTGATGAACAGAATCTTCCAAGAACATTTGGACATATTCGTGTTAGTATTCATAAATGACATTTTGATATACCCTAAAGATGAAAGAGAGCATGAAGTTCATCCTAGAGTGGTGCATGAGATGCTCAGCATCGGCCGAAGGCAAAGTTTGCGAAGTGTCACTTTTGAAAGAAGGAAGTGAAATTTCTTAGTCGTGTAGTCTTAGAGAAAGGGTCGTCGGTTAATCCGGCTAAGATCGAGGCAGTTAATAATTGGAAGAGACTAGAGATGGTGATTGTAATGAAGAGTTATCTTGGGTTAGCTGGCTACCACCGGAGATTTATTAAGGATTTTTCATGGATACCCACTTCGATGACTAAGTTAACTCAAAAAGATGTGAAGTTTGTCTAGACTGATAAATGCGAGGAGGCATTCCCGAAACTGAAATAATTATTAACCAATGCACCTGTGTTAGTTGTTCCAAAGGGAATCATGACTTAGTTATATACACCGATGCATGAGGAACAAGAGTATGAGCTGTGTCAATATAAAGCAGTAAAATGATTACTTATGCTTCTTGACATCTCTGACTGCATGAGGTTAGATATCCAACTCATGATTTGGAATTAGCTGCGGCAATTTTCACGCTGAATGCGTGGACACATTACCTGTTAGGGGAAGGTTCGTGTTGTTTGTGGATCATAAGTCACCGAAATATTTATTCTCTCAGAAGGAGTGGAATATGAGACAAAGAGATGGTTGGAGTTTTTAGCCGCTTTTGATTTTTGTATTGACTACGCATTGGGAATAGGGAATAAGGTCGTAGATGCGCTTAGCAAAAAATATTAGAATGTAGTATTAGCAATGGTAGCTGAGTGGAAATACTTAGAAGCATTGACTTCATATGGAGTACAATGGAGATATGAGGATAGTTCTAGTCGAGGAACCGCCCTGTTATCATGTTTAGAAGTTTGACCGATGATGATCGAAATGATTGCTTCTAAACAAGGGAAGGATCCATTGTTAGCTAAACGGATCAGAAAGTTAAGGAAAGAAACAAAGAGCGATGACTTGAAAGATTTCAGTCTTAACTAGAATAGGTGGTTGAGGAAGAAAGGACTACTATGTGTTCCGAGTGTGGGAAACATTAGGAAGGAAGTTCTTAGAGAATGCCATCGTCTAAAGCTTACTATTCATCCAGGGGGAACTAATATGTATCGGGATGTGAAAAAGAGTTTCTTCTAGGAAGGTATGAAGAGAGATGTAGGCTTATGGGTGAGGCAGTGTTTAAACTGTCAACAGGTAAAAGCTAAACATGAGAAACCAAGTGGGTTACTTCAGCCTTTAGGTGTTCTAGTCTGGAAGTGGGATTTTATCCCAATAGATTTCATAGATGGGTTGCTAAGGTCAAATAGAGGAAATGAGAGTATATGGGTTATAGTGGACTGATTGACAAAATTTGCACACTTTATACTCGTTAAGCCGACCAGGACAGCACCAAATTTAGCTAAGTTATTCATGAGGAATATATTCCTTATTTACTAGCGAGTTCTAAAAGAGAGTACATGAGACTTTAGGTACCAAGCTCAAGAAGAGTACTGCTTACCATCCACAGATAGATGGGAAAATGGAGAGAGTTAACAAAGTCTTAGAGGATTTGTTAAGAGCTTGAGTGCTAGATTTCGGAGGATCATGGGAAGACCACCTAAATTTAATCGAGTTTTTGTATAATAACAATTATCAGACTAGTATAGGGATGACACCGTTTGAAGCATTGTATGAAAGACCATGCAAATCTCCCGTTTGTTGGTTATAAACCGGAGATAGACTAATTCTTGGACCGAATTTAGTTAAAGAAGCTGCAGAATAGATTGAGTTAAATCGGGTTGGGATGAAGGAAGCTCAGTCTAGGCAAAGGAGTTATGTTGACAAAATGCGGAAGACTTAGAGTTCTTAGTCGAAGATCGTGTTTCGTCAAGGTGTCACCGATAAAAGGTGTAATCAGTTTCTGAAAATTAGGAAAATTGGCACCAAGATTCGTTAGACCATTTCCTATTATAGAAAGGATTGGGAAACTCCCGCATAGAAGAGAGTTACCGAATAGTTTGGCAGGAGTCCACAATGTTTTCCATATTTCTCATCTAAGGAAGTGTATTAGAGATCCAGAGAGTACTATTACACTGACCATGTTAGATGATCTAGTAGGGAAACCAAATATGATTGTAGTTTGAAAACCTAGTGTATAGTTGCAAGAGATGAGAATAAACTAAGGAAATAAACAATCAGATTAGTCAAAGTCCAGTAAAGTTACGACGAGAGAGACTGTACTTGGAAAATAAGGAGCAGGACAAGAGATACTTATCTTGACTTGTTTCATGATATGTTTTACCTTTATGTTCGATTATTGTGAATATCTTATCGTAGTTTCAAGGACGAAATTATTTAAGGAGGGGACACTGTAATGACCCAAATTTTGACTAACATTATTTTGAACATTTAATTAGATAAGTTAAAAGAAATACCGTAGATAGTTAAGGGATTGAGATTTTTTAATTTAGAAGGAGCTATGATTTAATAAATGTGTTGGTAAAAGAGAATAAAAATAAGTATGTAGGAAGAATATGGTAAGGGTAAATTAGGAATAGCCTTTGTTCTTATACCCTAAACCCTTCCATCCTTCATTCCATATTCATTTTAAATCCCTATTGCGATCGGCCGGCCACCATTAAGAAGATTCAAGGAGAAGGAAAGCCGGGATTCAAGTAGAAAGCTTAAATGAATCAATCAAAGTTCGAGTCTCAACATTCTTAACACAAAACCAAGGTGAATAATTAACTTACATCTCACTTTTGACATTGATTTCGGTTTCAAGTTTGGTCTGAATTATTTTTACAAGTTATATGCAATATTGTTTTTGTATAAATGGATAAATGCTTGTTGGTGATTTATATTTTTTTCATATAGATTTTGTGAAAAGTTTAGATTGGAAAACCTATTAAATAACATCCATATGATATGCTTTTCTGATATATGGTCAAAGGCATTATTTTAGAAATGGGTTTCAAGTTTCATAATTTTCCATGTAATTATGGATTTTCTAAGAGAGAAAATAGGGAATTTCGGATTTAATTTTTAAGGCAATTAAAATAACATTTTAGGGTTTGAAATTCATATATGTTAGAAAACATATTCAAAGTGAATTATTGTGATTTTTGAAAATTTTTCCTAAGTATTTACTATGACTAATAAATTGTTTAAGCTAGAGGACTTAAATGTTTTATTTGTTTTGTATAGGAAAGGGCTTATTTGATAAATGTTTCCAATTATTAATTTTAATTCGGCAGCCTGTTTAAAAAAGAATTTTGATAAAGAATTGGCAGCCAATCATATTTTAAAAAATTAGGCAAGTTAGGTGAAAATGAATTACTTTGAAAGACATAAAACCAGTTTTGTTTCTAATTACAACTTCGCCGCTTCCATTGTTACCTTTCGTCACCATTCCCATTAGGCCTTTCACATTCATTCGAAACCAAGGCACATGGTATCAGGCAATTGATACGTAGTGCATTGGAGAAAGGCGGAAGGGACCATGTCAAAGGTATGCTTTCGAAGGGGTTGGAGCCATTTACTTACCCTTGTTCATAAAAGATGCTTTCGAAGGGGTTGATTATAAGTTTTCGAATCAATCAACTAGCTTTTGCTTTAAAGAAAATAGAGCTTTCGAAAGGGTTGCCGCCTTTGAACCTATTCAATACCTAGCTGGTGCATTCATACCCTTCGAACACGTTAGAGGCTGTTTTCTTTTAATTTTATACATGCGAATGAAGGATTTCGACGTGGTTGAAGCCGCTTACATAAACTTAAGTGTACATGCGAAAGTATGTTGCCGTTACAATAAGGTTTCTGAAAGAGTAGCTTTCGAATGTATTCCCTCTTACACTTTGTGTTTTGTTAAGTTTTTAAAATTATGGCTTGGAAAGTAATACTTTAATATGGTTTCGAAGCTATATTTCCACAAATTCTTACTTGGACCTGCTTTCGAAAGGTTAGTTTTTAGTATTTCGAAAGGTATGTTTTAATGGTTTCGAAAGAGGATGTCTAAGGTTTTATGTAATGGCACCGAAAGGGATTGCTTGAGGTCTTAAGTAATGGTTTCGAAAGGAAGGTTTTGGTTTTATAGCCTAACATTTTCTAAGTTAAAAAGGGCTTTAAATTATTTTAAAAGGATAGATAAACCTGTGAATTTAGATGTTCATCAACGTTGTTTTGTGTAAAGCATGTATCATGGCATACGTATTTTGAGTAAGCAAAGGGTATAATTTCCATGTTTTAAAAATATATGATTTCAATAAATCTTTTATAAAGATTGTTTTCAAGGAAATGAAATTTGAATAGGGTGGTCAGCCCATATGTTTGCTAAAAGAATGACTCGGATATTAGATACCAGATGGTACTAGTATGGGGTCGCGCCCTGTACTTTAGCTAGTAACCCCTAGCCAATATAAGTCCAAACTTCTAGTGCGTAGGGCTTTATCATGGATGGGATTAAAATAATGTTACATATAAAAGGGAATACACGGAGCAAAGATTGGTTATTGGTGAGCCCACAAAACCATTAGGATCGGTTAACCCTATAAGAAGAAAGTTAAGGGCAGACAACACTATATTGTGCCTAACAGAACTTAAAATATTTATTATGTTTGGTAGGCCCAAGTCAGCCATTGATTAATAGTTAGCTAGATAAAACTATAATGTGGATAGATAGTCCAATGATTGCTTGATTTATATGCATATATATTATTGCTATTATTGTTACAATCATTTTTATTGCGGGTTTTTAATTTGCAAAAGATGTGATTTTAAAGGATATTAATATGGGAAAACCCATCCCGCTAAGCGGCGTGGTCGCACTTAATATCATTAAACAGATATTTAATACAATTATCCACACAGGGCTTTATGTTTGACTTGAAGTTTAATTTTTCCCCTTAAACTCACAGGTGCTCAAAATTACATTTAAGTAGATTGAGAGTTAAGGACTTTTCAGGTTAAGTAGGTTGGACGAATAAACTTCCAAAGATGTGCAGGAGGCAAAGCTAGCTATGTAGAAGCTATTTAGTATTATTTCTGCTGTGATGTATTTATAACTGATATGTCTATCTAGTACTCTGATCATCTATTAGGCATCTTCATATGTCCTCTTGGCATAATCTGCAATAATTATATTTGATCAAAACCTGGTAATCGTTTTGGGATTATGTAATTGAATATGAAATGTTGATTTGAAATGTAATTAGAAAAGTTGTTTTTGAAATTTGTTTTGATTTTATTTCATATTCACGTGCTTCTGATACTATGGATACCATTAACAATAACATATTTTGTCACTGGATGTTAATACTATAGATGATTGCAACATCTGTAGATCGTAGCTTTAGGCCTTAAAGATGGGATGTTATAGTTTGTTAATTTTGTTTAATGAATTTCAGGGGCGAAGTTCCTAAAGGGCGTGGAATGTAACGACCCGGATTTTACATATCAAAGGATTATAAAATATTAATATTATTTTTATACTGGGTCATATGATTCTATAACTTTAGCAAATGTCAATTAGTGATAACATATATTTGTTATCCTTAGAATTTTTATTGGACAATCTTGACCCTTAAAATACTGTATGGCCTATAGCTTTTGGTAAGAGCCGAATTTGGGTCTGAAAAACGTTCATTAAATCGGCATGACGGTTTCTCTTTCCGTAGAGTTGTCATAATAGGAAAACAGACTTACCATTTAGGAGATATAGCCTTTTGATGTTTTGATTGATTTTAGACAGCTTTGTGGCTAATTAGGGGATTGGTGGTTAAGCTCAAAGGCCGGTTTTAGAATAAAAGGCAAGCGAGAGGTGATGGGACTTTCTCTAGTCATTTCAAACTTCCCGAAATAATTAAAGAATCCACTATTAATATTCCCCAAGCCATAAACCACGCTAAAATATTACTTTAATTAGCCAAATCTTGTCAATAAGAGGGAGGTCAGTGAGATTAGCACTTGGTTTTGAAAATTTGTTGTTTGGGGCTCCTTAGATTTCGGATTTCTATTGTCCATTTAGGGATTTGGCTCATCTTTATTTTGGATTTAGGTGATTGGTTGGACTTCTCACTTACCGATTAGTCATTATATGCTTTAAATAATGCTTTTAATATGGCTTTTGAACTTTAAAATATGTTTTAAAACGCATCTAATCAACCATGTTATTTGCAAATAATTTTATAAAGTTTTGCTTAAATGTGTTATTATGGATCTCTCCTATATTTTTACCCTTAGATCTAACCTATAACTTGATGTATATGAGTGCTTTCTTTTTTGGATGTATTGTACATGTTAAAAACTTATATGTATGTTGTTTGTTTGGGTGAAAATGTTGATCGAACGACAACTTAAAAATAGGAATAATGTCACAAGTCGTCATCGACCTGAGAAGTGATAGCGGTTGAATTTGATGCGAGCTGTATGGGTTGACAAGGAAGTCCTCATAAAGCTATGTTTCAAATCTCAAGTCATTTGAATTTTGTATGCTCAAGATATAGAGGAGAGAAGTTATATCGATGGTCGATTCTAGCCTTGGATTGGTGGAGTAGTTGCTTCAAATTTTAGAAGAGTGTTCTTCAAGATGACTTTGAAAAAGGAATTCGATTAATAGAGAGGAAAATAACTTGAATGGGCTAAGGTGAAAAATCTTGGATCGATTGGATTCATACTTTGGGTCTTGGAGCCTGAAAATTCGGGCTTGTAGGATGCTTGCTTCGAGTCGTGAAGAGGTTAGCATCAAGTTTTACTTGGAAAAAATAGCATAGTTCGTTGAAGCATGGTTCAGTGGTGCACAATTTGGTGGAGCATGGTTCAATGGAACATGGATTAGTGGTGCATGGTTCAGGGTGTATGGATCGGCGTTGCTAGATTTGGCGATGGGGGAAACTAAAATTTACTCTCGGAATCCATACGTGCTTGCTTCATGTTCTAGACATGAGGACTTCAGGTCCTTATTATGTTCACTTTGGGTTCAAGGCATGGTGATTTGGAATGTGCACGAGGAAGGAAGGAGGCAGCTTGGAGGTGGAAGTGGGCATAGTAGGATGCCCGAGTGGGCTCAAAAATTTAACCAAAGTTTTGGTTAAATAATTGAAGCCTTGGGTTGGTACCATATTGAACATCTCGATGCTGTGTCATGGACCTTAGTGAGCATAGTAAGTTTTGAGAAGTGATGGCTTCACTGATGGGATAACTGTACTTCGAGACGAAAAGCATAGGGCCGAGATACAAAGCATCGGGCTATGGGCCATACGTAAAGAACTATTAGAGGATGATTGTGGGACAAATGATGAAATTCTATGACTAATGATAATTGTCGAGAATCGTGCCAACTTTAGAGACTTTAGATGAGAGATGTATGATGACTTAAAGACCGGTTCCAGAATGCAATATGCTATAGATGACGTGTGCAAAGGGATAGTTGATACTCAAAGGTTTCGATATGTACTCTTAAAGAAGAGGTATGTGAGTATGCTCACCTGAGTTATAACGTGTGCCTTGGATCTCATGGTATTTTGATCCATCTTACGCTGACTGCTATGACGTGCAATTTAGTTCCTTCCCTACTGAGTGGCATGCATTTGAGTATAGAGAAACTAGAATGTTGATTAGTCTCACGTGGTCATATGAGTTATCATATATTCAATACATCAAGTGAGTGATGCGAGACGGACGCTATGTTTGCTTTGGTTCCATCACTCTAAGGATGTCATATAACATAGATATTATTGATATAGATATTTGTGCATCCATTTAGTACCATGACGTATAATACACCCATGATGACTATGATATATAGTAGCATATATCCTATGTTATGTGCTAACTCTTTGGATGCAGGAATATGTCGGTATGATTCTCCATACCCTATGTCCTAGTATATTTAAGTATTAGAGATTTTCTACCGCTCACACCAAACTATTGCAACAACCCGTATTTTATGCATTGAAGGATCGTAAAATATTATTATTTAATTTATGTGGGTTTGTATAACTCTAAAGCTTTAGAACATGACTACTATGGATATTTTCCACCTTTAGAATTTTTACAAAACATCTCAAACCTAAAAATTCTTGTAAGACATATAACTTTTGATAGGGATTGAATTAGGGTTTGAAACCACCTCCATTAAATCGGAATTGGGATTTCTCTTTCCATAGAGTGGTCATGATTGGAAAACAGATTTACCTTTTAGGAGATACGGCCGTTTTAAATTTCTTTGCTGCTTAATAGAATAGTGGGCAATTAATTAGCCCAAAGCTTAGCCCACTAAGTAATTTTTGGAATTTTTCCTAATTGGGGTTGTAGGGACTAATCCAATCATTTCTGTCTTTCCAAAAACAATTCCAAACCTCTATTAGCCTTAAGCTCATAAAAATGGTATATTTCTTACTAATCTTAGCCCAAATCATCGTTAGAAGGGTATCTGACAAAGGAGATCGTAAACCCATCATTTTTTTGCCTTTGAATCCGAATTGCTGCGTTCATTTCAATTTGAGGAGAAAAGCTAGTATTTTGGGTATTAGGTGAGTGGTTTTTGACCTCTCACTATCTATACTTGTTCATGTAGTTAAAATAGGTGATTTTAACATGATTTGATCTTAAAATGTTTTCTAACTTTAATCACATCATTAAAAGTGATTATGGCCAAAATTAAAAAGATAGGGTTTGATTTAAAGGATTTTACTACCTCTTTTGGGCCATTTTGTCGTGTTAATGAAATGTTAGATCTAAATTATATTTTTCATGTAACCTTGTTTGAATTTCTTGTATATGTTTGGCGAATGCTTAGATGAATTATTTTGGTATGGTTTGCTATTGTTTTAGTAAAGTTAGGGAAGAGATCGTTGATTTGGGAAAAAGGAAAAGTGGTCGAAATTGAATGAAACTTGGAGGAGGGGCTCTGGAGCAAGAGAAGAGTCCCCGATTCTTGTCATAGGTCATTTGGGTTTAGCATGAGTAGTTGGTGATGAAAAGAATGCTTGGTGGAGTTAGTTGCAGATCTTTTCGGAAAGGAGGCAACGCTAGGGGACTTAGGCTACAAACTTTAGGGAAGACTTTAGGTTGAAGTTAGAAAGGGGTCCAAAAGTTCAGAGT
Source organism: Allium cepa (assembly GCA_030765085.1). Lineage (NCBI taxonomy): Eukaryota > Viridiplantae > Streptophyta > Magnoliopsida > Asparagales > Amaryllidaceae > Allium > Allium cepa. Next base: position 624,425,835 of record CM060932.1, on the reverse strand, counting down.
TAAAAAATCGATCAAGTATGGTTGGTATCGATCGCTTTTGATCAATACCGAATTGTTTTTCTAGCATCTGGTTAGAGCTTTGAGCACAAGTGCTTAGGGGAATGAAGCAAGGGGTTCCAAGCATGCTGAGAAGGAGGGATCGAGGAGGAAATCACTTATCCAAATCTTGGCCAAGTAAATATGAAGGGATTCATATTGGTACCAACCTCTTTTGGTCGACACCGATATGAAATTTTGGGGGCAAGGTTCATGAAATTTCCAAAAGGGAATGTGCGGGCTCTATAGGTTATGCTAAAGATGTTTATTTTCTTGCTTAGGCTTCAAGGTGATGTAGTGGCATGATGAAGGATGATAGCTTCGGGACTTCAATGATGGTAACTCGATTGTAAATGGAGTTAGGTTTCGATAATGGCGGCTCGGTGTTGAAAGGAGTCATGAAAATGATTGTTCACAAAGGGCGGGTTCAAGGACGGGTGACCCATGGATAGGATGTTGAACGGTCTTATCATGGAAAGAAGGAATGTGGAATGATTCCTTGAGAATAATGGAAACTAGGTGGAACAAGGAAAGGGCTTGGATATGCGTGCTAAGAGATCATTGATACTCAAAGTGTTTTCTGATATACTCGAAAGCTAGGGTATTGTGAGAACGCTCATTAAGGACTTAGTATGGCTAACCCGGGTCAGTGGAATGGACCCCTTACCCTGGATCGGCATAATGGGTATAGTGTTAGCTTTGGGCTATGAGCGAGTACATTGAAAACTAGGATTTATCCATTTATCCTTCGTAGAGGAGTTGTCATATCAGTTATCATATATCCATGGCACATTGAGTGACAATGAGGATTGGTAAATGGATACTATGTTGCTTTTGTTGTTGTTCACCCGTAGTCTATCACTCTAGGGATGTCACTTGAGATAGTATAGTGGATAGGGTTATCTGGACATTCATCATTATACTTAGGTTGCAGTATGTAACGACCCGTATTTTTAGCTATTTTAAATCATTATTAAATAATAGTGGTTAAAAATATAAATTTAATGATTTTGAATGCAAGTTATTGGATATGAACTTCAATAAAATTTTAAAATAAACAAATTTCGAAGATTTAAGTAATAACAAGTATTAAAAGGCAATCCCATGTATTAAATATGATTACAATCAATAGTTGAATTAAATGGTAAATATTGAATTCGTTAGATGTAAATAGAGTAATTGATTGATAACTAAAATTCATTTAATATCTAATATTGAAATTTGTTGAATATTGAACATTTAATTGTTTAAATTTAATACTGAAAATTATTTAAATAATTGAATTTGGAATTTAATATGATTGAAAATGATATCGAAAGTCGATATAAATTTATTTAAACGACAATGAAGATTGTTAACAATTAAAATTGGATATAGAAGTGAATAATTAGAAATTGGAAATTTTATATTACAATCGAGACGTTAAAATAGCGATCCGGGACACGGCCTCGGAATTCGGTGAAACTAGTTCCAGTGGATCTGTAATAATCTATTATTATCGAATTTCAAATTACATAACGTTTGGAGTTATCGTTTGGCCGTACGGGAAATAAACGCATTGAAATTAATATCAAAAATTCAATATAATAACAGGATTCAAAAACTATCTTCTCCATACAATCGAATTAGGACTCGAAACCTTTTCTATTGCATTTTAAATAGAGGTATAACATTATGAATGCCTTGCGGTATGCCTCAGTAGGAGTTTGAAATAAATATCTAGATATTTGAAATTTAAATAATATATTTATAAGTTGACTTGACCATACCCTTCACATTTGTCTCTATTCATTCATGTCAAGCCCCTATGATGTACAGTTTTTCTTTTTAAATCACACTCTTCCTCCTTCTTCATTTAACAGAGCATGCAACAGTGAAATGAAAGAAAGAAAAGGAAATGAAAATTCAAAATATATTTCTCTTAATCCACTAAATAAAAAAAATACCAAACTTGCTTTAAAATTCTTGTTATAGAACGATCTTCGTTTTAGTACCACATTTGTGGGTTGCAATCGTGGTTTAAGTTGCTCAACAATGGGGCGCGTGACAGTTTGAGCTAGGGTTTCGGTTATATGAGTTTTCGGTCGTCGATTAGTGGATTTGGAGGTAGATTCTAGTTTGTGACGCGAAGAGGCAGCTGGTGGTCATTTTTGGAGGCGTACGCCGGTGCATAAGGGTTTGCGACCTAATCACTTCAGTGATGTCGCGTTTCGTTTGGATGTGTTGGAGGATGGGGTAGTGGTGCCAAGAAATCGAGAGAGGCAAGGGGACTTCGTAGACATGCTCGGTTGGTCGATGGATGGTCTGAGGGTTGGAGAAGGAGTGCGTGCACGCGGCAGAGATGCACAGGGTTTTCTTCAGGCAGGGAGTTGAGGCATTTTGGGAAGATAGGTTTAGTGGGACGGGTCTTGTATAAGTGGGTATGGGTCTTAGTAAAATGATTAGATTAGTGTTTGAATTTTATTTTATTTAATTAATGAACTTATAAAACGTATAACTCTCACATACGAGGTCGGACTAGGATGAGACTTTTTGCATTGCGATTGTGATAATGACAGTTTTGCAATGAAACTAGTTTGGATGGATTTGGAGATAGTCGGAATTTAGGATAAAAGCAGACCTTGTTCGATTTTAGTTCCAAAACGGAACGCCTCGGCGGCAATGGAAAATAAAGGTGAGTGTTTTATAACGCTCACAACGTACTAGAATATGTTTGTTCTAGTTCAATTTGGTATTATAAAGTGATATAAAATTTATTGGTCGTTATTTAATAAATTTAATTGTCATCTGATTATCATTGAATTATTTGTTAAAAATTAAAATTGACAGTCAAATTGAAATTTAGATTTAATTATCAGTAAATTACCGGACATTAACAACTATGAAATTGCTGTGAATTATATTGTCTGTTTGTATGATTGATTGTGATGGATGCAAATTGGTTGACAATGGATGTTTGGATTTTTAATTGTTTATATATATCCTGTTATCACCCTATACATTATTTACAGTGTATAAAACTGTAAAATGAATTATTTTGAATAAATTAAGAAATAGGTTGAAATGATATATACCTATGACATTGAGATTTGGATTGAAATGATATATATCCATCCCTGAAATTAAATTCAAATAACTGACCACTTGGCCATAAGATAGAAAATTATATACGGACAGGTTAAATCAAATGATTTTAAAGTTTTTGATTTGAAATTATTTAAATGGTTTTGATTAAAAATAAATAAAAATCAAATTTATAGAAATCAATTATTTTTGAAATTGAACTCCGAATGATGAAATTTAAATTTGGTAATCGAAATTGTTTAAATAATCGAAGTTGAGATTTTGAAGTTATAATCGAAATACAATTAGAATTTGTGGAATTCGATTTGTTTTTAAAAGATTGAACTTTTATTCAAACTTGAATATTACTAAGTAAAGGTGATATAAGATTGGTATTTTAAAATTGAGTTCGAAATTGAATTATATTTGAAGATTGGGATTTTAAACCGAATATTGAAGGGTAATTTGATTTAAAAGTTTTGAATTGTTATTTGAAAATCGAGCTCGAAATCGATATAAATTGAAATTGAATTAATTGGATTTGAAAGTGGAATTGAGTTAATTTTAAATCAAAGTTGAAATTGATTTGAATTGAAATTGAAATTGAATCGATTGAATGAAAATTGAAATTGATTTGAATTGGGAAGTTGGAATTGGACCGGTTTGACTTCGAAACTATTTTCAAATAATTAATTTAATATAAAACTATTTAAAAACTATCTTCGTAAATATAAATATTATTTTTGTTTTTCAAATTATTTTGCTATATAAACCATATTAATAATTAAACTATTTTATATTAAACTTTTTTAACCATTTAAACTATTTTAACTATTTTAACCATTTTAACTATTTTAGCTGTTTTAACCATTTAAACTATTTTAACTATTTTAATTATTTAAACTATTTTAAAACTATTCAAAATATTTCTCAAAAATTCAAACTGGTCAGGGCTGAAATGTTTATTTTAAATCATGGATTTAAATACGAATGGGGTTAAATGAAGTTATAACCTAAATGTAAATCTGAAACAATTTTGGAACCAAAATCGAGATATTAAGACGAACATGACTTTTGAACTAGAATAGTATATTTTGAGTAAATATGATAATTTTGAAATGGATCTAATTTTGAAGCAAATATGATATTTTGGTATCAAGTATGAACCGTTTCAAAAAGTAAAAGTACCAACCGATGTGTAAAACGACTTTGGTTGTCAAAGAGACCGGGGCCGGATATGGGCATACTCTCAGTCAATACCAGAACCACTTTAACAACTGTGTATATGGAGGAGACTCCAGAATGAAGTGGTTGGATTTGTCGTCATTTGCTGGATTTGAAGAAAGAGAACAATGATGGATTAACCTGACACTTGTGCCAATTTGAAATGACTAAAACAGGAGCCGTACCGGCCAAGTGGGCTAGCTACCCCAAGCGGACGCACTTCTTCGAATTACCATCATTTACATTGTGATTGATTGGTGCGCACTCTTCGACTTTATAGGAGTGTTGGACGCGGTGGGCGATTATGTCTATAATGCACTACCACCAGCCGGGAAGGATAAACTGGTAGTATCCTACCTTAGCCATTGCCTCACAGTCATACTTTTATACCTAAACGAGACCTATACGAATTTAGTTTAGTGTTGTCGTATCACGGCACATCCCTATCCACCAACCGTTCAACTGGTGTTTTATATGCAAACTTTACGACAATACTTAAAAACGCTTTAAGGGGGATTAATGTAAAGTCTTAACGCTAAGAAAAATATTTATTTTACTGACTAGACATTATATATATAGCATATTCTACCATATATAAATATTTTAACGGATCATTTATGGAAAATCCTTAACATCTCTTGAGTTATTGCGTGCACGTTATACACTGGATAAGAGATGTGAAAACCATGTAAGCATCTCTGATGCCATTACACTCATGTTATATGCGATATCGATTTGACTTACATAAGGGTATTTTAGTCCTGTCTCGAGTGTTTTGTCTTTTCATTACGCTCGGTTCAGTCCTGAGTTTTTCAGCTTATTGAAGATTTATTCTAGAGGCCGAAGATGTAGATTTGGTGTACTATTACTATTATTATCCCTACATCATGTCATCTGCTGCATTACTTATGTATCTCTGATGTATATATATAACTCTGATAAATGTTGTATTGAATATAATCAAATGTATTGTTTAAACAACTTCATAAACTGTTTATTTGATTATTATATCTTATCGTTCCGCTACGAGATTCTGTGTTTGTTTTCTTCTCCCTTTCCTTTTATATTCTTATTTATCCCATTAACAATCCTCCATTTTGAATGGTATGAGTCGACATGTGTGGTTTATTGTCGATTTAAACTGCCGAAAAGGTAGGTTGTTATAGTTGGTATCAGAGCTTTGGTTTAGCGATAACCTTAGCTTTGTGGGGGTAACTCATTAGTGGAGGGTCAGTAGCTCCCTAGAATGAGTTTGAGTGTATTAATAGATATGAGCATGTATTTGCTAGTGAATATGAAATGTTTTATATTATGTTTACTTATCCGTTGAGTGTTTATGAATTCTGGTCGGTACGGGAAGTACAACCATATCGATAGGGTTTCTATACTCTTAAACAAGTTAAAACGACAAGGCATTTTTTTGAACTTGGGTGAATGGAATAATTTTACCCTAGTTATATTTTATATATACAGGAATAATTTTTAGAAATTATTATAGTATATAGTGTGTTTGGTTGTTAGAAATGATAATATTGATCATTATCGTTTATTGATTGATTGGTCAATATTCCTAAACTATTAGCTATTATATGACTATAAGAAAATGAAATTGTATAAATGTGATTTATAAAATATAAATTTCAAGTAAAATGAATATAAAGTTGAGAATTTGAGAAATTTAAATCCCATGTTTCTAAAAAGGTTTTCAAGGTTTGGAAAATAATATTAGTATTGTTTAAAAGTATAAAAAAGACATTGTTTTCAAATAAATTTTAAAAGAAATGAATTCAGTAATCCCTTCTTATGTCGCTGAAAAATAATTTCGATGACGATTGCGCAGCATCATCGACGTTCATTTTCGAGTCTCAAAGTGGGGGAGACTTTTGAGAAGCTTTACATCGAAATAGTCTTGATAAATGGATTTTGGTTTAAACTCCAAAAGTTTGATTCGATATATATATATATATATATATATATATATATATAAGTATACATTATTATTTCAAATCATTTGAAACGAACCAGGTGTTTAAAATTTTAAGTTTTGTTAATTAATAATCTTCAAATTATTTGAATGAAATGAACTACTGGAATAACCAAAACCTGTAAAATAAGAGAATTAAGAAATCTAAGCTAAACGTTTAAGAAACTTTAGAGTTGAAGTTTGCAACTCTTAAATTGAAAGTAAAGAAAATTCAAACAAGTTAAAACAGTGGACATTCTAATTAAGTAAATTGAATCTGATTAATTTGTATAATATCAAATTGCATTCCAATAACATATAATGGGACTTACCTAATGTTAAAAGTTAAAAGAATGATTGGATATATAATGGGATATTATACAAGTAAATAAAACTTAAAAGTGATTAGAATGTATGTAATTAGAAATTTAGTCATAATAAAAAAATGTTATATAGTTAATTAGTATATTATGAAATGATTGATGACTAAATGGAATAAGTAAGTGAATTTAAGAAAGTAGACAAATGAATTAAATAATATCTTTGTAAACTGGTTATAGAATTAAATACAAATTTGCAAAGAAATCGTGACGTTGAATTTGTAACTTTTGAGATAATTATAAACTTAATTAAAGTCACATATAAGAAGTTGGACTTTTATAAAATGATTATAAACTGAAGTGATGATCAATGAAATGTTTCACAAATAAACCTTTTATTAAATGAAATTAGAAATGAATGTGAATGAAAATAATTTGGTGTAACTAAGAACAAATTGGAATTAATATGTAAGTTGTACATTTATTATTTTATCCGCATAACGATTTGGTCCAGATTCGAACACAGAATTTCGAGATAATTTATATCGGTGCGAATTGGAATTTTTCACTCGATTCCCGACGACGAACCCTGGATATGGATTTTTGATTTGATTCTAGAATTCTCTATCATATATATGGCTATGAAGGAGAATGACAGTTTCTGATCAAGGAACCAAATCTGAGTCCGCACTAGAGAGTCATGTAAATGATTCTAGTTTGGAAGTAAAATTATGTGGTCGAGTGAGCGATCGGATTTGATATTGTGTATGAATGATATGTATACATCGTATGGGCTTAAGTAAAGAAAATATTGAAAATTTAAAATGAAAATATACTATGATTTTAAATTATATGATTGGAAATCATTGGTAAATAAGATGTAGGTATTTATGATCAAGAAAAATTTAGATTGCTCGACAAAAATGTACGTTTTATTTTATCATTTGATTTGATGATTCTATGATGGAGCCACTTGGTTTTTTTTCTTTTGTTGCTTTGGGGCCCATAGTGGCATTTTGTAGTTGTGCCGATCAAGCTGCACAAAGGAGACTGTCGAAATTTTCCATAAATTTGGGTGTTAGAAATTTTTTAAAGTTTTAAATTTTTTATAACTTGTTTTGATAACTAACTAGTAAATTCTGTAAGCCGATTGGAGTAGCGTAGTAGAAACATAGTAATGGTTTATAAATGAAATTTTATTATTTTATAAGTTGATAATTTTTAATAAAATATATCAAATGTAAAAATTCTCTACTTATTTCCTTTTCGGGGATGAAAAGATTTGAGTGGGGGAGATTGTAACGACCCGTATTTTTAGCTATTTTAAATCATTAAATTTAATATAATTATTAAACAAGAATGGTTAAAAATATAAATTTAATGGTTTTGAAAGTAAGTTATTGGATATGAACTTGAATAAAATTTTGTACAAATTTCGAAAAATTTAAGTAATAGCAAGTATTAAAAGGTAATTCCATGTATTGAATGTGATTGCAATCAATAGTTGAATTAAATGGTAAATGTTGAATTCGTTAGATGTAAATAAAGTAACTGATTGATAACTAAAATTCATTTAAAATCTGATATTTAAATTTGTTGAATGTTAAACAATTAAATTGTTTAAATTTAATATTGGAAATTATTTAAATAATTGAATTCTGAATTTAATATGATTGAAAATGATACCGAAAGTCGATGTAAACTTTATTTAAACAACAATGAAGATTATTAACAATTAAAATTGGATATAGAAGTGAATAATTAGAAATTGGAAATTTTATATTACACCCGAGATGTTAAAATAGCGATCCGGGGCACAACCTCGGAATTTGACGAAATCAGTTCCATTGGATCCATAATAGTGTATTATTATTGGATTTCAAATTATATGGCATTTGGAATTATCGTTTTGTCACACGGGAAATAAACGCATTGAAATTAATATCAAAAATTCAATATAATAATTGGGTCCAAAAAGCTATCATCTCTATACGATCGAATTAGGACTCGAAATCTTTTCTATTGCGTTTGGAATAGGGGTATAATATTATGAATGCCTAGCAGCACGTCTCGATAGGAGGTGGAAATAAATATCTAGATATTTGAAATTTAAATAATATATTTATAAGTTGACTTGACCTTACCCTTCACATCCGTTTCTATTCTTTCATGTCAAGCCCCAGTGATGTACAGTTTTTCTTTTTAAATCGCACTCTTCCTCCTTCTTCATTTAGCTGAGCATGCAACAGTGAAATGAAAGAAAGAAAAAGAAGCGAAAATTCAAAAATATATTTCTTCCAATCTACTAAAAAAATACCAAACTTGCTTTAAAATTCTTGTTATAGCACGATCTTCATTTTGGTACTACATTTGTGGGTTGCAATCGAGGTTTGAGTTGCTCGACAATTGGGATGCATGACAATTTGAGCTCTAGTTTCGGTTATATGAGGTTTCGGTAGTCGATTGGTGGATCTGGAGGTTGATTCTAGTACGTGACGCGAAGAGGCAGCTGGTGGTCGTTTTTGGAGGTGTACGGTGGTGCATGGGGGTTTACGACCTGATGGGGTGGACGTCGCTTTTGTGATGTCGCATTTCTTTTAGGTGTGTTGGAGGATGGGGCGGTGGTGCCAGGCGATCGAGAGCGGCAAGGGGAGTTCATGGACACGCTCGGTTGGCCGATGGGTGGTGAGGCGTTGGTGAAGGTGTGCGTGCATGCGGTAGAGATGCATAGGGTTTTCTTCAGGCAGGGAGTTGAAGCATTTGGGGAAGATAGGTTTAGTGGGCCAGTTCTTGTATCAGCGGGTATGGGTCTTATTAAATTAATTAGAGCTATGTTTGAATTTACTTTAATTTAATCAATGAACATATAACATGTATAACTCCCAAATATGAGGTCGAATTGGGACGAGACTTTTTGCGTTGCGATCATGATGACGAGAGTTTTGCAATGAAACTGGTTTGGATGGATTTGGAGACAGTTAGAATTTGGGCTAAAATCGGACGTCGTTCGGTTTTATTTCCAAAGCGGAACGCCTCGGCAACAACGGAAAATCAAGGTGAGTGTTTTATAATGCTCACAGCGTACTAGAATATTTTTGTGCTAGTTAATTTAATATTATGAAGTGATATAAATTTTATTAGTCGTTGTTTGATAAATTTAATTGCCATCTATTTTGTCATTGAATTAACTGTTAAAAATTAAAATTGATAATCAAATTGAAATTGGGATTTAATTGCCAGCAAATTACCCGATATTGACAACTATGAAATTATTGTGAATTATATTATCTGTTTATATGATTTATTGTGGTGGATGCAAATTGGTTGATATTTGGAAGTTTCGATGTTTAATTGTTTATATATATATATATATATATATATATATATATATATATATATCCTGTTATCACCATGTATATTATTTACAATGTATAAAACTGTAAATTGAATTATTTCGTAAATTAAGAAATAGATTGAAATGATATTTACCTACGACATTGATATTTGGATTGAAATGATATATATCCATCCCTGAAATTAAATTCAAATAACCGATCACTTGGCCATAGGATAGAAAATTATATACGGACGCCGGATTGGTTGAATCGAATGATTTTAATATTTTGATTTGAAATTATTTAAATGGTTTTTATTCAAAATAAATTAAAATCAACTTTTTAGAAATCAAATTATTTTTGAACTTGAACTCTGAATGTTGAAATTTAAATTTAGTAATCGAAATTGTTTACATAATCGAAGTTAAGATTTTGAAGTTATAATCGGAATACGGTTGAATTTGTGGAAATCGATTTATTTTTAAACGACTGAACTTTTATTCAAACCTGAATATTATTAAGTACAAGTGATATAAAAACAGTATTTCGAAATTGAGCTTAGAATTGAATTATATTTGAAGATTGGGATTTCAAACTGAATATTGAAGGATAATTTGATTAAAAAGTTTTGAATTGATATTTCAAAATCGACCTCGAAATCGATATAAATTGAAATTGAATTAATTGGTTTGAAAGTTGAATTGAATTAATTTGAAATCAAAGTTGAAACTGATTTGAATTGAAATCGAAATTGAATCGATTGAATGAAAATTGAAATTGATTTGAATTGGGAAGTTGGAATTGGACCGGTTTGACTTTGAAACTATTTTCAAATAAATAATTTAATATAAAACTATTTAAAAGCTATCTTCATAAATGTACAAATTATTTTGGTTTCCAAATTATTTTTCTATATAAACCATTTTAATACTTAAACTACTTTATGTTAAACTATTTTGACCATTTAAGCCATTTTAACTATTTAAACCATTTTAACTATTTTAACCATTTAAACTATTTAAACTATTTTAATTATTTAAACTATTTTAAAACTATTCAAACTATTTTTCAAAAATTCAAATTGGTTAGGGGTGAAAATTTTATTTTAAATCATGGATTTGAATACGAATGGGGTTAAATGAAGTTATAACCCAAATGTAAATCTCAAACAATTTTGGAATCGAAATCGAGATATTAAGACGAACATGACTTTTGAACTAGATTAGTACATTTTGAGTAAATATGATAATTTCGAAGTGGATTTAATGTTGAAGCAAATATGATATTTTGATATCAAGTATGAACCATTTCGGAAAGTAAAAGTACCAACCGGTGTGTAAAACGACATTTGGTTGTTTAAGAGACCGGGAACGGATATTGGCATACTCTCTGTCGATACCGGAACCACATTAACAACTGTGCATGTGGACAAGACTCTAGAATGAATTGGTTGGATTTGGCGTCGTTTGCTGGATTTGAAGAAAGAGAACGATGATGGATTAGCCTGGCACTTGTGCCAATTTAAAATGACTAAAATAGGAACCGTACTGGCCAAGTAGGCAAGCTACCCCAAGCAGACGCACTTCTTAGAATTACCATCATTTACATTATGATTGATTGTTGCACACCCTCCGATTTTATGGAAGTGTTGGACACGGTGGGTAATCATAGCTATGATGCATTACCACTAGCCGGGAAGGGTAAATTGGTAGTATCCTGATGTGTACGTAAATGTGCATATTTTTGCCACCATATTTATTCTATTTAAATTAAATAAATGATCATATGAGGTATTTTAACTTGTTTTAACCAAAATCCATATTAATTTCAAATTGTCACATATCCATCTTCATATAGGGGCAAAACGGTCATTTGTGTGCATATATTTCTTTGAGAAAAATTAATTGAAAATTTATATATATTTGTGTAGGAATTTGATCTCAAATAGGAGTGGTTTCATGAAGACACATGTATGCACAACATGAATATAAAGGAATGAAGATGGAAATAATTCAAAGTGAAGATCATGTAGGACCCCACCTACCGACCACTTTAATGTACAAACTAGAGGCTAATGCACATGCTTATGGAATTAATGGCTTCATGTACACTTAAATGAGGATTATGACATGCTAATGATTACTTGGTGGCCACACTACCTCATGGGCATTTTGGGCATTCCCCAAAAATATGGATTAGGGTTTCATGCTTGTATAAATAACCCCATATGTTTCATGTAATCTATTATCTCTCTCTTAGGCCTCCTTCTCTTTAGTTTAGTTTATATCAAATAAAAGAAAGCTCTCTTTCTCTTTTCATGGCTACTTAGCCATTTTTATTTTATGTAATTTTCTTTTCTTTTTATGCAATGTTAATTAGTGTTTCCTTTTACTTACATATTCATTTCCTTTCATGCTAGTAGTGCAGATTTACTTTTATGCAAGTAGAATAGTTTTTCTTTATCTTGATTTCTTTTTCTTCTTCTTTTTCTCTTATGTTGCAAGCTACATTTACTCACATGATAACAAATATGAGAGGCTAAACCCCTTCAATTTAGGGGTAATGAAGCTCTCTAATCATGTAGCTTCAACTTAATTTGATGTTTATGCTCTCTTTTTGTGCTTAATGAGAATGATTGAAGTGGTTTAATGATGTTGTTTAGCTTTGAATTTGATAGTCTATGTTGTTCATAACAAATAGACTATGCTTAAACAAACAAAACACAAATTGCCTCTTCATCTACATATGATTATGGCAAAGAAGTGATTGTTGAAATTAAAATTTGATGGCTTATATTTCTAATTAATAGTTAATAGTCCATGCTTAAAATAGATTTTGCTTTCAACTTTGTTGTCATATTTTATGAGATTTAAAAGTGTATCAGTGGCTGTGTTATAGTTTGATGGTTTATATTGAGCTAATTAATAGCACAAATATACCATACTTATGATAAGCACATCAACTAATTCACTAATGACAAGAAAAGAGAGATCATAACTTCATTTTGTTGATTTATGTGATTTAGAGAGTGGAAATTGCCTCTAAATTGTCATTTTACTCTCATATTTTTATCTATTTTTCTTTTGCTAGTTTTTGTTAGTTTCTTACATTTTTAGCTAATCACACTTTCAAGTTTGGTTAATTTGATTGAATAGAATTTTAAAATCATCAATTCCCTGCGGATCGACCCGTATTCGCCGCGTGCTACATTCGTACACTGTGCGCTTGCAGTTATTTTTATTTCTAAATTCGTTCGACGGTTTTCTAAACCGGAAGAATTTCCATCGTCGAATAAGTTTTTGGCGCCGTTGCAGGGGAATTTGTTTTGATTTCGATTTTCTATTCTTCGGATTATTTTCTTTTGATTTTTGTGTGTTTTTATTTTGTGTGTATTTGCATTAAAAAACTAAATATTACGTGATTGTTGTTTTCTATTTGTTTTGCATTTGCATTTGCATTGTATATATTTGAAAAAAAAGCATACACAAAATTTTTTAAAAAAAAATTCAATTCCATCACATTTGCATTTTTCTATTTTCATCTTTCTTTTTCATTTTTGTTTTCTCTTTACATTAACAATTTTCAAAAAAAAAACAGCCACTGTGCAACTTTGTGCAACAACTGTGCACAGTTTTTATGCAACTCTTCTGGCCATCCCTCCTCTGTCACCAGACCCATAAACTGTTAACTCCACACTACCAAGCAATAATTGTAGTTCACCACCAATACTTCCTCCACAATCACTGCCACTCATCACCTGTAAACATCTCCACAATCATCAGTCACCAGCAAAATCTTCCCCTGTTCATTTCTACAAAACTGCTCAATACCACTTCTACAGCACCACAATACCCAGCTCTGTCACAATACAACTACATTCCCCACTTCACACTATCAACTGCTCCACCTCTGTTAACATCACTTCATCAGTGCTTTCCCGTCACTCCACCTGAAATACTCTCTGCGACACTGAAGTACTCTCTGCTATATTCCACTCCATCTTCCACCTTATCAACCTCTTTATCGACACTTCCAGTCATTTCCACTGACCATCTGAACAGCAAACCACCACAACCACTTCCCATCTCCACTGTCTACGCACACTTAAACCATTTCAGTTATCTCCCTTGCCAGTGCAATACAAACCATTGCAGTCATCCCCTTCCACAATCAAAACCGACAACACACAATTTGCCTTAACAACTCGACCAAACTTCCCATTCACAAGCATAAACCCACCACCTACTGCTGCAATTCAACCTGCTTCCAAACGTGACCAAGTCGCCATCAGTACCACCATCTACATCACCTCGACAACCTCCCAACAAATCGAGACCGCAACCCCACTCGCCCCTCGAACTCCAAGAAACCCAATCGACTCCATTCCCTAGACTGTCACGAATCCACACTCAAACTCAAAGCACAGCCACCGGCAAGCCTCATCTCCGAAACAACATCGATTTTAACAACCCCATTTCGAAGTCGGTCTCCTCTGTTCAAACCCGCGAACGCGGCTTCAACCCAAATCAATCGCTTGTAATCGCCTCTCGAACCAAATCACTACACCTTCCCTCCCCAGCTAATTTCGACATCGCTTATTACTTCATCAATCAAACCCAAAATCGCCGATTTCATGCTTCAATTCCAGTTCACATTTTATTATAAAAAAATAAAAAAATAAAAAGAAAGGAGAGAATCGATATTGGTCTGGAGTTTTGTAGTGTTTGTTGTGATATGTTTGAGTTGTTTTGATTTGGGAACAATAAGCGTGCGTTAGCTTTCTTTTGGGCCGGGCTTTGTTTGTTTGTGAATTTTGTTTTTGAGATTGCAATGGTGAAGCTGTTTTGTGTTATTATAGTTTGTTTTGTTTTTTAGTTGTTTTAAGTTATTTCTCTTTTTCCTTTTTCTTTTTTTTTCCCAAATAAAATCTTTGAATTTGTTTTGTTTTTCTTCTTTTGATTTCATTTGATTAGATTTTTCACTTGTTTCAGTTGCTTCATTGATATTAAAAAAAATTGTATATATTTTGTTTTTATTTTAGGTTGCCAAAGCAGAATTTCAGAAGGAGAAGAATTGCTGCCAAAAATAAATGCTTTCTTGCTAAAAAAATGCTTGCTTGTTATATCTGTTTTTTTAAATTGTCTTGCATTGTTGTTTGCTTGCATTTTATTATAAAAAAAATTCAAAAACCGAAACAAAAATTCATTGTAGTTGCATGGTTAATACACGTTTAATTTCTGCTTTGCATTTCATCCTATATTTTGATTAATAATAACGATTAGACATCGATAACACTCAATTGTATATTGACAATTTGTCTTCATTGAACAATTTAATTTCTTGGTGTCTAGGCTACGGCAGAGTAATAACCATTTATAAATATTACTGTGATTCGTAAATATTGTTGTGGTCGTTCCTCTGAAGGTACTTAAACCTTCGGCTGCATTGCTACGGCCGTTACCTGGCTGAAAACTATCTTGTTTATCTAAGACAATTTGTAATTATACAATTTTGGGTTAACTTAGGATAAATCATTTGTAATTAACCACTGCATTCATTTAGTAGCATTAGTTCATGAATATTTTTTTAAAAAACAAAAAAATTCAAAAATACAAAACTAAAAAAAATTGTAAATATTCCTTTTATTTTTCTTTGAAATTTTTAAATCTTTTCTTTTAAATTTCAAAAATCCAAAAAATTTAAAAAACAAAAATCCAAAAAAATATATAAAACTTTTATCTTAAAAAAAGCCAAAAAAAATTTTGAAAATAAAAAACAAAACAAAAATCAATTTTCCATTTTGAAAAATAAATTCTACTTGTAAATATTTTTCTTTATAAAAAAAACCAAAAAAAAAAATCTTGAAAATGTCCGAGTTTCCTTTTTCTCACTCACTTGAATTTAGTTGTGAAAATCAATACAATCCATATGAGTTCACTCGAAATTCGTATGGATATTTTAACAACTTTTTAGACAATTCGAATTTTGAACCGCAAAATTTCCAAAATAATGGTCAACCCTCAACTCTTGAAAATAGCATTTCATCGTTACTTGAACTCTCTATGCAAAAAAAAATCAAGAGATAAATGAGTTGTGCAATTCATATTTGTGCTATAACTCGAATCAAGGTTTTCAAAATAATCAAAATTTGAATTCACTTCAAAATTCAAATGATTTAGAGTGTAACCCATGCCAATTCAATTTCGAGTTTCAAGATGAATTTCAAAATCAAGACGAAAATGTGAACCAATTTTCAAATAATTTTGGCAATGGAAATAGTTTCAATAAAGATACGATTGAAAACTTTGGTTATCAACAAATTCAAAGTGAATATTTTCAAATTAATAATCATGAATTTGATTTTGTTGACCAAATGGAAAAAGATTATGGGGATTTATTACTTGAAAAATACAAAACTTTTCGTGAAATCATAATCAAATCTCAACCCACGAAGAATCAAATAATAATCTACCGTTTATCGAAAATGACAATTCTTGTCCTCAACAAGTCCAAATCGAAAATTTTCAAGTTAATAATTACAAATTTGACTTTGTTAAGCAAATGAATGAAATTTACGATGATCACACGAATTTGTTGATTAAAACGTTGGAAAATTTTCGTGAGAAACAAAATCAAATTTCAATGTGTGACGAGTCAAACGATAATCCATCTTTTACCCAAATCAATGATTTTCAAATAACAACTTTTGAATTTGATAATGATGATCTTAATCAAGTTGTTGAAAATACGGTAATTAAGTTGGATTTCAATTCTTTTGAGGGTGCGAAACTCGATTTAAACTTCGATCTTCCTTTTTCTGAAAATTTGAATACGACAACTTTGAATTTTAAACTCGATTTACACGATGAAGTTGTTGATAATCCGACAAAGGAAGTCGAATTTAACGAACATGAGTTTTATGGACTTTTTGAAAATGAGTTGTTGAATTCTGAAGGGGAAAATTTCGATCACCGTTTTGATTTTGAAATCGATAATTTTGAAGAAGTTTTCAATGATAAGTTTGAACTTCAATTTGGTGAAAATAAACTTGAATTTCAATCAATTGTTTTATCAACCCTAAAAATCATCGAAAACAAAACAACTCATTCAATTTTCAATAAAACACATTCGTTTTTCCAAATTAACATTCAACTTCGAAATCTTTCACGGTTTGGTTTTTCGTGCTTAAGCTGTGTCTCACACATTTGACGAGACAAATGAATCGGTCTTTAGAAGACCGTTTCATTTACTTTCTGACCGTATACTTTCTCATCTCTTGTAAATAGTAATCTTTCATGCAAATATTGGATTTTTATTTTTCTCCTTCCACTTGGGTTGACTATGGGGACACAGTCAAAATCAAGTGTGGGGGGAGACTCATCTTCAAATATATTTTTTTCATGGTTTATTTTTGCTTTAAAATTTCAAAAAAAAATCAAAAAAACAAATTTTCTTTTGATTTATTTTTAAAGAAACACTAAGATAAATATATGGTTTTGGTTTATTAAATTAAAATTTTTAAAAATTTATTTGTCTTAACAAAAATAAAAATGAAGTTTGATTACAAATAATAATGGTTTAACTAGTATATAGGAAGATTCATACGTGTTAATTATGAAGGACATCCTAATTGAAAATCTTTGTTTTAAAAAGTGGTTGATTCAAAGTAAAGGATATAACATTTTTTTTCCTTCTAATTTAAATGGTGCTAAGATGATTTTGCAAAACTCTCTCTCTCTCTCTCTTTTAAAAAAAAATAAAAAAATAAAAAATAATAACATCCAAGCATTCACTCTCATTTAAAAGTCCTCACGGTTATGCATGGGTGAATTACTTAGAATCTTTGATTATGTGCTTTCATACTTATTTAAAAGTCCCCACGGTTATGCATGTATGGAACACATGTAAAAAAACAGACTTAATAAAAACCACCTACGGTCGATAGATGTATGCACGAAAGTGTGTGCACTCGCCATGCTTTATACTCCCCTCACATAAGCCCGAAAGGCAGTGCATGGGTGGTATATCTGGCCTCAGTTTACCTGAGCTAGGTGTGTAATTTTTCTTGCAAATAATGAGAGAGCAAGCAATTGAAATCCTAACACTATTTTTACTTAGTTGATTTGATTTGTTATTGAAAAGAAATGAAAATACCACTTTGATAATCTTTGATAATCAACTAAGGATCAATTTTATAATTACACTTTGTTATCAACCGAAACAACAAGTTAAACTATTGTCTATTTGTTATGATAACTTGATTTTTGTTGGAAATTTGATAAGTAAATGACTAAAAAATTTCAAGATAATGACCAAAACCTATATTTAACTTATTCGTGTCAAACTAAAAATAAATCCTTCATTTGTAAATATTTCAAAAACTTGCATTCATCACATTGTAAATAAATCTTGCATTTTGTAAATATTTTCATCCAGCACTTGGATTTTGTGGGTAGTATCCGCTGAAAACCCTCACGAGACAACACTCTTCCTACTGGAACACCCAAAGGTTTAACGGCTTGTTGCATATGCTCAATGCAATCGTGCTTCCTACGAAAACGGATTTATCTTAGTTTTTTTTCTTTATTCGAGGACGAATAAAAAGATAAGTGTGGGGGTATTTGATGTGTATGTAAATGTGCATATTTTTGCCACCATATTTATTCTATTTAAATTAAATAAATGATCATATGAGGTATTTTAACTTGTTTTAACCAAAATCCATATTAATTCCAAATTGTCACATATCCATCTTCATATAGGGGCAAAACGGTCATTTGTGTGCATATATTTCTTTGAGAAAAATTAATTGAAAATTTATATATATTTGTGTAGGAATTTGATCTCAAATAGGAGTGGTTTCATAAAGAAACATGTATGCACAACATGAATATAAAGGAATGAAGATGGAAATAATTCAAATTGAAGATCATGGAGGACCCCACCTACCCACCACTTTAATGTACAAACTAGAGGCTAATGCACATGCTTATGGAATTAATGGCTTCATGTACACTTAAATGAGGATTATGACATGCTAATGATTACTTGGTGGCCACACTACCTCATGGGCATTTTGGGCATTCCCCAAAAATATGGATTAGGGTTTCATGCTTGTATAAATAACCCCATATGTTTCATGTAATTTATTATTTCTCTCTTAGGCCTCCTTCTCTTTAGTTTAGTTTATGTCAAATGAAAGAAAGCTCTCTTTCTCTTTTCATAGCTACTTAGCCATTTTTATTTTATGTAATTTTCTTTTCTTTTTATGCAATGTTAATTAGTGTTTCCTTTTACTTACATGTTCATTTCCTTTCATGCTAGTAGTGTAGATTTACTTTTATGCAAGTAGAATAGTTTTTCTTTATCTTGCTTTCTTTTTCTTCTTCTTTTTCTCTTATGTTGCAAGCTACATTTGTTCACATGATAACAAATATGAGAGGCTAAACCCCTTCAATTTAGGGGTAATGAAGCTCTCTAATCATGTAGCTTCAACTTAATTTGATGTTTATGCTCTCTTTTTGTGCTTAATGAGAATGATTGAAGTGGTTTAATGATGTTGTTTAGCTTTGAATTTGATAGTCTATGTTGTTCATAACAAATAGACTATGCTTAAACAAACAAAACACAAATTGCCTCTTCATCTACATATGATTATGGAAAAGAAGTGATTGTTGAAATTAAAATTTGATGGCTTATATTTCTAATTAATAGTTTAATAGGCCATGCTTAAAATAGATTTTGCTTTCAACTTTGTTATCATATTTTATGAGATTTAAAAGTGTATTAGTGGTTGTGTTATAGTTTGATGGTTTATATTGAGCTAATTAATAGCACAAATATACCATACTTATGATAAGCACATCAACTAATTCACTAATGACAAGAAAAGAGAGATCATAACTTCATTTTGTTGATTTATGTGATTTAGAGAGTGGAAATTGCCTCTAAATTATCATTTAACTCTCATATTTTTATCTATTTTTCTTTTGCTAGTTTTTGTTAGTTTCTTACATTTTTAGCTAATCACACTTTCAAGTTTGGTTAATTTGATTGAATAGAATTTTAAAATCATCAATTCCCCACGGATCGACCCGTATTCGCCGCGTGCTACATTCGTACACCGTGTGCTTGCGGTTATTTTTATTTCTAAATTCTTTCGATAGTTTTCTAAACCGGAAGAATTTCCGTCGTCGAACATATCCTACCTTGGGTATTGCCTCACGTGCCTTGTTATACTTTTATTCCTAAACGAGACCTATATGATTTTGGTTTAGTGTTGTCATGTGATGATGCATCCCTACTCACCGATCGTTTATCTGGTGTTTTATATAAAAACTATACGACAATGCTTAAAAAGCACTATGGAGTATTAATGTAAAGTCTTAACGCTAAGAAAAATATTTATTTTACCGGCTAGACATTATATATAGCGTATTCTACTACGTATAAAGATTTTGACGGATCCTTAGGAGATGGAAAATATCATAACATCTCTTGAGTTATTGCACGCACGTTATATACTGGATAGGAGATGTCAAAGCCCGTTAGCAACTCTGATGCCATTACACTCATGTTACATGCGATATCGATCTGACATACATAAGGGAATTTTAGTCCCGACTCGAGTGTTTTGTCTTTTCATTATGCTCGGGTCGTCCTAAGTTTTTCGGCTTATTGAAGATTTATTCTGGAGGAAGAAGACGAAGATTTGGTATGCTATTACTATTATTATCCCTGCATCATGCTCTTTGCTGTCTTACTTATGTATATCTGATGTATATATATAACTCTGATAAATGTTGTATTGAATATAATCAAATGTATTGTATAAACGGCTTCATGAACTGTTTATTTGATTATTATATCTTATCGTTCCGCTACGAGATTCTGTGTTTGTTTTCTTCTCCCTTTCCTCTTATATACTTATTTACCCCATTAACAATCCTCCCTTTTGACTTGTTTGAGTCGACATGTGTGGTTTATTATCGATTTAAACTATCCAAAAAGGTGGATCGTTACACAGTACAACTTTATGTTGTAGTAGAGTAGCATATTATGTTCGTTATTTGCTAACTCTTTAGTTGAAGGGATAGGTCAAGTATGGTTCGTATGCTCTTGTTCCTTACTATATTGACTTGTATAGTATTTTGAAATTCATTTATCACTCACACCAGATTATTTTCTAACTCAAATTTTTATACTTTGCTTCTTATTATCTTTGGAACCATTAATCGAGTAGACTAGATATCAGGTCTATGTGATAATATACGGTGGTTGTTCAGAAGATGAGCTGGATGGAGCTTTCTCGTATTTTATATGGATGCACTATTGCTTATCCCATTGTGCAATACTATAGAGCCTAGATAATGTTTTCTTTACTATTAAGACATTTTATCTGAGTTTATTTCCACTTGTATAAACTTTATTTCAATGTTGTATAACTTTGAGAATCAATGTACTTTGATATTGTGGTTTATTTTATTTATTACCATCTTGCCTGTTTTATATTAGTGCTGTTATTATTATATTTTATTCGATGCGCTGTGAGATATATGATAGGTTCTATGATGTTTTAGTACTTTTCAACCTTTGACAATTGTCCTACATCGGCCGAGCACCGCAGTAAAGTACTTATATTATATGTATATTGGATGCTGGTGGTGTAGGGTGGTCATCACAACAGTTGTCTAACTTGAAGTTTTATGCTTTGCTTGCTATTATTTTTGGAATTAGTATATGAGTAGATTAGGGATATCAGGTCTAGTGAGCATATGGAGTTGGACAGGTCTCAAGAAGGTGGCTACATACTCATTTTTTTACTATATTTAGCTATTATTGCTTATCATTCTGCTGTGCATCAAAGAGCTGCTACCTTCATTTACTTAGAGACAGTTTATCACTAGTTATTATGATTAGATGTATAACTTTATTTCTTATGTTATACGACATTGATGGATATCTGCACTTTAATATGGTTTTGGATTCATCTAGTTATATTTAATGTCTCACTTGTTTTATATTTATTGATGAATTATATTTTATCCTTGCACCGTGAGATATACGACAGGTCCTATGATGTTTTATTTACTTTACAAACCCTTGACAACCATCCTGCATCGGTCAAGCACTATTGCAACACATTATACATGATATGTTGGGTGCCGAAGGTGTAGGGTTGTCGCCACAAATTTCCAAGGATTAGCACTATGGATGCCTAGTTCGTAGTTACAAAGTAGGTAACTATGCCACCAGAGCACCAGTGCCCAATCCAACTAGGGGGATGGTAAACATCGTGGGCGAACGAATCGAGACCATTGCGGGGGTGGAATCACCAGTAGTTCTTCGATGCCTTCAGTGATGAAGGAAGCATTGAGCGGCTTACGTATCCTCGTGGACCAACACTACGAATGCCTGATTCAAAGTTACAGCATAGGTAAATGCACCGCTAGGGACCGGTGCCCTGTCCCCTTAGAGGATGGGCAGCATCACGGGAGAACGAATTGGGACTGCAATGAGGGTGGTCTCGCCATCAGTTCATCGATGCCTCTAGTGAGGAAGGAAGTGTTGATTAGCATGCGCATCCC
This sequence comes from Allium cepa, assembly GCA_030765085.1. NCBI lineage: Eukaryota > Viridiplantae > Streptophyta > Magnoliopsida > Asparagales > Amaryllidaceae > Allium > Allium cepa. The sequence goes on along the minus strand of CM060932.1, from coordinate 624,403,307 downwards.
CACGAAGAACTTTCTTGGGCATTCCTTAGTTGTAGTAGTTTATTTTTGTCCCGACTCCTCTGGATAGCCACATCTGTTTGACACCCCTACAATGGTGGGGGTTAAGATAAGTGAGTTCCAATTGATTAGCCTTGCAGTTACTTAGATCGAGTATGTTTCAAGAATGTCCCATTTCACATTCCGTTCACCAAAAAGAGTTGATACAAGTCTTATTGCCCTGTAGTTATGGCAAAACTTCACATACTTATAAAAACGGCTTATAATATGCCTGAAAGCGCTCAAGGTTCCATGCACGAGAAAAATTAGAGCCATCGGGTGTGAGATGTGGTATGAGCCATTGGTGAGTGCGGTGATGATTACATACGGGCCTTCCTAGTTCGGCCCCAGGAGTCCCTCAGTCGGGTTCTTGGGGTTGGAAAAAACATGGTGCAACACCAATCCTCGACTTGAACTGGTGGAGCTCTACCCTTGCATTCTAGTGCTCGGCTATCTTTCTTTTGCATGCTTCAGGACACAGTTCAACCTCTTCTCTCTTTCCTTATAAATCATCGAGTCTAAGCTCAAACAACTCTCCATTTTGTTCGAGGTCTTGAGTGCGACACCTTGGAGATTGTATGTCAACCTCAACTGGTAGCATAGCTACATATTCGTAGGCCAGAGAAAAAGGAGAGTACCTGATTGACGTGCAAATAGTTTTGTGGTACAACCAGAGTACGACTGGTAGGTCTTTAGCCCAGCTTCCCTTGGCCTTTGTGAGGCACTTTTTCATTATAGCCTTATAGCTTTATTCACAATCTCAACCTGCCCATTTTCTTTAGATAGGCGATTGAGGAGAAGCATTTCTCTATTGCATTCCATTCACGAAATCCTTAGAACAACCCATTCTTAAACTGGGTGTCATTGACATTTACAATCTTCTTTGGGAGTCCAAATCGATGAATGATGTTCTTGAACAATTGGGGACTTTGAGCATGGTGACGCCAGTGAGAGGCTCCGCTTTGACCCATTTCATGAAGTAGTTGATATCGACTATAGCGTGGTTGTGTCCACCTATTTCATTCAGGAGTTTACCAATCGAGACTATGGCCAAGGAGACATCATAAGGGTCAAGAGATTTGAGGAGGCCTTTAGAATTTTGGTGGACCTATGGCTACTGTTTCTCTTCTTAACATAACTCATTGCATCCTTGATCATAGTTGGCCAGTAATATCCTTAATAGAAAGTTTTCTGTACCAGGTTTTAACGCCTAGCGTGATCTTCATAGAAGCCTTATCCAATTTCTCTTGTACGTGGTCGGCCTATTTGGTAGTTATGCATCTTTGGAGGGGAGTTGAGCATCCCCTTGGATACAGCTTTGCATCCATGATAGTGTAATGGGGTGTCTGGTACTGGATTCTTTAGGCCTTTTTTCTATTAGTAGGTAGATCGTCGCTTGTAAGGTAATTTAGTAATGGGGTCGTTTAAGAGTCATGGAAGGCTCATCGATTTCCATGGTGGTTGCCTCTGGTTCAAAGTAGGGGGCTAGTCGTACATCTGTCGGGACCCAGGGTATGCCTTCTTCAAGATTGTTGGCCACCTTAGCCAATTCGTCGGCTTTTGCATTTTCCTTGCCATGAATCTGTTCTATCTTAAAACTCGCAGAGATGAAAATAAGTTTCTTGGCTTCTACCACATAGGTGGCAAACATCTTGCCATTGACCCGAAAGCGGTCCTCAATCTGATTGACAACTGGCAAAGAGTCTCTAAACAAATGTAATGATTCCACTCGTAGTTCTTTGCCATCCCAAGATCGGCCAGGATGGCTTCATATTCAGCTTCATTATTGTGGTCTTGAAGTCGAGGCGGATGGTGAAGCAGTGCTCTTTTCCATTAGGCATGATCAAAACCATTCATGTCCCATACCCTTTTCGTTAGACGTGCCATCCATGTAGAGTCGCTATGAAGACAAGTTGATTGTTGTCTCCTAGTCATTGATGTCTAGGCTAGAGCATTTTGCTATAAAATCGACCATGGCTTGGAACTTGATCAAGTTGTGAGGGTGGAAGGTGATGTGATTCTGGCCAAGCTCTATAAACTGCTTCAATATCAACCCTCTATACCAGGTCAGCTCGATACTTTCTTTAATGGCTAATTGGCGAGAATCTAAACAGGATGTGATTGGAAATATGGCCATAGACGCTGGGTGGCCATCAGTAGGCAATTGGCCAACTTCTTCAACCTAGAGTATCATATTTTCGGACCCGTTAACCTTTTCTTCATCATGAATTAAGGCGGCGCTGATTGCGTGTTCAGTCATCGCAAGATATAAGTACAAGTCCTCCCCTTCAACAAGCTTCGGCAGTACATGAGGTGTGGCTAGGTGTTTCTTTGATTCTTCAAAAGCTGTAATCTTCACTCCATATAAATGATAACCCCTTCTCGATGAGGTTAATGCGGGCATACATCGATCCATGGTTTTCGACATAAAGCGACTGGGTGTCTCGATCATTACACCAAATCAGCTATTTTGTAACACTTATCTTTTACAATTAGTAATGGTTATAAACATTACAAATTACTAATGGCTATTTTCATTCTGTAACCATTACAACACTTATAATCGCAAGTGATGTAACAATTATGTAAATAATAAACAGAGATTAGTGATATATTTACATTAAATAGCCTACTTTATACAAAGGCTTAAGAGCTAGATTGAACTTATCCCACGATGTGGGACTAAATAAAACAATATACAAGCATATTCACTTCATGATTTACATATTTTATAACACTCCCCCTTGAATATGCGTCTTCAAAATCTTGAATGCTCCGATAACTTGAAATTGTCCCCTTTTGAAATGTGTATGCGATTGCTCCCTCTCATTGTTATCTTGCTTGCATTTATCCATTCATACTATATAGATATTGTCGGTTGCCTCATTTAAAACCTATGATAGGAAAACCCAATGGGAAAAACCTTGAATGAGGAAAAGAGTGCAACTTGTAAAATCATATTAAAAATGATATTCTTTCTGAAAGGTCTGATACTTCGGGATCTGACAATTCCTCATTAAAACCTTACTAAGAAAAACCCAATGGAAAAAATCTTAGTGAAGGAAAAAGAGTACGATGACATATTTTATTTTCTCATTTCTTCAAATGAAGTTTGATACTTCTAGATCAAACAATGCCTAGTTAAAACCTTACTAAGAAAAACCCTAGGGAAAAAATCTTAGCGAAGGAAAAAGAGTACAATATAGTATGACATATTTCAATAATTTACATCATCAAATATAGTTTGATACTTCTGGATCAATATAATAGTTCATTAAAACCCATACAAAGGAAAAACTGATGGGAAAAACCTTAGTCAAGGATAAAAATACAATTTAACTTAAATAACATATTTGAGATATTATATCTTGAAAAGACATTTGATTCTTCTAGATCAGGATAATGCCTCGTTAAAACATTAGTAAGAAAACCTGGTGGGAAAAATCTTAAATAAGGAAAAAGAGTACATTATAACTTATTTTCAAATGTTACTAGGGAGTTGATACTCCTGGATCAAGATAATGCCTCATTAAAACCTTACTAATAAAAACCTAGTGAAAAAAACTTAGTTAAGGAAAAAGAGTGCATTATAAGATACTTATGGATGCTCCCTTCAGAAGAGTTCAAAAATGATAATAATAATAATTTTTATAACAAAAATAAGAATATCTTCTGGACACTAATATGTTATAGAAATATGCAATTATATTTGTTACAGATCTTTGCAAGACCATGTTTATAGCTTTTGCATAAAATCGCTAGCTTTTACGGTAGAAATTAAGGCAAAAATCTATTTGAAAAACTATGATGTATATTGGTAATCATCAGAACACCGCAATGAAATAGTCTGTTAAAACATTTGTGATTAGAAAAACAATTCAACTTCGTAAATTCATATATACATAAGTATACAGTTTGCATCAACATTTGTAGGAATTGTATAGATATAAACATATACATGCAAGTTAAAGCCAGCTGGCATAGTTTCTAATATAATATTATAGCAGCATTCTAATCTAATTTATAGTCTCAAAACATAAACCAGGCTATCAAATATTATTTGCTTAAAAAGTGAAGTAGATATGAGTAGCCGATAACGAGTTGACCTTATCGCAAATACAATTGTAGCTAGTGGTTCTTTGGATGACTGCGACTACAAAAGATATTCCAACTTGATACAGCATACATAAGCTAAGGATTAGCAAATATAGCAAAGTAAATCAAGAAATTAATTCTAATCAATTTTAACTCAAGTTGGCTCAATAACATAATGAGAAAAAAAAGTAAAGTTGTATGATAAATCCTTAGATCATATGGAGTAAATGTAATTGCAAAGGTAAACATTCCAAAAACATGCTTTAATTGCTAAAATATGTTGAAATTGAAATTTATGAAGCCAATGTTTAACTTGCGAAGTATTTATATATCCATACCGTAATATTAATTGATTCAGACCGCCAAATAAAGGGGAAAACACCTCAAACAGCACTCAGCTACTTGTAAGATCTACCAATTATCTAGAGTTACAGCTAGCTTTTTTTTTGGAATGAAGAAATGCAAAAAAAGGCACCCAGATCGAAATTTTCTACACAAAATTGAATTCAGTGGGTGTAGCTAACAAATCGAAAATAAGCCAATGGAAAATGAAAATCCACAAGTAAACACAGCTAATCAATTTGCAATACAAACATACAAATAATAAGACCAATATCGAAAACAATAATTACGAATCGAAGTAAGCTTAAGTGCTACATCAATAAAACCTCAACTGCTGGAGCCACGGCCGCCATATTGATGGATCTAGACAGCTAAAGAGGCTTTTTGAACGACTTACAGATACTGAAGGCAAAAATGACTTTTCTATTTCGACCTGCAAATTCACATACGGCTGAGCACGGGGGAAATCTTCACCATTTCATATTCTAGCCCTCCTGATTTTCTCCATTAAAATCCAGATCTAAACAAATGTCTACAAAACGAAATTAGATCTGCAAAATGAAATTAGATCCCAAGAGAAAAGAAATAGATTTTAAATGCATAAAGAAAATTTTAAAGGTAAATCATCATGCTGATAACGTGTTATAAACAAATAAGAATACGTTATAAAGAAATAAGAGCAGAAACAATTAAAGAAAGTGGCAGAAGAAATATTAATCAATCTTTAGAGATTAGTGATATATTTACATTACATAGCCTACTTTATATAAAGACTTAAGAGCTAAGAATTGAACTAATCCCACGATGTTGACTAAACAAAACAATATACAAGCATATTCACTTCACGATTTATATATATTACTAGTGTGAAACCCGTGCGTTGCACACGGTAATGTTGTTAAAAGTATTATTTATATTTTAATTTTTGCTAAAATATATTTTTATTATGCAATATAAAATAAATTTATTGTGATATATTAATCATAAACTAAAGTGATTTGTGATGTTCAGATATAAGGTTGATGGTTCAATACCCGCTAACTACATATATCTTTATAAAAATTAGTGTCCTAACTCAAAAAAAATTATAGTTAAAATTGTTAATACTGTATATAAATAATTTATGTTATGTGATATCTATATATTATATGTATATATATAAGCAAATATGTAACTTCACTATTTTGTTAATATGATTGTCGTAATGTTGTAAAATATAAATTTATCTTTTAAAGCTTGTCAAAAATGAAATTATATTATGTAATGCATGATATTTATTTGATATAAATGAATTAGAATAAAAGAGTTATTATTATTTATGTATACATTTATGTTATGTGATTTATATATCTTTATATATCCGAATAAAGAAGAAATAATTTTATTATTTTTCTCATATACATGAATTTTGTATATATTGAAATCTTCTTATTTTTAAGATTTATTAGATGGATTAATAAATATCAGTTAATCATATTTATTTCAATAGTTTAAATTTTACATTACACAATTAGTTAAACATAGACTTAAATGTAAAATATTAAAAGATAATTGAGAAAAGTTTCTAAGTAATTGTAAAAAAAAATTAAATTTTTAGGTACTTAAAGCTAATAGAATTTTACAGGGTAGTGTATGATAAATTCATTTAGTAAATAAATTATAGAATAAATTTGTTATTATTATTAATATGCATGATTTTTATTATGTAATTTATATATAATTGCATCTAAATGAATTTTTTTTACTAATTAGTTATGCGCCTATAATATACATATTGAAATTTTCATCTTTAAGGATTTATTAATAAATATTAGTTGAGTAATTTTATCAATTAACTTAAATTTTAGATTATGTAATTAATATAAATGTGTGGACTATAATGTAAAATTTTGAAAAAGAACCGTGAAATATTTGTAAATAATTATATGTTTTTTAATAATAGACATACAAATGTAAAATAGTGTGAAAAGTTTAGTAAAATAATTATAAAGTAATAAATCATAGGATTTTGAAAATAAAATTTCACTTAGAGAGAATTAAGGAGAACACAAAGAACTTCTATAATTAATAAGAAAGATTTAAATTCTCCTGCTTAATGGTTAATAGATAACAAAGGAGAGGTTTTATAATTTTGCCTTTAGTTTACTTGCCCTATTTCCAGTGCATAAACCTCAGATCGTTCCTCTTTCCTAAAAGTCTAGGGTTTCCATCTCCAGCATCATAGGTAACTTTTTTGAAATTTCAATCAATTTACAATGTTTTGGTTTGATTTTATGCTTCAAATATATTTATGATGTTGAATTTAAACCATTTATGTTTGCAACGAGTTCAAATCATCCTTTGCTATAATGGTCAAAACCGCATCTGATTGACCTACGAAACCCTCTAACCCAACGTCAACCCCTAAAATCAATCCAGTTAGGCCTCACATTCTCCAAGCCTGATTTGAACCACCGCTTCGTGTTCTAGCTCAACTTCTGAGAGTTTGACCCTTCATCTGACCATTGATATGATCGATCTGTTGTGAGAATCCAAAATTAATTTTGACAGAATCTCTTGTACAACATTGATGTTGTGAAATTTGGAGAGCTTCTAATGACCAGTAGAGTTCTATTGAATGATTATGTGCAGTGGATTACTTTAAATTCAGGTAATGATTTTGACTATTCATTGAAGATTTTGACTTGAAATAGTTTGCCAAATACACAAGAAGGGCTCTTTGATTTGATGCAGACTACTTTCCTAAGGTTTATGATATTAAGTATTTGATGAGGATGAGGTTCTATAACAGTTTGAATAAGGGTTGAATAAGTATGTAGAGTTGCTTGAATTGGAGAGAGTTAGGATTTTTCATCAAGCTTGAGGTGGATTACTTTCAACTGGCGAGAGTTTCTTTAATGGGTCCACAGATAGATATGATGGTGTATAACATGGACTTGGTGTATAGATTGGACAATGAGCTTTTTGAGATAAAATTACTTAATTTTTTTTGCTATTGTTGAGTGCTAATGTTTGATTGTGGTCAAGCAGTGCACCGATTATGAAGAAATATTGTTTGAATTATTAAAAAAATTGTAAAGAAAAATGTGTAGGTGTATGTTATGTATACAAAATATCGATTAGTATATATTGTCAAACAAAAATTGATACAAATATAGTTCCATTACATGATTTTGAGCTAATAAATGAAAATGTATTTTAGTCAAATTAATATTATATGAACCCTTATATTTATCCTTATTCGAAAAGGAATGTTAACCCTTTCATAAACTAGCATTGTATGCAAATTCATAAGATGTCAAGTATATTAATATTGCAGTGCCAATTACTACTTAATTTTACTCATGATTTAACGTGTAGGGAAGTTTAACTTTAATCACATCATATTTTTATATAGCCTATATTAAAATCATATGAAAAGTGATGCAAAAGTAGTATTTTATTTTAAAAAAACATCAATGCTCTCTTAGTTGGTATATTTAGACTTTAAAACCTTCATATCTTCTAAGTCTATGTGATTCTTTTACTTTGCATTTTTTATTTTAGAATATTTAAATTCTCATCTGATTGAGTTTTATGATAAAAATACAGTATGCCAAGCTTCTATTGCTAACACGCACACATTGGTTGTTGCATAAGTTTAGAGAAAGGTATTCTCCTTGGTATTTTATACTAACATTTATTATTTAAGTTATATAGTTGGTATGTTTCTTAATACAAAACATTTATTACACTACTTGATGCTATTATGAACGCGGATGATGATATAAGTTGTTAAGAAGAAAATTTAAAAATCTTAACTATGGATTTTATGTTTGTACATTATGCCAAGGTTATTAAAGTAATGAGACTTACCTTAATTATTCAAGTAACACTGGTGGTGTCTAAAGTTACAACAAAGTACAATAAAAACCGATGGTTAAAATTATTTTAAAAACTAAGTTGATTGGCTTCTCAAGTCACATTAGGGTTGAAACACTTATTTATTGAGTAACCACCATTAGTTGGCGATGATTGGTGGACATGGAGCAAACTCGGTAGTGGATGTCGGTGAACTCATGGTGATGTAGCAAATAATAGTAGTTATAGTTCTTTTTGACATTGTGTTAAATTCCTAAGTATGGAGACCTTAAGGCAAGTCATGGGATGGTCGGGGTTTGGTTTTCGGGAGGTAAGAAAGCATATTCGAAAATTGGTGATGTTAAAACATTTTCTATGGCCAACTCTCATACATCGCTTTCTTCATACCTCACTAGGGGAACCCGGAAGGTATAATGGTATCGCATTAGCCAGTATTAGAAACCCCTAATTAAAGAATCACTGTGTTTTGCTTTTACTAGATAGAACAGAGAAAGTATGCTACAATAAGCTAAGACGAGGCTCCTAGGGTACCAAGGCCACCTCTTTCGATCATACGGCTAATACAATACCTCTTACAAGGGTATTACCTATATCGACCCCGATCAATTGGCGGAGGTATTGTAGTTGTTTCTATTCTATTCTTTTACCAACGAGAGAGAGGAAGACGAATGTTGTACGGATGTTGGACATAAGGGATGTTATTTGGCCCCTATCATACTGGGGATGACGAATGTTACAAGGTGCTTAGGTCCTTTGGCCATGGCTTTCCAATAAGAGGTTTTTGATTGTAATGAGTTTTCTGAAATTCTTTAATTATTTTATTGAATAATTTTGATGAACGTCACTATTGGTTAACCATTCAACTTATTCCTAATCTCAAGAAACACTAGTGAATAAATAAGTAAAAAGATAAATAATTTTATCTTTCTTATCAAAAGAATGTTTTGATGTTTATCTATTTTTTTAATATGTACATTTGGTAATTTATCTCCATATTTAGTTTTTAAACATAAATTAAGGGCTTGCAACAAAGCTTCGGCTTGTAAGCAATGACAAAAGCTTTGGTTGGAGGCAATGAGACCAATAGTGAAAACAGAAAGCATCAGTTAGTTGTGATTCTTTGTTACCCTTCAAATTGGCGAAAGGTCTACCAACACAGGAAAAATGTTTATTTGCTATATAATACATGTAAAATGGTCAAACCTATGATCTTTATATATCATGACCCATAAAAAAACTCTAGAAATACGAACTTTTGAAATTAAAACATGATTTTTAATGTCTCCCTTAAGAAACTAAATACTTATGAAAACTGTATAATAAATACATTTGATTATGTTTTTTTAAAGCAAGCGAATGTTTTCTTAGAAGATAATAACAACTCATAAGAAAAAAGCATCATTTAAAGGCTTAAGATTGGAACAAATGATACATGCTCTATAATACCATCTAATCTTTCACTCTCTAATATTATAAACATCAAATTTCAGGTAGTGATCTTTTGTTACTTTGGAACTAATATTTTGTTCTCTAATATTAGAAGCATCAAATTGTTGGTAGTGATCTTTTGTTACTCATAAGCATAATTAACATAAATATTTCTATATATGATGGGATACTTTGTTTTTTCGGTTATTTTCAATACCAAATTGATATATTATGCATGAGAAAAGAGCTTTGTTGCTGAAGTTTTCCAGTATTAGTCTTAAGGGGAAAGTAAGGAGGATGTTCTGCTACTTGTATGAATTAGTTTCCTTGCTCTTTTATTTTTCTTTACTATGTATTTTTATCATATTTATTTTTTGTATCAAATATTAGAGCTATAAACTTGTAGAATAGATGCTAGGGTGTTTACAGAGTGTACGGTATAATTATTTACACTCATCTTATGAACTATCCACCATGAAAAACACGTATATAAGTGTTGTTCATTATTAGTTATCCTAGAACAAGTATAGGTTGGTTTTCATTCTTTAAGTGATTAAAAATTGGCCATGAGCTTCATCATTTTTTTAATTAAATAGGGTTTAAATAATTTTTAACAAATATGAATTTTCAGTTATGTAACGACCCAGAATTTCAATCATTTGAAATTCATATATTTAATTGATTTTAAATATTCACAAGTTATAATTCGAATATCGTGATTTAATTGGATAACTAAATTGTTAATTTAATATTTGAAATTTTGGAAATAATTGGAATTTGAATTTAATGTGAATGAAAATGATTTATAAAGTTGAAATAAATTTTATTTGGATTAAAATGATGTTAGATAATTTTTAAAACTGAATTAAAAGTTAAATTACAGAAATTGAATATTTTAATATTTATTGACGTGTAAAAATAGTCATTTTTCAAGCAGTCTCGGATTTCGACGAAACTAGTTTCATTGGATCCGTAATGTTATATTATTATAGGATTTCAAAATTTCGCATCAATCGGATTTACCGTTTAGTCGTGGCAAGCTGAAACGCGTAAATATTTATTTAAGTGAACTTTTAAATTTAAATAAGTCAATTCGAAAAAACTATCTTCCAAATACGATCGAATTAGCTTTCGATATATATTCCATTGTGTACGGAATATGGGTAAAATATTATAAACGCCAGGCGGCACGCTTCATTTGGAGTTAGAAAATTTTTTGGGTGAATATTGCACGTAAATTTTCTATAAAAGGCCATAATTTTTCACCATTTTCAATCAAAACCCTATTTTTCTAACCTAGCCACCATTAACGTTCAATGGCCAGAAATTCACCTCATTTCTTCTCTAATATCTTCTAATTCATCAACAGTTTTCAAAAATTCTCAACTGCAACATTGAAGAGCACGAGGAGATCAATAAATCCATACAAATGTGATCAATTTTAGAGGCGTGGATCGTCGACAATTTGTTCGTGAAGGTCACGCATTCACACACATTTTTCGAGGTCCACATGTGGCCGAGCTCGACTGGACCGAGGGCGGTGGTGCACGGTGTCGTGGCGCTTCGAATAGCGGTCCCTGATCAATGGCTCAGAGTTCGTGGTGATGGCGACGATCAAAAGACGATGGCGGATACATGGGTTTATTCAAATGAGAAGAAGCCCGGGGTAAGAAGAATATGGTATACGATCCTAATGTGGTCTAGTGGAAATCAACGACTAGGAAAGAGTAGGGTTTAAAAATTAAAAAAAAAGTTGTAAATTCATATATATTAATTCGTACAATCTTTAAAATTACATAACTTCTTCATATATGGTCCGTTTTTGATGAAACAAGTTACGTTTGGTCCGTATTGACCAGCACTACATTCTAGAGCTAGTTTGGATTTAATTAGAGCTAGTGTAAATTTTGGATAAAATTAAACGCTCGTTTAATTTTATTCGGAATAAAACACTACAACTACTATTGGAACCAAAGTGAGTACAGCTCACTCTTTCTGACTCACTAATATTTTTATATAAGTGAGAATAAATTTATTTTATATTGATTGATGATTGTTTGGATTATATATATATATATATTGATTGGTATTTGGATATATTCCTGCGTATTGGAGCAGATGAGACCCTATATGTTCCCGTGTATGAGCGGTGACCCTTTGTACGTGCATCTGACTCGAAGCGGACATTGTACACATATTGTAATATGTACATTTGTTGTAGGTGACAGGTTGGAGGGATCCAACTGGATTCCTCACCAATATTGGTTTTATTTACAAATATTGATATATATGCTGTGTCATGTGATATATGATGAGCTGGATGTTGTGATTGATGTATTTGGTGCTGTTGCAGGATTGAGTCTATTTTTTGAATTTTAAAAATGTTAAAGTGATGATTTCAATTTAAAAATGATTTTCAAAGTAATTTTGAAAATAGACGTCTTGTTTATTTTTGAATTGTTAAAGAAATGAATTTATTTTGAATAAATAAAGTTATAATTTTAATGTTATAAAAATTATGATTTTTGTGAAATATACTTGAAATGTGATTTTTGAAATGTGGAGTTAAATATTTGGTAAAATAGTTGAATTGAGATTTTCGAATATATCATAAACGGTTTATATGTATGGATTTATGTAATTGGTGTTTTATAAATAAAAAATAATGGAATTATAAAGGAGTTTTGTAAGTATTAAAATGAGGTTATAAATAAATGTTATAAGTAAATAAGACTTATAAATTTGTGAAGTTATAAAATGAATGAATTTGTATATAAGAGAATTATAAGTGAATTAACTTATAATTTGGATTTTGACATATAAACGAGATAAATGAGTTTGGTTAATAAAAGAATTTTATAAATGGAAGTTTTCATAAAATAGAAATGTGATATATAAACATTGTTTATAAATGTGACATCAATTTAAATTGACAAACGAGATATGGATTTTAATAAAAGGAATTTCATCCATGATTTTGGACAGTGGATAATCCTTTAATTAAATTTGCGATAGTAATGTATTTGGTAAAGGGATTATATCCACGATTTTGGACAGCGGATAATCCTTTAATAAATGTGTCGAAATATTAGATTAAGTAAATGAACTATATTCACGATTTTGGACAGTGAATAATATTTTAAATGAAACAAATGTTTTGAAAAGTGATATCTTAAATGGAATAAAATGGTTTGAAGATGTTTTAAAAATGTGTAAGTATCGAATACATAGATTTCAACGTTCATTGTTGAAATAGATGTTTTTGAGAAATAAGGAAACGATGGATTTTAGCGCTGTTGTTATAGTAGATGATTTTCGAAAGGAAATATTTTGTATAGTATATGAGATTTATCTATCTATCTATCTAATTTTCGAATCGATTTTGGGTTGTCGTTTTGACTCAAATAAATATGTTTATAGAGAATGTTTTCCTTAGAGAATAAATATATACTTAATCCTAATTTAACTATATGGAATATTTTCGAAGCGTTGAAAATAAATTGATTTGTGAATTACTTATTATTAAATAAGTATATGGAAATGTTTTCCAATATTGAAATGATATCGAGAATATATCTTTTAAGGATAATTTGAAATGAATATTTAGAAAGTGATTTAATTAATAAAAGATTAATTTAAAGGGCCTAGTGATTGCTTATCGTGCTGAATATTTGTTTGTTTGATTTGATAGTTAAACAACCAACTATCAAATTTGGTCATTTTAGTTCCCCGACTTGATGTGGGAACTATTTAGTCGTACACTATGTACGTAGCCTTTTGTGTAGGCTTGATTATCGTTTGTGTTAAGGATGTTGATTCGTACAGTGCGGAGTGTTACTCCAATCTATCGAGATTCCTTTTTGGCCGAAGGATAGCAAGTTGAAAGTTGGAGACGTGATAAGTCTATGAGACTTAGTTTCTGTGTGAGGTTGAGGAACGCTTTTGCGTTGTTGGTGCGAAGAGACCGGGATCAGTTTATCCGAAAACCACTTCGGACCAACATTTATGCGACGATTGTGCAGATTGATCGTGATGATATCGATATTCAAGATTTTCATAGTGGAGGATTGCTTGTTGATCGTTTGGGGTTAAAATCCCAATATACATCCAGTAGCGGTAGTCACTTCGTTGTGAAATATCCAATGCAATGACTAATCGTTATTAATCTTAGGGATTTCCCGATAGGATGTAGTAGGAAGGCACCTTCGATTTGCCCTACTCCTGGAAAACTTGTATGGATGTTTGTGTGATATTGCATTTCTAAAGATTACGTACATTGGCTTTTACAAACGTACATCAGTGCTGGCGAAGAAGGCAACTTCTCTCAGCTTAACACCCTCCTTAAGACGTATGAGCTCAAGGGTTGTATTTTTATGGAAGGCAATTAGTAGTCAACGGAAGTGACCACGTGGCATTCAAAGTGACGTGATTTGTATATGTGAAAGGTAATCGTTACCTCTGGCCTCATCAACCTGAAATGACCGAAATATGGTTAGATGCAGCAGGGCTTAGTAGGTCGCTCTCAAGTAGGATATGATCATCCTCTTCTAGATATATCTTTACCTGCTATGACGTCGTATCTAATTATTGTGGATTGTATGCTATGAGGGCCCTTGGAAAAGGTCGGTAATGACCGGATGATGACATATTCGGTACTATCTAGTTATAGAGGTAGACCAGTCTTGTGTTGGTAGAGAAACTTCGTGATGGTTTCTCGGAACATCCATCTAGAGGTGTACCCAACGGAAGGTAGTCCCTTCACCTGGACATTTGTATGGAAATCTAAACTCCATTATGTACCTGCCATTTTGATTGTATTACCCATTTTTGGATATATGCCGGAATTTAATCAATGTAACAATTTCGGCTATGATTAATATTATTTGTATACTAGACACTAGTATAATATAAGATGATTTGATATGAAATATTTTAGTCATCGAAAGGTAGAAAAATGTCTGTGTTTATGTATGGGCATGTCTTACGAGATACTTTTGTTTTGAAAGGAAAAGTTTGGTAATCTAATAAATTCAGTTGAGTGTGTACTCACGTAGGTTTGCCAAACTGATCTGGGCATTCTTCCCTTTCAATACTCGGGTTAGACCGAGTATATTTACAGGTTCAGTTTTGGTGCTTTTGGAGCTTCAACAGGAAAGCTGGAGATCTTCATTTTCGTATACATGTATCTGTTTGTTATCCACTTTGCGCATTGTTGTTGTATATTGTCAGCAATTGTGAGGACATGTTATTATAACTATCCAGGCTGATGATTAGTGATTGATTGTTGAACTCTGATTAATGTATGTATATATAGTTTTTGTTTCGTAAAGATCATTGATATAATATTATATGTTATTCCGCTGCGATGTGAGATTCTGTATTGTTCAATTTGGTTCTTTCTTTCTTCTCTTCTCTTCTCCTATTCTCTCTTCTTTTCTTTCTCTTGACTTTCCATCAGTCTGTGCTTTTTGGGTCGGACATGTATCGTTTACTGTCAAATCAAAGGATATGGATTTGTGGGTCATCACAAGTTATGTCCAATCATAAAAAATCAAGAGCTCATAGATAAGGTACTAGTTAGAAATGAATCTGGTGCTCCAATGGTTACGCTTGTGGAAAGGTGACGTTCGAATTTGGCTAGGGAAACTATACAATTGTGTTCGTAGTGATTTTATGGACAATTTTCATATATGACACTTTGAAATCGGAGTTAGTACGGAGAAGTTATGGACGTTTGAAGATTTGAGAAAAAAAATTGAAAATAAAAACTTTCCTAATAAAATAGTGTCACCAGCCGACACCCCAGGGTGTACCAGTCGACATGAAGCGGTCTAACAGTCTAGTGGTCGATCATTGATGTACAATTTTGATGACCTGGAGTGACAATCGGATGTAGACGATTGAACCAAATCTTTTTCTTCTCTGCCAAGTTTCTGATGTGCATCTGTGATAAGAGCAAAGATTCTCTAAGGTCAATCTAACGCTCCATATCAATCTATAACACCTATCAATATCTAACCTTTCCCTAATTTTATTAGAAAACTTACTGCATACCGAACTCTACCCAATTTCTCCTCTCCACTTAATAAAATTTAAAAAAAATATTAAAACCAAAGTAAGAGTAATAGTAAATCAAATCAAGGAGGGCAAGCTAGCAGGTGATCATTCTCCAATAGAGCATAGAGCTAGAGCTTGGATCCAATGTGGGTGGGAACAAGTTTAATAAGTTGATTATTTATAGTTAATTTTAGTCAATTCTATCTGATCTAGGTGTTAGCAATCAAACTGCAAACCCTAATCGTTTAAATCTAAAATTAGAATTAGAATTTGAAATTGGTGCAAATCGGCTAATACCATTTTTACCCTAGTTAAGCCCTTTTCTGTTATTGAATTGAAACCCAAAAAGTTGGTTAACCCTGAATTAAACAAGTATAATTTAAACAGTATAAATCTATGAATCTGATACCAATAAAAAGTAGGGTAAAATTGCACAGACTGATTAATGTAAATCGATGCCCAGGGTTCACTATGTAAGTCCAAGATCTATCAGATTAACAAATAATTATAATCGAATAGTTAAAATTCCAAAACCATAAATTTTACATTGCAACCGGTGGACCATTTACCTTGAGCGGTTAACCGGATGATGATTAAAATGCACGATCCGAACCTCGGCCTAAGGCCCGGGCTGATAATAAAATTATTAATTGTATGTATAACCGTATTATACATATATGTGAATGTTAGAGATAGTAGGGAAGCTAGTTCCTTATGAGATGACGCTAGGAAGTTGCGAGGTTGGGTAAATGTACTTTACCCGACGGGGGTTGATTTTTTAACTGGGGGCGATTCTATCGCAAACAACACTCATAAGAGGTTCTATAGTGTACAAGCAACACTAACTAATGCCTGATGAAATGTATGGGCCCAGCATAATGAGACTCTTTGGTATTTACGATTATGACATGGCGTGATACTATGTTATTAATGGATCCTGACGCGTTCAGTAAGAGGCATATACTACGATCGAGAGGTGGATTCGGATGCAGATGATGGGACATACTGGCGAGTTGGCATTGTGGGATCCCCCTTGATGCATAGTTGGGTCACGTATAGTCATAGTTGTGGGAAATTAATTCCTATATGGTAATTGTAGGGAAACCTATGTGAGGTAGTTACACGTGGGCGTAATGTGAGATGTTGTCCCATACGTGAGAGTTGTGGGATGTTTCTATATTGAGTAGTTCTAGTATTGTTGTTCCTATATTGAGTAGCTCTAGTAGCGGTGTTCCTATGTTGAGTAGCTCTAGTAGCGGTGTTTCCATATTGAATAGCTCCAGGAGCGATGGCCGATCGCTAGTTGTTGAGGTTCGATCTGTAGTTCGACCTTGTAGGAGCCTACACAAGCTATAGTGTAGGTGTATGTTAAATAACGACCTTAAGTAAAGGACCCAAGGAATACATGAACACTTGTAGAACAACTAAGCTCATGTAGAGTATAATTAATATCAACTGCACATGATCATCATATACTAAACATATACTCCGAGACTTTTGTCTGACCCACCATTTTTCCTTTCTTTCCTCACCACGGGAGGATAAAAGCAGGGGGTAGTTTGGCCCAATTTCAGTACGTGGAGAGGAGAGCACACCATAGGAGTTCTTATCCTTTATCTACTCTCCATGTAACTGTCAATCTTATCAGTACTTAGTATTTTTTATCAGACTATGAGTGGTATTTCTATGCACTTTGTATTTGACCACGTATTTCTTTTCTAAAATTGTTTTTGGAGATATTTTATGAAATGGATATTTTCTATATTTATATTTTGTTCCATTCCATTGTGAATTCTGAAAATGTAGTATATCTTTGATCATATCTGCTTATTTTTAGGCTCTATAATATTATAAAACCCGATGGCTCGTACTTTTTAGCACCAATGTAAGTTCGAAAGTCACCCTAGACTTAGGATTGGTGTGTCGAGGGGTGCAGGTTGTCACATTTGATATCAGAGCCTAGATTCAAAGTTCCTTAGGAATTATGAATGTATTGAGAGAACATACTCGAAAAGCTTCTGAAAAGAAAATGGTTTGAAAATGTTTTCAAAATGGTTTTCCAAAGTATATATATGTGTGTGTGTGTAAGTTTTTTGAAAGTTTTCTGAAATTTTTATGTATTGTAATATCTCTCTTTTATTTATGCCTATTTTATCACTTATTCATGCCAATACTATCCATGAAAAGTTACTAATAAAATTATTAAAAACCACAGATAGAAGATGAGTGATCCCGCTGGTTTAGGCTTAGGTGACGCAACCAAGGTTTCGGATGTGAACATTTTGATTTGGATCCACCAGTATCTTCAGGTGAGGAAACAAGCCGAGCTTAATCCCACTAGAGGACCCATGGAGAGAGCAACAAGTGCAGTTCTTTCCCATCCACCTACCGTCGATTTTGCTAATTATGTAAGGATTTCACTAGCCTTAGAGGAAAGCTGTATGTGGAGACTGAGTCATATGTAGATTTGAGTACATGGATTCATACTTATGAGAAGATCTTTGGTTGAAGGGTCAGACTAGATGAGGAGATAGCTAGCTATTTGGCAGTCATAGGGTGAGGCACTTAATTGGTGGGAGGTAGTTGAGGTAGAGTCTGAGGAAGGATGTAACAACCCACCTTGAAACGTACCTAAATTACGATTCATAAAAGGCCTATCGAAACTTAGACTCATTCCAAAGATGGTTATTGTTTGGCATAAAGAATAATATAGAGCTATTTATTTGCATATTTAGAACTCACGACGGAAGGATAAAATATGATAACAAAAATAATACCCATTTCATTTAAAATCCAAATACTATAAAGTATATAACACAGAACCAACAACAACTATCTTATATTCGTAGTACAACACTTTGAAAATATAACATTGTTTTCAATAGGTACATCAAAAAATAACATGAATAGATAAATAAGTAACTGCCACAAGTTTCCTCCTCATCTCCACCTTTAGCATCGCCTTTCCTAACCTGTGTTGTAATGAGGAGGGAGTCAGAACAACATATGTCCAGTAAATTAAAATCATGAGCCTTGCTATAGTAGTACTTGGTTAGTATAATTTAAGTAGGAACATGTCTTTCGTATGTTGGCTTTAGTCTAAGTCTTTCTACCTTTAGTCCCTAAGACTTTCCCAATTCCAATTCCATAACTGTTACTCTTACAACCCAATCACCCATATTTATAGTCAGTAATGTCATATTAGTATAAGGGATAGCACCCAAGCCACTTAATACCTTTTAATGGGAATTAGGCAGACTCTGACTATTTAATACCTTATTTAAGATAGCCCCCATCATTTAATACCTATCCCAAGGTAGACTCCTCACTGGTACTTATCTAGTTGACATTGCATAGAATCTTTTCGGTCACTTAATACTTCATACTGAAGAGGACCCTCTTCAAGATCCACTACTATGCCTAACCCTTATCATCCCCAACCATTTACTACTTTCTACACAAGGAAGAGGCGGGTCCTCACACAACCACTTAATACCTTTAATCCTTGAAGCTGGTCCTCCATATTATGATCTGTACCCCCACAGTGATGTTTCACATTATTCCAACTATTCATAAGTACTGGAAGCTAATTTAGATGGGTAGATTCATCCTACATAATTTAGAACTAAACTTGCGTCATCCGTAGTTACTTATCATAGGCAATGTCTCACATCATCCCCAAAGTCACACTGCTAATAGCCAGATTAGCTGGACAGACTTTTGTATGCTTTTGGCTGACCTCGCATCATTATAACTCAGTTATAATTTATAACACTCTCTTAGCAGAATATCACACATCTTATCGTATCCATCATTAAGGCCTTATGAGAAAACTTCTTGTTTTACCTCTATAATTACTCACTTTCCTAAAAGGGGAATTCAATAATAATGAATAACCTATTAACTACATCATCAATACATTGTAATCTTATGTTATGTACGCTAATACACACACGGAGTGAATTTATAAGCGTTCGGAGTTTACGCCATAAAATGACATTTAAATATCAGATCTTCAAAATTATACAAGTGTCATTTCCATATTAACATATATACCATAAATCCTATATCCATAATTCACTCAATTGACTTGTATAAAATAGAGTCCAAACCCAATTGGTTTTATACTAAAACAACGTAATACAATAATTAGAAACTCACTAAATATTTTATGCTATATTCAACTTCTTTTTACATGAAATTATACAAAGGAATTTCTATTCAAATTGTGGAAATATGCAGTGCAAACTACAAATAAGAATTTGTACCTTACACACCATTTTCTAATCAAAACCCTTAATTAGATCCAAAGAAAAAAAAAGAAGTGAAATAGTTGGTAAAACATTGAAATTATAAAATCTACACAAATTCCATTATATATAAAGACAATTGACATTTCAACCTAAGAATTGACATTTCACTTTGGGGGAATTTCAAGGGTATTAATGTGATGTTTTTGTAAATCAAAATTCTCCAAGGCTAATATCAAATTCAAACTATACTATTCAATTACTAAAATAGAAAGACTAAGATTTCCAGTCGCTACAAGTCCTTAGCTCTTCCTCTTTTTGGATTGGTCTTGCCTTCAATAATCTCTTTTAAATCTCCTCTTTTTGATATATATATATATATATATATATATATATATACAACAAGGGATTTGTATATAGATTAGATTCAAAAATTTAGGGATTAGAGAAGAATAGGACTAAAAATAAAATAATAAACAGCTAGAATATATTACCCGAAACCCTAAAGATTTTTTTGAATCTTTGAGGAGAGAGGCTGACAGAGCCTCGCTTAGTTTCCAAAATAATTTGTGAATAAAACTAAGGGGCCAGGCTTTTATTTATAGTGGTTGGAATGCACCATAACCGTCAGATTTAAGTTGGTTTAAAATAATAAAATCCAAACCGTTAACTATTGTAAACAAACCCTAGCCGCCATATGACAACTGGTCCATTGTGTAGGATCGTTTTCACCCTAGAGGGGGGGGGGGTGAATAGGGTGTGGTAATAATAATAAAAATTAATGTGGAAATAAAAACAATAGCACAAAGTAATGTAGTAAAAATTACACACAGATTTACCCAGCTTCAGCAATAATCTGCGTACGTACTGCCTCCAAGGTTTCTACTAGAAATTGAGCAGTAAGATGCTTACAAACACACGTAAACTTGCAACACCCACTAACTTAACTAACCTAACTCTAAGCTCAAAACCCTGCCACAACTCAGCCATTGAATTGCGAATTCTCGAACTACAAAACCGTAGTTTGTAACCTAGCTAAACAAGAGTCTGATTTAAATAAACAACAAAAGCAAGCAATACAAAACCCTAATTCTCTATTTGGCCCAAATAAATAAAAGAAAAATAGCGTGGTCCAATTTAAAACAATAACAGTGCGACCCAATTTGTTAAACTAAAATAAGCGGTCTTCCCTTATATTTTGTATACTATCTTCGGCCGCCTTGTTTCTTTGTGATTCTAGAACTAGGGTTTCTCAATTGAAGCGCCGCTTGTAAAATTGAAGCTCGAATCCTTTGATGCTTTCATTCCTACTTCGCTGCTTCTTCTATCAGTGATATTCAAATTGCTTGCGGCTGCTTCAGTGACAAATTCGAATGCTACTTTGAATTAATAAGTGATTTGCCCCTTTTCAATATTCATTTATGCTCGACTTGATTGTTTTCGAACTCATGCTTGCCGATGATGTAAATGAGTTCAATTTATAGAGATTAAAACCCTAAATTTGTGTTCATATATTTCTATTTGAACTTGGTAATTGCTTTTCTCAGCCATGGATTTTTGCTTGGACGATGAGATTTATTCTAACTTGTTCACTATTGAATTAATTTGAATCTGCTCGAATTGCTTGAGTCTGTTCCATTCTTTTTTCTCCTATGACTTCGGAATTTTGAATTTGTGATAATATTTGTGACTTCATGGAGATTGACTTGTTCAATTCGCTGACTTGTTGGCATTTGAGTTCAATGATATATTTATGTTATAATTTCATCATGATACGCTGTTCCATTTATTTGCTGGCAATATTAGATTTTTTGAACAATTCAATGGTTTCGTTTTTCCATTTCCATTTGAAATTGTTCCTTCACTTTGGTTGAACTGCTACAGATCATTTCTCTTGTAAACTGCTTCATTTTTTTTTAAACATGACCTTGACTTTGACTTTGTTATTGCTCTTATTCATGACCCACGGCTTCTTTATCTTATTTACTGTATTGTGATTAGCTTTGAGTTCCACTTGTAGAGTTTGCATAGGTCTGATTTGATGAGATTGTTGTCTTATTATATTCACCCCTAGTTTACTTGAATCTGGTTTGCATTGTGCTAGTGGTCTGAACTGCTGTGATCATTGTTGTTGTATGTTAAAGTTTGTTATGTGATTATGTTCTGATCTCATCGGTTTCAATATGTATGCTCCTCTATTGCATTTGCATATACATACATACATACATACATACATACATACATACATACATACATACATACATACATACATACATACATACATATACATACATACATATATATATATATATATATGGTGCACCATTTTTTTCATGTTGAAATGTGGTCATTTTGTATTTAGACTATTTCATTGATCTGGTGCATTGTGCTTTGCACTCATGTACATATGCACTGAAGTCCGGTGTGTGCATTTGGTTGAATCTTCATGTGTTTTGTGCTTTTGTTCCATGCCAGTAGCCGTTGGATTAATACTGGTACCAATTAGTGTAGGAGAAGTTACTTGATTCTCTGCACATGACTTTGTACATTAGTTGAATCTGACCATTTCTGTGTTGAGTCTGTATGATGTATGCATGTTATGTTGAGTTGTTGTCTCCTCACTTTGTTCATATGCACTATCATTTGGGGTCTGGTTCTAGTTCCATGTTTTGGCTTGTATGCATGTACATTGTTGAGTCTCTTGCATTTTCATGTTGCATTGTTTTGCATTATGGTTTTGCTTGTGTTCATGTCTGCTTATGCACTTGAACTCGAAAGCCTGACCATGTCTTGTGTTCTTTCATTGATGAAATAATTTTGATCCATTTGGTGATGTGGTTCAAGTGTTAAGTCTTCGTGTGTTTTCCATGTCTAGGTTGCTCCTGACCATTTAATTGAACTTGTGCATTTGGAGTCTAGTTGCATGTGACTTGGTTATTACATTGTTTCGAGTTATACTTTCCCAATTGCATTGTAGCTGGAAGGTCCGGTGCACTTTGTACATGTCCTGATTTGAGACTTTATGTGTACTGAACTGACACGTGTGTGTATATGTGCATATATATGCATACATGTGTATCTTCATGTATGTTGGTTGTTGCTTTATATATGGTTCCACATGCTCGGATCTGCATTGTTTTTGTATCACACCTGAGTTGAATCCAGCTTTTGCTTGGGTTTAACCTTGTGCTCACTTGTCCCTGCGATTTTAACAAGCAAGTGTATATCCGTGTGCACGATATGTCCGTGTGCACGATCTTGTGGCATGTACAGTGATACGCTGTGCATGTCACAAGTTGTTTGTGTAAGATGAATTAATAGAAAGCGATGACGAACAACCCAAATAACTGAGGTAAATAATATTTTCAAAAACTCACACTTTATTTAACACAATAAAATATTTTCTTTTTCAATTTTATTGTGTCTATGTTTATTTTTCAGATAGTTCAGATGCATAGGCTGGAGCAGAGTTGAAGATTAAATACGAGTGATGAGTGAATATATGCAGTGAGGTGAAAATTGTAGAGTGAAAAATGTGTTGTAACTGAAATTGTATTGTAATTGTAAATGTGTAAATGTAGTGAGAGCTCAAATTTGTAATAAAATATTTGTTTGGATAAAATATTTGTTTGAATATGTATTCTGAGTTATTTATTTTATGTGACGAATATTTATTTTATTATGTGCAAAAATAAAATAGTACAATAATAAATACATTTAGACGAATATAGATATGTTTATTATCATCAAAAAATCATACACTAGCATATTCTACAATCTCCCCCTTTTGATGATGACAAACATAAATTAAGATTTTGATTCTATTAAATGTATTTGGTCTTGATGAATTCTATTAGCTCCCTCTATTTAAATACCCCCAACAACAAAGCCCCTCCTTCACATATGCATGAATTTAAAGAAATATGTAATGGACCTAGATGGGAATATGAAAATAAAAACTTTGAACTTATTTGCCAAAATCTTAAATTCTCTCTCCCCCTTTTGTTATTAGCAAAAGAGTAATAATGTTAGAAAATAGAGATAAAGTTAATACAACATTAATAACTAATCGAGTATAAATATTAAATTTCAATGAAAAATCAAACAAAAATCATAAATACTCTGTTAGGCGCATATTCCACTTTAAAGTGATAGAGGTGATGTCAACATAGAAGACCATATGGTCGTGTCCATTTGTGGTATATTTATAACATGAGTTTGAATACTTACTAACCATGCATAACCGTTAGGACTTTTAAATGAAAATGAGATTAGTAGTATTATCAATTTTTATTAAAAAATGAATTTCAAGCATCTTCTAACTACGCATAGTCGTGAGGACTTTTAAATGGGGTTAGAATCAACTCATCTAACTAATAAACAATTTTGATATGTGTTCCATACATGCATAACCGTGAGGACTTTTAAATGAGCATGTAAGCAAAGATTCCAAGTACTTCACTCATGCATAACCGTGAGGACTTTTAAATGAGAGTGATTACTTTTGGATAATTTTGTTGCTAGCTAATTAAAAAAGGAATAATTTCATGTTCAGATAACACATTTAGACATACTATGTTGATTTTTGATGAGTGATGGTCGTTAGAAATATGATAGAAATAGAGATGGTCATGGGATTTTTACCCACAAAAGTTATTACAAATTTTGTTTAAATTTTTAAATAAATTTACTAAACATACTGTCTCAAGTCATAATGTATGACTAATATGAACACTCGTCAAAAAATTTCGATCACTATTTTCCTTTTTGATAATCAGTAGGGAGTCAGATTATTTAACATAGATATTTAAGATCAAATCCAAAAATAAAAAATCAAATTTCTAAAATGCCTAATTTGAAATGCAGTCGACAAAAACTATTTTCTAGAAGAGGTTTTGTAAAAAAAACTATTTTCTAGAAGAGGTTTTGTAAAAAAAAGTCTGCCAATTGAAAATCAGCTGAAATGAAATTTATGCAGATATTTTTTTTGTGAAAGTGATGCAAGTAATGAATGTCCCTACATAAAATATATTCTGCTAGTAATTGTCCTATCACCTAGACTACCAGCATATTCTGCATCTGAATACCCCTTTAAATCAAAGTTTTCATAAGTTGGATACCATAGACCAAATCGTGGTGTGTGCTACTATATACCTTATAATCCTTTTACAACTTTTCAAATAAGATTCTTTTGGATTTGATTGAAACTGTGTACACAAGCAAGCAGAGAACATAATGTCTAGAAGCAGTAAGATGAAGAAGTGATCAATCATACCTCAATATTTCTTTTGATCAACCTCCTTACTTTTTTCATCCTTGTAAAATTTAATTATGGTGCTCAAACTTTTTCAGTTGATCACTGGCTGATTAAAATCTGATTATGGTGCAGATTTTCAACATATAATACATCGTTTGTTGCCCATTTTGACCATGCCGCCTTTATATTTCTCTAGGCTAAGGAACTTTGATTTTTTGTCCTTCATGTGCCTGCAACAATCAGAATCTAGTATCACTCTTGCTGTTCCTTAACCTGCCAACACACCTATACGAGAAAGATTTTTCTGACCTATTTGTTTTTATAGGTCCATGATTGTTAGTGACAAACAATTTTGAAAAACAAGTTTGTGTAGAACCAAAACAGTCTATTTTTGTTCCTTTTGGCACCCAAATTTGTTTGACTTTAAGGGATTTCACATTCGTGCCTTTAGGAACCCAAATTGGTATGGTTTTCACTTGTTTGGGTCTGTACCGGCAATTGTTGTGATTGTGTCCAATTTTTCTACAAATCGTGCATTTGGAACTGATATGATTAGTTTCACTTCTAACTCTTTCAGATTGAGTATACCCAAGTCATTGTCTAATAGGATTAACAGTTTGTTTCCCTAATAGCATATTTAGTGATATTTCTCCTTTGAAGAATTTTCCTAAAGCTTTAGATAATTGTTGAACTTGTGTTTTGAGATATTCATTTTCATTCAATAACAAAGTGCACTTTTTAATAGAATTTTCTCTTCTAGTGTTTTCACTTTCTTTCAAAAATAGAATTTCATTTTCAAGTGACTTAACTTTAGTTTCTGATTTTTTTATTTCCTCCTCAACTGATGCATACTTATCATACTTAAGGCACTTATTTTTATAGTTTTGAACCATTTGATTAAGCTGCATATTTTTTTCTATCAAACTATTCTTTTTTAATTCTATTTTAGCGTACTTCTCCCTAAGTCTTTCAAAATAGCCATTTACTTCATGAAAGTATATAAGTAATTGTGAATGAGTAAGTTCTGATACATCGCTAGACTCCTCATTATCACTGTCACTTGTTTCCCCTCGAAGACATAGATTTGTTCTTTCACTCTCACTGCCAGTGCATTTATCATCTTCATGACTTTTATCCCAAGTTGCTGCAAAACTTATCCTTTTAAGTTTCTTTCCTTTACTGAATTGATTTTGAGGACAATTTGGCTTGATATAACCAAGTTTATTGCACTTATGAAAAATGATCTCCTGCTCTTCTGAGTTGTCTAGAACTTTGACGATTCTGCTCTTTAGTTGTTGATTTAGGGTAGGATTTCCATATTTGTGGTTCTACCTTTTGAATCTCTTTATTATTAGTGCCAATTCAGCTGCTCCTTCATCATCAATATCATCTTCACTTTTCTTCGTTCCTGTGAGAGCTATTGATTTCTTTCGTGTATCTCCTCCTTCACGTTCATCCTTTGAATTTGATTTCTAGTACATAAGTGGCGAGATTTTCGATGAGTTCTTCGACTTTAATCTGTTTAAGATCCTTTGATTCTTGAATGGCAGTCACTTTTGCTTCAAAATTTCGTGGAAGAATTCTGAAGATTTTTCAGACTATTTCCAGTTCTTTGTATGGTCTCCCTAGAGATTTTGATTCGTATATGAGATTAGAAAGTCATCCATACATTTCTTTTACACTTTCATCCTTTGCCATTGTGAAGTTCTCGTACTTGCTACTAAGCATGGCAAGGCGAGATTCTTTGACTTGGGAAGTTCCTTCATGGGTTACTTCAAGTGTGTGCAAAATTTCCTACGCAGTTAGACAATGTAAGACACGATTAAATTCAGTTTGACCTAATGAACAAATAATAGAATTCATAGCTTTAGCATTAGCATTTTGTAGTTTATTTTCAAGATCTATCCATTGATAAGTAGGTTTTTCGACTTCTTGATTATCTACCATTATTGTTGGGCTCTTATATCCCATTTCAACAATATTTCCTGCATCTATGGTTTCAGAAAAATTTTCATTCTATTTTTCCAATAAGCATATTCACCATTGACCATGGTGGTCTAACTATGGACTGACCCTCATCAAAAGCATTATTGAAAGAATCCATTAAAAAATCAAAATTTTAAAATAAAAATTGTTTTTTGTTCCTAGCTCCGATACCACTTGTAGGATCGTTTTCACCCTAGAGGGGGTGAATAGGATGTACTAATAATAATAAAAATTAACGCGGAAATAAAAACAATAGCAGAAAGCAATGCAGTAAAAATTACACATAGATTACCCAGCTTCGGCAATAACCTGCCTACGTGTTGCCTCCAGGGTTTCTACTAGAAGTTAAGTAGTCGGATGCTTATGAACATACGTAAACTTGCGACACCCGTTAACTTGAATAACCTAACTCTAAGCTCAAAACTCTGCCACAACTCCGCCATTGACTTACGGATTCTCGAACTACAAAACCGTAGTCCGTAACCTAGTTAAACTAGAGTCTGATTTATATAAACAAAAACAAACAATACAAAACCCTAATTCTCTATTTAGCCTAAATAAATAAAAGAAAAATAGTGTGGCCCAATTTAAAAAAATAACAATGCAGCCCAATTTTTTAAACTAAAATAAGCGATCTTCCCTTATATTTTGTATACTATCTTTGGCTGCCTTGTTTCTTTATGATTATGGAACTAGGGCTTCTCAATTGAAGCGCCGCCTGTAAAATTAAAGCTCGAATCCTTCGATCCTGCTTTGCTGCTTCTTCTATCAATGATATTCAAATTGCTTGCGGCTGCTTTAGTGACGAGTTCGAATGCTACTTTGAATTAGTAAGTGATTTGTTCCTTTTTAATATTCGTTTATGCTCGACTTAATTGTTTTCGAACTCATGCTTGCCGATGAAGCAAGTGGGTTCAATTTATAGGGATTAAAACCCTAAATTTTCGTTCATACATTTCTATTTGAAATTTTCAATTGATTTTCTTGGCCATGGATTTTTGCTTGGACGATATGATTTATTCCGACTTGTTCATTGTTGAATTAATTTGAATTTGCTCGAATTGCTTGACTCAGTTCTGTTCTCTTTGCTCCTACGACTTCGGCATTTTGAATTTGTGATAATATTTGCGACTTCATGAAGATTGACTTGTTCAATTCGCTGACTTGTTGGCATTTGAGTTTGATGATATATTTATGGTATAATTTCACTATGATACGCCATTCCATTTATTTGCTGGCAATATTAGATTTTTTTTGAACAATTCGATGGTTTTTTTCCCTGTTCCATTTGAAATTGTTCCTTCACATTGATCGAACTGCTACAGACCATTTCACTTGTAAACCGCTTCACTGTTTGTTTTGAAACATGACCTTGACTTTGTTATTGCTTTTGTTCATGGCCCATGGCAGATTCATCATATTTGCTGTAGATTAGCTTCGAGTTCCATTTGTAGAGTTTGCATAGGTCTGCATTGATGAGACTTTTGTCTTGTATTCACCTCTGGTTTACTCGAATCTGGTTTGCATTGTGCTGGTGGCCTAAACTACTGTGATCATTGTTGTTGTATGTTAAAGTCTATTGTGTGATTATGTTCTGGTCTCATCTATTTCAATATGTATGCTCCTCTGTTGCATGTGCATACATACATACATACATACATATATATATATATATACACATATATATATATATATATGGTGCACCATTTTGTTCATGTTGAAATGTGGTCATTTTGTGTTTAGACAGTTTCATAGATCCGGTGCATTAAGCTTTGGACTCATGTACATATGAACTGAAGTCTGGTGAGTGCGTTTGGTTGAATCTTCATGTGTTTGTGCCATGCCACTAGCTGTTGGATTAATATTGGTATCAATTAATGTAGGAGAAGTTACTTGATTCTCTGCACGTGTCTTTGTACATTTGTTGAATCTGACCATTTTTGTGCTGATTCTATATGTTGTATACATTTTATGTTGAGTTGTTGTCTCCCCACTTTGTTCATGTGCACTGTCATTTGTGGTCTGGTTCTGGTTCCATGTTTTGGTTTGTATGCATATATGTTTATTTGAGTCTCTTACATTTTCATGTTGCATTGTTTTGCGTTATGGTTTTGCTTGTTTTCATGTCTACTTATGCACTTGAACTCGAAAGCCTGACCATGTCTTATGTACTTTCAATGATGAACTGGTTTTGATCCAGTTTGTGATCTAGTTCAAGCGTGAAGTCTTCATGTGTTTTCCTTTTCTGGGTTGCTCCTGACCATTTCATCGAACTTGTGAATTTGGTGTCTAGTTGCATGTGAACTGGTCATTACATTGCTTCGAGTCCTACTTGCCCAGCTGCATTGTGGCTGGAAGGTCTGCTGCACTTTGTACATGTCTTGATTTGAGACTTCATATGTACCGAACTGGCATGTGTACGTATATATGCATATGTACGCATACATGTGTATCTTCGTGTATGTTGGATGTTTCTTTATGTGTGGCTCCACATGCTCTGATCTGCATTGTTTTTGTATTACACCTGAATTGAATCTAGCTTTTGCTTGGGTTTGACCTTATGCTCACCCGTCCCTATGATTTTAACAAGCTAGGCTAGACTTACCGCCTACGATTTTCCTTGAATTGCCTAGACCAAGCTTACCGCCTCACATAAGAATAAAAACATGTATTTAGGCATTGGTTAGACATTATTTAAGGTTCAATGCCACATGTAAGCATCAATGTGCTAGTTTAGGCGATGTTTCCTCCTGGCTACTCCTAAGCACATTCAAAATCCTAAAATTCTAAGTTATATCAATCCGCACTAAACAAAACACTAATTTATCAACATTAGTTATCAAAAATTTCTAGCTTCGATTAATCCACGCCTAAATGATTAACCCCTAGTCCGTGCCAAACGCCAAGCGATTTTTATAACCATGATCGTGACATATAGGCATGTATGCAAACATCGTAAACACGCAAAAAGTGTTCTATATGGTGCAAAAGTGATAGTGAAAAGTGTAGCAACCACATCCTACCATCCAATTAGCAACTACCATCCAATCTAACAACTCGATGCAACCAAACATAATTTTGGAGAGAAAATTTTGCTAGTGAAAAGCTTAGGATGATAAGTCCTCATGCTTTACGTTTGGTTTTCCCCCCATTGTACCAGCCTAATTTCTTTACTATGAAGCTTCCTAATTCTGGGCTCCACAATGTGCGCGGTGGTACAGGATGCTATTGGCTTCATCTTAATGTTCCCTAATTGATCAGGCTCCATTATAGTGCTTGTGCTATGAAGGCATTTCCTTAAGTGTAAAATGTGAAAAACGTCACTGTGACGACTCTAGATTTCATTAATTTGAATTTGAAATATTTATTTGATTCTAAATATTGAAAAGTTAATTTTATAAGTCAAACAACTTAAATTTCAAATACACGATTTAGTTGATAATGTGAATTATTAAATTTAGTAATTGGAATTGTTTAAACAATTGAATCTAGACTTTAATTTGAATAAATGTATTTTAGAAGATTGTTTAAATTCAATTTTAAATAATAAATTATTAATGTAAACTTTAATTTATAATTTAAAATGATTAGAATGGTTTTAATAATAATTCATTTAAATTAACATGTGAAAATAGCCTTCTAGGGCACTATCTTGGAATTTGATGAAACTAGCGCCACTGGATCCGTAATAGTAAACTGTCGTATATTAAAGAATTTCGTGGCGATCGGACGTATCGTTTGGTCGTGTAAGCTTGAAATGCATAGAAATTAATCAAAGGAATTTAATTTAATTTAATATGATTTGAAAGCTAACTTTTATATATAATGGAATTAGGCCTTGATAGTAGTTCCTTTGTGTTTGGAATGGGTAGATTTAGTATAAAACGCCAGGCAGTACGCCTCATTTGGAGTTCGAGATTTTGAAGCATGAATAGTGTTTAAAAATTATCTGCATAGGGACCCAAGCCCATTCTTTTTGCTCAAACCCTAAATATATAATCCTAGCTGCCATTTTGTTTTCCACTTATCCAACGTTTGAAGTTCGACGATGCCATTAGAGGCCAAGATAGGCGGAGGCGTCAACATGGAAGAAGCTTGCAAGGGTGAGAGGTGAAGGTTGGTCGGTTGGATGGTCGTGAATGGTAGCATGGCAGCAGCGAATCTCAGTTGAAAGGCGCTTATATTCTCGTTCATGGGGAGGCTAGGAGTAGCATCGGGAGGTGGTACCGATGGCATTGGAAGCGTCATGTTCTGGAGGTGTCATGGGTGCAATGCAGTGGTCGGTGGTGCACTGTGGCAGCGGGGATGATCAGAAAATCGCGACGTCAAGTTTTTGAACGTGTGACCTACTTTGGTTCGAAGGTGAGATTAATGGCCTGATTAAGTTTAATTAAAACTTAATGATGTAATTAATAATGAAATTATACCATTTAATCATAGGATCTTGTATAATCAATATCTAATACATATTAGGTCCAAAACGAACGTGGTCAGTCACATTGCGCTTGTTACAACGAATACTACGTTATGGAATTGGATTGGATGGATTTGGAGCCAGAAGGAATTTGTGTTAAAATTGAATGCTTGTTCGATTTTAATTCAAATTGAAACGCCTTAGCGATAGTTGGAGTTTCGATGAGTTAAACTCACCTATCTGACCCAATTATATTTTATATAAGTGTGAATATTTTTATCGATACTTGTTTAAACGATTTACTATTTTATCATTTGGTTTGGATTTATTTCCGCCCATAAAGTGGATGACCTTTTTGTATATACCCGCCTAGTTATGGATGACCCTTATTATATGATTATATAATATATGTGATGCATAGGGATTGGTTGGAGGGATCCAACATGATTTCTTACTACTGTTGATTTTACATTTCACACACACACACACACACACACATATATATATATATATATTGTTATATATGATATGTTGAATGCCAATTTGATGACATGGACACGATTTTGTTTATTTAGTGTTATAGTTGCACTTGGGCTTATTTTTAGTATTTTGAAATGCCATAAAGCAAAGATTTTGATTTAAAAGGATTTTAAAGTGAGATTGAAATAACATTTGTTTTAATAATTATTCTTGAATTATTAAAAGAAGGAGTTTATTTTAAATAAAAATAAAAAGAATGATTTTTGGTGTTATAAACTGATAGTAGTGAAATATGTTAAATAGAAAATTTTGAACTATATTAAAAGGTTAAGTTCACTTTTTATTTATAAAGGAAATATAGTTTTAAAGAAGATAGAAATAGTTTGAAACAAATAGTTCTGAAGTGGTTTATATAAAAGATTTATAAAAGTAATATTTTATAAATAAAGCAATAGATTTATAAACGGAGTTTTATAATATTAAAAATGGATTTGTAATTGATATTCAGTAAATAAATTTATAAATGGGACTTTATAAGTAAATGAAATTTATAAAGGAATGTATTCATAAATAGAATTTTATAAATAAAGAGATGTTTTACAAAATAAAACGAAGATTCATAAACATGGTTTTATAAATATAGAAATGATTTATGTTGAGATTTGAATATGGATTTTTATAAAGGGAATATATTCACGATTTAAAAGTTAAGATAATCTTTTAAAGGAATTTGAAAGTGATATTTTTAGACGGAGTTTAACGGTTTTAAAAAGTCATTTAAAATGTACGAAGTAATGAAAACATAGATTGCAACATTTATTAATGTTGTAATAAAAGTTTTTGAGAAATTAAGGAAGGCATAGACTATAACACTATTGTTGTATAAGTGATTTCTGAAAGGAAGTGTTTTATATAATATACGAGACTTATATAAATACAAATAGTCGAATCCATATCCTATTGTTTTGGGTCGTCGTAACGATGTTTGTAATGAAGTTTTACGCAACATTCGTTTTGACCCAATAAAGAGTGTTTTGGAAGATATGAAGCTTTCCTTAAATGATTTGTAAATATACTACTAC
The DNA here is from genome assembly GCA_030765085.1 of Allium cepa. Taxonomy (NCBI): domain Eukaryota; kingdom Viridiplantae; phylum Streptophyta; class Magnoliopsida; order Asparagales; family Amaryllidaceae; genus Allium; species Allium cepa. The sequence continues at coordinate 624,370,019 of CM060932.1, read as the reverse complement.
AGATTTAAGTATATAGAGATATTTTCTAAGTGTTGAAAACAAAATGGCTTGTGAATATACTTATACCGTCGAAATAAGTATATGGAAATGTTTTCCAAATATCAAAGGATAAAAATGGTTTTGAGAATATACCTTTTGAAAGATATTTGATATAAATATTTGAAAAATGATTTAATTAATAAAAGGTTAATTAAACAGGCCTAGTGACTACTTATGTACTAGATTGTATTTTTTGCCATGTCTTGATTCCTTGATTTGGGTACTGATTAGTCATGCACTTAGTACGAGGCCCACTAAGTAGGCTTGATTATCATTTGATGTTAAGAATGTTTATTCAAGTAGTGTAAAGTGACTATGGTACTCCAATCTACCGAGCTTCCTTCTTAGCCAAAGGATAGCAAGTTGAGAGTTGGAAACATGATAAGTCTACGAAACTGGTTTCCTTATGAGGTTGAGGGCCTTTTATCAATTGTTGGTCCAGAGAGACCGGGATCAGAATTATCCGAAAACCACTTCAGACCAACATATGCATTCGAAAGTGCAGATTTAATGAAGATAATGATCTTCATGATGTAAGGCTGCTTGCCACTAGCCCTGCGATTCCATATTATATACATACGGTGGTAGTTGTGCTCTGTTATGAAAAACTTTGATGCAAGGACTACTCACTACTAATCCTATGGTCGATTCATGACGGATTGTAGTAGGAGAGTTCCTTCGGTTTGTTCTATTCCTGGATAATTTGTATGGACGAATTTCTGACATTTCATTCCTAGGATACACGTACATTGATTTTTACAAACATATATATGTTGGTTGTGTAGGAGGTAACCCCTCTTATACTTGACACCCTTCTTTGAGACGTATGAGCTCAAAGGCTGTACTTTTGTGGAATCAATCGTATGTTATTAGAGCTAGAAATTTGGCATTCAAAGTAAAATATGTTCTTTGAAAGGTAAACGTTATGAAATAACCTGTAAATTTTCATGGTTAAATTTGTTAATTTAATAGATTGGTACTTTAATATCGAGAGAAATATGAATTTGTAATGTATTAATGAAATAATAACTAAAAATGAATGGTAACAATGTCAATTAAAGTAAATTATTAATAACTTGAAAATAATTCTAACCAAGTGAATTTATGTAAATGTTATAACCTGGTTATAAGCTTAATATAGAAAAACCAATGTAAATATTTAATTAATTAATGAATTAGTATATAATAAATTGAAATTGAATAAAGGTTAGTGTTAGGTAAGAGATTGTAACTTTTGTTTGTGAATAATGAATTCATAAGTGTAATTAAAAGTTATGGTAATATTTGTTATAAGTTACCTGTTTATTTGGTCTATTAAATTAAAATGGGAAATCAATTAGAATTAAATGAAATTAATGTTACATTTATGAGATTAAGACAATAACTGAGATTTTTGAATATAATAAAATGAATGGAAATGATAATTTTATTCATAAGGTAATAATTGATATAATAAAAAGAGTGGAACCAAGATAAAATAATTAATTGGGATTTAAATTACAGAATAATAATTGAATTGAGTTTAAAGATTGAAACCAAATAAAAACAATTTATTGAAATTAAATTATAATTAAATTAGATCTAGTTACAAGTTGAAATTGATCACTGCAATCAGTGAATTTTTAAACACTGAATTGATATTTAGAACTGGTTTAAATTATTGTAATTGTCTTGGTAATCAAGATTTATGAAATTCGTTGATTATTAAATTTGAATGGGAAAAGTGATATAATTAATTAATACTAATTTATGTAATTAACTTGAAATATAACCATTTTGTCAACTATCTCGGATTTCAACGAAACCAGTTTCATCGGATCTGTAGCAATGAATTAATTTGAGATTTCAAGTTATGTAGCGATCGCACTTGCCGTTTGATCGTACGGACTCGAAACGCCTAGAAATAAATTAAATTGAAATCAATTGAAATTAATTTGAAATAAGCTGATTTTAGCATACTTTCTTCATACGATAGAACTAGGACTTGAAACCTGTTCAATTAAGTTTAAAATTATCAAAAACATCTATTTTGATATATGGGATGATCCATTTCCGATCCGGAGACAGAACGGGCTTTTCGGGTCGGTTATTGCTTAAAACCCAAATCAAATCTGATCCGTTATTTCTATTTCTAACCTACATATAAATAGCTCGTTATAAACTATAATGTTTCTCAACTCAATTTGTTTGTGCGTACAATTCTTTCTATTTCTCACCCTCCAATGGCAGACAAACAAAACCTTAAATTCTCAATTGCAAATTCATTTTCAAATCCAAACAAAATTCAAACCCCTCAAAAAAATTCAATATATATATATATATATATATATATATATATATATATATATATCAAACATCTTATCGATACGAGTCTGCGTTTGGTATCTTTTTTAGTAATCGATGCTCGAGTCAACCCAAAAGCATGGCCATAACCATGAAATTTCAAAAAACTAATTTGGGGCTTTTCGATTTATGCTTCAATTAGGGAAATCAAGAAGTGGGTATTAAAGAACTCGTCAGGAGGAGTTGATTGGTGGTTGTTTAATGACCTGAAAGCACCTAAGGTGGTCGGAATTAGGCGATTAGGGTTTTGAAATGGCTCGGTGGCGCGGTGGATTCAGGCCATCGGAGGCGTCGGCTTTCTGGCCATGGACATGGCTGAGCAAGGAGGGGACGACAGAGGTGGTGCTTAAGCCTATGGCGTCGTATCAGGGGAGGAATCCGTGGTCAAAGTTGCGGCTGAAGGGGAGGAACGGGCCATGTTCGAGCGTGTTCGTGGGGTAGATCATAGGTTGTCGTGGCGGCTTCTGATAGGAGGGTAATTCTCTTGTTATTAATTTATTTGTTTCATCCAAATTTGAATTTTAAAATCTTTCTAACGCTAATAACTTTTGCGTACAAACTCGGATTTGGGCATGGTTTGTTTTGTTGGGATCGTATTGAAATTCCGGACATTTTGACGCTGGTTCGGATGAATTCTGAGACTGTTTGAATTTTGGGCTTAAATTGGATTCAAATTCAATTTAAATTTGAAGGTGAGTGTTTTAATCCACTTACAACTTCTAAAATTTCTTATGTTTGTTAAATTAAATTTATGATGTGACAGAAATTCATATATGACTGTTTGGTATATTTTAAATTGTTATCTCAATTAATTTGAATTTATTCGAAATAATTGTTATCTAATTTATTTTTGAATATAAATTGCCTGTTAAATACCTGTTATTGATTATCAATTCTATATTGATATTTATTGATCGATTTGGATGATTATTGTGATGGATGTTTGATTGTTGATGTTGGATGAATGGATGTTGTATTTTATATCTTTATAATACTTCAAGTTCACTGTGTGTTGAAATGATATATACCCGAATGATCTTATAGATTGGGGAAAATTATTATGGGTTGAAATGATAAACCCGAACGGTTTTCATTGATTTGAAAATGTTGTTTTTGATACTGGTTGAGATGATATAGACCCATATAATTTCTTGAATTCGGATTTTATTTGGGACTGAACTATTTGAAGGGTTTAAGTCAATTCAAATTTCGGATTTGTTTTAATTAGATGATTAAGATTGATATTTTGAATTATTTGAAACATTTTAATTAAATATATTCACATTATACACTTGATAGGAGATGGAAATCCCGTAACATCTCTGAAGCCGTTGCATTCATATTTTATTAATTTGACTTACATAAGATCTTTTAGTTATGACTCGAGTGTTTTGTTTTCATTACGCTCGGGTCAGTCTGAGCTTTTTCTGTGTATTGTAGACCATTTTATTTTCTGGAGAACGAAGACGAAGATTCAATATATTATTGCTATTTATTATTCCACCATATTCTGTGTTCCACTGCATTATTTGTTTATTTATGATGTATGTATATCTCTGATTTGAATTTGTAGAAGTGTAATCCAATGTTATTTGTAAAACAGCTTCATGAACTGTTTATTTGGTTATTATATTTTTCAATCTGCTGCGAGATTCTGTGTTTTGTTTTCTTTCCTTTTTATTTTTCTTATTTACTCCATTAACAATCCTTCCTTTTGAATGGTTTGAGTCTGACATGTGGGGTTTATTGTCGATTTGAACCATCTAAAAAGGCGGGTCGTTATAGTTGGTATCAAAGCTTTGGTTTAGACATACCTAAGCCTGTTGCGGTTAACTCATTAGAGATAGGGTAGTAATACCCTAGAATGACTTGTCTGAGTGTATATACGAGAGCGCGTATTTTTTAATGTTATAAAAATGTTTTATATAAGTTTGGAATTGAAATTATTTTTCCTAATATTATATGATATATGAAGGAATAATTTTTTATCACTAATATAGTTATTTGTAATGTGTTTGATATATGAAATGGTAACATTTAATTATTATCATTTATCGTTGATTTGTTGTATTTGGTCAGTTTATAAACATTGGCTTATTATTATTGATTTGAATTAATCGGCTAAACACTAGTTTATAATAATGTATTAAAGAGAATCAAATGAATAATTAGGATATTTTTTCATGAAATTGAAATATTGTTGTGAATTTTGTTGTTTATTGACCGGTAGTTTCAACTATTGAAATAAAATGGAATATTTATATATTTTGGATAATCAGACTTTCTGAATTAATATATGAGTTGAACTTAGAAATTGTGTTGAATTATGCAGTTGAATTTGATAACCTTAATTTGAAAGCAAGCGAAACAATGTTTAAATTGTTATATCTATGTTTAGTAAATGAATAGAATTGTGGTATACATTCTTGGCACGGAATGTAATAATATACAAGAGTGAACTTTAAGCTTGGCATGTTTAAATTAGAATTGTAATTAAGGAAATGTTGTAAATGAGATTAAATTGGAAAAGTATGTTTATAAACTTAATTAACATTTTTGAAATGTATCATAAATAAATTGAAAGGTAAAGGTGAAACTAAATTGGGTAAGCAAATAGGAATTAAAAGTGAAATGATTATAAATAAAGCCATGACTTATAAAGTGTTATGAAACAAATGGATGCGCAATAAATGATTATAAATAAAGTTATGATAACTTTAAACTCTAACAATGTCTTATAAAAAGGAATTAAGCTTTTATAAATTGGTTATAAACTTAAGAAAATTTCTTATGAAATGATTTGCAAATAAACGTAGTATTAAATGAGAAATATTACATGTGAAATGAATGTAATTTAAATTAAATGGAAATATAAGCAATATTATGAGAATGGATATATTAATGTTTTATTTTAAATGGAAAAATTCCGTGAAACAAATATTAAAGTATGAAGTGATATTTGTGTTAACCAATGAGATTAAAAATGAATTTAATATAAATGCAATTGTTATGAAACAAATTGGAATAATTACATAAGTTGTGTGTATATTATTTTATTCGCAAAATTAATTTGATCCAGATTTGAGTACACAAGTTCTATGTGAATCACACCACTTCGTGTTAGGATGTTTCATTCGATTCTTGATGGCGAATATTTGATATGGACTTTTGGTTTGGTTCTAGGATTCTCTACCATAGTATATGGATATGCAAGGAGAATGATGGTTTCTAGTCAAGAAACCATATCGAAGTCCGCATTAGGGAAGTTGAATGGACAATACTAGTTCGAAAGCGAATTGTGTGATCTAGCGAGCGATTGAATGTGATTTTGTGAAATGATGACATATGTACATCTTATGTTCTAATATTATTGATATGCTTTGATGTTGAAAATAAAAGTTGTTAGGTGGGATATCTTTGTAATTTAAATTGGAATTTTCTTCTATGCAAAACTACTATTACTTTAAAACCATTTTTCAAACTATTTTATTTTATTTTTCTTACACAAACTATTTATTTCATTTTATTTACAAAACTATTTTACAAACTATCTTATTTACAAAAACTATCTTACAAAGTATTTTACAAACTATTTTACGAACTATTTTACAAACTATTTTACAAATAATTTATAAACTATTTTATTTACAAACTATTTCACACAACCATTTTTTATACAAAACTATTTCACAAAACGATTTTATATACAAAACTATTCTAAATTCAAAACCTTTTAGAAGGCAAAGATGTTCAATCCCATATGGCTTTTCATACAGCGAAATTGATTTTGAAATTTTTTTGATTCTTGTATAAGGTGGACTTTATACAAGTGCAAGTGATTTTGAAACTGTTGATTTTGGAAGGTATTTGATCTGAAGAGATAAATCTTATATATAACGGAATTTATATAAGAATGATTTGATATATTTGAGATTATTGATTTTGGAAAGTACATTATCTGAAAATGAAATCTTATGTAAAAGGGAATTTATATAAGTGCAATATTTGAAGCTATGATTTTGAAAGGGTACTATGTATGGTATGTTATATTTTGAAGTAAGAGGTATGGTCCGTGAAGAAGGATAGTATGATATGCTTCGACCCAGATGGACTTGGGGAATCCAAGAATGGATTCAACTGATAAACCATAACAGACTTGGGTGAATTAAAAAATGGATTCGAACAGATATGGTTGTTCGGACATAAACTCATGAGTTCCTTGATTTTTTTTCCAGGGTAGATGGTTCTTTAGTTTACCCAATGGAGGCGCTTTCGATCCTGGGATCTGCTGTTTATGAATCTTTAGCAAAGGAAGTGAATCCATTGCATAAATCATTGAATCAGCAGCGTGCCACTGCAGCAGGGGTTGATGGTCCCTTGTTTACAAACTGGCTACGATTTTTTCTAGAATCTGAAAGGTAGAAGGGTCTTCTAGAAAGTTTTGTGTCCATTGCGTAAATATTGGATCAGCAGTGGGCCACTGCTATCGTATTTTCATCATTGGATTTTGAGCAGTACTTCTCATACCTACTTTTTTATATATTTTCACTGGGTGTTGAAACAGGTCTACTAAGTACTTGGAGATTTCTAGTCTTACGCCTGATCAATGTACGACCAGAGCTTGCAAGAACAAGGATAAACTTGTTAAGGCATCGAGTTTTAAAAGTATTTTGATAAAATATTATATAAAAGATATTTTGGTCATTTTTGTCATTTCTAAATACTTCAAAATGTTTAAAATATTTGTTTGTTTATATACAACATGGTTTAATAGTAAATTATTAGTGTTGTAACATTTTAAAAGTTATTAATTAAATAAAATATATTTAAAGTAAATGATTATTGATTTATTAATAATGTTTGAAAAGTATCTCGAGATAAAACTAAATAAATTTATAAATAACGGATTTAATGTTTTCAATAGCTTCTTTGTAAAAATAAGCAATGATGTAAATAATTATTTTCAAATAGTTTACATATATTTATAAAGATGTTATTTAAAATATTTAAATGGTATTTTAAATGGAGCAAGAAATTTTACGAATGCATTTTTGAAAAGTATTAAAGTAATAAAGATGATTGATTTGCAAATAAAGCTTTCAAATGAATATTTCAAGTAAAATTTATATAAGTTTCTTTGAATGTACAAATTAAAGATATTTTTTGAATAGATAGAAATTGATTTGCGAAGTTTATTTATAGTAATATAATTGACAAATAAATTTGAATCTCTATTTTGGAAGTATAGGTTGGAATATTTACTTGATTTCAAAGTACTAATAGTAAATTTATTGGTTCATTTACTGTTTGAATATTTTTAGTAAACCATAATAAATGTTTTTCCATGATTTGAATATTCATTTTAAAACAAGTGTGTAAAATTAATTATGAAGATATGAAATTTTATACTTTGATTTAGAAATTTAATGTAAGATTTGAGTATACTATTAGTTTCAATTTAATAATCTTGAGTTTATACTCGTTTAAAAAATAATGAGTCTAATAGATTTTCGGATTTAAGGAGCTTTATTTTAAAGCTTATTACAATGTTTTGATATAAATTTCTAACATTGTTTTAGACTTTTGAAAAATCTTTACATAGTTCTATGAGGATGTATCAAATATATTTTATATTTTTACTAAGTAAATGAGGTTAAATGTTTTAATTGAAATTTTAGATATATTGAAATATTTCTTTTCTCTTTAAGGGCGAATACAAAAAAAACTTAAATTTTTATTCAATAACCGAATCAAGTAATAAATTTAAGTAAGGCAATAAAAGCTTAAGTAATATTTTGAAATGATTCATTAATGACTTAAATCTTTAATGGAAAATAAATGATGTAAGTGATTAATATTTATATAAATAAATGAACGGAAAAGTAAATGAGGGGAAAAAACCAGTAGAATAAACTGAAGTAAATTTAAATTAGAATTTTAATTATTTTAGTGGAATAAAATTTTAACTATTTTATAATTGGAACTTCTAAAAAGATATGAAAATAAGAAATGGTAACTATTGAACACTTATTTACTAAAATGAAATAAGATAAACTTGTGTAACTTACAATTACATTCTTAGGAACATATATATATAACTTACCAGAATATTAAAAGTTGTAATGATAAGGATATGTAAGGGAATATTGTACAGGAAAAACTTAAATAATGAAAGTGTTCAATGAAATTTACTTTTATAAATAAGAAATTTGATATGAAAATAGTTATAAACCTGAGTTGTAATTGTAATGCTACTAAATAAAATGAAATAGAAAGTGAATATTGTAAGCAAAGAATTATGAACTTAAGTTAATGTTTGAAGCTATTGATAATTAAAGTAAATAAAAAATGAATACTATATTAAATTTGATGATTATAACTTCAGAAATGGTTGATTACTTTGATCCCTTGTGATGATAGTATGATTATTTGCAAAAAATTGTTGTTATGTTGTATTGATTATTATAAACAATTGAATGGAAATAACTTATATAGGAAATGAATATGAAGTAGTGAGAAGAAATTTTCATTAAATGAATAAATGAACCGAATTTTGTAAGTAATGAATGAAAATAAGTGAAAATAAGTACTGAATGAATAAATGTGAATTTATTTACAAAGAAATCTATATGGTATTTTAAGAATTGATTTTCATATGTTTAAATAATTATATATGAGTAACATATGTAAGGAAATGTAAATAACATATGTGAATAAATTAGTGTAAATAAATCGAATTAAGTGCTGAATGAATAAATAGGAATAAATCTTTTGTAAGAAGTAAATGCAAAATTAAAGGAAGTAATCATTAAATGAAGAAAAATGAACAACAAATCTTGTGAAAAGAAACTAATAAGAACAAAACCTGAATAATGTTTGGAATTTGATGTTTGTTTGGTTTATGGGTTCTTTGGGTAAAGGTACTCTTAATTGTTTGGATGCATGGATAATCTATTGAGTTTTATCTAAGACTGTTGAGTGTATGGTATACTTAGTAGTTATCTATCATTCTGTAGAATTAAAGTGTCTAAATCCGAACAAAAAAACTAGTAGTTTTGGTTGGATAATTGATTTGCTTTGATTTCATGTGATAATTGTATATCATTGGTTGAAAGAGATTGTTGTTATGTTATGTTGATTGTCTGTTATTAATTGAAACAATATAAACATTTCACTTTTACATAATTATTAACCTTTTGGATTGTATAAGTGAAATGCAGCTTATGGAAGCAAGTGCTACTGCTTTTGATTCCATAAAATAAACGTTATTTGCCCGACAAATAGGTATGTTGTCGGATTACGGTTTTATAGTGATATTGCATTATTTTTCCCGTGGTTGGGATATATTATTTTGAAAATATATGATATATTTTGATATTATGATTTCTCCAGAGCTTCTCCGTGCAAAAAAGACTCTATCGAAATTTTTTTTGTGAAATGTTTTCCAAATTTTGTTAATTTGAATATAAAAGGATTTAATTGTTATAAATTAATATATTTTATTTAAATTATTTATTATGTAAATAAATTATTTATAGATTTAATATTTTGAATAAGATATTGAATATTTAATTTCTTCTTTTCCCTTCTTTTTTCTTTTCAGGGACGAAAAGTTTTGAGTGGGGGAGAGTGTAACGACCCGTAAATTTTCGATAACTAAATTTGTTAATTTAGTAGATTTTGGTAATTTAATATTGAGAGAAATATGAATTTGTGATGTATTAATAAAATAATAACTAAAAATGAATGGTAACAATGTCAATTAAAGTAAATTATTAATAACTTGAAAGGAATTCCAACTAATTGAATTTATATAAATGTTATAACTTGGTTATAAGCTTAATATAAGAAAACCAATGTAAATATTTAATTAATTAATGAATTAGTATATAATAAATTGAAACTGAATAAAAATTAGTGTTAGGTAATAAATTGTAACTTCTGTTTGTGAATAATTAATTCATAAGTGTAAATAAAAGTTGTGGTAATGTTTGTTATAAGTTGCCTGTTTAGTTGGTCTATTAAATTAAAATGGAAAATCAATTAGAATTAACTGAAATTTAATGTTTCATTTATGAAATGAAGAAAATAACTAAGATGTTTGAATATAATAAAATGAATGGAAATGCTAATTTTATTCATAAGGTAATAATTGATGTAATAAAAAGAGCGGAACCAAGATAAAATAATTAATTGGGATTTAAATTACAATTAATGTGTAAAATTGACAAAATTTCAATATAATTGAAATATAGTTGTTGATACAAATAAAGATGGAAATTTGAGTATATTAATGAAATGAAATGTAAAACATATGTTAACTTTTGTCATTAGAATAATAATTGAAATGAGTTTAAAGATTGAAACCAAATAAAAACGATTATTGAAATTAAATTACAATTAAATTAGATCTAATTATAAGTTGAAATTGAATACTGCAATCAATGAATTTTTAAACATTGAATTGATATGTAGAACTATTTTAAATTATTGTAAAGGTCCTGGTAATCAAGATTTATGAAATTTGTTGATTATTAAATTTGAATTGGAAAAGTGATTTAATTAATTTAATATTAATTTGTTTAATTAACTTGGAATATAGCCATTTTGGCAACTGTCTCGAATTCCGACGAAACCAGTTTCATCGGATCCGTAATAGTGAATTACTGTAAGATTTCAAGTTTCGCAGCAATCGGATTTGTCGTTTGATTGTACGGACTCGAAACGCCTAGAAATCAATTAAGTTGAAATCAAATTGAAATAAACTGATTTTAACATAACTTCTTCATATGATGGAATTAGGATTTGAAACCTGTTCCATTGAGTTTAAAATTATCAAAAACATCTATTTTGATATATGGGATAACCCATTTTCGTTCCGTAGACATAACGGGCTTTTCAGGTCGGTTATCGCTCAAAACCCAAATCAAACCTGATCCGTTCTTTCTATTTCTGACCTACCTATAAATAGCTCGTTATAAACCCTAATTTTCTCAACTCAGTTTTTCTATACGTACAATTCATTCTGTTTCTAACTCTCCAATGGCAGATAAACAAAACCCTAAATTCTCAATTGCAAATTCAATTTCAAATCCAAAAAATTTCAAACTCCTCAAAAAAATTCGAAAAAATATATATCGAACATCTCATCGATACGAGTCCGCGTCTGGTATCTTATTTTGTAATCAATGATCGAGTCAACCGGAAAGCATGGTCAAAGCCATGAAATTTCGAAACCCTAATCTGGGGCTTTTCGATTTAAGCTTCAGTCGGGGAAATCGAGAAGTGTGTATCGAAGAACTTGTCAGGGTGAGTTGATTGATGGTTTTTTGATGACCGAAAAGCACCTAAGGCAGGCAGAATTAGATGATTAGGGTTTTGAAAGGGCTCGGTGGTGTGGCGGATTCATGCCATCGGAGGCGTCAGCCTTCTGGCCATGGATGCGGCTGAGCAAGGAGGGATCGACGGAGGTGGTGTCGAAGCCTATAACGTCATATCGGGGGAGGAATTCTTGGTCAAAGTTGCGGCTAAAGGGGAGGAACGGGTCATGTTCGAGCATGTTCGTAGGGTAGCTCATAGGCTGTTATGATGGCTTTTGATAGGAGGGTAATTCTCTTGTTATTAATATATTTATTTTATCCAAATTTGAATTTTAAAATCGTTCTAACGCTAATAACTTTTGCGTATGAACTCGGATTTGGGCGCGGTTTGTTTCATTGGGATCTTATTGAAATTCCGGACATTTTGATGCCAGTTTGGATGAATTCTAAGAATGTTTGAATTTTGGGCTTAAATTGATTTAAATTCAAAGATGAGTGTTTTAACCCGCTCACAACTTCTAAAATTTCTTACATTTGCTAAATTAAATTTATGATGTGATAGAAATTTATTTATGGCTGTTTGGTATATTTTAAATCGTCATCTCAGTTAATTTGAATTTATTTGAGCTAAATCATTATTTAATTTATTTTTGAATATAAATTGCCAGTTAAATACCCGTTATTGATTATCAGTTCTATATTGATATTTATTGATTGGTTTGGATGATTATTGTGATGGATGTTTGATTGTTGATATTGGATGAATGCATGTTTTATTTTATATCATTATAATACTGCGAGTTCACTATAGGTTGAAATGATACATAGCCGAACGATCTTATAGATTAGGGGAAAATTGTTATGGGTTGAAATGATAAACCCGAATGGTTTTCATTGATTTGAAAATGTTGACTTTGGTACTGGTTGAAATGATATAGACCCATATAATTTCTTGAATTTGGATTCTATTTGGGACCGAACTATTTGAAGGGTTTAAGTTGATTCAAACTTCGGATTTGTTTTAAGTAGATGATTAAAATTGATATTTCGAATTATTTGTAACCTTTTTAATAAATATATTCACATTGTACGCTTGATAGGAGATGGAAATCCCGTAACATTCTCCGAAGCCACTGCATTCATATTTTATTAATTTGACTTACATAAGATCTTTTAATTCTGACTCGAGCATTTTGTTTTTATTATGCTTGGGTCAGTCTGAGCTTTTTCAGTGTATTGAAGACCATTTTATTTTCTGGAGGACGAAGACGAAGATTCAATATATTATTGCTATTTATTATTCCACCACATTCTGCGTTTCCGCTGCATTATTTGTTTATTTATGATGTATGTATAACTCTGATTTGAATTTATAAAAGTGTAATCAAATGTTATTTGTAAAACAGCTTCATGAACTTTTTATTTAATTATTATATTTTTTGTTTCGCTGCGGGATTCTGTGTTTTGTTTTCTTTCATTTTCCTTCTTCTTATTTACCTCATTAATAATCCTCCATTTTGAATGGTTTGAGTATTACATGTGTGGTTTATTGTCGATTTGAACCGTCCAAAAAGGTGGGTCGTTATACTTTACCTTAAGCCTCACATTCGAAAATGATTTAAACAGGGTATGCCATAAGGCTATGTGGTTCGCAACCATTAGGTTATAGTCATCACCTTTCTAGATTGCCCTCTATATTCTGTGTTTTGTTGTGTATGTTGTAGCCACAGATAGGTCGGGAATGACCAGGTTGCTACCATATTTGGTTCTATCCACCATCAGATGGATCTGCGGGTAGGCCAGTCTTGCCAGATCTAGAGGTTTTAAAATTGTTAATCCTCGGTATACTCCTCTAGATATATACTGTACAAGAGGTAGTCCCTTACCTGCCATTGTATGTAATCTATTACCCAATACGAGCCTTACAGTTATAATTGTAAACCTATTATGTTGGAACTTAATCAGTGCAACAATTTCGGCTATAACTAATATGTATTTGTATCCTAGACACTATTACGAAATCAAAGGATTTGATATGAAATGTTTTGGTTACTGTAAGGTAAAAATCCATTTGTGTTTACTTGCGGTGTGGTCTTATAAGATACCTTTATTTTTAAAAAGTTTTTATAACATTAAAATCCAATTGAGATGTATTTTCTCACACTGGTTTAACAGACTGATTCGGGCGTTATTCCCTTTCAAATGCTTGGGTCAGATCAAGTATATTTACTGATTTAGTTCGGATGCTTTGGAGCTTCTAAAGACAAGCAGGAGGACTTCAAGTCATATTCAAGTATATGTTTATTTTTTGCTTCATTGGTTATTTAAATTATTAGCATTTCTAAGGATGGGTTGTTATAACTGTCCAGGTTGATGATTAGTGAGTTCTTTTTCTACTCGGATGGATGTATGTATATTATAGTTTCTCTTTTGTAAAGATCATTGATATTTTATTATACGTTGTTCTGCTGCATTTATGAGATTCTACGTTGTTTGGTTTTCTTTCCCTCTTCTGTGTTCTCTTCTTTCTTCTTTCTTTCCCCCAACAATTTTCCTTTCCATCCAATTCGAATTGGACACGTGTGGTTTGTTTTCATTCTGAAATGTGCGACATTGTGGGTCGTTACAGTTGGTATCATAGCTTAGCTTAAGCTTTGGCGGGGTACTCATTATAAATAAGGTCAATAGCATCCTACAATGAGTATAAGTGTATACACACACAGATATATATATATGTATGTATGTATATAATCTTGTATTTGTTAGTAATATATAAATGTTTTATATTCTATTGGTAGATCTGTTGAGTGGCTTATGGATTTCGGTCAATACGAGTAATTAACGTTATTGATAGTGATCTTTAAACACTTGAACATAGCAATTTGACATAGTATTGTTTTGAAATTGGGTAAATGAGATAATTTTACCTTGATTATATTTTATGCATAAAGAAATAATTTTTTAGAAATTATTATAGTTATATATGGTATGTTGGTTGGATTTAAGGTACAATGTTAATAAAAGTTGTTTATTATAATCTAAACAAAGATAAACATTTGCAAAATGAGTTATATAAGAAAGTGAATTTATAGACATGAATTATAAAGTATTGATTATAATTAAAATAATCAATGTTTGTGAAATGATATTATATAAGAAGTGAAACTATATAAGAATGATTTATAAATGTGATTTATAAATAAATAAAAAGAAAATGAAATTGTGTAAGTATATTTATAAATATGGATTATAAATAAAAATAGATTTAAAATAAGAAATTGAGAATTTAAACTCGTTATTTTGAAATTTGTTATTCAAAGGTTTTGGAAGAAATAATAATAGTATTATTTTGAAAATATTATGATTAGAAAAATTTAAAATGGAATGTAAAAAAGATAAGAAAACACTGAACTCGCATCCGTCATTGGAAAATAATTCGGATGATGACTGCAACATCATCGGTATTCATTTTCGAGTTTCTAAGTGACGGATTGCTACTATAGTGATTTGCTATAATAGTTTATTTTGGTAAAATAAAGTTTGTTTGGCAAGCAAAGATTGTTTTAGAATTCAAAAGTATGATTAATATATAAAGGAGTTATGTATATATTATGATTTCAAAACCGGGTGTTTAAATTCTAAAATTTTTCATTCAAGTGTTTTGTGAAAATATGAGACGGTAAGTTTTTGTAACTTATAATTTTGAAAAAATGGTATAGATAAGAAAAGAGAATATGAAATTGAGCTATGAAACGAAATTTAACTTAAGTAAAGTTAAATGAAATGAATTAATGAAATGAACTAATGAAATGAATGTGAACTTAAGTTTCAAAATGATAAAAAAATTACCGTGTTGTATAAAATGTTTATAATAAACGTAAGTAATGATTTTATGGAATGGTTCCTAAGTGGTATCAGTATTAAAAGAAATATACTAAGAATAAAATGAATGTGGATATAAAGAATTTGGTATAGTTAAGAAACCAATTGAAATAAATACGTAATTGTACTTAAATCATTTCATTCGCATAATTGTTTAATCCAGATTCGAGTACACGATTTCAAGGTGATTTACATCGGTCTGACTAGGATTTTTCACTCGATCCTTGATGGAAAACTCTAGATATAGATTTTTGATTTGATTCTAAAATTCTCTACCATAGTATATGGCCTTACAAGGAGAAAGATGGTTTCTAATCAAGGAACCAGATCAGAGTCCGCGCTAGAGTAGTCGATTGGACAATACTAGTTTAGAAGTGAAATTGTGTGATCAAGCAAGAGATCAGATTTGATATTACGTATGGATGGTTTATGTACATCGTACGGGCGTAAATAAATAAAATATTGACATTGGAAAATGCAAAATGATATGGTTGTTATATTAGTCTATATTATATAGTGATTTTACTTTTCATATACTTGTTTTCATTTGTTGCTAAGTGTTTAGTAGGTACAGATGGTGTACGCTACACATTTGGAGTTCGCTTTCATATTATATTGATTGTATATGCTTGTTAATATTAAAAGAGGTACACATATTGGATTGCATATCATATTTTTATGATTTTCCTTATTGGATGCCTCATCCTTGAGATGAGATGTGTATTATGTGATTATATATATATATATATATATATATTGTAAATAATTTTCCAATCGAGCCGCGTAAAAGAAAAGATGGCGAAATTTTTCATAAATTTAAGGCGTTAGAATTTTTTTGAGAATTTTGAGAAATTTTGATAAATAAAATTTGATTTTTTTGTTATAACTTGCAATAATATTAGATGGTATTGATTAATGAATTTAAAGACTAAGAAAATTTTAAAATCTATTTCAGCTAATTGATTTCAGAAAATAATGGGTTTTGTGGCATTTTTCTTACCTTGTCGATTTTGATGAGGAAATCTTTTAAGGAGGAAAGTCTAAAATGATCCAAGATTCCAGTCATTTGAATTTAAAAATATTTCTTCGATTTTAAATATTGAGAAGTTAATGTTATAAGTCAACAACTTAAATTTCAAAAACAGCGATTTGTTTGATAATGTGAATTGTTAAATTTAATAATTAGAATTGTTCAAATAATTGAATCTAGAATTTAATTTGAATAAATGGATTTTAGGAGATTGTTTAAATTCAATTTTAAATAATAAATGGTTAGTGTAAACTTTAATTTATAATTTAAAATGATCAGAATGATTTAAATAATGATTCGTTTTCAAATAACGTGTGAAATAGCCTTCCGGGGCATTATCTTGTATTTTTATGAAACTAGTGCCATTGGATCCGCAAAAGTGAATTATGGTATGTTAATGAATTCATGGAGATCGGACGTAACATTTAGTCGTGCGAGCTCAAAAAACGTAGAAATTAATTAAAGGAATTTAATTTAATATAATTTGATTTTGAAAGTTAACTTCTTTATATGATGGAATTAGGCCCAAATGCTAGTTTCATTGTATTTGGAATGAGGGTATTTAGTAGAGAACACCAGGTGATACACCTCGCTTTGGAGCATGAATAATGTTTGAAAAATAATGTACATAAGGACCCAAGCCTATTCTTTTTGCTCAAAACCTAATTATATTCCCGTAGCCGCTATTTTGTTTTTCCTCTCAGCCAACGACCGAAGTTCGACTGCACCACTAGAGGCTGAGATAGGTGGAGGTGTCAACGTGGAAGTTGCTCGTGAGGGTGAGATGTGAAGGTTGGTCAGTTGGATGATCATGTATGGTAGTGTGGTGGCGGTGAATCTTAGTTAAACGGTACACGTGTTTTTCGTTCATGGAGGAGCTATGAACGGCATTGGGAGGCGGCACCGATGATGTTGGAAGCGCCATGGTCTGGTGGTGTCGTTGGTGTAGTGCGGCGGCTGGTGGTGCACTTTTGCGACGGGAATGATAAGAAAATCACAATTTCTAAATGCGTGATTTGCTTTGGTTCAAAGAAGAAATTAGCGGCTTAACTAGGTTTAATTAAAACTTAATGATGCAATTTATAATGAAATTATACAATTTAATTATAGGATCTTGTATAATCAATATCTAATCCATATTAGGTCCAAATCGAACGCCATCAGTCACGTTGCGCTTGTTACAACGAACACTATGTTACGGAATTGGATTGGATAGATTTGGAGCTAGTTGGTATTTTTTGTAAATTGAACGTCCATCCGATTTTAATCTGTTCCAATGCCTTAGCGACATTCGGAGTTTCAGTGAGTTAAACTCGCCTCTCTGACCCACTTATATTTTATATAAGCATGAATATTTTTATTGATCCTTGTTTGAATGATTTATTGTTTTATCAGTTGGTTTGGATTTATTCCAAGCCTTGGAGCAGGTGACCATTTTATATATACCCGCCTAGTTGTAGATTGCCCTTATTATATGATTATATACTATATGTGTGTAGAGGGATAGGTTGGAGGGATCCAACAGGATGTCTGACCACTATCATTACATTTCATATATATTGTGATATATGATTCGTTGAATGCCATATTTGATGACATGGACATGATTTTGTTCATTTAGTGCTCTAGTAGAACTTGGGCTTATTTTTAGTATTTTGAAATACTATAAAGCGAAGATTTTGATCTAAAAGGAGTTTAAAGTGATTTTGAAATAACAAACGTCTTAATAATTATTCTTGAATTATTAAAAGAAGGGGTTTATTTTAAATAAATAAAAAGTATGATTTTTTGTATTATAAACCGATAGTTTGTGAAATATGTTAAATAGATATTTTTGAGCTATATTATAAAGGTTTTAAAAACTTAATAAATAAGTCCATCTTTTATTTATAAAGAAAATACAGTTTTAAAGAAGATAGAAATAGTTTGAAACAAATATTTCTAAGATGGTTTATATAAAAGATTTACCAAAGTAATATTTTATAATTAAAGCAATAGATTTATAAATAGATTTCTATAAATATTAAAAATAGATTTGTAATTGATATTTGGTAAATTGATTTATAAAGGAATGGATTTATAAATAGAATTTTATAAATGAAGAGATTTTGTAAAGAGAAGTTTTATAAAATTGAATGGAGATCTATAAACATAGTTTTATAAATGTGGAAATGATTTATGTTGAGATTTGAATATGAATTTTTATGTAGGAATATATGCATATTTTAAAAGTTAAAATAATCTTTTATAGGAATGTTTTGAAAGTGATATTTTTTAGATGAAGTGTAATCGTTTTAAAAAGTGATTTAAAATGTACTAAGTATTGAAAACATATATTTCAATATTTTTTTGTTGTATTAAACGTGAAGGCATAGACTATAACATTGTTGTTATAGTAAGTGATTTCCAAATGGAAGTGTTTTATATAGTATACGAGATTTATATAAATATAAATAGTCTAATCCCTATCATATTGCTTTGGGTTATTGTAACGATGTTTTACGCAACATTCGTTTGACCCAATAAAGAATGCTTTGGAAAATATGAAGCTTTCCTTAAATGATTTGTAAATATACATATTACAGATTTAAGTGTATAGAGATATTTTATAAATGTTGAAAACGAAATGGTGTGTGAATATATTTATACCATTGATAAGTATATGGAAATGTTTTTCAAATATCGAGGGATAAAAATGGTTTTGAGAATATATCTTTTGAAAGATATTTTGAGATAAATATTTGAAAAGTGATTTAATTAATAAAAAATTAATTAAACAGGCCTAGTGACTGCTTGTCTGCTAGATTGTATTTTTAGCCATTTCTTGGTTCCTTGACTTGATATCAAAACCGATTAGTCGTGCACTTAGTACAAGGCTAACTGAGTAGGCTTGATTATCGTTTGATGTTAAGAATTTTGATTCGTGTAGGCGGAGTGACTACGATACTTCAATCTACTGAGCTTCCTTCTTTGCTGAAGGATAGCAAGTCGAGAGTTGGAAATGTGATAAGTCTATGAGACTTGGTTTTCTTATGAGCTTGAGGTCCTCTTATCGATTGTTGGTTCGAAGAAACCATGATCGAATTTATCTAAAAACCTCTTCAGACCAATGTATGCGTTCGAAAGTGCAGATTTGATGAAGATGATGATCTTTGAGGACGAAAATCTTTATAATGTAGGGCTGCTTTTCGCTAGCCCCACGATTCCATATTATTTATATATATATGATGGTGGTAGTGCTCTGTTATGAAAATATTTGATGTAAAGACTATTCGCTACTACTCCTACGGTTGATTCCCGACAGGATGTAGTAGGAGAGTGCCTTCGGTTTGTTCTATTCCTAGACAACTTGTATGGACGAGTGTCTGACATTTCATTCCTAAGATACACGTGCATTGGTTTTAACAAACGTACATCCATTGGTAGTATAGGAGGTAACCCCTCTTCTATTAACACCCTTCTCCGAGACGTACGAGCTCAAAGGTTATACTATTGTGGAATTAAACCGTGTGTTATTAGAAATGGAAATGTGGCATTCAAAGTGAAATATGTTCTACGAAAGGTAAACGTTATCTTAAGCTTCACACTCGAAAATGGCTTAAATAGGGTATGCCATGAGGTTATGTGGTCGCAACCATTAGGGTATGACCATCCCCTTTCTAGATTACCCTCTATATTTTGGGTTTTGCTGTGTATGCTATGGCCACAGATAGGTTGGGAACGACCGGGTGATGTCATATTCAGCTTATCCAACACCCGATGGATCTGCGGGTAAGCCGATCTTGCCAGATGGAGAGGTTTCAAAGTTGTTGATCCTCGGTACATTACTCTAGAAATGTACTATACAGAGGAAGTCCCTTACATGCCATTGCACGGAATCCATTCCCCAATACAAGCCTTTACAGTTTTTGTTGTAAACCTATTATGTTGGAATTTAATTAATGTAACAATTTCAGCCATGATTAATTTATATTTGTATCCTTGACATTACTATGGTGTCAGAGGATTTGATATGAAGTGTTTTAGCATCGTAAGGTAAAAACCCGTCTGTGTTTATGTGCGGCGTGGTCTTGCGAGATACCTTTGTTTTTTAAAAGTTTTTATAATTTTAAAATCCAATTGAGATGTTTTTTCTCACGTTGGTTTACGAGACTAATCCGACGTTATTCCATTTCAATGCTCGTGTCAGACCGATTATATTTATAAATTTGGTTTGGATGCTTTGGAGCTTCCAAAGATGAGTTGGAGGTCTTCAAGTAATATTCACGTATATGTTTATTTTCCACTATATTGGTTATTTAAATTATCAGCATTTGTGAGGATGAGTTGTTATAACTATACAGGCTGATGATCTATGTGTTGTTGTTGTACTATGATGGATGTATGTATATTACAGATTCTCTTTTGTATAGATCACTGATATTATATTATGTGTTGTTCCACTGCGTTGTGAGATTCTGTGTTTTTTGGTTTTCTTTCTCACTTTCTTCTTTCTTTTCTCGAACTATTCGCTTTTCTATTCAATTTGAGTTGGATATGTGTGGTTTATTGTCGGCTTGAAACGTACGGGATTGCAGGTCATTACAGTCATGGATTCTTGCCAACTTATTTGGTAGCTCCATGCGGTGAGCAAGTTTCCCACTCTTTCTAAAATTGGAGAGACTCGACAAATTTTGGTGCTAACTTTTCCGACTTTCCAAATCTAACGACCTTTCTAAGAGGGAAAACTCTGATAAACACCATGTCCCTTACTTCAAACTCTAACTTCTTTCTTTGCATTTCTGTGTAGGATTTCTAGCGATTTTGTGCGACCTTCATTCACTGCCTAATCAATTCTACCTTCTTCTTTTTTGCACGTCAAACACCTAATGGCAAATTCTGCCATCTTCTTCTTCATCCTTGTCTAATAGAAAATTCACTTTATATCCTTATTCATCTTATCTCCTTTGGGATTAATGGTTATCCTTAAATGGTGGTACATTATAGATAAAATTTATTCCTAGTTATTAACATAATTTCCTCATTAACTTCCAGTCTTACCTACAGTTTATCGCTAGTTAGTGTCCTTATGAAATTTCCCTATTTACACTATTCTTCCGTATATATATTTATCTGGTGGTCTAATCCTATCCATAAAATCAACCCAATGATAAAACATGAACATATCTTGTACCATATCATATGCTTTTCCAATAACCTAAGGGAGACAGATAGTGATAATAATCCTAAAAACTCTAAAAGAAAATTTTGCTAGAAGTCGTAATTTATCATTAACTTGTGTTAATGATGTTGGGGCCCTAATACTCCTTACTAAGTTAAGATGAACATTCCAAGTATGTCATTCCACTTAATTCTCCATATACTTAATTGTTCTTCTTGGTTTCTAATAAATGAGGTTCATCTATTACTTCAGTTAATATATCCATAATAATCGATCATTAATGTCCAAGTTGGACCATCTCTAATCCATCCTCATTTAAACCCCTTTATCTTTTTATCAATTTCATAATCCATATATTATACCAATTCAATGCCTCCATAAATGCCATATTAAATCCCTTAACCAGTCCTCATTTAATTCCTTTCATTAATTATAAATTTATTCTTCATTAAATTTATAACTAATGCCCATAAATCCTAATCTATTAATTACTAACTAATACGTATATAGTGGTAAATTACGCTATTTACATATTTTTAATTTTGTACCTTAAGCGCGGTTATACATGTATCTATATATTTGTTTCTAAACTAGAAAATTCCTTTCCACATTTATGTTTATCAGAGCTATTCTACCAAAAGAATTACCGTCATAATTTTCCATAAATTAACCAAAGTGAGATTTTTGCTTCATTTGAAATTATAAGATTATTTATATTCTTTTATTAAAATAGACAGTGTAAACTATGGAAAATAATATCCATATTTTACACTTCTCTTTTCCTTTTTGATATATCCTTTGTTAATTCAAATGACACGCTTTTATACATACTTTGGGGTTGGATAATTTATGGAATTTACACAAAACTCGCTTAAAATAAATTAAAACATGGAAATTCACATTCTAAGTCAACCAAGGCAACTTAATTTACAACCCAATTATTGATTCAGAATATCTATGCAACTTTACCAATATTCTACAATCAAAATTTAGGACTAATTTCAAATATCCAAATCCGGTTGTACATACTATTCTTGTTTTATTCATATCTTAAAATCTTTACCATGTCTTACCTAGGTAGTAATCCCTATCTACTCCATAAATATTTTGATTTAGTCCTTACCCTTTTTAAACTAAAATTTCACAATTATAAAGTACCTTATCTGAAACCTTTATATTTAAAAATATAAACTTGAAAACCCTTTTTGCCAGTTTCAAAAATTGCTTAATTCCATAAAGAAGCAAAATAAGTTCCCTTCTCTAAAACCTTATATAGCATACAAAATAATTTTCAATAAATTGTTTTCATACAATTAAACTTATTACATTAAATTCGAAATTAGCATTTATTACTCCATGAAATTATGACTATACTTATGAAAAGTTCATTCACAACCACTTTAAAGATACATTATTATTATTAATTTCCAATATAACTCCTTTTAAATCTACAACAAAGATTATAGCTTCAATAACATTTCAAAATAACAGATTTTCCTTCATTAGACACTCATTATTCATAAATATTTCTAATTATAAGACAATTATTTTAGTAGACTTCAAACCACATCACATGCATTCCAAATTTCTAATTTCAAGTTGTAATATTATCCCAAAGATATACATTAACATCTATTGCCTTGATTACTCAAAATGTACTGTCACTTAACTAAATACTTTTTATAATTTTGTTAAACTTCTATAATCTTTCGCAATCCCTATTTATTCCTTTTCCATTACCATTGTAAATTCAGTAATATTTTATTCTTATTCAAATAAATACAAAATGTATATACAAAATTCTCGTCATCACATAATTTTTTTTCCTTATAACACATTCATAAAATTATCCCAAATCATTTATCAATTATCATCATTTATTTCCATCCAATTATAAAAAAATTCAAAAACATCTATTGTAACCTTAAAGAATGAAAAGTGGGGTGGACTAGGATAACTTCTATCCTATTAATTTATTACTAGGTAACTGATCCCATTTTATATAAATTCTGAATGCTATTTCTATCCACATCACACCATATTGCCTCTATATATATTTTCCTAGCTAATTGGCTCCTACTTGAGTTGTTACTCTTTATATTTTCCTTATACAGAAATGTTTTTCCTATACTAGTTATCCTTATCCTTCTATTCCCTATTCTTTAATTTAATTAACTTCCATTTCCATTTATTCCCCTCTTTTAGAAAAAACTTAAAAAAAAAGAAACTTCTGAATTTATGACATAGAAGAAAAATCATCAAGTCCAACCTGCGCTCTATTTTACATTTATTTTAAAAACGAAGAATCTCTTTCTCCAAAAATCAAAAACTTTTAACTCAACCGCTTTTAAACTAAAATTTCAAAAGTAAAAATCCTTTTACCAGAAACCTTTTAATTAGAGACTTTTGAATCGACAAAAATTTTAAATTATGAGTTTCCAAATTTCCTTACTTTTTCAAAATAACAACTTCACAATAAATCATTTGAAAAACTTTTTCCGAACATTTCAAAGAACTTTCCAAAAATATTTTATCAATTTTTTTCATAGGGTTGGATTTAGAAGTTGACTGTAATTGTCCTTTGTTTCTTTCCTACTCAATCTATACAAAAATTTGATTATCTCCTTGTGGTGATTAATGTACACCTTCTTGCGGGAACTTGCTCCACTGCATCTTGCTTTACTTCAATCATTCCTTACTTTCGGATGTTTACAACACATAAGTTCTTATCTCCCAACTATTTTTATGTATTGGGCTAGGCCTGCTAATTTTTTTCTATATAATTAAGGCTATATAATTAACCATGATGATGATTATACTCCCTTATAATATTTAATTACTACCTGCTATGTCAATTGTTTGTAATAAATGATTATTATTCTAATGGACAATCTTAATGACATCAATTTATTCATTTAAATTTTACCTATTATGTCTTCTATATCTTTCCATGATTATCTAATAATCTCTTTAATTTGTCCATTTATATTCTTATTAAATTTTTGTAACTCCCTATTTATTGCACATTTATTGCTTTATTAACTTCACAGTTATAATCTTTTCTACATCTCTTAAGATAGTATTATATGTTGAAGTGATTTGCCTAATGTTTTCGCATATGTTTGAAATAAGTATATATATTTTTATATATAGTAAGATATTTGGAAAACATTTTCAGAAACAATAAGTATACCTCTCATACGTGTACGTAGCCCCATTGATCGGGTAACTTTACTCTAATACCAAATGTAAAAACCCACCTTGAAATGAACCTAAATTTCGATCCGGAAAAGGCTCATGGAAATTTAGACCCATTCCAAAGTTTGTTGTTGGTTGGTATAAAGAACAATACAGACTTGTTTATCTACACATTCAGAACTCATAGCGGAAAGATAAAATATGATAACAGAGATAATATCCATTTCATTTATGATTCAAATGTCATAAAATCCATAACACAAAACCAATAACAACTATCGCATATATGCCGTACAACATTTTCAAAATATAGCATTGTTTTTCAATGGGCACATCAGAAAATTACATGAATAGAGAAATTGGTAACTACCACAAGTTTCCTCCTCGCCTCTGCCTTCAGCATCGTCTTTCCTAACCTATTGTAATGAGAAGGGAGTTGGAACGACATATGTCTGGTGAATAAAATTCTCGAGCCATGCTATAATAGTACTTGGGCAGTATAATTTAAATAGGAATATGTCTTTCATATATTGGCATTATTCTATATCTTTCCAACTTTAAGCCCTAAGGTTTTCCTAATTCCAATTCCGTAACTGTTATTCTTACAACCTAATAACCTATATCTATCGCCAGTAATGTCCTATCAATGTAAGAGATAATACACAAACTACTTAATACATTTTAGCAGGAATTAGGCAGACTTTGACCATTTAACACCTTATTAAAGCAGGTCGCCTATCATTTAATACTTACCCCAAGGCAAACTCCTTACTGGTACTTATCTAGCTAACATTGTTGTAACGACCTTAATTTTAACTAAAATTATTTAGGATATTTAATTAGATAAATTAAATGAAATAATGTAAATGGTTAAGGGATTGAGATTTGTATAGTTAGAAGGTAGTCATGCCTAATTAACTAATGAACTAAAAGAGAACCAAAATGAAATAGGTAAGGGTAATAAGTTAAGGAGAAAATAGGAATAGGTTATATTCTTATACCCTAAACCCTCATGACACTTTCATTTTCCACGTTCACAAACAATGATTAAACTTATGTAAAGCCGATCACCGCTAGAAGAAGATAAAGAGGGAGATAAGCAAGAATCAAAAGGAAGAAACTTAATCAAATTCATTCAAGAGAAAATCTCAAACTCCTTAATAGCAAGGTAAGGTGAATTAAACATTACATCTCATATTTGTTATTTTCGGTTCTAGATTAGATCTGAATATGTTGTCCAAAGTATTATGCCATGTTTTGATTGTTAAATAGATATATATGCTTATATATGAAATTTGTTGTTTCATACAGATTTTATGATAAGTTTTAATTTGAAAATCCTATCAAATGACATCCAAATGCCTTGCAATTTTGATATAAGATCAGAAATAATATTTTGGAGATGGGTTTCAAGTTTCAAATTTTTCTAAATTAATGTGGATTTATTATGAATTTTCTAGTAAATAAAATGGTTAAATTGGGTTTAAATTAATTTTTGTTATTATATGTTAACTTTGGGGTCCTACATTTAAATATGATAGAAAACATATTAAAAGTGATTTATGAGAATTTACAGAGAATTTTTCTAAGTATTTTATTAAAGATATAAAATTATTTAAGGTATGGGACATAAATGTTTTATATGTTTATAAAAGGGGAAGGGGCTATTTGTAAATGTTTTAATCTGTTAACTTTTGAAATTTGGCAGCACTTTTAGAAAAGATTATGTAAAAGAATTGGCAACCAATTACATGTTGACAAACAAGGCTAGTTAGTTGGAAGGAATTTTCTTTAAAAGGTTAAATTTCAGTTTTATAAGATTTTACTACTTTACCACTTATACCAGCCACCTTTCGACCTCATACTACTGCCTCCATCTAAGTCAAAACCAATACATATGGTATCAGCCTTGGTAAGTAGTGGATTGGAGTTAGGCAAAAGGTATGGAGTCGAAACAGGCTTTTGAAGGGGTCGAAGTAGCTTTTGTAAACCTAGAACCATTTCGGTTAAAAATGAAGCTTTCAAAGGAGATAACTTTCGAGTTGGTCGATTGTTTTAGAAAAGAGCTTTCGAAAGAGGTTCCTGCCTTTGTTTAAAAGAATAAGCTTTCAAAGGGGTCGAAACCCCTGCTTCCTCTTTCTACCTTTTAAAGCAATGCCTTTTGTTTTGAACCTTGAAGCCGCTTCTCCATGCTTTCGAAGGGGGTTGGTTTCGACACCATCCACTTTCTTTATTTATGAATAATGCTTTCGAAAGAGATGCTTTCATCCCAGCTCTTTTAAGACTCTTTGGTATATTGAAAGTTGAACCCAAAGGTTTTGAAAAGAATGATTTTAAATGGTTTTGAAACTATTTTCCACAAACTTTTACTTGAACTTAATGCTTTCGAAAGGTTTGTATTAAGTAAAGGATTTTAAAGCTTTCGAAAGGTAACTAATTAAGGTCTCGAAGGGGCGATACCCCAATGTTTTCGGAGGCAAGTTGAAATGTTTTTAAAACAGGATGCCTAAGGTTTTATAAAGCTTTCGAAAGGACACTTTCAATGGTTTCGAAAGGTATATTGAAGGTGATTTCGAAAGGTATGTTTTGGCCTTTTGGCCTAGAGTTCAAGGTAAAGTAGTTAACTTATTTCGAAAGGGGTACTTTCAAAGGTAGAAAGACCTTTGTTTAAAGCTTTTAAACAAAGGTTTCGAAGGTCTTTGTGATAACCCAGAATTTTGGACAATACCAATTTAATAATCTGCATTAAAAAATTAAATTGATTTGATAATCTTTGTTAATAAAATTTGAATTGATTTAGTAATCTTCTTTTAATAAATAATTAATTAGTGAATTTTATCTTTTAAAATTGTTTTCTATTATAATGTATATATTTGTATATATTATAAATAGATAAGCTTTATTATAAATTTAATAAATAAAGTATGTTTTCAAATTCTAATATATTTTGATAATTTGGAAATTTTTATTTAATTTAATATATAACTTTTCAAAGCTATTTAATGAATAACTATATGGTTTTAAATACTTAAGGTAAATGTTTAATTGTTTAAGTTTATTTTAGCTTAAGTTTAAATTTAAATTAATTAACAAAAAGGGTTGTTTTATTTTCTTTTTAAATATAGCTCGATAAATATGATTTGAAATATATAAGTTTAAAACAAAATTTTACATATGATACATTAATTCATTTAAACTAAGATAAGTAATTTATTAATAATGAGATAATTTCCTTTATAAATTTATTTAAAATTAGCAAAATTGATATTTTTAAATAATAATCATAATGTATTTTTTTATAAAAATAAATAGATTTTAATGAAAATAGAATTAGTTATTTTCAAATTTAGTATGTTGTTATAAATATATATATATAATTGACTTTGATTTGATTTTCAAATTTAATTTGAATTTGAATTTGGATTTAATTTTGAAATTCAAAAAAAAGTAGATATTCTAAAATATTTGGATTTAAATTATATGTATAAGTTTTTATTTATATATATAATTGATTTTATTTATATTTTCTTTAAGAAAAAGTATATATAAATTTAGATAAGAAAAAATAAATTAAGTAAAAAGTTTTTATTAACACTTAATAGATAATAAATATAACAAATTACAAGTGTAAATCTCTAAAGGCCTAATGTAACATGTGTTAAAGTAAATATTAATTCAAGATGACAAATGTTACCATATTAGACATGTGTCATTTTTAATTTTTGATTTTTTTCTTTTGTTTTAAATAAATCATAACACATTGCTTCTCAACCTCATCTCTTTTCTATTTTTTTCATAACTTAATAAATCTTCAGCCTATATTCAAATCAAAATAACTCAAAACAAATCTGAAATTCAATCATCTTCCTCAAATCAGATCCTGCAAACATCCTTCTCAAACCAAATGTAAATCAACGGCTGCATTTTTCTTAAAAAACCCGAATTCAATTTTTTAAAATCTGTATTCATCTTCAACCAGAGATCAAAATACCCGTAGCTTCATTTCGAAATATGTAATTCATTGCCTCAAACCAGAATAATCAAATTCAAACCTGTAATTCATTTTATTAAAGCCCGAACTTCTTCAAATCTGAGATGAAGATCATCAAGCCTGCATCCTTCAAACCTGAGTTTTATCAAAGCAAGTTTAAAATCAAGTCTTAAATCATCTTCAACAAGTTTCAATAGCATGTAGTTTTTAAATCAAAAACAAAGGAGCTACTTAAGTTTTAAAGGCAAAGGCATATTCCAGTTTAAAGTTTTCAAAGCAAAAAAGGGCTCTGTTTTCAAAAATTAAATCAAGCTCTTTGTCCAATTTCTTTTAGGTGAGTAACAATCGTTTTTAAAAATGTTAAGCAGAAATCTGGTTGCATGTTAACCTCTGAAATGAATATGTTTGTGTGAATTTATATAAGAACATTTTCTGTATGAATGTATAATGTGTGCACACCTATTGTTTCTGTGATATTACCGTTCTTTGTTTTCATGCTCAAATTTTAATCAAAATTCATTATCTTCTTATCTGATCTCTGTTAAGGCTTAGATTCTTAGCAAAACTTGTTTGTTTCATCATAAAAAAAATTTACAAGTTTATTTATGTTAAAATAAATTTGAAATTTATCTGGAAACCTGGTTGAACAGGAAAGTTTAAAGTTATGTTAAAATTCAAACATTCTAAATCGTTGATTCAGTAACATAATCAGAATCCCTAAACTAAATAATGAATTTTAAGAGTGAAATTACAATTTTTAGTTTTGGATTAAGGGATCAGTTTGAGTTTTATCAGAAATGGTATTTCTGGTAATTTTTGGTGATCTAAGTGGTCGGGGTGGTTGCGATCATCATTGGAGATAGTTGAATGACCAGAGATTGGGGGAAAAATGTCAAGTTAGGGTTCAAGGCACTGTGGCGGCGATGGGAGGTCAATGATGCCTGTAAACCTAGTTTTGGGGTTGATCGGAATTTCATCCTTCACGGCATCTCTGGTGGACCGAGCTCCACCAGATTCTGGGAGATTGTAGCTTGGGTGACGGCGAAGTTATGGCCGGAAGCAATGGTACTCTGGTGAATGGCGATGCGTGGTCGAGATTGTTTTCTGGTGAAGTCTGTAGTTCCAGGTTTAGGCCTAAATGCTCGAATTTGATTTCGAGTACGTATGGGAAATATGCTGGTCGGGTTAGGATTAGGGGATGATCGCCGTTTTGCATGTGCACGGTGCACTCTTGATTTCCTGATGAAGTCTGGGAACAGAGGAGAAGTGGTACTCGAGATTTCTCGAGTCGCATGCTTGTGTTTCCCGAAGCAGTGAGGGGGTTTGCTCGAAGATTTTGAGGAATGGCTCGGGTAGCTATTTTGTTTCAGGTTGTGAGGGTAAAATTTTAAAATGAGTTTTAAAATTTAAAGCAAGGTTTAAACAAAGTTTTAAATCAGTTATTAAGCATGGATTTCAAATTAACTTTTGAATCATAGTTTTGAATAAATTAAGTTTTATAAAATTAAATTGTGTAAACTAGATTGAGGTTTAAAGTATATTTGTAAATAAATTTGATTTCCAAATAAATGTGTAAAACTTTATTTATATAAATTTCTTTTATAAAAGTTCTTTAATATTTGAATAGAAAGATATATAAACCCGTTTAACTTAAATGATTAACTTATTTTTAAAACTTGATTTTTAAATATAAATAAGTAATTTAGTTTAAACATTTATTTATATAAGCTTCTTTATAAATGATAAATATTTCTTTAACATTTGATTTGAAATGGTTTATAAAATTGATTTAAATTTGGTTAAAGTTTAAATTTGTTAATCATTTTGAATTTTAAATTTGAAATGAAATTTAAAATTAAATATAAAGGTAAAATGTTTAAATGCATATGTCGATGAAAAATTAAGTTATTAATAAAAGAATGATTTATCTTTAAAATGATTTAGGTTTCAATGAATAGTGATTAATTTGGTTAATTAATTAATGATTTAGAATTAATTAATTAATAATTATGGATTGTTAGTTAATTAATTAAGGGTAGATTAATGAAGTAATTTAGGGTTAAGTTAATTAATTAAAGATTAATTAATTTGAAAATTAAGGATCATTAATTAGATAAGTATAGTTTATTAATTAATGATTTGAAATTAATTTATCAAGTAATTAAGTTATAGTTAAGCACTTAATTAATGAAGTAATTAAAGATTAATTAATTGGTAATTAAGATTAATTAACTTGTAATTAATGATGATTAATTTAAGTTTAATTACTTAAGAGAAGTAATCAAAGAATTGTTAATAGTTAATGAAGATCATTAACTTGAGATTATTAAATAATTAATTAATGTGATTAATTTAATAATTAGCTAGATTAATTAATTAAGGATAATCATTTATGGAATTGTGAAAGTATAATTACTTAATGAAAGTAATTAAGGAATTAATTACTCATTGTAATTAATTGAGTTTAATGTGATTAGTTTAAGTTAATTAATCAAGTTTAATAATCACTGGATAACTTGTTAAGTATAATTACTTAACGTAATTAAAATGTGTAATTACTTAGTGAAGTAATTAATGGGTAATTACTGGATGTAATTAATTGAAGGGTGATTTATTAATGGAAGTAATTTGAGTTTAATTACTTAGTGTGATTAATCAAGGGATTAATTAAAGATAATTAATTAAGGAGTAATAAATTTATATAATGAAGTAAT
The DNA here is from genome assembly GCA_030765085.1 of Allium cepa. Taxonomy (NCBI): domain Eukaryota; kingdom Viridiplantae; phylum Streptophyta; class Magnoliopsida; order Asparagales; family Amaryllidaceae; genus Allium; species Allium cepa. Next base: position 624,338,341 of record CM060932.1, on the reverse strand, counting down.
TAAGGGTAGTTAATTACTGGATGAGATTAATCAAGAGTGATTAATAAATATGGTTTAATTAAAGATTAATTACTAATGCAATTAATTTAAATAGAGTAATAAATTAAAATGTAATTAGAAATCATTAATTAATATAATTAATAATGTAATTAAGGGTTGATTAATTAAGATTAATTAATAAATGATAAGTGATTATAGAGTAATTAATTAATGTAATTAATTAAGGATTAATGTAATTAATTATAATTAATTAATTAAAGAAGTAATTAAATATTAATTACTGTACTTGGTTAAGAATAATTAATTTGTAAAATTAATTAAAGGCTAATTACTTGAATGTAATTAAAGGATAATTAATCGAGGATGATTAATTAAGATGAATGATTAAATGGTGATTCATTAATTGATTTGCAATTAATTAAGGGTTATGTAAGCAAGATTTATGTGATGAAAGTAATTAATTTAATTTATTTTAAATTAATTAGAGATGCAAGTAATTAATTTAATTCATTTAAATTAATTAGAGATAGTATGATTAATTGATCCTTGCTTATGTATGGATGGATGATATTGATTGCCTTGAATGGTTTGAGATCTCATATATGAGATAAGTAATGTTGTGTGATATGGATGTTTCGGTTGAAGTATGATGATAATGTGAATTTTCTGTTTGTGATGATAGTATGGATTATCTGTTGTGATATATCTATCTGTGTGAATATAGATAATTGAATTGAATTGTTTTAACTTTAAAACAACTTGGATCTAAAAGATGGCGTTTTAGATTTCGATGAGACCAGGATCGGGTTTCCAGATTTGGATATCTAAAAACCACATTGATCCAAATTAACGATAGGTCGTGAATCTCAAGTGAAGATGAATATTCAGAGTGCAAGGGTTATCGTCGTTAACTCTGAGGGTGATTCCAAAATGAGTGTAACGAGATAATGCCTTCGGTTTCGTTCGAACCTGGAATGAACTTGTATGGATTGAAGCTTTCAGAACATCGTTAGGTGGACGATGAGCATTCTAAGATAGATGTGTTCTATAAAGGTAATCGTAGCCTCAAGCCTCATCAACCGGGAATGGCTAAAACAGGGAGGTGCAGCAAGGCTAAGTGGATCGCGCTCAAGTAGGACAAGATTTTCCCCTGTCTAGAGGTCCTTTTTTATTCGGCTTAGTGGGAAGTTGGATATGCGCACCAACTATGGGGTTGTCTTGTTCGAGACTATCCAGTAAGGGATGGTTCCGGCCTTATGTTGCAGGGGGTTGGGAGTAATCCTCGATACAGTGATCTAGGCCCCGTACTGTGATGGGCGGTACCCCAGTAGCCCTGCCATTGTATGGAATCCAAACTCCAATAAGTGCCGTATGTTTTAGTTGTGCCCAACTATGTTGGAACGTGAGATGTAAGCATTACATCTATTTCTGTATTTTACTTGAAAACTCTAGGCCCTATTATAATATCATTGGATTTCCTATCAAGTGTTTTGGTTAGCATAAGGTAAAAACTTACCCATGTTTATGTGTGGGAGTCTTACGTGATACCTTTTGTTTTCAAATTTTTTTGAAAGTTAAGCAACTTTAACCTGTTACTCACACCAGACCCATGTCTGACTCGGAGTTTATCTTCTATTTTCTTAAATCTTGGGTACTCAAATTTTTACGAGTAGCAAAGGGATTCAGGTTAGCTTTGATGAATTGTGGAGGAGCAATGGAGTAAGGGGCTTCAGCGTTGTAGATATATAGTGTTCCGTTGTGTTGGTATCTCTGAGTTATCTATTTAAGTTGTGTTTGATGTAATAACTAGACAAGTGTTTATAACTGTCTAGTATGTGTTGTATAAGCTGTGTAACTCTAATAATGGTTGTATGATCACTGCAATCAATGAATTTTTAAACACTGAATTGATATTTAGAACTGGTTTAAATTATTGTAATTGTCTTGGTAATCAAGATTTATGAAATTCGTTGATTATTAAATTTGAATGGGAAAAGTGATATAATTAATTAATACTAATTTATGTAATTAACTTGAAATATAACCATTTTGTCAACTATCTCGGATTTCAACGAAACCAGTTTCATCGGATCTGTAGCAATGAATTAATTTGAGATTTCAAGTTATGTAGCGATCGCACTTGCCGTTTGATCGTACGGACTCGAAACGCCTAGAAATAAATTAAATTGAAATCAATTGAAATTAATTTGAAATAAGCTGATTTTAGCATACTTTCTTCATACGATAGAACTAGGACTTGAAACCTGTTCAATTAAGTTTAAAATTATCAAAAACATCTATTTTGATATATGGGATGATCCATTTCCGATCCGGAGACAGAACGGGCTTTTCGGGTCGGTTATTGCTTAAAACCCAAATCAAATCTGATCCGTTATTTCTATTTCTAACCTACATATAAATAGCTCGTTATAAACTATAATGTTTCTCAACTCAATTTGTTTGTGCGTACAATTCTTTCTATTTCTCACCCTCCAATGGCAGACAAACAAAACCTTAAATTCTCAATTGCAAATTCATTTTCAAATCCAAACAAAATTCAAACCCCTCAAAAAAATTCAATATATATATATATATATATATATATATATCAAACATCTTATCGATACAAGTCTGCGTTTGGTATCTTTTTTAGTAATCGATGCTCGAGTCAACCCAAAAGCATGGCCATAACCATGAAATTTCAAAAAACTAATTTGGGGCTTTTCGATTTATGCTTCAATTAGGGAAATCAAGAAGTGGGTATTAAAGAACTCGTCAGGAGGAGTTGATTGGTGGTTGTTTAATGACCTGAAAGCACCTAAGGTGGTCGGAATTAGGCGATTAGGGTTTTGAAATGGCTCGGTGGCGCGGTGGATTCAGGCCATCGGAGGCGTCGGCTTTCTGGCCATGGACATGGCTGAGCAAGGAGGGGACGACAGAGGTGGTGCTTAAGCCTATGGCGTCGTATCAGGGGAGGAATCCGTGGTCAAAGTTGCGGCTGAAGGGGAGGAACGGGCCATGTTCGAGCGTGTTCGTGGGGTAGATCATAGGTTGTCGTGGCGGCTTCTGATAGGAGGGTAATTCTCTTGTTATTAATTTATTTGTTTCATCCAAATTTGAATTTTAAAATCTTTCTAACGCTAATAACTTTTGCGTACAAACTCGGATTTGGGCATGGTTTGTTTTGTTGGGATCGTATTGAAATTCCGGACATTTTGACGCTGGTTCGGATGAATTCTGAGACTGTTTGAATTTTGGGCTTAAATTGGATTCAAATTCAATTTAAATTTGAAGGTGAGTGTTTTAATCCACTTACAACTTCTAAAATTTCTTATGTTTGTTAAATTAAATTTATGATGTGACAGAAATTCATATATGACTGTTTGGTATATTTTAAATTGTTATCTCAATTAATTTGAATTTATTCGAAATAATTGTTATCTAATTTATTTTTGAATATAAATTGCCTGTTAAATACCTGTTATTGATTATCAATTCTATATTGATATTTATTGATCGATTTGGATGATTATTGTGATGGATGTTTGATTGTTGATGTTGGATGAATGGATGTTGTATTTTATATCTTTATAATACTTCAAGTTCACTGTGTGTTGAAATGATATATACCCGAATGATCTTATAGATTGGGGAAAATTATTATGGGTTGAAATGATAAACCCGAACGGTTTTCATTGATTTGAAAATGTTGTTTTTGATACTGGTTGAGATGATATAGACCCATATAATTTCTTGAATTCGGATTTTATTTGGGACTGAACTATTTGAAGGGTTTAAGTCAATTCAAATTTCGGATTTGTTTTAATTAGATGATTAAGATTGATATTTTGAATTATTTGAAACATTTTAATTAAATATATTCACATTATACACTTGATAGGAGATGGAAATCCCGTAACATCTCTGAAGCCGTTGCATTCATATTTTATTAATTTGACTTACATAAGATCTTTTAGTTATGACTCGAGTGTTTTGTTTTCATTACGCTCGGGTCAGTCTGAGCTTTTTCTGTGTATTGTAGACCATTTTATTTTCTGGAGAACGAAGACGAAGATTCAATATATTATTGCTATTTATTATTCCACCATATTCTGTGTTCCACTGCATTATTTGTTTATTTATGATGTATGTATATCTCTGATTTGAATTTGTAGAAGTGTAATCCAATGTTATTTGTAAAACAGCTTCATGAACTGTTTATTTGGTTATTATATTTTTCAATCTGCTGCGAGATTCTGTGTTTTGTTTTCTTTCCTTTTTATTTTTCTTATTTACTCCATTAACAATCCTTCCTTTTGAATGGTTTGAGTCTGACATGTGGGGTTTATTGTCGATTTGAACCATCTAAAAAGGCGGGTCGTTATAGTTGGTATCAAAGCTTTGGTTTAGACATACCTAAGCCTGTTGCGGTTAACTCATTAGAGATAGGGTAGTAATACCCTAGAATGACTTGTCTGAGTGTATATACGAGAGCGCGTATTTTTTAATGTTATAAAAATGTTTTATATAAGTTTGGAATTGAAATTATTTTTCCTAATATTATATGATATATGAAGGAATAATTTTTTATCACTAATATAGTTATTTGTAATGTGTTTGATATATGAAATGGTAACATTTAATTATTATCATTTATCGTTGATTTGTTGTATTTGGTCAGTTTATAAACATTGGCTTATTATTATTGATTTGAATTAATCGGCTAAACACTAGTTTATAATAATGTATTAAAGAGAATCAAATGAATAATTAGGATATTTTTTCATGAAATTGAAATATTGTTGTGAATTTTGTTGTTTATTGACCGGTAGTTTCAACTATTGAAATAAAATGGAATATTTATATATTTTGGATAATCAGACTTTCTGAATTAATATATGAGTTGAACTTAGAAATTGTGTTGAATTATGCAGTTGAATTTGATAACCTTAATTTGAAAGCAAGCGAAACAATGTTTAAATTGTTATATCTATGTTTAGTAAATGAATAGAATTGTGGTATACATTCTTGGCACGGAATGTAATAATATACAAGAGTGAACTTTAAGCTTGGCATGTTTAAATTAGAATTGTAATTAAGGAAATGTTGTAAATGAGATTAAATTGGAAAAGTATGTTTATAAACTTAATTAACATTTTTGAAATGTATCATAAATAAATTGAAAGGTAAAGGTGAAACTAAATTGGGTAAGCAAATAGGAATTAAAAGTGAAATGATTATAAATAAAGCCATGACTTATAAAGTGTTATGAAACAAATGGATGCGCAATAAATGATTATAAATAAAGTTATGATAACTTTAAACTCTAACAATGTCTTATAAAAAGGAATTAAGCTTTTATAAATTGGTTATAAACTTAAGAAAATTTCTTATGAAATGATTTGCAAATAAACGTAGTATTAAATGAGAAATATTACATGTGAAATGAATGTAATTTAAATTAAATGGAAATATAAGCAATATTATGAGAATGGATATATTAATGTTTTATTTTAAATGGAAAAATTCCGTGAAACAAATATTAAAGTATGAAGTGATATTTGTGTTAACCAATGAGATTAAAAATGAATTTAATATAAATGCAATTGTTATGAAACAAATTGGAATAATTACATAAGTTGTGTGTATATTATTTTATTCGCAAAATTAATTTGATCCAGATTTGAGTACACAAGTTCTATGTGAATCACACCACTTCGTGTTAGGATGTTTCATTCGATTCTTGATGGCGAATATTTGATATGGACTTTTGGTTTGGTTCTAGGATTCTCTACCATAGTATATGGATATGCAAGGAGAATGATGGTTTCTAGTCAAGAAACCATATCGAAGTCCGCATTAGGGAAGTTGAATGGACAATACTAGTTCGAAAGCGAATTGTGTGATCTAGCGAGCGATTGAATGTGATTTTGTGAAATGATGACATATGTACATCTTATGTTCTAATATTATTGATATGCTTTGATGTTGAAAATAAAAGTTGTTAGGTGGGATATCTTTGTAATTTAAATTGGAATTTTCTTCTATGCAAAACTACTATTACTTTAAAACCATTTTTCAAACTATTTTATTTTATTTTTCTTACACAAACTATTTATTTCATTTTATTTACAAAACTATTTTACAAACTATCTTATTTACAAAAACTATCTTACAAAGTATTTTACAAACTATTTTACGAACTATTTTACAAACTATTTTACAAATAATTTATAAACTATTTTATTTACAAACTATTTCACACAACCATTTTTTATACAAAACTATTTCACAAAACGATTTTATATACAAAACTATTCTAAATTCAAAACCTTTTAGAAGGCAAAGATGTTCAATCCCATATGGCTTTTCATACAGCGAAATTGATTTTGAAATTTTTTTGATTCTTGTATAAGGTGGACTTTATACAAGTGCAAGTGATTTTGAAACTGTTGATTTTGGAAGGTATTTGATCTGAAGAGATAAATCTTATATATAACGGAATTTATATAAGAATGATTTGATATATTTGAGATTATTGATTTTGGAAAGTACATTATCTGAAAATGAAATCTTATGTAAAAGGGAATTTATATAAGTGCAATATTTGAAGCTATGATTTTGAAAGGGTACTATGTATGGTATGTTATATTTTGAAGTAAGAGGTATGGTCCGTGAAGAAGGATAGTATGATATGCTTCGACCCAGATGGACTTGGGGAATCCAAGAATGGATTCAACTGATAAACCATAACAGACTTGGGTGAATTAAAAAATGGATTCGAACAGATATGGTTGTTCGGACATAAACTCATGAGTTCCTTGATTTTTTTTCCAGGGTAGATGGTTCTTTAGTTTACCCAATGGAGGCGCTTTCGATCCTGGGATCTGCTGTTTATGAATCTTTAGCAAAGGAAGTGAATCCATTGCATAAATCATTGAATCAGCAGCGTGCCACTGCAGCAGGGGTTGATGGTCCCTTGTTTACAAACTGGCTACGATTTTTTCTAGAATCTGAAAGGTAGAAGGGTCTTCTAGAAAGTTTTGTGTCCATTGCGTAAATATTGGATCAGCAGTGGGCCACTGCTATCGTATTTTCATCATTGGATTTTGAGCAGTACTTCTCATACCTACTTTTTTATATATTTTCACTGGGTGTTGAAACAGGTCTACTAAGTACTTGGAGATTTCTAGTCTTACGCCTGATCAATGTACGACCAGAGCTTGCAAGAACAAGGATAAACTTGTTAAGGCATCGAGTTTTAAAAGTATTTTGATAAAATATTATATAAAAGATATTTTGGTCATTTTTGTCATTTCTAAATACTTCAAAATGTTTAAAATATTTGTTTGTTTATATACAACATGGTTTAATAGTAAATTATTAGTGTTGTAACATTTTAAAAGTTATTAATTAAATAAAATATATTTAAAGTAAATGATTATTGATTTATTAATAATGTTTGAAAAGTATCTCGAGATAAAACTAAATAAATTTATAAATAACGGATTTAATGTTTTCAATAGCTTCTTTGTAAAAATAAGCAATGATGTAAATAATTATTTTCAAATAGTTTACATATATTTATAAAGATGTTATTTAAAATATTTAAATGGTATTTTAAATGGAGCAAGAAATTTTACGAATGCATTTTTGAAAAGTATTAAAGTAATAAAGATGATTGATTTGCAAATAAAGCTTTCAAATGAATATTTCAAGTAAAATTTATATAAGTTTCTTTGAATGTACAAATTAAAGATATTTTTTGAATAGATAGAAATTGATTTGCGAAGTTTATTTATAGTAATATAATTGACAAATAAATTTGAATCTCTATTTTGGAAGTATAGGTTGGAATATTTACTTGATTTCAAAGTACTAATAGTAAATTTATTGGTTCATTTACTGTTTGAATATTTTTAGTAAACCATAATAAATGTTTTTCCATGATTTGAATATTCATTTTAAAACAAGTGTGTAAAATTAATTATGAAGATATGAAATTTTATACTTTGATTTAGAAATTTAATGTAAGATTTGAGTATACTATTAGTTTCAATTTAATAATCTTGAGTTTATACTCGTTTAAAAAATAATGAGTCTAATAGATTTTCGGATTTAAGGAGCTTTATTTTAAAGCTTATTACAATGTTTTGATATAAATTTCTAACATTGTTTTAGACTTTTGAAAAATCTTTACATAGTTCTATGAGGATGTATCAAATATATTTTATATTTTTACTAAGTAAATGAGGTTAAATGTTTTAATTGAAATTTTAGATATATTGAAATATTTCTTTTCTCTTTAAGGGCGAATACAAAAAAAACTTAAATTTTTATTCAATAACCGAATCAAGTAATAAATTTAAGTAAGGCAATAAAAGCTTAAGTAATATTTTGAAATGATTCATTAATGACTTAAATCTTTAATGGAAAATAAATGATGTAAGTGATTAATATTTATATAAATAAATGAACGGAAAAGTAAATGAGGGGAAAAAACCAGTAGAATAAACTGAAGTAAATTTAAATTAGAATTTTAATTATTTTAGTGGAATAAAATTTTAACTATTTTATAATTGGAACTTCTAAAAAGATATGAAAATAAGAAATGGTAACTATTGAACACTTATTTACTAAAATGAAATAAGATAAACTTGTGTAACTTACAATTACATTCTTAGGAACATATATATATAACTTACCAGAATATTAAAAGTTGTAATGATAAGGATATGTAAGGGAATATTGTACAGGAAAAACTTAAATAATGAAAGTGTTCAATGAAATTTACTTTTATAAATAAGAAATTTGATATGAAAATAGTTATAAACCTGAGTTGTAATTGTAATGCTACTAAATAAAATGAAATAGAAAGTGAATATTGTAAGCAAAGAATTATGAACTTAAGTTAATGTTTGAAGCTATTGATAATTAAAGTAAATAAAAAATGAATACTATATTAAATTTGATGATTATAACTTCAGAAATGGTTGATTACTTTGATCCCTTGTGATGATAGTATGATTATTTGCAAAAAATTGTTGTTATGTTGTATTGATTATTATAAACAATTGAATGGAAATAACTTATATAGGAAATGAATATGAAGTAGTGAGAAGAAATTTTCATTAAATGAATAAATGAACCGAATTTTGTAAGTAATGAATGAAAATAAGTGAAAATAAGTACTGAATGAATAAATGTGAATTTATTTACAAAGAAATCTATATGGTATTTTAAGAATTGATTTTCATATGTTTAAATAATTATATATGAGTAACATATGTAAGGAAATGTAAATAACATATGTGAATAAATTAGTGTAAATAAATCGAATTAAGTGCTGAATGAATAAATAGGAATAAATCTTTTGTAAGAAGTAAATGCAAAATTAAAGGAAGTAATCATTAAATGAAGAAAAATGAACAACAAATCTTGTGAAAAGAAACTAATAAGAACAAAACCTGAATAATGTTTGGAATTTGATGTTTGTTTGGTTTATGGGTTCTTTGGGTAAAGGTACTCTTAATTGTTTGGATGCATGGATAATCTATTGAGTTTTATCTAAGACTGTTGAGTGTATGGTATACTTAGTAGTTATCTATCATTCTGTAGAATTAAAGTGTCTAAATCCGAACAAAAAAACTAGTAGTTTTGGTTGGATAATTGATTTGCTTTGATTTCATGTGATAATTGTATATCATTGGTTGAAAGAGATTGTTGTTATGTTATGTTGATTGTCTGTTATTAATTGAAACAATATAAACATTTCACTTTTACATAATTATTAACCTTTTGGATTGTATAAGTGAAATGCAGCTTATGGAAGCAAGTGCTACTGCTTTTGATTCCATAAAATAAACGTTATTTGCCCGACAAATAGGTATGTTGTCGGATTACGGTTTTATAGTGATATTGCATTATTTTTCCCGTGGTTGGGATATATTATTTTGAAAATATATGATATATTTTGATATTATGATTTCTCCAGAGCTTCTCCGTGCAAAAAAGACTCTATCGAAATTTTTTTTGTGAAATGTTTTCCAAATTTTGTTAATTTGAATATAAAAGGATTTAATTGTTATAAATTAATATATTTTATTTAAATTATTTATTATGTAAATAAATTATTTATAGATTTAATATTTTGAATAAGATATTGAATATTTAATTTCTTCTTTTCCCTTCTTTTTTCTTTTCAGGGACGAAAAGTTTTGAGTGGGGGAGAGTGTAACGACCCGTAAATTTTCGATAACTAAATTTGTTAATTTAGTAGATTTTGGTAATTTAATATTGAGAGAAATATGAATTTGTGATGTATTAATAAAATAATAACTAAAAATGAATGGTAACAATGTCAATTAAAGTAAATTATTAATAACTTGAAAGGAATTCCAACTAATTGAATTTATATAAATGTTATAACTTGGTTATAAGCTTAATATAAGAAAACCAATGTAAATATTTAATTAATTAATGAATTAGTATATAATAAATTGAAACTGAATAAAAATTAGTGTTAGGTAATAAATTGTAACTTCTGTTTGTGAATAATTAATTCATAAGTGTAAATAAAAGTTGTGGTAATGTTTGTTATAAGTTGCCTGTTTAGTTGGTCTATTAAATTAAAATGGAAAATCAATTAGAATTAACTGAAATTTAATGTTTCATTTATGAAATGAAGAAAATAACTAAGATGTTTGAATATAATAAAATGAATGGAAATGCTAATTTTATTCATAAGGTAATAATTGATGTAATAAAAAGAGCGGAACCAAGATAAAATAATTAATTGGGATTTAAATTACAATTAATGTGTAAAATTGACAAAATTTCAATATAATTGAAATATAGTTGTTGATACAAATAAAGATGGAAATTTGAGTATATTAATGAAATGAAATGTAAAACATATGTTAACTTTTGTCATTAGAATAATAATTGAAATGAGTTTAAAGATTGAAACCAAATAAAAACGATTATTGAAATTAAATTACAATTAAATTAGATCTAATTATAAGTTGAAATTGAATACTGCAATCAATGAATTTTTAAACATTGAATTGATATGTAGAACTATTTTAAATTATTGTAAAGGTCCTGGTAATCAAGATTTATGAAATTTGTTGATTATTAAATTTGAATTGGAAAAGTGATTTAATTAATTTAATATTAATTTGTTTAATTAACTTGGAATATAGCCATTTTGGCAACTGTCTCGAATTCCGACGAAACCAGTTTCATCGGATCCGTAATAGTGAATTACTGTAAGATTTCAAGTTTCGCAGCAATCGGATTTGTCGTTTGATTGTACGGACTCGAAACGCCTAGAAATCAATTAAGTTGAAATCAAATTGAAATAAACTGATTTTAACATAACTTCTTCATATGATGGAATTAGGATTTGAAACCTGTTCCATTGAGTTTAAAATTATCAAAAACATCTATTTTGATATATGGGATAACCCATTTTCGTTCCGTAGACATAACGGGCTTTTCAGGTCGGTTATCGCTCAAAACCCAAATCAAACCTGATCCGTTCTTTCTATTTCTGACCTACCTATAAATAGCTCGTTATAAACCCTAATTTTCTCAACTCAGTTTTTCTATACGTACAATTCATTCTGTTTCTAACTCTCCAATGGCAGATAAACAAAACCCTAAATTCTCAATTGCAAATTCAATTTCAAATCCAAAAAATTTCAAACTCCTCAAAAAAATTCGAAAAAATATATATCGAACATCTCATCGATACGAGTCCGCGTCTGGTATCTTATTTTGTAATCAATGATCGAGTCAACCGGAAAGCATGGTCAAAGCCATGAAATTTCGAAACCCTAATCTGGGGCTTTTCGATTTAAGCTTCAGTCGGGGAAATCGAGAAGTGTGTATCGAAGAACTTGTCAGGGTGAGTTGATTGATGGTTTTTTGATGACCGAAAAGCACCTAAGGCAGGCAGAATTAGATGATTAGGGTTTTGAAAGGGCTCGGTGGTGTGGCGGATTCATGCCATCGGAGGCGTCAGCCTTCTGGCCATGGATGCGGCTGAGCAAGGAGGGATCGACGGAGGTGGTGTCGAAGCCTATAACGTCATATCGGGGGAGGAATTCTTGGTCAAAGTTGCGGCTAAAGGGGAGGAACGGGTCATGTTCGAGCATGTTCGTAGGGTAGCTCATAGGCTGTTATGATGGCTTTTGATAGGAGGGTAATTCTCTTGTTATTAATATATTTATTTTATCCAAATTTGAATTTTAAAATCGTTCTAACGCTAATAACTTTTGCGTATGAACTCGGATTTGGGCGCGGTTTGTTTCATTGGGATCTTATTGAAATTCCGGACATTTTGATGCCAGTTTGGATGAATTCTAAGAATGTTTGAATTTTGGGCTTAAATTGATTTAAATTCAAAGATGAGTGTTTTAACCCGCTCACAACTTCTAAAATTTCTTACATTTGCTAAATTAAATTTATGATGTGATAGAAATTTATTTATGGCTGTTTGGTATATTTTAAATCGTCATCTCAGTTAATTTGAATTTATTTGAGCTAAATCATTATTTAATTTATTTTTGAATATAAATTGCCAGTTAAATACCCGTTATTGATTATCAGTTCTATATTGATATTTATTGATTGGTTTGGATGATTATTGTGATGGATGTTTGATTGTTGATATTGGATGAATGCATGTTTTATTTTATATCATTATAATACTGCGAGTTCACTATAGGTTGAAATGATACATAGCCGAACGATCTTATAGATTAGGGGAAAATTGTTATGGGTTGAAATGATAAACCCGAATGGTTTTCATTGATTTGAAAATGTTGACTTTGGTACTGGTTGAAATGATATAGACCCATATAATTTCTTGAATTTGGATTCTATTTGGGACCGAACTATTTGAAGGGTTTAAGTTGATTCAAACTTCGGATTTGTTTTAAGTAGATGATTAAAATTGATATTTCGAATTATTTGTAACCTTTTTAATAAATATATTCACATTGTACGCTTGATAGGAGATGGAAATCCCGTAACATTCTCCGAAGCCACTGCATTCATATTTTATTAATTTGACTTACATAAGATCTTTTAATTCTGACTCGAGCATTTTGTTTTTATTATGCTTGGGTCAGTCTGAGCTTTTTCAGTGTATTGAAGACCATTTTATTTTCTGGAGGACGAAGACGAAGATTCAATATATTATTGCTATTTATTATTCCACCACATTCTGCGTTTCCGCTGCATTATTTGTTTATTTATGATGTATGTATAACTCTGATTTGAATTTATAAAAGTGTAATCAAATGTTATTTGTAAAACAGCTTCATGAACTTTTTATTTAATTATTATATTTTTTGTTTCGCTGCGGGATTCTGTGTTTTGTTTTCTTTCATTTTCCTTCTTCTTATTTACCTCATTAATAATCCTCCATTTTGAATGGTTTGAGTATTACATGTGTGGTTTATTGTCGATTTGAACCGTCCAAAAAGGTGGGTCGTTATACTTTACCTTAAGCCTCACATTCGAAAATGATTTAAACAGGGTATGCCATAAGGCTATGTGGTTCGCAACCATTAGGTTATAGTCATCACCTTTCTAGATTGCCCTCTATATTCTGTGTTTTGTTGTGTATGTTGTAGCCACAGATAGGTCGGGAATGACCAGGTTGCTACCATATTTGGTTCTATCCACCATCAGATGGATCTGCGGGTAGGCCAGTCTTGCCAGATCTAGAGGTTTTAAAATTGTTAATCCTCGGTATACTCCTCTAGATATATACTGTACAAGAGGTAGTCCCTTACCTGCCATTGTATGTAATCTATTACCCAATACGAGCCTTACAGTTATAATTGTAAACCTATTATGTTGGAACTTAATCAGTGCAACAATTTCGGCTATAACTAATATGTATTTGTATCCTAGACACTATTACGAAATCAAAGGATTTGATATGAAATGTTTTGGTTACTGTAAGGTAAAAATCCATTTGTGTTTACTTGCGGTGTGGTCTTATAAGATACCTTTATTTTTAAAAAGTTTTTATAACATTAAAATCCAATTGAGATGTATTTTCTCACACTGGTTTAACAGACTGATTCGGGCGTTATTCCCTTTCAAATGCTTGGGTCAGATCAAGTATATTTACTGATTTAGTTCGGATGCTTTGGAGCTTCTAAAGACAAGCAGGAGGACTTCAAGTCATATTCAAGTATATGTTTATTTTTTGCTTCATTGGTTATTTAAATTATTAGCATTTCTAAGGATGGGTTGTTATAACTGTCCAGGTTGATGATTAGTGAGTTCTTTTTCTACTCGGATGGATGTATGTATATTATAGTTTCTCTTTTGTAAAGATCATTGATATTTTATTATACGTTGTTCTGCTGCATTTATGAGATTCTACGTTGTTTGGTTTTCTTTCCCTCTTCTGTGTTCTCTTCTTTCTTCTTTCTTTCCCCCAACAATTTTCCTTTCCATCCAATTCGAATTGGACACGTGTGGTTTGTTTTCATTCTGAAATGTGCGACATTGTGGGTCGTTACAGTTGGTATCATAGCTTAGCTTAAGCTTTGGCGGGGTACTCATTATAAATAAGGTCAATAGCATCCTACAATGAGTATAAGTGTATACACACACAGATATATATATATGTATGTATGTATATAATCTTGTATTTGTTAGTAATATATAAATGTTTTATATTCTATTGGTAGATCTGTTGAGTGGCTTATGGATTTCGGTCAATACGAGTAATTAACGTTATTGATAGTGATCTTTAAACACTTGAACATAGCAATTTGACATAGTATTGTTTTGAAATTGGGTAAATGAGATAATTTTACCTTGATTATATTTTATGCATAAAGAAATAATTTTTTAGAAATTATTATAGTTATATATGGTATGTTGGTTGGATTTAAGGTACAATGTTAATAAAAGTTGTTTATTATAATCTAAACAAAGATAAACATTTGCAAAATGAGTTATATAAGAAAGTGAATTTATAGACATGAATTATAAAGTATTGATTATAATTAAAATAATCAATGTTTGTGAAATGATATTATATAAGAAGTGAAACTATATAAGAATGATTTATAAATGTGATTTATAAATAAATAAAAAGAAAATGAAATTGTGTAAGTATATTTATAAATATGGATTATAAATAAAAATAGATTTAAAATAAGAAATTGAGAATTTAAACTCGTTATTTTGAAATTTGTTATTCAAAGGTTTTGGAAGAAATAATAATAGTATTATTTTGAAAATATTATGATTAGAAAAATTTAAAATGGAATGTAAAAAAGATAAGAAAACACTGAACTCGCATCCGTCATTGGAAAATAATTCGGATGATGACTGCAACATCATCGGTATTCATTTTCGAGTTTCTAAGTGACGGATTGCTACTATAGTGATTTGCTATAATAGTTTATTTTGGTAAAATAAAGTTTGTTTGGCAAGCAAAGATTGTTTTAGAATTCAAAAGTATGATTAATATATAAAGGAGTTATGTATATATTATGATTTCAAAACCGGGTGTTTAAATTCTAAAATTTTTCATTCCAGTGTTTTGTGAAAATATGAGACGGTAAGTTTTTGTAACTTATAATTTTGAAAAAATGGTATAGATAAGAAAAGAGAATATGAAATTGAGCTATGAAACGAAATTTAACTTAAGTAAAGTTAAATGAAATGAATTAATGAAATGAACTAATGAAATGAATGTGAACTTAAGTTTCAAAATGATAAAAAAATTACCGTGTTGTATAAAATGTTTATAATAAACGTAAGTAATGATTTTATGGAATGGTTCCTAAGTGGTATCAGTATTAAAAGAAATATACTAAGAATAAAATGAATGTGGATATAAAGAATTTGGTATAGTTAAGAAACCAATTGAAATAAATACGTAATTGTACTTAAATCATTTCATTCGCATAATTGTTTAATCCAGATTCGAGTACACGATTTCAAGGTGATTTACATCGGTCTGACTAGGATTTTTCACTCGATCCTTGATGGAAAACTCTAGATATAGATTTTTGATTTGATTCTAAAATTCTCTACCATAGTATATGGCCTTACAAGGAGAAAGATGGTTTCTAATCAAGGAACCAGATCAGAGTCCGCGCTAGAGTAGTCGATTGGACAATACTAGTTTAGAAGTGAAATTGTGTGATCAAGCAAGAGATCAGATTTGATATTACGTATGGATGGTTTATGTACATCGTACGGGCGTAAATAAATAAAATATTGACATTGGAAAATGCAAAATGATATGGTTGTTATATTAGTCTATATTATATAGTGATTTTACTTTTCATATACTTGTTTTCATTTGTTGCTAAGTGTTTAGTAGGTACAGATGGTGTACGCTACACATTTGGAGTTCGCTTTCATATTATATTGATTGTATATGCTTGTTAATATTAAAAGAGGTACACATATTGGATTGCATATCATATTTTTATGATTTTCCTTATTGGATGCCTCATCCTTGAGATGAGATGTGTATTATGTGATTATATATATATATATATATATATATATATATATATATATATATATATATATATATATATATATATATATATATATTGTAAATAATTTTCCAATCGAGCCGCGTAAAAGAAAAGATGGCGAAATTTTTCATAAATTTAAGGCGTTAGAATTTTTTTGAGAATTTTGAGAAATTTTGATAAATAAAATTTGATTTTTTTGTTATAACTTGCAATAATATTAGATGGTATTGATTAATGAATTTAAAGACTAAGAAAATTTTAAAATCTATTTCAGCTAATTGATTTCAGAAAATAATGGGTTTTGTGGCATTTTTCTTACCTTGTCGATTTTGATGAGGAAATCTTTTAAGGAGGAAAGTCTAAAATGATCCAAGATTCCAGTCATTTGAATTTAAAAATATTTCTTCGATTTTAAATATTGAGAAGTTAATGTTATAAGTCAACAACTTAAATTTCAAAAACAGCGATTTGTTTGATAATGTGAATTGTTAAATTTAATAATTAGAATTGTTCAAATAATTGAATCTAGAATTTAATTTGAATAAATGGATTTTAGGAGATTGTTTAAATTCAATTTTAAATAATAAATGGTTAGTGTAAACTTTAATTTATAATTTAAAATGATCAGAATGATTTAAATAATGATTCGTTTTCAAATAACGTGTGAAATAGCCTTCCGGGGCATTATCTTGTATTTTTATGAAACTAGTGCCATTGGATCCGCAAAAGTGAATTATGGTATGTTAATGAATTCATGGAGATCGGACGTAACATTTAGTCGTGCGAGCTCAAAAAACGTAGAAATTAATTAAAGGAATTTAATTTAATATAATTTGATTTTGAAAGTTAACTTCTTTATATGATGGAATTAGGCCCAAATGCTAGTTTCATTGTATTTGGAATGAGGGTATTTAGTAGAGAACACCAGGTGATACACCTCGCTTTGGAGCATGAATAATGTTTGAAAAATAATGTACATAAGGACCCAAGCCTATTCTTTTTGCTCAAAACCTAATTATATTCCCGTAGCCGCTATTTTGTTTTTCCTCTCAGCCAACGACCGAAGTTCGACTGCACCACTAGAGGCTGAGATAGGTGGAGGTGTCAACGTGGAAGTTGCTCGTGAGGGTGAGATGTGAAGGTTGGTCAGTTGGATGATCATGTATGGTAGTGTGGTGGCGGTGAATCTTAGTTAAACGGTACACGTGTTTTTCGTTCATGGAGGAGCTATGAACGGCATTGGGAGGCGGCACCGATGATGTTGGAAGCGCCATGGTCTGGTGGTGTCGTTGGTGTAGTGCGGCGGCTGGTGGTGCACTTTTGCGACGGGAATGATAAGAAAATCACAATTTCTAAATGCGTGATTTGCTTTGGTTCAAAGAAGAAATTAGCGGCTTAACTAGGTTTAATTAAAACTTAATGATGCAATTTATAATGAAATTATACAATTTAATTATAGGATCTTGTATAATCAATATCTAATCCATATTAGGTCCAAATCGAACGCCATCAGTCACGTTGCGCTTGTTACAACGAACACTATGTTACGGAATTGGATTGGATAGATTTGGAGCTAGTTGGTATTTTTTGTAAATTGAACGTCCATCCGATTTTAATCTGTTCCAATGCCTTAGCGACATTCGGAGTTTCAGTGAGTTAAACTCGCCTCTCTGACCCACTTATATTTTATATAAGCATGAATATTTTTATTGATCCTTGTTTGAATGATTTATTGTTTTATCAGTTGGTTTGGATTTATTCCAAGCCTTGGAGCAGGTGACCATTTTATATATACCCGCCTAGTTGTAGATTGCCCTTATTATATGATTATATACTATATGTGTGTAGAGGGATAGGTTGGAGGGATCCAACAGGATGTCTGACCACTATCATTACATTTCATATATATTGTGATATATGATTCGTTGAATGCCATATTTGATGACATGGACATGATTTTGTTCATTTAGTGCTCTAGTAGAACTTGGGCTTATTTTTAGTATTTTGAAATACTATAAAGCGAAGATTTTGATCTAAAAGGAGTTTAAAGTGATTTTGAAATAACAAACGTCTTAATAATTATTCTTGAATTATTAAAAGAAGGGGTTTATTTTAAATAAATAAAAAGTATGATTTTTTGTATTATAAACCGATAGTTTGTGAAATATGTTAAATAGATATTTTTGAGCTATATTATAAAGGTTTTAAAAACTTAATAAATAAGTCCATCTTTTATTTATAAAGAAAATACAGTTTTAAAGAAGATAGAAATAGTTTGAAACAAATATTTCTAAGATGGTTTATATAAAAGATTTACCAAAGTAATATTTTATAATTAAAGCAATAGATTTATAAATAGATTTCTATAAATATTAAAAATAGATTTGTAATTGATATTTGGTAAATTGATTTATAAAGGAATGGATTTATAAATAGAATTTTATAAATGAAGAGATTTTGTAAAGAGAAGTTTTATAAAATTGAATGGAGATCTATAAACATAGTTTTATAAATGTGGAAATGATTTATGTTGAGATTTGAATATGAATTTTTATGTAGGAATATATGCATATTTTAAAAGTTAAAATAATCTTTTATAGGAATGTTTTGAAAGTGATATTTTTTAGATGAAGTGTAATCGTTTTAAAAAGTGATTTAAAATGTACTAAGTATTGAAAACATATATTTCAATATTTTTTTGTTGTATTAAACGTGAAGGCATAGACTATAACATTGTTGTTATAGTAAGTGATTTCCAAATGGAAGTGTTTTATATAGTATACGAGATTTATATAAATATAAATAGTCTAATCCCTATCATATTGCTTTGGGTTATTGTAACGATGTTTTACGCAACATTCGTTTGACCCAATAAAGAATGCTTTGGAAAATATGAAGCTTTCCTTAAATGATTTGTAAATATACATATTACAGATTTAAGTGTATAGAGATATTTTATAAATGTTGAAAACGAAATGGTGTGTGAATATATTTATACCATTGATAAGTATATGGAAATGTTTTTCAAATATCGAGGGATAAAAATGGTTTTGAGAATATATCTTTTGAAAGATATTTTGAGATAAATATTTGAAAAGTGATTTAATTAATAAAAAATTAATTAAACAGGCCTAGTGACTGCTTGTCTGCTAGATTGTATTTTTAGCCATTTCTTGGTTCCTTGACTTGATATCAAAACCGATTAGTCGTGCACTTAGTACAAGGCTAACTGAGTAGGCTTGATTATCGTTTGATGTTAAGAATTTTGATTCGTGTAGGCGGAGTGACTACGATACTTCAATCTACTGAGCTTCCTTCTTTGCTGAAGGATAGCAAGTCGAGAGTTGGAAATGTGATAAGTCTATGAGACTTGGTTTTCTTATGAGCTTGAGGTCCTCTTATCGATTGTTGGTTCGAAGAAACCATGATCGAATTTATCTAAAAACCTCTTCAGACCAATGTATGCGTTCGAAAGTGCAGATTTGATGAAGATGATGATCTTTGAGGACGAAAATCTTTATAATGTAGGGCTGCTTTTCGCTAGCCCCACGATTCCATATTATTTATATATATATGATGGTGGTAGTGCTCTGTTATGAAAATATTTGATGTAAAGACTATTCGCTACTACTCCTACGGTTGATTCCCGACAGGATGTAGTAGGAGAGTGCCTTCGGTTTGTTCTATTCCTAGACAACTTGTATGGACGAGTGTCTGACATTTCATTCCTAAGATACACGTGCATTGGTTTTAACAAACGTACATCCATTGGTAGTATAGGAGGTAACCCCTCTTCTATTAACACCCTTCTCCGAGACGTACGAGCTCAAAGGTTATACTATTGTGGAATTAAACCGTGTGTTATTAGAAATGGAAATGTGGCATTCAAAGTGAAATATGTTCTACGAAAGGTAAACGTTATCTTAAGCTTCACACTCGAAAATGGCTTAAATAGGGTATGCCATGAGGTTATGTGGTCGCAACCATTAGGGTATGACCATCCCCTTTCTAGATTACCCTCTATATTTTGGGTTTTGCTGTGTATGCTATGGCCACAGATAGGTTGGGAACGACCGGGTGATGTCATATTCAGCTTATCCAACACCCGATGGATCTGCGGGTAAGCCGATCTTGCCAGATGGAGAGGTTTCAAAGTTGTTGATCCTCGTTACATTACTCTAGAAATGTACTATACAGAGGAAGTCCCTTACATGCCATTGCACGGAATCCATTCCCCAATACAAGCCTTTACAGTTTTTGTTGTAAACCTATTATGTTGGAATTTAATTAATGTAACAATTTCAGCCATGATTAATTTATATTTGTATCCTTGACATTACTATGGTGTCAGAGGATTTGATATGAAGTGTTTTAGCATCGTAAGGTAAAAACCCGTCTGTGTTTATGTGCGGCGTGGTCTTGCGAGATACCTTTGTTTTTTAAAAGTTTTTATAATTTTAAAATCCAATTGAGATGTTTTTTCTCACGTTGGTTTACGAGACTAATCCGACGTTATTCCATTTCAATGCTCGTGTCAGACCGATTATATTTATAAATTTGGTTTGGATGCTTTGGAGCTTCCAAAGATGAGTTGGAGGTCTTCAAGTAATATTCACGTATATGTTTATTTTCCACTATATTGGTTATTTAAATTATCAGCATTTGTGAGGATGAGTTGTTATAACTATACAGGCTGATGATCTATGTGTTGTTGTTGTACTATGATGGATGTATGTATATTACAGATTCTCTTTTGTATAGATCACTGATATTATATTATGTGTTGTTCCACTGCGTTGTGAGATTCTGTGTTTTTTGGTTTTCTTTCTCACTTTCTTCTTTCTTTTCTCGAACTATTCGCTTTTCTATTCAATTTGAGTTGGATATGTGTGGTTTATTGTCGGCTTGAAACGTACGGGATTGCAGGTCATTACAGTCATGGATTCTTGCCAACTTATTTGGTAGCTCCATGCGGTGAGCAAGTTTCCCACTCTTTCTAAAATTGGAGAGACTCGACAAATTTTGGTGCTAACTTTTCCGACTTTCCAAATCTAACGACCTTTCTAAGAGGGAAAACTCTGATAAACACCATGTCCCTTACTTCAAACTCTAACTTCTTTCTTTGCATTTCTGTGTAGGATTTCTAGCGATTTTGTGCGACCTTCATTCACTGCCTAATCAATTCTACCTTCTTCTTTTTTGCACGTCAAACACCTAATGGCAAATTCTGCCATCTTCTTCTTCATCCTTGTCTAATAGAAAATTCACTTTATATCCTTATTCATCTTATCTCCTTTGGGATTAATGGTTATCCTTAAATGGTGGTACATTATAGATAAAATTTATTCCTAGTTATTAACATAATTTCCTCATTAACTTCCAGTCTTACCTACAGTTTATCGCTAGTTAGTGTCCTTATGAAATTTCCCTATTTACACTATTCTTCCGTATATATATTTATCTGGTGGTCTAATCCTATCCATAAAATCAACCCAATGATAAAACATGAACATATCTTGTACCATATCATATGCTTTTCCAATAACCTAAGGGAGACAGATAGTGATAATAATCCTAAAAACTCTAAAAGAAAATTTTGCTAGAAGTCGTAATTTATCATTAACTTGTGTTAATGATGTTGGGGCCCTAATACTCCTTACTAAGTTAAGATGAACATTCCAAGTATGTCATTCCACTTAATTCTCCATATACTTAATTGTTCTTCTTGGTTTCTAATAAATGAGGTTCATCTATTACTTCAGTTAATATATCCATAATAATCGATCATTAATGTCCAAGTTGGACCATCTCTAATCCATCCTCATTTAAACCCCTTTATCTTTTTATCAATTTCATAATCCATATATTATACCAATTCAATGCCTCCATAAATGCCATATTAAATCCCTTAACCAGTCCTCATTTAATTCCTTTCATTAATTATAAATTTATTCTTCATTAAATTTATAACTAATGCCCATAAATCCTAATCTATTAATTACTAACTAATACGTATATAGTGGTAAATTACGCTATTTACATATTTTTAATTTTGTACCTTAAGCGCGGTTATACATGTATCTATATATTTGTTTCTAAACTAGAAAATTCCTTTCCACATTTATGTTTATCAGAGCTATTCTACCAAAAGAATTACCGTCATAATTTTCCATAAATTAACCAAAGTGAGATTTTTGCTTCATTTGAAATTATAAGATTATTTATATTCTTTTATTAAAATAGACAGTGTAAACTATGGAAAATAATATCCATATTTTACACTTCTCTTTTCCTTTTTGATATATCCTTTGTTAATTCAAATGACACGCTTTTATACATACTTTGGGGTTGGATAATTTATGGAATTTACACAAAACTCGCTTAAAATAAATTAAAACATGGAAATTCACATTCTAAGTCAACCAAGGCAACTTAATTTACAACCCAATTATTGATTCAGAATATCTATGCAACTTTACCAATATTCTACAATCAAAATTTAGGACTAATTTCAAATATCCAAATCCGGTTGTACATACTATTCTTGTTTTATTCATATCTTAAAATCTTTACCATGTCTTACCTAGGTAGTAATCCCTATCTACTCCATAAATATTTTGATTTAGTCCTTACCCTTTTTAAACTAAAATTTCACAATTATAAAGTACCTTATCTGAAACCTTTATATTTAAAAATATAAACTTGAAAACCCTTTTTGCCAGTTTCAAAAATTGCTTAATTCCATAAAGAAGCAAAATAAGTTCCCTTCTCTAAAACCTTATATAGCATACAAAATAATTTTCAATAAATTGTTTTCATACAATTAAACTTATTACATTAAATTCGAAATTAGCATTTATTACTCCATGAAATTATGACTATACTTATGAAAAGTTCATTCACAACCACTTTAAAGATACATTATTATTATTAATTTCCAATATAACTCCTTTTAAATCTACAACAAAGATTATAGCTTCAATAACATTTCAAAATAACAGATTTTCCTTCATTAGACACTCATTATTCATAAATATTTCTAATTATAAGACAATTATTTTAGTAGACTTCAAACCACATCACATGCATTCCAAATTTCTAATTTCAAGTTGTAATATTATCCCAAAGATATACATTAACATCTATTGCCTTGATTACTCAAAATGTACTGTCACTTAACTAAATACTTTTTATAATTTTGTTAAACTTCTATAATCTTTCGCAATCCCTATTTATTCCTTTTCCATTACCATTGTAAATTCAGTAATATTTTATTCTTATTCAAATAAATACAAAATGTATATACAAAATTCTCGTCATCACATAATTTTTTTTCCTTATAACACATTCATAAAATTATCCCAAATCATTTATCAATTATCATCATTTATTTCCATCCAATTATAAAAAAATTCAAAAACATCTATTGTAACCTTAAAGAATGAAAAGTGGGGTGGACTAGGATAACTTCTATCCTATTAATTTATTACTAGGTAACTGATCCCATTTTATATAAATTCTGAATGCTATTTCTATCCACATCACACCATATTGCCTCTATATATATTTTCCTAGCTAATTGGCTCCTACTTGAGTTGTTACTCTTTATATTTTCCTTATACAGAAATGTTTTTCCTATACTAGTTATCCTTATCCTTCTATTCCCTATTCTTTAATTTAATTAACTTCCATTTCCATTTATTCCCCTCTTTTAGAAAAAACTTAAAAAAAAAGAAACTTCTGAATTTATGACATAGAAGAAAAATCATCAAGTCCAACCTGCGCTCTATTTTACATTTATTTTAAAAACGAAGAATCTCTTTCTCCAAAAATCAAAAACTTTTAACTCAACCGCTTTTAAACTAAAATTTCAAAAGTAAAAATCCTTTTACCAGAAACCTTTTAATTAGAGACTTTTGAATCGACAAAAATTTTAAATTATGAGTTTCCAAATTTCCTTACTTTTTCAAAATAACAACTTCACAATAAATCATTTGAAAAACTTTTTCCGAACATTTCAAAGAACTTTCCAAAAATATTTTATCAATTTTTTTCATAGGGTTGGATTTAGAAGTTGACTGTAATTGTCCTTTGTTTCTTTCCTACTCAATCTATACAAAAATTTGATTATCTCCTTGTGGTGATTAATGTACACCTTCTTGCGGGAACTTGCTCCACTGCATCTTGCTTTACTTCAATCATTCCTTACTTTCGGATGTTTACAACACATAAGTTCTTATCTCCCAACTATTTTTATGTATTGGGCTAGGCCTGCTAATTTTTTTCTATATAATTAAGGCTATATAATTAACCATGATGATGATTATACTCCCTTATAATATTTAATTACTACCTGCTATGTCAATTGTTTGTAATAAATGATTATTATTCTAATGGACAATCTTAATGACATCAATTTATTCATTTAAATTTTACCTATTATGTCTTCTATATCTTTCCATGATTATCTAATAATCTCTTTAATTTGTCCATTTATATTCTTATTAAATTTTTGTAACTCCCTATTTATTGCACATTTATTGCTTTATTAACTTCACAGTTATAATCTTTTCTACATCTCTTAAGATAGTATTATATGTTGAAGTGATTTGCCTAATGTTTTCGCATATGTTTGAAATAAGTATATATATTTTTATATATAGTAAGATATTTGGAAAACATTTTCAGAAACAATAAGTATACCTCTCATACGTGTACGTAGCCCCATTGATCGGGTAACTTTACTCTAATACCAAATGTAAAAACCCACCTTGAAATGAACCTAAATTTCGATCCGGAAAAGGCTCATGGAAATTTAGACCCATTCCAAAGTTTGTTGTTGGTTGGTATAAAGAACAATACAGACTTGTTTATCTACACATTCAGAACTCATAGCGGAAAGATAAAATATGATAACAGAGATAATATCCATTTCATTTATGATTCAAATGTCATAAAATCCATAACACAAAACCAATAACAACTATCGCATATATGCCGTACAACATTTTCAAAATATAGCATTGTTTTTCAATGGGCACATCAGAAAATTACATGAATAGAGAAATTGGTAACTACCACAAGTTTCCTCCTCGCCTCTGCCTTCAGCATCGTCTTTCCTAACCTATTGTAATGAGAAGGGAGTTGGAACGACATATGTCTGGTGAATAAAATTCTCGAGCCATGCTATAATAGTACTTGGGCAGTATAATTTAAATAGGAATATGTCTTTCATATATTGGCATTATTCTATATCTTTCCAACTTTAAGCCCTAAGGTTTTCCTAATTCCAATTCCGTAACTGTTATTCTTACAACCTAATAACCTATATCTATCGCCAGTAATGTCCTATCAATGTAAGAGATAATACACAAACTACTTAATACATTTTAGCAGGAATTAGGCAGACTTTGACCATTTAACACCTTATTAAAGCAGGTCGCCTATCATTTAATACTTACCCCAAGGCAAACTCCTTACTGGTACTTATCTAGCTAACATTGTTGTAACGACCTTAATTTTAACTAAAATTATTTAGGATATTTAATTAGATAAATTAAATGAAATAATGTAAATGGTTAAGGGATTGAGATTTGTATAGTTAGAAGGTAGTCATGCCTAATTAACTAATGAACTAAAAGAGAACCAAAATGAAATAGGTAAGGGTAATAAGTTAAGGAGAAAATAGGAATAGGTTATATTCTTATACCCTAAACCCTCATGACACTTTCATTTTCCACGTTCACAAACAATGATTAAACTTATGTAAAGCCGATCACCGCTAGAAGAAGATAAAGAGGGAGATAAGCAAGAATCAAAAGGAAGAAACTTAATCAAATTCATTCAAGAGAAAATCTCAAACTCCTTAATAGCAAGGTAAGGTGAATTAAACATTACATCTCATATTTGTTATTTTCGGTTCTAGATTAGATCTGAATATGTTGTCCAAAGTATTATGCCATGTTTTGATTGTTAAATAGATATATATGCTTATATATGAAATTTGTTGTTTCATACAGATTTTATGATAAGTTTTAATTTGAAAATCCTATCAAATGACATCCAAATGCCTTGCAATTTTGATATAAGATCAGAAATAATATTTTGGAGATGGGTTTCAAGTTTCAAATTTTTCTAAATTAATGTGGATTTATTATGAATTTTCTAGTAAATAAAATGGTTAAATTGGGTTTAAATTAATTTTTGTTATTATATGTTAACTTTGGGGTCCTACATTTAAATATGATAGAAAACATATTAAAAGTGATTTATGAGAATTTACAGAGAATTTTTCTAAGTATTTTATTAAAGATATAAAATTATTTAAGGTATGGGACATAAATGTTTTATATGTTTATAAAAGGGGAAGGGGCTATTTGTAAATGTTTTAATCTGTTAACTTTTGAAATTTGGCAGCACTTTTAGAAAAGATTATGTAAAAGAATTGGCAACCAATTACATGTTGACAAACAAGGCTAGTTAGTTGGAAGGAATTTTCTTTAAAAGGTTAAATTTCAGTTTTATAAGATTTTACTACTTTACCACTTATACCAGCCACCTTTCGACCTCATACTACTGCCTCCATCTAAGTCAAAACCAATACATATGGTATCAGCCTTGGTAAGTAGTGGATTGGAGTTAGGCAAAAGGTATGGAGTCGAAACAGGCTTTTGAAGGGGTCGAAGTAGCTTTTGTAAACCTAGAACCATTTCGGTTAAAAATGAAGCTTTCAAAGGAGATAACTTTCGAGTTGGTCGATTGTTTTAGAAAAGAGCTTTCGAAAGAGGTTCCTGCCTTTGTTTAAAAGAATAAGCTTTCAAAGGGGTCGAAACCCCTGCTTCCTCTTTCTACCTTTTAAAGCAATGCCTTTTGTTTTGAACCTTGAAGCCGCTTCTCCATGCTTTCGAAGGGGGTTGGTTTCGACACCATCCACTTTCTTTATTTATGAATAATGCTTTCGAAAGAGATGCTTTCATCCCAGCTCTTTTAAGACTCTTTGGTATATTGAAAGTTGAACCCAAAGGTTTTGAAAAGAATGATTTTAAATGGTTTTGAAACTATTTTCCACAAACTTTTACTTGAACTTAATGCTTTCGAAAGGTTTGTATTAAGTAAAGGATTTTAAAGCTTTCGAAAGGTAACTAATTAAGGTCTCGAAGGGGCGATACCCCAATGTTTTCGGAGGCAAGTTGAAATGTTTTTAAAACAGGATGCCTAAGGTTTTATAAAGCTTTCGAAAGGACACTTTCAATGGTTTCGAAAGGTATATTGAAGGTGATTTCGAAAGGTATGTTTTGGCCTTTTGGCCTAGAGTTCAAGGTAAAGTAGTTAACTTATTTCGAAAGGGGTACTTTCAAAGGTAGAAAGACCTTTGTTTAAAGCTTTTAAACAAAGGTTTCGAAGGTCTTTGTGATAACCCAGAATTTTGGACAATACCAATTTAATAATCTGCATTAAAAAATTAAATTGATTTGATAATCTTTGTTAATAAAATTTGAATTGATTTAGTAATCTTCTTTTAATAAATAATTAATTAGTGAATTTTATCTTTTAAAATTGTTTTCTATTATAATGTATATATTTGTATATATTATAAATAGATAAGCTTTATTATAAATTTAATAAATAAAGTATGTTTTCAAATTCTAATATATTTTGATAATTTGGAAATTTTTATTTAATTTAATATATAACTTTTCAAAGCTATTTAATGAATAACTATATGGTTTTAAATACTTAAGGTAAATGTTTAATTGTTTAAGTTTATTTTAGCTTAAGTTTAAATTTAAATTAATTAACAAAAAGGGTTGTTTTATTTTCTTTTTAAATATAGCTCGATAAATATGATTTGAAATATATAAGTTTAAAACAAAATTTTACATATGATACATTAATTCATTTAAACTAAGATAAGTAATTTATTAATAATGAGATAATTTCCTTTATAAATTTATTTAAAATTAGCAAAATTGATATTTTTAAATAATAATCATAATGTATTTTTTTATAAAAATAAATAGATTTTAATGAAAATAGAATTAGTTATTTTCAAATTTAGTATGTTGTTATAAATATATATATATATAATTGACTTTGATTTGATTTTCAAATTTAATTTGAATTTGAATTTGGATTTAATTTTGAAATTCAAAAAAAAGTAGATATTCTAAAATATTTGGATTTAAATTATATGTATAAGTTTTTATTTATATATATAATTGATTTTATTTATATTTTCTTTAAGAAAAAGTATATATAAATTTAGATAAGAAAAAATAAATTAAGTAAAAAGTTTTTATTAACACTTAATAGATAATAAATATAACAAATTACAAGTGTAAATCTCTAAAGGCCTAATGTAACATGTGTTAAAGTAAATATTAATTCAAGATGACAAATGTTACCATATTAGACATGTGTCATTTTTAATTTTTGATTTTTTTCTTTTGTTTTAAATAAATCATAACACATTGCTTCTCAACCTCATCTCTTTTCTATTTTTTTCATAACTTAATAAATCTTCAGCCTATATTCAAATCAAAATAACTCAAAACAAATCTGAAATTCAATCATCTTCCTCAAATCAGATCCTGCAAACATCCTTCTCAAACCAAATGTAAATCAACGGCTGCATTTTTCTTAAAAAACCCGAATTCAATTTTTTAAAATCTGTATTCATCTTCAACCAGAGATCAAAATACCCGTAGCTTCATTTCGAAATATGTAATTCATTGCCTCAAACCAGAATAATCAAATTCAAACCTGTAATTCATTTTATTAAAGCCCGAACTTCTTCAAATCTGAGATGAAGATCATCAAGCCTGCATCCTTCAAACCTGAGTTTTATCAAAGCAAGTTTAAAATCAAGTCTTAAATCATCTTCAACAAGTTTCAATAGCATGTAGTTTTTAAATCAAAAACAAAGGAGCTACTTAAGTTTTAAAGGCAAAGGCATATTCCAGTTTAAAGTTTTCAAAGCAAAAAAGGGCTCTGTTTTCAAAAATTAAATCAAGCTCTTTGTCCAATTTCTTTTAGGTGAGTAACAATCGTTTTTAAAAATGTTAAGCAGAAATCTGGTTGCATGTTAACCTCTGAAATGAATATGTTTGTGTGAATTTATATAAGAACATTTTCTGTATGAATGTATAATGTGTGCACACCTATTGTTTCTGTGATATTACCGTTCTTTGTTTTCATGCTCAAATTTTAATCAAAATTCATTATCTTCTTATCTGATCTCTGTTAAGGCTTAGATTCTTAGCAAAACTTGTTTGTTTCATCATAAAAAAAATTTACAAGTTTATTTATGTTAAAATAAATTTGAAATTTATCTGGAAACCTGGTTGAACAGGAAAGTTTAAAGTTATGTTAAAATTCAAACATTCTAAATCGTTGATTCAGTAACATAATCAGAATCCCTAAACTAAATAATGAATTTTAAGAGTGAAATTACAATTTTTAGTTTTGGATTAAGGGATCAGTTTGAGTTTTATCAGAAATGGTATTTCTGGTAATTTTTGGTGATCTAAGTGGTCGGGGTGGTTGCGATCATCATTGGAGATAGTTGAATGACCAGAGATTGGGGGAAAAATGTCAAGTTAGGGTTCAAGGCACTGTGGCGGCGATGGGAGGTCAATGATGCCTGTAAACCTAGTTTTGGGGTTGATCGGAATTTCATCCTTCACGGCATCTCTGGTGGACCGAGCTCCACCAGATTCTGGGAGATTGTAGCTTGGGTGACGGCGAAGTTATGGCCGGAAGCAATGGTACTCTGGTGAATGGCGATGCGTGGTCGAGATTGTTTTCTGGTGAAGTCTGTAGTTCCAGGTTTAGGCCTAAATGCTCGAATTTGATTTCGAGTACGTATGGGAAATATGCTGGTCGGGTTAGGATTAGGGGATGATCGCCGTTTTGCATGTGCACGGTGCACTCTTGATTTCCTGATGAAGTCTGGGAACAGAGGAGAAGTGGTACTCGAGATTTCTCGAGTCGCATGCTTGTGTTTCCCGAAGCAGTGAGGGGGTTTGCTCGAAGATTTTGAGGAATGGCTCGGGTAGCTATTTTGTTTCAGGTTGTGAGGGTAAAATTTTAAAATGAGTTTTAAAATTTAAAGCAAGGTTTAAACAAAGTTTTAAATCAGTTATTAAGCATGGATTTCAAATTAACTTTTGAATCATAGTTTTGAATAAATTAAGTTTTATAAAATTAAATTGTGTAAACTAGATTGAGGTTTAAAGTATATTTGTAAATAAATTTGATTTCCAAATAAATGTGTAAAACTTTATTTATATAAATTTCTTTTATAAAAGTTCTTTAATATTTGAATAGAAAGATATATAAACCCGTTTAACTTAAATGATTAACTTATTTTTAAAACTTGATTTTTAAATATAAATAAGTAATTTAGTTTAAACATTTATTTATATAAGCTTCTTTATAAATGATAAATATTTCTTTAACATTTGATTTGAAATGGTTTATAAAATTGATTTAAATTTGGTTAAAGTTTAAATTTGTTAATCATTTTGAATTTTAAATTTGAAATGAAATTTAAAATTAAATATAAAGGTAAAATGTTTAAATGCATATGTCGATGAAAAATTAAGTTATTAATAAAAGAATGATTTATCTTTAAAATGATTTAGGTTTCAATGAATAGTGATTAATTTGGTTAATTAATTAATGATTTAGAATTAATTAATTAATAATTATGGATTGTTAGTTAATTAATTAAGGGTAGATTAATGAAGTAATTTAGGGTTAAGTTAATTAATTAAAGATTAATTAATTTGAAAATTAAGGATCATTAATTAGATAAGTATAGTTTATTAATTAATGATTTGAAATTAATTTATCAAGTAATTAAGTTATAGTTAAGCACTTAATTAATGAAGTAATTAAAGATTAATTAATTGGTAATTAAGATTAATTAACTTGTAATTAATGATGATTAATTTAAGTTTAATTACTTAAGAGAAGTAATCAAAGAATTGTTAATAGTTAATGAAGATCATTAACTTGAGATTATTAAATAATTAATTAATGTGATTAATTTAATAATTAGCTAGATTAATTAATTAAGGATAATCATTTATGGAATTGTGAAAGTATAATTACTTAATGAAAGTAATTAAGGAATTAATTACTCATTGTAATTAATTGAGTTTAATGTGATTAGTTTAAGTTAATTAATCAAGTTTAATAATCACTGGATAACTTGTTAAGTATAATTACTTAACGTAATTAAAATGTGTAATTACTTAGTGAAGTAATTAATGGGTAATTACTGGATGTAATTAATTGAAGGGTGATTTATTAATGGAAGTAATTTGAGTTTAATTACTTAGTGTGATTAATCAAGGGATTAATTAAAGATAATTAATTAAGGAGTAATAAATTTATATAATGAAGTAATTAAGGGTAGTTAATTACTGGATGAGATTAATCAAGAGTGATTAATAAATATGGTTTAATTAAAGATTAATTACTAATGCAATTAATTTAAATAGAGTAATAAATTAAAATGTAATTAGAAATCATTAATTAATATAATTAATAATGTAATTAAGGGTTGATTAATTAAGATTAATTAATAAATGATAAGTGATTATAGAGTAATTAATTAATGTAATTAATTAAGGATTAATGTAATTAATTATAATTAATTAATTAAAGAAGTAATTAAATATTAATTACTGTACTTGGTTAAGAATAATTAATTTGTAAAATTAATTAAAGGCTAATTACTTGAATGTAATTAAAGGATAATTAATCGAGGATGATTAATTAAGATGAATGATTAAATGGTGATTCATTAATTGATTTGCAATTAATTAAGGGTTATGTAAGCAAGATTTATGTGATGAAAGTAATTAATTTAATTTATTTTAAATTAATTAGAGATGCAAGTAATTAATTTAATTCATTTAAATTAATTAGAGATAGTATGATTAATTGATCCTTGCTTATGTATGGATGGATGATATTGATTGCCTTGAATGGTTTGAGATCTCATATATGAGATAAGTAATGTTGTGTGATATGGATGTTTCGGTTGAAGTATGATGATAATGTGAATTTTCTGTTTGTGATGATAGTATGGATTATCTGTTGTGATATATCTATCTGTGTGAATATAGATAATTGAATTGAATTGTTTTAACTTTAAAACAACTTGGATCTAAAAGATGGCGTTTTAGATTTCGATGAGACCAGGATCGGGTTTCCAGATTTGGATATCTAAAAACCACATTGATCCAAATTAACGATAGGTCGTGAATCTCAAGTGAAGATGAATATTCAGAGTGCAAGGGTTATCGTCGTTAACTCTGAGGGTGATTCCAAAATGAGTGTAACGAGATAATGCCTTCGGTTTCGTTCGAACCTGGAATGAACTTGTATGGATTGAAGCTTTCAGAACATCGTTAGGTGGACGATGAGCATTCTAAGATAGATGTGTTCTATAAAGGTAATCGTAGCCTCAAGCCTCATCAACCGGGAATGGCTAAAACAGGGAGGTGCAGCAAGGCTAAGTGGATCGCGCTCAAGTAGGACAAGATTTTCCCCTGTCTAGAGGTCCTTTTTTATTCGGCTTAGTGGGAAGTTGGATATGCGCACCAACTATGGGGTTGTCTTGTTCGAGACTATCCAGTAAGGGATGGTTCCGGCCTTATGTTGCAGGGGGTTGGGAGTAATCCTCGATACAGTGATCTAGGCCCCGTACTGTGATGGGCGGTACCCCAGTAGCCCTGCCATTGTATGGAATCCAAACTCCAATAAGTGCCGTATGTTTTAGTTGTGCCCAACTATGTTGGAACGTGAGATGTAAGCATTACATCTATTTCTGTATTTTACTTGAAAACTCTAGGCCCTATTATAATATCATTGGATTTCCTATCAAGTGTTTTGGTTAGCATAAGGTAAAAACTTACCCATGTTTATGTGTGGGAGTCTTACGTGATACCTTTTGTTTTCAAATTTTTTTGAAAGTTAAGCAACTTTAACCTGTTACTCACACCAGACCCATGTCTGACTCGGAGTTTATCTTCTATTTTCTTAAATCTTGGGTACTCAAATTTTTACGAGTAGCAAAGGGATTCAGGTTAGCTTTGATGAATTGTGGAGGAGCAATGGAGTAAGGGGCTTCAGCGTTGTAGATATATAGTGTTCCGCTGTGTTGGTATCTCTGAGTTATCTATTTAAGTTGTGTTTGATGTAATAACTAGACAAGTGTTTATAACTGTCTAGTATGTGTTGTATAAGCTGTGTAACTCTAATAATGGTTGTATACTATGTAATACTTATGTTATTAATATAATTTATTCATTTCGCTGTTGAGATTCTGATGTTGTTTAGTTCTTTCTTCTCTATCTTTTCTCTTCTCTATCTTTTCTCTTCTCTATCCCTTTCTTTCTTAATAATGATGTGTCGTTCTATGGAATGAACGACGGATCATTATAGTGGTATTAGAGCGCTAGGTTGAGTGAATACGTAAGCTTTGGAGTGATTTCTTTCTTCAGAGAGCATATTTGTAATTTTGATATATAATATTTATATATACATATTTATTTCTACCTATTTGTTGGGTTACCTATTCGGGTTTTTTCAAGATAAGTTATAAAGGTAGACGGGGTAGTGGTATGTGTAACACGACTACCAATAGTAGGGAGTCTGAGTATTGGGGTTGGACGTGTATCTGTCGAGACTGTAGACCTAATACCGTCTCGAGTGAGCTTTGCAGTGGTGTAAGGATTTCACCAATCTCTGAAGGAAATCTTTTAAAGGTTCAAAGTCCATCTTTAAAGTGCAAGTTGGATAAGTAGAGTTTGGATCTGTCGGTTGAGCAGAAACAAGTGATGGTATCTTGGCAACCTCATGAAGTGGTAGCTGTGTGATGAGATGCAGTGACTATGGATGTTTCTGAAGATGTTTCTTTTCAAGCAAGTTTAAGGAAGTGTGTCTGCATCGGTGATGAGCTGTGTTCAGCGGGATGTTTGTGTTTGGTTTGAGGTCCGAGTTTCTCGAAGAGCTTTAGATAGGAAGTCGTGGGCATCTGTGTTAGCAGTTCATCTTGGAGTGTTCAGTGTGCCGGCAAGAAGGTCATCTGACTTAGCTGTCTTCTAGAAGTAAAATTCTGAAATGGTTGAGTGAATCCGTTTCTTCGATGGATTGGCTAGATAAGCATAAGCCGTTCTGATTGGTAAAGAGAGAATAGTTTCTTTGGATATTAGTCTGGGTTGATTGCCAAAGTGACTTGCGACAGAGGAAGTGTTCTCTTGTGTTTTCTTATCGACTAGGATTCCAGAAGAGGTTCCGGTGGTCCAGCTTAGTAGAAGGATGGCTCCTAAAGAGGGTTTGGTGAAGCAGCTCAGGTTTTGGTGGAATTTCTGAGTTTTCTCTTTATGGATCTGTTGAGCCATATTTCTGGGATGTGTTGTCCAGTTTGTGCTCGTGTTCATCATTAGCGTTTTCAACTACTCTAGAACAGAGTTGTGCAGCGAAAGCAGTTTGGAGAGTGATTCTGTTTTGTCTTTTCAGGATGGGAGAAGTAAGTTCAGTCTTCTGATATTTGAGGTGTAGATTTTGTTCTTGATTTTACTAGATCTTGAGAGGATCATTTTGTTGGGTTACTTTTGGTCCATTTTGTTTTCAAGAGGCATCAGCGAAGGTTGAGCTGATCAGGAAGGATGAAGGAAGCCCAGGATCGTCAGGAGAGTTTTGTGGATAAGAGACGGAGGAATTTGGATTCTGGAGTCGGAGATTTGATTTGGATAAGTTTTCTCCGATCAAAGGAGCTATAAGTTTGGTGCAACTAGGAAGCCAGCTCCAAGGTATTTTGGATCCTTCTGTGTTCTTGTGAGGATTAGTGCTTTGGTTTTCAGAGTTGAATTGCGAGTTTGGAAGACTGAGATTCAATGTGTTTCACGTATCTCTGAGGGAATACGTGTCTGATCCATCTTTGGTTGAACCAGTAGTTCAGGAAGATTTGGTAGTTGAGTCAGACTTGAATGTGGTATGGTATCCTGTTCAGTTTTGTAGATCTAGATATATTGGAGATCTATAGCTTAGTAGTGTTGATTATTTGGATTCTATAGAGCGAGTATCCCGGTATTTATACTTGGGAAACTCTAGGAAGTTCTATTCAGAATTTTGTCTGGATAGTTAGATTTGTTTGTTTGGGTGTATTGGTTGCTATGGTTGTTAGCATATGGTTGATAATATATGCTTGTGTTTTCAATTAAAATCTTAAATAAATTATTAAATTACCTTTTCTTTTAAATTTCAAGGACAAAATTCTTTTAAGGGGGGAGGAATGTGATAACCCGGAATTTTGGGCAATATCAATTTAATAATCTGCTTTAAAAAATTAAATTGATTTGATAACCTTTGTTAATAAGATTTGAATTGATTTAATAATCTTCTTTTAATAAATAATTAATTAGTGAATTTTATCTTTTAAAATTGTTTCCTATTTATAATGTATATATTTGTATATATTATAAATATATAAGCTTTGTTACAAATTTAATAAATAAAGTATGTTTTCATATCAAATATATTTTGATAATTTGGAAATTTTGATTTAATTTAATATATAGCTTTTCAAATCTATTTAATAAATAACTATATGGTCTTAAATACTTAAGGTAAATGTTTAGTTGTTTAAATTTATTTTAGCTTAAGTTTAAATTTAAATTAATTAACAAAAAGGGTTGTTTTTTTTTCTTTTTAAATATAGCTTGATAAATATGATTTGAAATATATAAGTTTAAAATACAATTTTACAAATGATACATTAATTCATTTAAAGTAAGATAAGTAATTTATTAATAATGAGATAATTTCCTTTATAAATTTATATATAATTAGCAAAATTAATATTTTTAAATAATAATTATAATGTATTGTTTGTATAAAAATAAACAGATTTTAATGAAAATAGAATTTGTTATTTTCAAATTTAGTATGTTGTTATAAATATATATATATAATTGACTTTGATTTGGATTTTCAAATTTAATTTGAATTTGAATTTGGGTTTAATTTTGAAATTCAAAAAAAGTAGATATTCTAAAATATTTGGATTTAAATTATATGTGTAAGTTTTAATTTATATATATAATTGATTTTACTTATATTTTCTTTAAGAAAAAGTATATATAAATTTAGATAAGAAATAATAAATTAAGTAAAAAGTTTTTATTAACACTTAATAAATAAATCAAGATAACAAATTACAAGTGTAAATCTCTAAAGGCCTGATGTAACATATGTTAAGTAAATATTAATTCAAGATGGGAAATGTTACTATATTAGACATGTGTCATTTTTAATTTTTGATTTTTTTTCTTTTGTTTTAAATTAATCATTTTATGCTTATATAAACATATTATTTCTCAACCTCATCTCTTTTCTATATTTTTTTCATAACTTAAGAAATCTTCAGTCTATATTCAAACCAAAATAACTCAAAGCAAATCTAAAATTCAATCATCTTCT
Organism: Allium cepa; assembly: GCA_030765085.1. Classification (NCBI taxonomy): domain Eukaryota; kingdom Viridiplantae; phylum Streptophyta; class Magnoliopsida; order Asparagales; family Amaryllidaceae; genus Allium; species Allium cepa. The sequence continues at coordinate 624,301,307 of CM060932.1, read as the reverse complement.
TCAAATCAGATCCTGCAAACATCCTTCTCAAAGCAAATGTAAATCAAAGGCTGCATTTTTCTTAAAAAGCCTGAATTCAATTTTTTAAAATCTGTAATCATCTTCAACCGGAGGTCAAAATACCTGTAGCTTCATTTCAAAATCTGTAATTCATTGCCTCAAACCAGAATAATCAAATTCAAACTTGTAATTCATTTTATTAAAGCCTGAACTTCTTCAAATCTGAGATGAAGATCATCATGCCTGCATCCTTCAAACCTGAGTTTTATCAAAGCAAGTTTAAAACCATCTTCAACAAGTTTCAATAGCATGCAGTTTTTAAAACAAAAACAAAGGAGCTACTCAAGTTTTAAAGTTAAAGGCATATTCTAGTTTAAAGTTTTCAAAGCAAAAAAGGGCTTTGTTTTCAAAAATTAAATCAAGCTCTCTGTCCAATTTCTTTCAGGTAAGTAACAATCCTTTTTAAAAAAGTTAAGTAGAAATCTGGTTGCATGTTAACCTTTGAAATGAATATGTTTGTGTGAATTTATATAAAAACATTTACTGTATGAATGTATGATGTGTGCTTGCCTGTTGTTTCTGTGATATTACTGTTCTTTGTATTCATGCTCAAATTTTAATCAAAATTCATTATCTTCTTATCTGATCTCTGTTAGGACTTAGATTCTTAACAAAACTTGTTTGTTTCATCATGAAGAAAATTTTAAAAGTTTATTTATGTTAAAATAAATTTAAAATTTATCTGGAAACCTGGTTGAATAGGAAAGTTTAAAATATTTTAAAATTTAAACATTCTAAATCATTGATTTAGTAACATAATCTGAATCCCTAAACTAAATAATGAATTTTAAGAGTGAAATTACAATTTTTAGTTTTGGATTAAGGGATCAGTTTGAGTTTTATCAGAAATGGTATTTCTAGTGATCTAAGTGGTCGGGGTGGTTGCGATTATCACTGGAGATAGTTGAATGACCGGAGATTGGGGAAAAATGTCAGGTCGGGGTTCAAGGTGTTATGGCGGCGATTGGAGGTCAATGATGCCTACAAACCTAGTTTTAGGGTTGATTAGAATATCATCCTTCATGGCATCTCTGGTGGACCGAGCTCCACCAGATTCTGGGAGATTGTAGCTTGGGTGATGGCGAAATTATGGCCGGAAGCAATGGTACTCTGCTGAACGGCGATGCGTGGTTGAGATTATTTTCTGGTGAAGTCTGTAGTTCCAGGTTTAGTCCTAAATGCTCGAATTTGATTTCTAGTATGTTTGGGAAATCTGATGGTCGGATTAGGATTAGGGGATGATCGCCATTTTGCTAGTGGTTGTGGTGATGACCAGGGATGGTCGGAGCCACCGTGCATATGCACGGTGCACTCTTGATTTCTTGGTGAAGTCTGGGAACAGAGGAGAAGTGGTACTTGAGATTTCTCGAGTCGCATGTGTGTGTTGCCCGAGGCAGTGAGGGGGTTCGCTCGAAGATTTTGAGGAATGACTCGGGTAGCTGACTTGTTTTAGGTTTTAAAATCGTCAGGGTAAAATTTTAAAATGAGTTTTAAAATTTAAAGCAAGGTTTAAACAAAGTTTTAAATCATTTATTAAGCATGGATTCAAATTAACTTTTGAATCATAATTTTGAATAAATTAAGTTTTGTAAAATTAAATTGTGTAAACTAGATTAAGGTTTAAAGTATATTTATAAATAAATTTGATTTCCAAATAAATGTGTAAAACTTTATTTATATAAATTTATTTTATAAAAGTTCTTTAAAATTTGAATGGAAAGATATATAAATCTGTTTAACTTAAATGATTAACTTATTTTTAAAACTTGATTTTTAATCTAATTAAGTAATTTAGTTTAAACATTTATTTATATAAGTTTCTTTATAAATGATAAATGTTTCTTTAACATTTGATTTAAAAGGGTTTATAAAATTGATTTAAATTTGGTTAAAGTTTAAATTTGTTAATCATTTTGAATTTTGAATTTGAAATGAAATTTAAAATTAAATATAAAGGTGAAATGTTTAAATGCATATGTTAATGAAAAATTAAGTCATTAATAGAAGAATGATTTATCTTAAAAATGATTTAGGTTTCAATGAATAATGATTAATTTGGTTAATTAATTAATGATTTGGAATTAATTAATTAATAATTATGGATTGTTAGTTAATTAATTAAGGGTAGATTAATGAAGTAATTCACGGTTAAGTTAATTAATTAATTTGAAAATTAAGGATCATTAATTAGATAAGTATGGTTTCCTAATTAATGATTTGAAATTAATTTATCAAGTGATTAAAGGTTAATTAAGTTATAGTTAAGCACTTAATTAATGAAGTAATTAAAGATTAATTAGTTGGTAATTAAGATTAATTAACTTGTAATTAATAATGATTAATTTAAGTTTAATTACTTAAGAGAAGTAATTAAAGAATTGTTAATAGTTAATGAAGATCATTAACTTGAGATTATTAAATAATTAATTAACGTGATTAATTTAATAATTAACTAGATTAATTAATTATGGATAATCATTTATGGAATTGTGAATGTATAATTACTTAGTGAAAGTACTTAAGGAATTAATTACTCATGGTAATTAATTGAGTCTAACGTGATTAGTTTAAGTTAATTAATTAAGTTTAAGTAATTGATTTAATCGCTGGATAATTTGTTAAGTATAATTACTTAATGTAAGTAATGAAGTGTAATTACTTAGTGAAGTAATTACTGGATGTAATTAATTGAAGGGTGATTTTTAATGGAAGTAATTTGAGTTTAATTACTCAGTGTAATTAATCAAGGGATTAATTAAAGATAATTAATTAAAGAGTAATAAATTTATTTAATGAATTAATTAAGAGTAGTTAATTACTGGATGGGATTAATCAAGAGTGATTAATAAATATGGTTTAATTAGAGATTAATTACTAATGTAATTAATTTAAATAGAGTAATTAATTAAAATGTAATTAGAAATAATTAATTAATATAATTAATGATGTAATTAAGGGTTGATTAATTAAGATTAATTAATCAATGATAAGTGATTATAGAGTAATTAATTAATGTAATTAATTATAATTAATTAATTAAAGAAGTAATTAAAGGTTAATTACCGTATTTGGTTAAGAATAATTAAATTATAAAATTAATTACTTGAATGTAATTGAAGGATAATTAATCAAGGATGACTAATTAAGATGAATGATTAAATGGTGATTAATTAATTTATTTGTAATTAATTAATGGTTATGTAAGCAAGATTTATGTGATGAAAGTAATTGATTTAATTTATTTAAAATGAATTAGAGATGCAAGTAATTAATTTAATTCATTTTAAATTAAATAGAGATAGTATGATTAATTAATCCTTGCTTATGTATGGATGGATAATATTGATTGCCTTGAATGGTTTAAGATCTCAGATATGAGATAAGTAATGCTGTGTGATATGGATGTTTTGGTTGAAGTATGATGACAATGCCAATTATTTGTTTGTGATGATAATGTGGATTATCTGTTGTGATATTTTGAATTATCTATCTGTGTGAATATAGATAATATAATTTAATTGTTTTAACTTTAAAACAACTTGGACCTAAAAGATGGCGCTTTGGATTTCGATGAGACCGGGATCAGGTTTTCAGATTTGGATATCCGAAAACCACATTGATCCAAATTAACGATAGGTTGTGAATCTCAAATGAAGATGAAGATTCAAAGTGTAAGGGTTATCGTCGTTAACTCTGAGGGTGATTCCAAAATGAGTGTAACGAGATAATGCCTTCGGTTTCGTTCGAACCCGGAACGAACTTGTATGGATTGAATGCTTTCAGAACATCGTCAGGTGGACGATGAGCATTCTAAGATAGATGTGTTCTATAAAGGTAATCATAGCCTCAAGCCTCATCAACCAAGAATGGCTAAAACATGGGAGGTGTAGCAAGGCTAAGCGGGTCACGTTCAAGTAGGACAAGATTTTCCCTGTCCAGAAAGTCCCCTTTTATTCGGCTTAATGGGCAGTTGGATATGCGCACCAACTGTGGGGTTGTCTTGTTCGGGGCTATCCAGTAAGGGATGGTTCCGACCTTATGTTGCAGGGGATTGGGAGTAATCCTCGGTATGGTGATCTAGGCCCCGTGCTGTGACGGACGGTACCCCAGTAGCCCTGCCATTATATGGAATCCAAACTCCAATAAGTGCCATACATTTTAGTTGTGCCCAACTATGTTAGAACGTGAGATGTAAGCATTCCTGCTATTTCTGTATTTTACTTGAAAAACCTAGACCCTATTATAATATCACTGGATTTCCTATCAAATGTTTTGGTTAGCGTAAGGTAAAAACTTACCCATGTTTATGTGTGGGGAGTCTTACGTGATACCTTTTGTTTTCAAAGGTTTTTGAAAGTTAAGAAACTTTAACCTGTTACTCACACCAGACCCATGTCTGACCCGGAGTTTATCTTCTGTTTTTTTAAACTCTTGGGTATTTAAATTTTTATGAGTAGCCAAGGGATTCAGGTTAGCTTTGACGAATTGTGGAGGAGCAATTGAGCAGGAGGCTTCAGCGTTGTAGATATATAGTGTTCCGCTGTGTTGGTATCTCTGAGTTATTTGTTTGGGTTTTATTTGAATTGTAATAACTAGACAAGTGTTTATAACTGCCTAGTATGTATTGTATAAACTGTGTAACTCTGATAATGGTTGTATACTATGTAATACTTATTTTATTAATATAATTTATTCGTTCCGCTGTTGAGATTCTGATGTTGTTTAGTTCTTTCTTCTCTATCTTTTCTCTTCTATATCCCTTTCTTTCTTAACAATGATGCATCATTCTGTGGAATGAACGGCAGGTCATCATAGTTGCTTCAACAATGTTTTGTGTAAAGCATATATCATTGCAAAGAGATTTGAGTATAGCAAAAAAAATATTTTCCTTGTTTAAGTATGTTTTAAAGGGTTAAATCAATTTGAAAGATGTTTTCAAGGAAAATTTGATGGGTAGTTAACCCTAAGTAAATGACTCGGATATTTGAATACCAGATGAGACTGGTATAGGGTCACGCCCTATTCATAAGCTATAGCCCTTAGCTAATTTAGTCCAAAATTCCATTGTATAGGGATTAGTCACAGGTAAGACTTGAAAAATGTTACACACACAAAGGAATATACATAGTAAGAGGATAGGTTATTGGCAAGCCCGCAAAACCATTAGGATCGGTTGTCCCTAAGAGAAGTAAGTTAAGGACAGACCGTCCAAAAGGTTGTCTAATAGATGTCAGATTATTTATTTTGGCTGGTAGGCCCGAGTTAGCCAATGGTTAGTAGTTAGCCAAACAAAACTATATTGTTTGGACAGATAGTCCATTTGTTACCTGAATTATGAGCGTACATGATATTGCTATAATTGTTTTAACCAGTTTGATTGTAGGATTCTGATTTGCAAAAATATATGTTTTAAAGGGATATTAGTGAGGGGAAACCCGTTCCGCTAAGCGGCGTGGTCTCACTTAATATCGGTAAACGAAGATGTAATAGTATTATTCACACTAGGCTTTATGTTTGAATCGAAATATATGTTTTCCCTTAAACTCTCGGGTGCTCAAAATAAATTTGAGTAGATTGAAAGTTAAGGAATTACAGTTTTAGTAGGTGAGAACAAAGCTTCCGAAGACATGTAGGAGGAAAAGTTAGCTATTTGAGAGTTGCTATTTTTATTTCTGTTGTGATGTATTAAGATTAATATGTGTGACGACCTATATTTCAGAAGGTTTAAATCGACAATAATCCATATCTATCCGATTTACACAATCCGAAACGTAGATAATCAATGGGGTTAAGTAAGAAAAATAAGAAGAGAAGAAGAAAACAAAACACAGAATCTCACAGATGAGATGATAAAATATAATAATCACATAAACAATTCATGAAGTTGTTTTCTATACATTTGATTATAATCTATACACATTTATCAGAGTTATATATACACATCAGAAATAAATAATTAATACAGCAGAATAACATGATGCAGGGGATAATAATAAAAGTAATATACCCAAATTCCATCTTCGTCCTCCAGAGAATAGTCTTAAATACGTTGAAAAACTCAGGACTGACCCGAGCGTATTGAAAAGACAAAACACTTGAGTCAGGACTAAAATACTCTTATGTAAGTCAAATCAATATCACAAATATGAGTGCAATAATATAAAAGATGTTGCGAGATTTTCCATCTCCTAAGGATCCGTTAAACTATTTATAAATAATAGTATACGCTATAATAGGTAATGTCTATCAGTAAAATAAATATCAAAGTAGCGTTAAGGCTTTACATCGATCCATCATAACACAAATTTTACAGCTTTAAACCAAAGTCGTAATGTGCTCGTACAGGGACAAATATGACAAGGCATGTGAGAAACTCCCCAAGGTGGGATTCTACCAATTTACCCTTTCTGGCTAGTCCTAACCCATCCGTGGCCGACCACGACAATCAATTCAAATGACAAAAAGATGCACCATCGAATATGAAATCTCAATTGTAATATGAGGGATCAACGTTGCTAGAGGTTCTAACCTCATTGACCAGACATAGGCTCATTTTTTAGTCGTTTTTAATTATGACATGAGTGTCAAAGCTATCCATCATCATTCTCTTACTTCATTCCAGTAAATCCAACCACTACATTCTGGATATCATCCACCGCGTATAAAGTTGTTAAAGTGGTTCCAATATTGACAGAGAGTATGCCAATAAGAGGCCCCGGTTTCTTTAACAACCAAACGTCATTTTACACACCGGTTGGTACTTTTATATTTTGAAAACAATTCATGCTTGATATCAAAATATCATACTTGCTTCAAAATCAAATCCATTTTGAAATCATCATATTTACCCAAAAACCATATCCCGAAATCATCATATTTGCTTCAAAAGTCATATTTTACTTCAAAATGTCAACGTAGTTCGATATATCGATTTCACTTTAATTTTTTTTTCGAATTACAATTCAAGTTATAACTTCACTTTAACTCAATTCGCATTTAAATCCAAAATTTGAAATATAAACACTTCACCCTTTTGACCAGTTTGAATTTTAGAAAATAGTTTAAAAGTTTTAAAATAATTAAATAATTTAATCGAAATAGTTTGAGTAACAAAAATGGTTTATATAGTAAAATAGTTCAAAAATTGTATATTTAAAGAATATAGATTTTTAAACTGTTTATACTAAAAATATTCGTTTCAAAGTCAAACCAGTTCACTTTTCAAATTTTCCAATTCAAATCACTTTCAATTTCCATTTCGATTTAGTCGATTCAATTTTGATTTCAAGTCAAATTTTACTTTGATTCCAAATCAATTTCAATTCCAAGTTAATTTCAATACCAATTTCAAATTAATTTCACTTCTGATTCAAATTAATTTAAATTCCAATTTCAAATTAATTTAAATTCCAATTTCAACTCCAATTCCAAATAAAAAGCATTTCGATTTATCAATTCGAGTTCGATTTTCAAAACATCGACTCAATGCACTTAAATCAAATTTACATTCAATATCAAATTTAGAAATCCATATCTTCAAATATAATTCAATTCCGAACTCAATTTTTTGAATTTCATTTTATATCACTTTTACTTTGCAATATTAAAAGTTCGAATAAAAGTCAAATCTTTTAGAACAAATAAATTTCTAAAATTTAAATCATATTTTGATTATAACTTTAAAAATATGAACTTCGGTTGCTTAAACAATTTCGTTTGCCAAATTTAAATTTCAACATTTTGAGCTCCGGTTCGAAACTAATTCGATTTTCATAAATTCGATTTTTTCTTTTCTTAAAACATTGTCATTTAAATAATTTCAAATCAAAATTTTAAAATCATCACGGTGTCCCTATATGATTCTCTATCCTATGGCCAAATGAATCAATAATTTCAATTTAATTTAGGGATGGATGTATATCATTTCAATCCAGAATAAATGCCATAGGTATATATCATTTCAATCTATTTCTTAATTTATTCAAAATAATTCAATTTACAGTTTTATAATTGTAAACAATATACAGGGTGATAACGTGATAGATAAAAATAAATATCCAAAATATCAACCAATAGCATCCATCACGACCAATCATCCAATCAGTCAATAAAATTCACAACAATTTCATAACTGTCAATATCGGGTATTTTGCGGGTAATTAAATTCTAATTAAATTTAACTGTCAACTCAATTTCTATAAATTAATTCAGATGTCAATTTAAATGTCAATTAAACTTATCAAACAACAACCAATAAATTTTAAATCACATCACGATATAATTTAACTAACATAAAAATATTTTGGTCAATTGTGAGCGTATAAACACTCACCTTTGATTTATCGATGATTTAAAATCCAAATGAAGACCCAAATTTAAATGGTATTAGAATGCAGCCAAACAAGTTACATAATGTTTGGAATTTCGATACGAACGCAACGGATAAAACCGCGCATCGATCCGAGCACGTATGGAAAAGTTATGGATGTTAGAATGATTTGAATTTTAATATAAAAAAATAAATAAATAAAAAGAATTAGAACACGTATACCATTTCTTCCTTCAGTCGTGTATCACACTCACGTCCGTAACCCATCACATGCTCCCCTTTCTTCCACACCACGCAACTTAAGGCATCCAGAGTTCAATCAGCGATTACCAGCATGTGCGCCACCTTGAGGACCACCTACGCGCCAAGTTTCATCGCGTCATTCGTTGCCGTTTGGACAAAATACGAGAAAACACGTCCATGCATCCAAGCTAGATTCTGGAAAATCTGTGGCGTAATAGCATAGATCAACCATATGGATTTGAAGAGCCCGTCGGAATCTACAACTTTGCTTTTTCAATTATCGATTTCATCCAACAGATTAAGAGACAAAGAGGAAAGAAGTTCGAGCAATTTCAGCCATTAAAATACTAGCGGTAGGGTTTTGAGAAATTAAAATAATAATAAACTGTCTCGATTTGCGTGCGTATTTTATATAATTAGGTCCAAAATTGTCCGAACTCCAATCGAGGCGTGCCGCTTGGCGTTTATATTGTTTTACCCCCATTCCGAACGTAATGGAACTAGTTTCGAGGCCTAATTCGAACGTATGTGAAAGATAGCTTCTCAAAGTCAATTTATTTTATCGAATTCTTTAAATTGACTTCTATGCGTTTCAAGCTCGTACGGCAAAACGACAAGTCCGATCGCTAAGAAACTTGAAATCCTACAATAATTCACAATTACGGGTCCGATGAAACTGGTTTCGTTGAAATCCAAGATAGTTTCCAAAATGGCTATTTTTACTCGTTAATTACAATATAAAATTTTCATTTTAATTATTCACATTTGTATCCAATTTTAAATATTGACAATCTTAATTGTTGTTTATATAAAGTTTAAATCAACTTACAACATCATTTTCTATCATACTAAATTCATAATTTAATTATTCAAATAATTTTCAATATTAAATTTAAACAATTGAATTATTCAACAAATTACATTAATAACCATTTTCATTCAATAATCACCTTAAATTTAATAAAAAAAGCTCAAAACACAGGTCGTTACATACTCCCCCACTCAAAACTTTTCATACTCGAAAAGGCGTTAAGTAAAGAATTTAACATACAATGTATATATTATAACTTCAAAATTTTTCTAACTCCTAGATTTATGAAAAATTTCGATGGAGTCTCCTTTGCACGGCTTGATCGGAATTTTTTTACAATATAATATACAATACAAATATCCCAAATAGATATCAAATATACATCTCATCTCAATGATGAGGCATCCCGAAGGGCTAAAATATAAAATCACGGTATGTAATCCGAGATATGTACCTTATTATTTATAATACGAGCGAGCAAAAGCATATAAATCCATGTACACATCCGTACGTCTTCGTATGTACATATCTCAACTCAATTTAAGATATTAGTTGCATACAAATATATAAAAGCATGTATAAGTCTAATAGAACCATATAACATGGATTTTGAATCCAAATAATAAATACAAGCACAAATACGCAACATGCAACAATCATATGCAATTAAACAGCAACAACAATGGTTTGCAACAAAAGAAACCATTCAACCATCAATATCCGTCCAATTAATCCAATTAATTCATAACCATGTGAATTTACGTTATCCAATATCAATTTTTAATTTATACCCTTCATTTCTTGTTAGCATTCATTTCATTAACATTTTGATTGATTCATTTCAATTTATTTGCATTCAACCAACTTTTATTCAATTAGATTCACATTCACTTGATTTTTCATTCAACTTTTTACTTCCAATCGATTTTAAACACTTATCAACATTAATGAATTCACATTCTATTAATTTACACTCGTTTATAGTTACATTCATTTTGTTCTTTTACATTCATTGTTTCTTTTACTTACATTGTTTCTTTTCAATAATTCATATAATAAATTACACTTAAGTAAATTAATTCCATACCATATTCCATATATTTTAACTTGATTCACATTCAGTTATTAATATTTATTTCGTTAATCATACAATGGATTTATATATAATTCATTTGCTTTTAATTTATTTACATTTACTAATTTGGTTTCAATCCATTTTTATTCAATCTACCAATATATATTGCATTCACATTTGATTGATTTCAATTAAATGTCTTTATGTTCAATCGATTTGTTTCAATTATTTACATTTGTTTCATCCACATTTAATTGGTTTACATTCCATTTGTTTGTTTCAATTTATTAACATTCGTTACAGATTCATTATATTCAAATTATATTCAAATTAATTTGTAAAATTCCAATTATTTCACTTTTTTGTTTAACCTATTTCATATAAATTCATTTGTGAACCATTTAAAAAATTATTCCACTTAACCTTGCTTAAGTTAAATTTGTTTCTTTTCCACTTAGTATATTCTCTTTTTTATTATAAATATTTTATACAACACAAATCACGTCTATTATTATTACATCATATCTTAAGTTATTATTAATTCACTGATTCACTTAATTAGTTTATTTCATAAATTTAAATTCATTTTTACAATTTTACTTCAGTAAAATATTATTCTATAACTCAATTCATATTAATAAGTGTATATTTTCCTTTCACGATTAATTCATTTAACCTCTTTTAAATTAAATTCAATTTATAATTTATTCCAATAACTCATTCCATGTTATATTAGCAAACATTTAATTTTTTTATTTAAACCACTCCACTTGCAATTTAAATTCCCTTTTATTCCATTTTAAATCAATTCCAATTACTCATACTAAATTTTTACTTACATTCATTAATTTTTATTCGATTTCTTACATAATTAAATTACATTTCATTTTTTTTAAACCCATATTCATTCCATCATTAAGTGGAATTAATTCACTTTAATGATTCCTCAAGTTTTATTTAATATCCAATTCAATTTATTCAATATTAAGTTAAACTTCATTTTATTTTAATCCATTACTCGTTTTATTTAATTTTATTTAAGTTAAATTTCTTATCATTCCCATTTTACAAATTTTAAGATTTGTTTTTAGCTTGAAATTCTCAAATCTATAAGTTATACAATTTACTCACTCAAAATTCCATTTTGTTAATTTATTAACTTCATTTCGGATGCACTTAAATTTTTATTTGAGCTTTCACGAGGTAAACTATATTTTATTTACTTCATTTCACTAACTTTGTGATATCCTGGAATTTCAAGGAATTTAAAATATGATAATCTCTTAATTAATTAATTAAAATTGGTAAAAAGAGTTGTTATTTTAAACAATAATAAATATAATGAGTTGTTTTTAAATATAGTTATAAATAGATTTATAAATGGAATAATAATTTACAAATTTAATTTGTGTTATTTTATAATTAGATTTCAAGTAGACTTATTATTTTCAAATTTAATAAGTGTGTTTAAATATATATATATATGTGTGTGTGTGTGTGTGTGTGTGTGTGTGTGTGTGTGTGTGTGTGTGTGTATTTAAGTTGATTTTAATACAGGATAATTATTTACAATTTAATAATGTGTTTGCTCAAAATTGATTTCTATATTTATTTGAATTGATTTTAAATTAGATTTTAAATTGAATCTGAAATTTGGATTTAAATTTGAATTTTTTAAAAAATATCTTAAAAATATTTTGGATTTTAAATATTTGGATAAAGTTTTTATTTAAAAATAATATTTTTTTATATTATTCTCTTTAAAGAAATTTATTTATAGAAATTTGGAAAAGTATTTATTTAATAGAAATAGATACAAAAGCTTTTAAATTAGCATTTAAAAATGAGTTTAAAATATTATATATGATTTTATTTAAATCATAATTGGTTTATATTCTATTTTCTTTAAATATTCTATTTATATAAAATTTAGAAAGCATTTATAAATGTATTTGTTAATTAGGAATTTAATAAGAAAAGCTATTAAAATCATTTATAAATAATATTAAAAAGTTAATACAAGTGTTAAGTTACAAAACAATTTAGATAACATGTGTTAACATATTAATAAGTTAAGAGACAAGTGTCATTACTTGTTTTTATTTTCTTTAAATTTCAATTAAACCAAAATTTAATCTATATAAAACACTTCCACTTACTTCCTTCATTCCTTTTCTTATGCTTTCATTTTCAAAACAAGAAACTATGGCGAGACTTTCATCAAAACCTGAAATACTTCTCATTTCAAATGCAAACACTTTCAAATCTGTAATATTCTCAAAGCTGTAAACCTCTTTTATCAAGCCTGCAATCTCCTCAAAAACAATTGCAAACCAGAAATGAATTAAAGATTGTAACAAACTCTTCAAACCTGTAACCTAATGTCAAAACCAGAAATTTTATCTGCAATCAAATTCTATAATCTTTTCTCAAAACAACTTTCAAATCCAAAAGCTTCAACCTGAAAAGCATTCCTCAAACCAAAGTTTAAAACCTGTAAAACATCTCCTCTAAAACAGATTTAAAGGCCTAAGCCTGTAATAACTACAACCTGGAACCAAACAGAGAATCAAAGTTTGAATCATTATGTTCCAGTTTATCCAACATTCCAGCTTCAAACAATCAAGTATCAAAGCCTTTTAAGTTACAAGCAAGACAGAGTTTTCTGGAATCAAATCATCAAAGCATGCAAATTTCGTTCCAGTTTCAAAAGCTTCTGCTTTTCAAAATGGTGAGTAAACATTTTAAATTAAAACTTAAGTTGCTAATTATCTATTGCATGTGAGTTCTGTGATGATGTCTGTATGTATGTATATGTGTGTGCCTCTGTGTATAAATGAATGTATACATATCTGTTGAATTTAAGTCCCCTGTTCTTAGTTCAGAGTGTATGATTTTGACTAAAATTCAAAATCTTTGCATGTGTTCTCTGTTAAACTTGAAGTTTAAACAAGATAGTTTAGTTTAAGCTTAATACAGAAGTTAAAATATAGATTCAAATATTTAAGATTTAAACTATGTTAAAAACTGGAAAGTACATTAGAGATACTTAAAAATATGTCAAATCAATCATATTAATTCACTGTTTTAAGATTATAACTTGAATCCATTTTGAAAGTTATGATTTTTAAAACAGACATCAGAATTTTTAGTGTTGAAATTGATGTGAATTTAGGGAATGTCTGGAAAATGGATTTTGATCATTTTCTGGTGATCGGAGGTATTCGAGTGGTTGAGTTTTCGTCTGAAGCTAGGTTGACAATCAGGGTGCTTGGCAAAAATGGTGGTTGAGGCGATCGTGCACTGTGGCGTCGGTGGCCTGGGATTTAGGATTTTAAACCTAGTTTTGGGTCAAGCTGGAAATTGGGTTACTACTTCTCCTCTGATCGATCGAGTGCCGTGAAACTTGGGGTAACGTTGACATGGATGGTCGGCAGTGTGTGGTCAGAATATCTCGACCTTTGGTGGTCGGCGCAGAGTGGACGATAAGGTTTTGCTGGAGGCTGTTTTGGGTTCCAGGCCTTCTGGGTAGCTCGATTTTGATTCGAGGCTGGTGATGGAGTTTTGGTGATTGGTGAAGGTTGCAATGATGATGTTAGATATGCTGGAGGGTTCGTCGGAGGTGGTAGGTGATTCCGACGATGTGCATGTGCACACTGGAGGGTTTGTGTCAGGGGTTGTTGTTTTTGGGTTGGAGGTTTTGACTTGAAGAATGATTCGAGATTTTTGGTTTGTGACTCGAGTGGAAACGCGAGTAGTCTGTGTTGTGTTAAACCTGTAATAGTTTTGTTGTTCCAGGGTTTCTAAAAATTTAAATTTTAAACTAAAAACTTTGAAAATTTAAGAAAAGAGATGAAACTTAGAATAGCTTGAGTGATTTTCAGGTACAAATTAAAGCAGTTGATTAAAGGAAATTTTTAAAAGTTTTATAAAACAAATCTTAAATTTAAATAAAGAAGTTTTAAACTTTTGAAATAAATCTTGTTTTTGAATTCTATTCTTTCTTAAATAAATGTTTTCTTAAACATTTTGATTAAGAAATTGAAGTTTGTTAAATTTAAATACTGTTAATTAAATTTAAAGTGATTTTAAAATTAAGTTAAGAATTGGAATTTTTAAAAGGTATATATAAAAAGTAAGTTTTAAATTCAAATTTAAATCTAGTTTTTAAAACTATTAGCTCATAAATGTTTAAGCTATTTTTAAAGTTATGTTTTGATAACTTTAATTTATCAAGTTAAGATGATTATTTTATTTTATTTTAAACTTAATTATTGATTTAATTAAGTAAAATCAATTATTAAGATAAAATGATTAAAAATGTTTTAATGGTAAGTAAGGCATTTATAAGATAATGTTTTAATCTTAAGATAATTAAAGATTTATTATCTTGAAATTAATTAAGTTAATTAAGGAAATTAGATATGATTTATTAATTTAATTAATAATGATAAAGAATTAATTAAGGAATTAATTAAGAGTAATTAATTGACTTAATTATTTATTTAAAATAATTAAGGGTTATAAGTTTAATTAATTAGAGGTTAATTAACTTATAATTAAGAATTATTAATTAGATAAATAGAGATTATTGATTAATGATTAGAAATTAATTATTTAAGTAATTAAGGTTGATTAAGTAATAATTAAAAATCAATTAACTTGTAATTAAAAAGTATTTAATTTGTAATTAAGTTTTATTAATTAATAATTTGGCTTTATTAGAATAATTAATCTATAATTAAAGTTAATTAAGGATTAATTAACTATTACTTAGGGTTAATTAATTGTAATTAAGAATTGATTAACTGATTAATTAAGGATTAATTAATTTGTTATTAAGTTTTATTAATTCATAATTAAGGTTTATGAATTAATAATTAAGAGTTAATTGATCTATAATTAAAGATTAATTTATTTATTTAAAGGGGGTAATTAAGGGATGAATTACCCAATTGTAATTAATCAAATAAGTGTGATTAATTTGGGTTAATCAAATGGGTTGATTAATTAGAGATAATCATTTGATGATTGATTAAGTATGAATACTTAATGAAATTGATAGTGTAATTTCTTAGTGAAGTAATTAATGTATACTTATTGGGATGTAATTAATTAAAGGAGAATTACTTAATGTGAAGTAA
The DNA here is from genome assembly GCA_030765085.1 of Allium cepa. Taxonomy (NCBI): domain Eukaryota; kingdom Viridiplantae; phylum Streptophyta; class Magnoliopsida; order Asparagales; family Amaryllidaceae; genus Allium; species Allium cepa. Next base: position 624,285,645 of record CM060932.1, on the reverse strand, counting down.
TTAAAGGATAATTACTCTGTAGAAGTAATTAAGGATTAATTACTTGGTGTAATTAATCAAAGGATTAATATAATTAATTAAAGGGTTAATTAATTAAGGTAAGTAATTACAGGATGGTAATTACTGTATATGATTAACTAAAGTTGATTAATGGAAGTAATTAATTAAGGATCATTAATTAATGTAATTATGAGAGTAATTAAGGATTGATTAATTAAGATTAATTAATCAACAATAAGTGATTAAAGGTGATTAATTAATTATAATTAATTATAGTTAATGAAGTAATTAAGGTTAATTGCTTAATGGTTTGTAGAAATTAATTTGTGTAATTAATTAAGTGTTAATTACTTAATGTAATAAAAGGATAATTAATCAAGGTTGATTAATTAAGATGACGATTAATTAATTGGTTTAATTAGTGATTAAGTAAGCAAGATTTATGTGATGAAAGTAATTAATTTAATTTATCTAAATTAATTAGAGATGGAAGTAATTAATTTAATTCATTTTAAATTAATTATAGATGGTGATTAATAAATCATTGCTTATGTATGAATAGATGATATTGATTGCCTTGAATGGTTTGAGATCTCAGATTGAGATAAGTAATGCTGTGTGATATGGATGCTTTGGTTGAAGTATGATGATAATGTGAAGTATCTGTTTCTGATGATGATGTGAATTATCTATCTGTGTGTATATAGATAATTGAATTGAATTGTTTTAACTTTAAAACAACTTGGCCTTAAAAGACACGTTTTGGATTTCGATGAGACCGGGATCGGGTTTCCAGATTTGGATATTAGAAAACCACATCGATCCAAATTAACGATAGGTCGTGAATCTCAAGTAAAGATGAAGATTCAGAGTGCAAGGGTTATCGTTGCTAACTCTGAGGGTGATTCCAAAATGAGTGTAACAAGATAATGCCTTCGGTTTCGTTCGAACCCAGAACGAAGTTGTATGGATTGAATGCTTTCAGAATATCGTCAGGTGGACGATGAGCATTCTAAGATAGATGAGTTCTATAAAGGTAATCGTAGCCTCAAGCCTCATCAACCGAGAATGGCTAAAACATGGAAGGTGCAGCAAGGCTAAGTGGGTAGCACGCAAGTAGGATGAGATGAACCCCTGTCTAGAGTCCCTTTTTATTTGGCTGTATGGGCGGTTGAATAGCTACAACCGACGGGGTTGTCTTGTTCAGGACTGTCCAGTAAGGGATGGTTCCGGCCTTGTGTTGCATGGGATTAAGGGTGGATCCTCGGTACGGTGATCTAGGTCACGTATTGTGACGGGCTATACTCCAGTAGCGCTCCCATTGTATGGAATCCAAACTCCAATAAGTACCCTCGGATTTGATTGTATTACCCACTTTGTGGCTAGTATGCTGGAATTTAATCATGTAACAATTTCAGCTATTTCTTATTTATTTGAAAACCCTAGACCCTATTATAATATCATTGTCTTTCCTATCAAATGTTTTGGTTAGCGTAAGGTAAAAACTTACCCATGTTTATGTGTGGGGAATCTTACGTGATACCATTTCTTTCAAAAGGTTTTTCAAAGTTAAGAAACTTTAACCATTTACTCACACCAGACCCATGTCTGATCCGGAGTTTATTCTGTTTTTCTTAAACTCTTGGGTACTCAAATTTTTACGAGTAGCCGAGATATTCAGGTTAGCTTTGACGAATTCTAGAGGAGCAATGAAGCAGGAGGCTTCAGCATTTGTAGATATATATAGATGGTTCCACTGTGTTGGTCTCTGAGTCGTTAGTTTGAGTTGTCTCTTATGTTGTAATAACTAGACAGGTGTTTATAACTGTCTAGATGTGTTGTATAAGCTGTGTAACTCTGATGTATATGATACTATGTAATATCTATGTGATTAATAAAATTTATTCGTTCCGCTGTTGAGATTCTGATGTTATGTATTTCTTTTTCTCTATCTTTTCTCTTTTCTATCCCTTTCTTTTTTAAAAATGACGCGCCTTTCTGTGGAGGGAAAGGCGGGTTGTTTCATTTGGTATCAGAGCATAGGTTGAGCGAATACCTAGGCTCTGGAGTGGTGTCTATCTTGAGAGAGCGTACTTGTAATTTACATACATACATACACACACACATACATACATACATACATACATACATACATACATACATATATATATATATATATATATATATATATATATATATATATATATATATATTCTACCTATCCGTTGGGTTACCTGTTCGGGTTTTCCAACATAAGTTATAAAGGTAGATAGGGTAGTGGTGTGTGTAACACGACTACCAATGGTTTGAGGTTGGAAGAGTATTTATCGAGATTGTAGATCTAATATCGTCTCGAGTGAGCTTTTCTATGGTGTAAGGATTTCATTGATCTCTGAAGGAAACCTGCTAAGGTTCATTGTTCATCTTTGAAGTTGGTTGAGTAGAATTTGGATCTGTCGATTAGGCAGAAGCAAGTGATGGTATCTTGGCAACTTCAGGATGGAGTAGCTACGTGATGAGACACAGTGACTATGGATGTCTCCGAAGATGTTTTCTTTTGGAGTAAATTTAAGGAAGTGTGTCTGCTTCAGTGTTCAGGCTGAGTTCAGCAGGATGTTTGAGTTTGGTTTGAGATCCGAGTTTCTCAAGAAGCTTTAGATTAGGAAGTCTTTGGCATCTGTAGCGGTGCAGCTAGGTAGTGTTCTGTGTGCCAGCAGGAATATCTTTTGGCTTAGCAGTTTCCTAGAGATGGAGTTCCGTATCGATTTGGTTCATGGAGCTACCGGTGATTCAGCTGGGTAGAAGGATTTAGTGAAGCAGCTCAGTATTTCTTGGAACTTCTGGGGTTTTCTCTTTATGGATTTGTTGAACCTTATTTTTGGGATGTGCTGTCTAGTCTGTGCTCGTGTTCATCGACGACATTTTTATCTTCTCCAGATCAGAGTTGTGCAGCGGAAGCTTGGTGGCAGCTATTCTAGAATGGAAGCAACCGGAAGTTGTAGTGTTTTGGATTAGAAAGTTTCTACAGGAAAATTTTCAGGATCTGAAGGCCAGATTGGCAAGTGCTTCTGTTTTATCTTTTCCGGATAAGAGAAGTAAGTTGAAGCCTTATGATAATTGTGGAATAGAGTTTGTAATTTTGATTTGGGAAGATCTTGAGAGAATCTTTTTGTTGAGTTATTTTTGGTACAGTTTGTTTCTAGAAGCATCAGTGAAGGTTGAGTTGATCAAGGAAGGATGTGAGCAGCCCAGATCGTCAGTGGAGTTTTGTGGATAAGAAACAGAGGAATTTGGAATTCGAAGTTGGAGACTTCAATGTTGTTGAGGTTTTCTCCGGTAAAGGGAGCAATAAGATTGGGTAAGATTGTGAGGTTAGCTCCGTAGTATATTTGATCTTTCTGAGTTTTTGTAAGGATAAGTGCTTTGGTCTACAGGGTTGGAATTGCCAGTTTGAAAGACTGGGATTCAAGGTATTTCACGTATCTCCGAGGGAGTACGTGTTTGGTCCATTACTGGTTTTGGAACCCGTAGTTCAGAAGGGTTTGGTTATTGAGTCGGTCTTGTCTGTGGTCTGATATCTTGTGTAGATTGTAGATCTAGATGAGTAGGAGCTCAGTAGCTTAGTAGTATAGCTAGTTTGGATTAAGTAGAGGTAGTATCCCTATGTCTGTACCTGAAAAACTCAGGAAAATTTTAAGGAAGCTTATCCGGATTTGTGTCCGAATAGCTAGAATTTTTTGTTTGGATTGAAATTGTTTGTTTGGTTGTGTATGGCTGATATGTATGCCTGTATGGTTGAAATAAAATAAAATTTTTGTATTATCTTTTGTTTTAAATTTCGAGGACGAAATTCTTTTAAGGGGGAAGGGATGTGATATCCCGGAATTTCAAGGAATTTAAAATGTGATAATCTCTTAACTAATTAATTAAAATTGGTAAGAAAAGTTGTTATTTTAAACAATAATAAATATAATGAGTTGTTTTTAAATATAGTTATATATAGATTTTTAAATGGAATAATAATTTACATATTTAATCTGTGTTATTTTATAATTAGATTTTAAATAGACTTATTATTTTCAAATTTAATAAGCGTGTTTAAATATATATATATATATGTGTGTGTGTGTGTGTGTGTGTGTATTTAAGTTGATTTTAATATAGGATAATTATTTAAAATTTAATAATGTGTTTGTTTAAAATTGATTTCTATATTTATTTGAATTGATTTTAAATTGGATTTAAATTTGAATTTAAAAAATATATCTTAAAAATATTTTGGATTTAAAATATTTGGATAAAGTTTTTATTTAAAATAAGATTTGTTTTATATTATTCGCTTTAAAGAAATTTATTTATAGAAATTTGGAAAAGTATCTATTTAATAGAAATAAATACAAAAGCTTCTAAATTATCATTTAAAAATGAGTTTAAAATATTATATATGATTTTATTTAAATCATAATTGGTTTATATTCTATTTTCTTTAAAGATTATATTTATGTAAAATTTAGAAAACATTTATAAGTGTATTTGTTAATTAGGAATTTAATAAGAAAAGCTTTTAAAATCATTTATAAATAATATAAAAATAAGTTAACACAAGTGTTAAGTTATAAACCATTTTAGATAACATGTGTTAACATATTAATAAGTTAAGAGACAAGTGTTATTACTTGTTTTTATTTTCTTTAAATTTTAATTAAACCAAAATTTAATCTATATAAAACACTTCCACTTTCTTCCTTCATTCCTTTTCTTATGCTTTCATTTTCAAAACAAGAAACTATGGTCAGACTTTCATCAAAACCTAAAATACTTCTCATTTCAAATGCAAACACTTTAAAATCTGTAATATTCTCAAACCTGTAATCCTCTTTTATCAAGCCTGCAATCTCCTCAAAAATAAATGCAAACTAGAAATGAATTAAAGCTCGTAACAAACTCCTCAAACCTGTAAACTAATGTCAAAACCAGAAATTTTATCCGCAATCAAATTCTATAATCTTTCCTCAAAATAACTTTCAAATCTGAAAGCTTCAACCTGAAAAGCATTCCTCAAACCAAAGTTTAAAACCTATAAAACATCTCCTCTAAAACAGATTTAAAGGCCTAAGCCTGTAACAACTACAACCTAGAACCAAACAGAGAATCAAAGTTTGAATCATTATGTTCCAGTTTATCCAACATTCCAGCTTCAAACAATCAAATATCAAAGCTTTTAAAGTTATAAGCAAGACAAAGTTTTCTGGAATCAAATCAACAAAGCATGCAAATTTCATTCCAGTTTCAAAAGCTTCTGCTTTTCAAAATGGTGAGTAAACATTTTAAATTAAAACTTAAGTTGCTAATTATCTATTGCATGTGAGTTCTGTGATGATGTCTGTATGTATGTATATGAGTATGCCTCTTTGTATATATGAATGTATACATATCTGTTGAATTTAACTCCCCTGTTCTTAGTTCAGAGTGTATGATTTTGACTAAAATTCAAAATCTTTGCATGTGTTCTCTGTTAAACTTGAAGTTTAAACAAGATAGTTTAGTTTAAGCTTAATACAGAACTTAAAATATAGATTCAAATATTTAAGATTTAAACTATGTTAAAAACTGGAAAGTAAGTAGAGATACTTAAAAATATGTAAAATCAATCATCTTAATTCACTGTTTTAAGATTATAACTTGAATCCATTTTGAAAGTTATGATTTTTAAAACTAACATCAGAATTTTTAGTGTTGAAATTGATGTGAATTTGAGGAATGTCTGGAAAATGGATTTTGATCATTTTCTGGTGATCGGAGGTATTCGAGTGGTTGAGTTTTCGTCTGAAGCTAGATTGACGACCAGGGTGCTTGGAAAAATGGTGGTTGAGGCGATCGTGCACTGTGGCATCGGCGGCGTGGGATTTAGGATTTTAAACCTAGTTTTGGGTCAAGCTGGAAATTGGGTTACTACTTCTCCTATTCACAGTTGATTGATCATGGCTTCAATTTTACGTTGAAATTTCTTCTTCTGAAAGGTATTTTATTAGATCATCTCTGGAATCAAAGATACGAGGGACTTAAGTTTTTAGAGGATCTTTTATCTCATTTCAACGTTGTTAATTCGCCTAATATTAGAAAGTGTTTTCAAGACAGTTCTGTTTGTCCAGAGAAAATCATCGTTTTTTCTGTTTCTCCAGAGGAAAATCTTTTTATCAATAAGGATGGATCTGTGTTCGAAAATGTTAGAAGTGATGGTTTTTCATCTTTCGATCCTATCTTGTTCGATCCTGGTGTTGTTTCCTATAATGGTGAATATCCTATCTTTGAGTTTAGGGGCATAAATTTTGACTCAAACAGTGGTTTCATTCAAGCAAAATCTAAAAAAGGTAAATCATCTCTTCGATTGGAAATTTTTGAGGTTTCAATGGCAAATAGTTTTGCTTGTCTGGATTCTGAGGCTATTGCAGATATAAATGCTAAGTCAGATGGTTATTCAACTATGGATATTGTTTGCGAGGTTCTGAATGTTGACTGTGTGGTTAATGTCAGTCCTCATAAGTTAGCAATAAGTAATATTTTGGAGTTGGATTCTGTCCCTGTTATTGATTCTGATTTGTGTAGTAGTATTGATCTGATTTCCAATTATAATGAGAGCATTATTAACAAACCGAGTTCGATGAATTTGGAGAATGATTTGCCTTCGATTTCCGCATCCATATTTAGCATTGACCATTCTGATTTTAGTTACTGGAAAGACAAGTTTATGGTATTGAGTGATGAGTCTCCTGACATGGTGGTTTTTGATTCTGATGGTGACTGTTTGTTGCGGCAATCAGATGATATGCATGAATGGTTTTTATCATCAGCTTCTCACATTGATGAAGTATTGGAACTAGTTAGGGAGGATCATTTTTTTATTGGTGAAATCAAGTCTGTTAACCATTTGGACTCTGGTGTGCATGATGCACAAAATTTGCATATTGTGGTTGCACAGAATTTGTTTGCTCCTGAAAACAGAAAGTATGTAGGTTGTTCTGAAGTGAAGAAAATGTCGTTGACAGTATGGAAGACTTGTTGCTGGACCATAAGGCAGTGTAGGTTCAGGAATTTTTATTGATAGTTCTACAAATGTTGGTGACACTTTTGTTTTGGAGAAGCTAGGAGTTGATAGTGACCCTTCTCATCTGTCCCTTCTCATCTGTCATTGAGTGATGCTCTCACTGTTGCCAGCAATTCTGATTCTCTTCCTTCTTCTTCGAAGAGAGGTAATCGTAAGAAGGTAGTGGCCTCTTGTGGTTTTGTTCGCCGTAGTGTTAGGCTTCTAGGTAGCTATCCTCGGTCCTCAGCTGAGTGTCCTGATTCGAGTACTATTTACGGTGCTTCGATTTCAGGCTCAGGTACGCTTTCTAGTTTGGGTAGTACTTTTTCATCTTATGCATTAGGTAATTTGTCATCTTCTGATTTTAGTCAGCTAGCTAGAAACTCTGCTTTCAATTTTTCAGATATTGAGGTAGATCTCGAGTATATTAGATGTAAGGAACTTGATAGGGCTCGATCTTTAGGTATATGAGGATCATTAGCTGAAACATAAGAGGTTTGAATGACTTAAATAAATGTGATAAGGTTAGAATCTTTTTTAAAGACTACTCTATTGACATTGCTCTCCTTCAGGAGACTAAAATTGATTGTCCTGATTTTCGTTTTTTAGAAGAATAGGTAGTTTTCATTTTAGAAAATGGGCTTTTTTGCCTTCTGTGGGTTCTTTGGGGGTTTAATGATTGGTTGGAGGGATAATCATTTTAAATTACTTCAGTGTATTTACAAACAACGCTCTTTACATATTATTTTAATTAATCTATCTGACAATTCCTTGTTAAATATTTCTAATGTTTATGGGCCTAACTCTAAATTAGATAGGCGGATTCTTTGGAATGAATGCCTCGAGTTTAGATCATTAGCTCCCGTATCTTGGATTTTGGGGGGTGATTTTAACGTTACTCGTTTTTTTGGCGAGCGTGCTCCTCGTGAAGGAGATTATTCTTTTATGGAGGAATTTGACCAATTTATTATTAATTCTAACTTGATTGAAATTCCTCTTTCAAAGCGAGAATTTACTTGGTGTAATAATAGGGAATCTCCTTCTTTTGCTCTCTTAGATAGGTTTTTCGTTAGCGATGAAATTAAGGATAAATTTCCTATCTGTAAAGTGTATGGTTGCCTTACATGCTATCAGACCATTGTCCCATTATCCTCACGTGCGATCGTCATAGAGATTTTTGTAGATCTTTTACATTTGAAAAAATGTGGCTTTTAGATCCGTGCTTTTCAAATTTAATTATCAATAAATGGTTGTCTATGAGTTTTTATAATATCAAATTTAGAGATAATTCAGCTAAAGCTTTTGTTCTAAAACTTAGAAATCTTAGGATTTTCCTTAAATATTGGAATAAGAATATTTTTGGTAACATTAAAATTAAAAAAGAAAATATTCTTAATGAGATGCTTAAGCTTAATAAATTAGAATAAACTAGACATTTAAATCTAGGTGAGCAGAATGTTCTTAATAACTTAAAAGAGGAGCTTAACTCTATTCTTGAAAAAGAGGAAGTTCTGTGGAAACCAAGATCTAAAATTCAATGGATCAATGAAGGTGGTAATAACACCAAATTTTTTCATAATATGGCTAATAGTAGAAAACATAGTAATACAGTTAACTCCATTTTAGTTAATAATGTGGAATTAGTTGATCAAAGAGACCTCAATAAGGCTTTCACAGATTATTATAAAGATATTTTTGGTAATAAAAATAAGCATAGAATTAGTGTTAGATGGAACGATCTCTATCCAGCTGTCTTTATTTTTAATCTTTCTGATTTAGATCTTCCTTTTACTAAAGAGGAAATCCGTAAAGCCATCTTTGATTTACCAGGTGATAAATCCTCGGGTCCAGATGGTTTTCCTATTTTCTTCTATAAAACCTTTTGGGATGTCTTAAAATTGGATTTAATTAGTTTTTTTAATGAATTTTATATGGAATTTTACAATTATAGATTTAATTCTATAATGTTATTTTATTACACAAAAAGTAGGTGCTGATACTTTAAAAGATTTTAGACCTATTTTTTTGATTAACTGTTCAGTTAAAATTATTTCTAAAGTTTTAGCTAATACACTCAGTTTAAAAATGAATGATCTAATTGATTGTTCACAATCAGCTTTCATAAAAGGTAGAAATATTACAGATGGTGTGGCTGTTGTTCAAGAATACATTAATCATTGTTGTAAGAATAATATTACTTGTGCTATTTTAAAATTAGACTTTGCCAAGGCTTTTGATTCTGTTGATTGGGATTTTCTGATAGATATTTTTCGCGCTAGAGGCATTAGTAATAGATGGATTAACTGGATCATGATTTTTCTTAAAACTGGTAATTCTAATATTATGGTTAATGGCATTTTAGGTAATAAAATCCAATCTAAGAGAGGTTTAAGGCACGGGGACCCTTTATCGCCCCTTCTGTTCAATTTAGCCGCTGATGTCTTTTCCAAGATTATTAAAAATGATGTCAATAATGGTTCATTAGGTAATATAGGTAATGATATTTCGAATCATGGTTTATCTGTCCTTCAATTTGCAGATGATACTTTGCTCTTTTCCTCTCATCTTCCTAGGCACATTATTGCTCTCAAGTTTATTCTTTATAGTTTGAACTTTTATCTGGTTTAAAAATAAAATTTGATAAAAGTTTTGTTTTAGTTTTAAATGATTTTGATAAAGTCGAAAATTTAGTTGCTATTACTTTAAATTGTAAAACTATGAGTTTTCCATTCGACTATCTTAGTTTTGTTATCAGACCTACAAAACTTAAGCACGATGATTGGTTAATAATCGTTGATAAAATTAAAAATAGGATTACTAATTGGAATGGGAGATTCGTATCTAGAGCTGGTAGACTGGTTATAATTAATTCTGTTTTATTATCTCTCCCTATCTATTGGATGTCTATGCACCTTTTTCCTGATTTGGTGATAGATAAAATTAGAAGAGATTACCTTTGGAGTGGTGAGAATCCAAACAACAGCATTAAATGTTTAGTTAATTGGGAAACTGTTTGTAAGTCCAAAAAAGAGGGTGGTTTAGGATTCATTAATTTACGTAATATGAACTTGTCTCTTCTTGGTAAATGGTTATGGAAATTCAGAGATACTAGTGATAATGCCATTTGGAAGGAGATTATATCTAAATATTGCTACAATGGTAGTAATAATCTCTATCAAATTAGTCCTTCGATTTCTCGTAAACTATCTTATTTTTGGAAATCCATCTTAAAATGTAGTGATATTTTCAACTTAGGTGTAAATATTATTGTTCATTCTGGTAATAATACATCTTTTTGGCACGATAGTTGGATTTCCGCTACTCCTCTAAAGAATGATTTCAAAGATTTATATGATATTTGTATCTTTAAATTTGCATTTATTTCTGATGTTTTTAATTCCGAAAGTGACCCTCCTTGGATTTTCAATTTTAATAGTATTTTAGTAGGCTCAATCCCTATACAGCTTAATTTGCTTTATGCTAAGCTAAATCTTTATAATATTGACAACGATAATGATTATATTAGTTGGGAGTGGGATAAGAGTAAGAAATATTCTTCTAATTCCTTTTACAAATTTATTAACTTGTCGGGTGTATCTGACAATTGTTTTAAATTTATTTGAAAGTCAAACGCTCCTCCAAAATCTAAAATTCACATGTGGCTCATCATTCATGGTAAATTAAACACTATTGAATTTTTAAAAAAGAAAAATATTAACATTGATAATAAATGTTAATTTTGTAACACATACTCTAGAGGTATTAATCATATTTATTACGAATGTATGGATACTCATTTTATTCTTATAAATACCCCTAATATTTTTGAGTTTAATATTAGTTCTAGAGTTACTAATTGTTTTTTCTATTGGAACTCTTTTAGATTTAAGTTCAATAAGGATATTAGATACTTGCTTGATACTATATTCACTATATCCTGTTGGTTCATTTGGTTTGAGAGAAATCAAAGAATTTTTAATAATAAAATTTTTCACTATAATAATTTGATATTTTTAATTTCATCTTTCTGCTTAAATTGGGTATTAAATCCTAAATATAAATTAGCCAAAAATAATTGCTTTAAGGAATATCTTAACAAGGTTAGAAATAATATTAACATATTCAAACTTAACATTAATAATTTTGACTCTAATAATATTTATATTAATTTCTTTTCTAATTTAATTATGTTCACATGATGAATTATAATTTTCTTCCTATTATAGGTCCTTAAAGTAGTTTCTAGTATTGTTTTTATTTCTGTTTTTATTTCTTACTTTTTAGTCCTTGTTTTCTTATTTGTTTTCCTTTTCAATTTGGTTCATTTTTCCTTTACTTTTTTAGAATTGTTAGTTTTTGGTTCTAGCTTATCCTTAATTTATTTTTCACTTTTGTTTTTATTCTCACACACATATATATATATATTATATTTATATACATATATGTGATTCTTACTAACTTGGTTTTCGAGTTTCGTTACAGGTTTGGTTTAGGTAGGTTGCTAGTTTCCCTTCTCTGGTTTGCATGATAGCTTGCATCTTTGTACAGGTTGGCAGGATAGCATTTCCCAGGGGTTCTGATTGCGTCTGGCATTTCTTTTTGGTTCACCGCGTCTTCAGAGTGGAGTTCTTCATTTTGGTCCACCTCTTGGAGTTCTTCTTTATGGATCATCTCTTAGTTGAGATTAGCTTTTTCTCTTCTGAGGCGGTTTCATAGAGTCACTTTTTGTTGGTGTTGTATTTTATTATCTCTGGTTTTAGATATCTCTAACACCCTATTATTGGACGGTGGCCTTGCCGGAGCTCGGTATTAGGGTGTAATGGGCGGTGGCCTTGCCAGAGCTCATTTGAGGGGTATCTATTTCTTTATATTTTTCTAGTTTATAGACTTGTCACCTGGCAGGCATGTTAGCAGCACCATTTTATTTGTTATATATATCGCTTCATGTGTGCTCTCCTCTTTTATTAGAGGATCACATATTTCCTCAATTTTTTTTTAAAGATGATTATTATTTTTTATTTTAAACTTAATTATTGATTTAATTAAGTAAAATCAATTATTAAGATAAAATGGTTTAAAATGTTTTAATGGTAAGTAAGGCATTTATAAGATAATGTTTTAATCTTAAGATAATTAAAGATTTATTATCTTGAAATTAATTAAGTTAATTAAGGAAATTAGATATGATTTGTTAATTTATTTAGTAATGATAAAGAATTAATTAACGAATTAATTAAGAGTAATTAATTGATTTAATTAATTTATTTAAAATAATTAAGGGTTATAAGTTAATTAATTAAAGGTTAATTAATTCATAATTAAGAATTATTAATTAGATAAATAAAGATTATTAATTAATGATTAGAAATTAATTAATTAAGTAATTAAGGTTGATTAATTAGTAATTAAAAATTAATTAATTTGTAATTAAAAAGTATTTAATTTGTAATTAAGTTTTATTAATTAATAATTTGGCTTTATTAATTAATAATTAAGGAATAATTAATCTATAATTAAAGTTAATTAAGGATTAATTAACTATTATTTAGGGTTAATTAATTGTAATTAAGAATTGATTAACTGATTAATTAAGGATTAATTAATTTGTTATTAAGTTTTATTAATTGATAATTAAGGTTTATTAATTAATAATTAAGGATTAATTAATCTGTAATTAAAGATTAATTAATTTATTTAAAGGGGGTAATTAAGGGATGAATTACCCAATTGTAATTAATCAAATAAGTGTGATTAATTTGGGTTAATCAAATGGGTTGATTAATTAAAGATAATCATTTGATGATTGATTAAGTATGAATACTTAATGAAATTGATAGTGTAATTTCTTAGTGAAGTAATTATTGCATAATTGCTGGAATGTAATTAATTAAAGGAGAATTACTTAATGGGAAGTAATTAAAGGAGAATTACTCCGGGGAAGTACTGAAGGATTAATTACTTGGTGTAGTTAATCAAAGGATTAATATAGTTAATTAAAGGGTTAATTAATTAAGGTAAGTAATTACAGGATGGTAATTATTGTGTATGATTAAGTAAAGTTGATTAATGGAAGTAATTAATTAAGGATCATTAATTAATGTAATTAATGAGAGTAGTTAAGGGATGATTAATTAAGATTAATTAATCAATAATAAGTGATTAAAGGTGATTAATTAATTATAATTAATTAATGATTAATGTAATTAATTATAGTTAATGAAGTAATTAAGGATAATTAATAAATGGTTTGTAGAAATTAATTTATGTAATTAATTAAGGGTTAATTACTTAATGTAATTAAAGGATAATTAATCAAGGTTGATTAATTAAGATGATGATTAATTAATTGGTTTAATTAATGATTAAGTAAGCAAGATTTATGTGATGAAAGTAATTAATTTAATTTATTTAAATTAATTAGAGATGGAAGTAATTAATTTACTTCATTTTAAATTAATTATAGATGGTGATTAATAAATCATTGCTTATGTATGGATGGATGATATTGATTGCCTTGAATGGTTTGAGATCTCAGATTGAGATAAGTAATGCTGTGTGATATGGATGCTTTCGAAGTATGATGATAATGTGAAATATCTGTTTGTGATGATAATGTGAAGTATCTATTTCTGATGATGATGTGAATTATCTATCTGTGTGTATATAGATAATTGAATTGAATTGTTTTAACTTTAAAACAACTTGGCCTTAAAAGACACGTTTTGGATTTCGATGAGACCGGGATCGGGTTTCCAGATTTGGATATTAGAAAACCACATCGATCCAAATTAACGATAGGTCGTGAATCTCAAGTAAAGATAAAGATTCAGAGTGCAAGGGTTATCGTTGCTAACTCTGAGGGTGATTCCAAAATGAGTGTAACGAGATAATGCCTTCGGTTTCATTCAAACCCGGAACGAACTTGTATGGATTGAATGTTTTCAGAACATCGTCAGGTGGACGATGAGCATTCTAAGATAGATGTGTTCTACAAAGGTAATTGTAGCCTTAAGCCTCATCAACCGGGAATGGCTAAACCAGGGGAGGTGCAGCAAGGCTAAGTGGGTAGCACCCAAGTAGGATGAGATGAACCCCTGTCTAGAGTCCCTTTTTATTCGGCTGTGTGGGCGGTTGAATAGCTACAACCGCCGGGGTTGTCTTGTTCGAGACTATCCAGTAAGGGATGGTTCCGGCCTTGTGTTGCAAGGGATTTAGGGTGGATCCTTGGTACGGTGATCTAGGCCACGTACCGTGACGGGCGGTACCCCAGTAGCCCTGACATTGTATGGAATCTAAACTCCAATAAGTGCCCTCGGATTTGATTGTATTACCCACTTTGTGGCTAGTATGCTGGAAGTTAATCATGTAACAATTTCAGCTATTTCTTATTTATTTGAAAACCCTAGACCCTATTATAATATCACTAGATTTCCTATCAAATGTTTTGGTTAGCGTAAGGTAAAAACTTGTCCGTGTTTATGTGTGGGGAGTCTTACGTGATACCTTTTCTTTCAAAAGGTTTTTCAAAGTTAAGCAACTTTAACCGTTTACTCACACCAGACCCATGTCTGACCCGGAATTTATTCTATTTTTTAAACTCTTAGGTACTCAAATTTTTACGAGTAGCCTAGAGATTTAGATTAGCTTTGACGAATTCTAGAGGTGCAATGGAGCAGGAGGCTTCAGCGTTTGTAGATATATATAGATGGTTCCACTGTATTGGTCTCTGAGTCGTTAGTTTGAGTTGTATCTTATGTTGTAATAACTAGATAGGTGTTTATAACTGTCTAGTATGTGTAACTCTGGTGTACATGATATTATGTAATATCTATGTGATTAATATAATTTATTCGTTTCGCTGTTGAGATTCTGTGTTGTGTCTTTCTTCTTCTCTGTCTTTTCTCTTTTCTATCCCTTTCTTTCTTAAAAATGATGCGTCTTTCTATGGAGAGAAAGGAGGGTTGTTTCAAACTCAATCAATTTAATATTTCTTAAGTCAATTATTTTTCTTAACCAAAATTTTAACCATTTTAAATTTGGTTTTTATTTTCCTATTCAAATTTATAAGCTATAGCTTATTTCTTATATAAAATTTTCAATTATAAGTTCAAACAATTTTCACATATTTACTAAATCATACATAGAATATATTTTTCTTTCATAATTAAAACCTTTTTTAATCGAAAATAAATTTCTTCTGGTAGCAATTCTCATCCAGAAACTCGAAAATGAATACTAGTGATGCTATAGTCATCCCCAAAATTATTTCCCAATGACCAAAGCCATTTTAATGCTTTTATTTCTTCCAAAAATCCTTTCAAAATATTTTTCTAGTCATAACTCTTTTATATAATACAATTATTAAATTTTAAGGCTTCGAAAACAATTTTGAAAACAAAAAGGATTTTAAATTCTAAAATTTTCAATTTAAAATCGTTTCTATTTATAAGCTATATTATAAATATACTTATACAAATTTTCTGACCTTATTATCAAAATATTCCATTAATTTACCACTTGGTCATCTTATTTTAATTTTATTTCAATTTAATTTAATTATCATATACCTCCTAAAATAAAATTCTTTAAGTATTCATTTTATTTTTTTTCAACCAATAATCGATAGTAATTAAATATTATCATCGCTTAACAAAAATTTCATTAATAATTAACCTTTTATATATAATGTAATTAGTTAAAATTATTTCATTTACTCGATTTTAAAACAATATTATGTCAACTTGTCTCGTTTAATTGCTTAGAAACTCCTATCGATAACACAACGTCTGTTTCCCAGGGAATAAATCGGGTAACTTAGTACTCGGCCTCCCCTATCGTTCGGTCCAAGATGGGGCGTTCGGCATTAGGAAGCATCCGGTATTGAATACCTTCCGGCCGAAGAAGAACGCTCGGCCTAAGATCGTTCGACCCAAGATATCGTTCGGCCAAAGCGACCGTCCGGCAAGAAACCTCGCTCCGCCTTTAAGTGGCTCGCCACCATAACACTCGGCATGGCAGAATGGTCCAAGTTACGTTCGGCCAAGGACAAAGTTCGGCATGATAAGGTCGTTCGGCATGAATGCCCCATCCGGTATTCAGGGTGTTTGGCATCACATCGTTCGGTAGGGGATAGCGCTCGGCATCTAGGAGCATTCGGCATCGAGGAACATTCGGTATTGAATACCGTTCGGCCAAAGACATCGCTCGGCATTCCAGCCTGCTTCAACTCGGTACTCGGCATACCCACCACTCGGCCCAACTGGTTCGTTCAGCATCTCTTTGCAAGCGTCATACAGAAGCGTTCGGCCAAAGGCCTCGTTCGGCTAAGGGCCTCGTTCCGCCAGAAGCATCGTTCGGCGTAAGTCTCGTTCGGTCAAGATCGCGTTCAAACATCAAGCGCCTCGTTCGGCACCCAGACCATTCGGCATCATACCGTTTTGCTTCAAGGAGCGTCTGGTACCCATGAAGAGATCGACATTCTCATTCGGCCTCCCGAGACGTTCGGCAATCAAGGATGGTTCGACATTCTCCCCAGAACGCCCGGTCCGATCACGCCTGGTCCGATCATTACTCGGCCTACTCTTCCCCACAACAAACGTATCGTTCGACATAAAGAGGCTGGGTTGGCACTCGATCGTTCGGCCTGCTCGGTTTGGCATACAGGGCTTACCCTATTTGGACCGAGTTATCCAGCCACCAGGTCCACCAGAGAAGTCCAGCCCACTTTTGTCTATAAATAGAGGGGCAGGGGCACAGAGAAAAAGAGTGAAATTTTAGAGAACACTGAGGAGACTCTGCCATTTTCAAGACTCATTCCAGACTTATTTCTTTTACTTTGCAATTGTATTCTAGTAACTAAAAACGGATTGTATCTGTACCCACCCATCAAGGAAATCAATGGAAATCAACTTCAAAGTGGATGTAGGCAGTTACGCCGAACCACTATAAATTTGATGTTCTTGTTCTCTGCATTTAAATTTATGTTCTCCTCTCTGTTTTAATTTACATTCTTCATTAGTCTCTCTACACAATCTTTCTAAGGGTGTTAGTGACCAATTTTGGTGCTAACATTTTGGTGATTTCATTGAGAATTTGAATTCTCAGGCTATTAGGATCTACTTTGCAGCTACTGGATTGCATAAATCCCCCGAAGGAGATCCATAATCATTTATATGGCATCTGTTGATTCTACTCAGAGTTACAACCAACAACTCTACCATAGGAAGACCACGAACTAGAGCAGCCTCTCAAAATGCAGATGCCCATGAAACCGCTAGTGTGCAACAACTGGAAACTAGCAATCAGCAAGCGATTCGAGGTACAAGGCCCTCCAACCAAAATCAAGCAGAAGTTGTTTCCCGAACAGAATTCAATGACTTGATAAGAGAACTTAAGGAAAGTAAGAGGCAACTTGCTAAGCAAATGCAAGCCAACGCTGACCTCATGACTCAGCTTACTCAGCAGCATCAGAATGCTGGAGGTAGCCCTGTCCCTTACTCTGAAGATGATAGTTCGACCTCTGATGATGAACCTCCTAGGCGTAGACGCCGTGAGGATGAAGATGCATGTGTAGGTGCTACTGATCGATCTACTAGAATTAAAGACCCAAATCGGACGGGATATCAACCTGCATGGTCCCGTGGAACGGAACCCAACCTCCCATCTTCCATACAAACCCCGGATTTGACGGCTATGATGTCAGGCAGTTGATGAAAGAAAACCAAGGACTAACTAATGAAGACTGGGGAGTGTCTAAGAGTCATACTCCCTTCACAGATACCATTCTACAGGCCGAATACCCAAGAAAGTTCAGCATGCCCGCCATTCCAGCCTATGAATGGAAGACTGACCCCAGGCAGCATGTGATGAGGTATGGATGGATGATGGATTTTGCAAGAGCTAATGACGCAACCAAGTGTAGGTGTTTCCCAATCACCTTGTCCGGGATTGCCACCATGTGGTTCACTCGACTCCCACCACGATCTATATCCAGCTTCGACGAATTAGCAATGAAATTCGTAGAATAATTCAGGATACACACCACTCGTCCAAAGGACGTGATGTCCTTATCAAGTGTAACTCAAACTCCAGGAGAGTCATTGAAAGCATACTTGCAAAGATTTCATGTTGCTGCTACCGAGGTGAGCAATCCTAACGACCACGCGATTTTGATGGCAGTAATGCATGGAGTGGATCCGGATTCTGAATTTGGAGATTGGTTGGCGGGGAAGCCCCCAGCAATGCTGGAATGTTTTTATTCGAAAGCTCATCAGTTCATAAGAAGGGAAGAAGCTTGGTGGACAAGGCGAGACAAGGCATCAGGGCCCATTCAAGATTCTGTGAAAAGTAACGTCATCGTGAAACAAACCGGAGATAATCCTGGGAAAACTCAAGTTAACGTCCAGAACAAGCCCGGGCAGTCTAAAGGATCTGGAGGTGGAAATCCCGGAAAGAAAAAAGAAACAGGGAAATGGAAATCAAGGATCCCAAAATACAATGAATTCACCCCATTGAACGCATCTCTTGAAAACATCTATCTATCAATTGCAACACTTTCCAGTATAGAAAGCCACGCCCAAAGGAATCGACGCAGGAACAGAAGCGGACCGGGAAGTATTGCCGTTTTCACGAGTCTTATGGGCACAACACAGAGGAGTGCAGACACCTTCATGATGCCATAGAAAAACTAACTAGACAGAAGAAGCTGTAGGAATTTGTCAAAGACCCACAGGACGAGAGGCAAGAAACATCGGACCCTGGACGTAGGCCAGCCCCACACCAACCAGAACAACCTACTCAGACTGTGGGTAGATTGGTTATTAACACGATTGCTGGTGGAACTCATCCTGTAGATAAGAATTGGCAGGAGATGGAGCGATATGCTAACTCCTTAAGACATGCGGAGTATGAGTGTTGTTCGAACAAGGAGGATGGGACTCCTGCAAAGCAGCAACGAACGATGAATGATGATATCGTATTCAGGAGTAGAGATGCGGACAAGGTAGAGGCCCCTACCATCGACCCAATGGTCATATCTGCGACCATCGGTCCGGCATTTGTGAAGAGAATTCTAATTGATTGCGGAAGTTCCGTCAACATCATCATCCGGAAGGCATACGACCAAATGAAGCTGGAGACCAAGGATTTGAAACCACCCAAGGCCAGAATCCATGGCTTTAATGGCGCAGCAATTGATGCAATGGGATATGTGGAGTTACCAGTTGAACTGGGACAAGGTGAACGAAGAAGGGTGCGAATCCTACCATTCATAGTACTGGATGTTGATTCCCCGTACAACGTATTTCTGGGTCGTCCAACCCTGGCAGAATTTAGGGTAGCTTTGGCCCTTGGTGTTTGACGTTAAAATTTCCAACAGACAAAGGGGTTGGTGTGGTACACGGTGATCAGGCAACCGGTCGTGCATGCTATGTAGCTGAGCTCAGAGAGGCACAGCGTAGGGAGAAAGGAAAGGCTGTGGACAGCTCTGTCCGCATCCAAAGTTCTGACGATTGACAATTAGCGCCCGAGCTCTGGCTTGGGCGACATTCTCGGATCTAAAGAGACAGATCTGAGAGACGATGATGGGGAACCTAGGGAGACAAATGCAGCACCGACTGAACTAACCATCGACATCTCAGTTAACTGCAACGACCCATCACGAGTTCTTAAAATTGGATCACAACTCGACCACGTGGTGGTCGAGAACCTCACTGACTTCCTCCGAGCGAATCTTGACGTTTTCGCTTGGACACATTCTGATATGTGCGGAATTTCTTCTGCAATTGCGAGTCATCTGTTGAACATAGACACGAAGCATGTGTCCGTGAAACAAAAAAGGAGAGGCACGGACCCGGAGAGGTCTGCGGCTCTCAAAGAGGAGGTGGACAAACTCAAAGCCAACGGGTTTGTCCGCGACGCCCTCTACCCTGAATGGGTATCTAATCCGGTGTTAGTAAAGAAAGAAAACGAGAAATTGAGAACTTGTGTTGATTACTCTGATTTAAACAAAGCATGCCTGAAGGATAGCTTTCCGTTACCTATAATTGACCAACTGGTCGATTCAACATCCGGACATGAGTTACTGTCTTTTATGGATGCGTACTCTGGATACAATCAAATCCCAACGCACATCCCCGACCAAGAACACACCAGTTTTGTCACAAACGTCGGGTTGTATTACTATGTAGTAATGCCCTTTGGATTGAAGAACGCAGGAGCAACTTATCAACATCTGGTGAATCGAATGTTCAAAGATCAAATTGGAAAAACGATGGAAGTCTATGTGGATGACATGCTAGTGAAGTCACGGCAGTCAAACGACCACATCCGAGACCTAGCGGAGATGTTTGACATACTCAGGCATTATGGAATGAAGATCAATCCGTTGAAGTGTTCATTCGGCGTAGCATCAGGAAAGTTTCTGGGATTCATTGTGAATGCCCAGGGAATCGAGGCTAACCCAGAGAAGATCCAGGCTATCCGAGATATACAAGTTCCCAGAACCATAAAGCAGGTGCAAAGCCTGAATGGAAAAGTGGCTGCGCTAAGTCGATTCATATCCAGAGCTACAGACAAATGTATTCCCTTCTTCGACATTATAAAGAAAGGAAAGAGAAACTTCGAATGGACATCCGACTGTGAGGGAGCATTCCGAGCTCTGGTAAGGCACTTGGAAAGTCCCTCTGTACTGTCCAAGCAGATAGACCATGAAATGTTGTATGTATACTTGGCGATATCCCAGCACGCTATCAGTACAGCCTTGGTTCGCGAGGAAGACCGGATTCAAAAACCGGTTTAATATGTCAGCAAACGCTTGACAGGGGCGGAAAGAAATTATCCAAAGATTGAAAAACTAGCCTATTGCTTGGTGATCGCATCACGCAAGCTTCGCCCCTACTTTCAGGCACACTCAATCGGTGTCTACACTGACCAACCCCTACAGCAGGTACTCCAATGATCAGAAACTTCCGAAAGGATGTTAAAATGGAATATTGAGTTGAGTCAGTTCGATATCGCCTATTTACCGCGAATGGCCATACAAGGACAAGCACTAGCCAACTTCATTGCTGAATTCACTGTGCTATATGAACCGAGCGATCACAGAATCATACCCCCCGTTCGATGGAAGATGTACACCGATGGGGCATCTAACGACCGTTGCTCGAGGGTAGGTATAATCCTCGTAACTCCTGAAGACCGATCAATCTGCTATGCTTTGAAGCTCGAGTTTGCAGCAACAAATAACGAAGCCGAATATAAAGCATTGATTGCTGGCTTGAGACTTGTTATCGAACTAGGAGTGAAGTCAATCGAAATCTTCTACGACTCGCAGCTGGTAGTATATCAGGTGCGGGGAGACTATCAAGTGAAGGGACAGAGACTTGCTCCTTACCTTGCTCGATTTCAAGAGCTGCCGGCGAATCTGGAATACTATGACATCTCGCATGTCCCACGCGAACAAAATAGAGAGGCCGATTCATTGGCAAAATTCGCAAGCACTGGCGATGCACAACAAATGGGATTGTTCCCTATTGAGACCCTCCATGCTCCAAGTATAGATGTAATGGAGACAGATTTCATGTTAGAGATCAAAGTTGAGAAGCCCTAATTAAGCAGTACCTGCTATAAGGGGATTTGCCTAAAAAGAGAAGCGAAAGATGCCAAGTCCTCTGTAAAGCTTCACGTTATGTAATATAGGATGGGATAATGTATCAGAGGGGATTCTCGACCCCCTTACTCCGGGGCATGGCCCATGATGAGATAAAACAGGTATTAAAGGAAGTCCATAATGGAGAGTGTGGCGACCATACTGGGGGGCAGACATTAGCAAAGAAGATCCTTCGCTATGGATACTACTGGCCAACTGTGAATCGGGATGCTGCAGACTATGTGAGAAGATGTGATAAATGCCAGATATATGCAAAAATCCCGAGAGCTTCGCCAATGGAACTCACACAAATGGTTAGTACCTGGCTATTTGCGATGTGGAGGATTGACCTGATCGGCTCTTTACCCATAGCCAAAGGGGGCACGAAATATGCAATAGTTGCGGTCGATTACTTTACCAAATGGGCAGAGGCAGAGCCTATGGCTACGGTCACCACCAAGAAAGTCATTAACTTTATTGTACGAAATATCATATGTCGTTTTACCCTTCCCCGGACCTTCATAACAGACAATGGAACTCAATTCGAAAGCAAGGAGTTTAAAGAGTTTTGTCAGAAATATGGCATTGAGAAAAGGTTTGCAGCAGTTGCTCACCAGAAGGCGAATGGACAGGTAGAAGCCGTAAACAAAATAATCAAGTCCATATTGAAAAAGCATTTGGAAAAGGCTAGAGGCAAGTGGGTAGATGAACTCCCGACGGCGCTTTGGGCCTATAGAACCACCCACAAGACCACGAATGGCCACATTCCATTCGCATTGGCATATGGCATGGAAGCTGTCATACCCGTGGAACTTGAAGTTCCATCTCATCGGGTAACTCACTACGTCCCTGCGTCGAACCGAGATCTCTTGTCGGAATCGTTGGACTTATTGATGAAAAACGCGAAGAATCCAATTTGAGAGCGGCCGCATACAGACACAGAGTCGCTAAATATTATAACGAGAAGGTCCGACCAAGAATTTTTAGTGTGGGAGACCTCGTGTTGAAGCGAGTTTTCCTAATTCCGTCTCATATGAATCCCACATGGGAAGGTCCATACGTCATCGAACGAAGGCTTGGAGAAGGAACTTTCAAGCTAGCGACCGTCGATGGTGCGACACTCCCCTGAGCATGGAACAGCGAGCACTTGCGACGTTATTACAATTAGTCTACTTCCTTCATGCAGTAGTTGCATTTATTTCCAGTACGTTTTCATTTCTAGTTCTTGGCATGTAATAAGACAATTTAGCTTGCTTTCATTAATAAAGGCTTGAAGCCATCCTTTTCATGAATGATTAATGTTTCTGCGTAAGATAGTCCTGTGACGGGCAAATAAAATTATGTTATTCCGGCTAACGTGCGAACGAGTATAAACAATTTAAAATCTCCAAGTCTTCGGAGTGCGGGCTGGAGTACTCTAAGTCCCTGGAGAGCGGGCTCGAGTATAAACAAATAAAAACCTCCAAGTCCCCAGAGTGCGGATTGGAGTACTCTAAGTCCCCGTAGCGCGGACTCGAGTATAAACGACTTAAAATCTCTAAGTCCTCGGAGTGCGGATTGGAGTACTCTAAGTCCCCGGAGCGCGGACTGGAGTATAAACGATTTAAAATCTCCAAGTCCCTGGAGTGTGGACTGGAGTACTCTAAGTCCCTGGAGCGTAGACTCAAGTATAAACGAATAAAAACCTCCAATTCCCCGGAGTGCGGACTGGAGTACACTAAGTCCCCAAGCGCGGACTCGAGTATAAACGACTTAAAATCTCCAAGCCCCCGGAGTGCGGACTGGAGTACTCTAAGTCCCCAGAGCACAGACTCGATTATAAACGGCTTAAAATCTCCAAGTCCCCGGAGTGCGGGCTAGAGTACTCTAAGTCCCCGGAGCGCGGACTCGAGTATAAACGATTTAAAATATCCAAGTCCCCGGATTGCGGACCGGAGTACTCTAAGTCTGTGGAGCGCAGACTTGAGTATAAACAAATAAAAACCTCCAAGTCCCCGAAGTGCGGACTGGAGTACTCTATGTCCCCGGAGTGCGGACTCGAGTATAAACAATTCAAAATCTCCAAGTCCCCGGAGTGCGGACCGGAGTACTCTAAGTCCCCGGAGCATGGACTCGAGTATAAACGAATAAAAACCTCCAAGTCCCCGGAGTGCGGACTAGAGTACTCTAAGTCCCCGGAGCGCGGACTCGAGTATAAACAATTCAAAATCTCCAAGTCCCCGAAGTGCGGACTGGAATATAAACGAATAAAAACCTCCATGTCCCCGGAGTGCGGACTGGAGTACTCTAAGCCCCCGGAGTGCGGACTCGAGTATAAATGAATAAAAACCTCCAAGTCCACGGAGTGTGGACCGGAGTACTCTAAGTCCCCGGAGTGCGGACTCGAGTATAAACAATTCAAAATCTCCAAGTCCCCGGAGTGCGGACTGGAGTACTCTAAGTCCCCGGAGTGCGGACTCGAGCATAAACGGTAAAAATTCTCCAAGTACCCAAAATGCGGACTGGAATATTCTAAGTTCCCGTTGTACAGATTAAAAAATGTTAAGCATGGGAGGAAGACGAATAACTCTCAGAGAATCAACGGGCTATGTGAAGACAAACCAAGAAGTCTATGTTACGCACAACAACATGGATTTAAATCATAATCACAAAGAAAACTGGATAATAAGAATCTTTTGAAAAGACAGAAAAGGAAACTAAACTTTATTCAGGAAAAGTTTTCTACTACAAGCACTCCAAAATTCGGAGTCAACAGTCTATCTACAAAAATTACAAAAAACTATTACACGACTTAGATCGACCCTCGTTGAACGAGGACAGTAGTCACTTCTCATGCTTCTTCGACTTCTTCCCGAACAACTCTTCCCCAGAGCGTTTACCCTTGGAACCTTTCCTTAATGGAGGAGTAACAACTGAAGAAATAGGGGGAACATCCGAGGGCTTGGACCTGCC
Organism: Allium cepa; assembly: GCA_030765085.1. Classification (NCBI taxonomy): domain Eukaryota; kingdom Viridiplantae; phylum Streptophyta; class Magnoliopsida; order Asparagales; family Amaryllidaceae; genus Allium; species Allium cepa. The sequence goes on along the minus strand of CM060932.1, from coordinate 624,260,962 downwards.
AGGAAGGATGACCTTCAATGGCTTGTTCGAGGGATCGTCCAGGTCCACTTCACGCGGTTCAACCTTGACCTTGGCTGTATCTTTTTTCTCTTTCCCGAGTCGTTCCTTCATGCTCAATTCAGATGTATGCTCAGAGGCTCCTGTGACTTCTACTTCATAACTCCCAGAGGAGGAATCAGACTTGCCTTCATCAAGTGCCCCAATCACTTGAGCATCTGGCCCAGGAACTTCACCAGTCTTTTCCACCTCCTTGGCGACATCGCTCCTCGGAGTGGGATCGGGATCGAAACGACCTACACAAAATCAGAAAAGATGAGCATTAGAATGTAATAGTACTTCACAAAGAATGACGACTTTCAAAATCTCAAAGTGAAAGGTTATCTACTAGGACCTAGCAAACTCTCTGCCGTCAAAGGAGTTTCGCCCTCCGGGATAGGAGACAAAACATGAACGCCTAGTCAAGCGGCTTCCGGATCATAGCCAATGTGCTGTTCAAAAGGATCGAGTATCGGCCGACCGGCCGGTTGGGAGGGCATGTGAACAGGAGACTTGTCCTCGGATGGACCGACGACATCTTCTTTCCCTTTCCTCGAGGGGGAGCCTTTGCAGTAAAGGGACTTGGCCGCTGATAGGTCCAAAGGCTCATTTCCCTTCAGAAATTCTTTTAACAAATCCTCCTCGTCAACCTCCTCGACACCGCGCTCGGCCTTCCTGATCTGAATTAAGGTTTCCCACGCCTCAAGCAATGATTCAAGATAGCCATCGCCCAAAAAGTTAAGTCACGGTGCATGAGCACGCGGGTGTTGAATTCGGCAATGAGTGGGTTGAACGCGGTTTTGATCTCTTCTCTACCTTCTTCCCTGGCTGCCTCAAGACGGGAATCGATGTCCGTCAACGCCGTCTTCTTGCCCTCTTCACGGGCCTTGCTCTTTAACATCTCAACCTTGAAAGCTCGCCCTCGAGTTGTTCTTTTAAAAGTCGGATGGCGACAATCTCGTCACAGTATCGCTGTGACTCTTCTTGAGCAGCCGTTTTCTCATCTTTCTCTCTGCGGAGAAGCTCCTTAAGTTCCTTGACCCGGGTGCTGAACGCATCCCTTTCCTTTTGAACGGAGTCCTTCTCTAAGGCCAAAGCCCCACATCGTTGAACGGCCTTGTCAAGCTCTTTCTTATGAGTTGATTCCAAGCGAGTGACGGCCTCAACAGTATCCCTGGCACTCCGATAGGCGACCTCGAGTTCAGACTTATAAGTGGCGATTTCTTCGTCTTGGGCCTTAATGATGTTTCTATCGTGGGTAGCCTCAAGCTTCAAACGGTCTATTTCATGCTGGCGCTCCACAGAGTGTGATGTCCCGGAATTTTTGGCAATACTTATTTAATAATTTCCATTAATAATTTATTTTAAAATATGTTTTATTGATTTAAAAATCTAATTGAACCAAATATTATGGATATAAAACTAATAATTAATCTAATTTAACAAATGATTATCTTTTCAAAACTCAATAATAATGATAAATTAATTTGAATGTTTATTCTTTTCAAATTATAATAATAATAATATATATGTGTATTTAATAATAATTAATCTTTTTAATTTAATAAAAATATTCTATTTGTAATATATATATGTCTACATTGTAAAAAGGAAATTGGTTCAATTTAAATTTAATAAAAATATTTTCAAATTATAATATATATGTTTATATATTGTGATAATTTCTGAAGCTAATATTTAAGATGTTCTATTTATATGAATATTTATATTTCTATATATTTATTGTAAATAGAAAATTATGGATTAAACTTAAATAGAAAAATATGTTTTCAAAATTTTAATATACATATGTTTTTATAGTGATTTGGAAGGTTTTTGATTTGATTTAATAAAATGTTTTTCAAAAGCAATTTAAAATTAAATTTTATTTATAAAACACCTAAAGGAAAATTTATTTTTATTAAAAAAATGATAGCTTGAAAATAGTACAATGTTATAAAGTTTAAATTGTTTTCTTTAAATTGATTTTTGGAAAGAAATTTAGATTTTATATATATAATATCAATGTTAGCTATAGAAATTTATGATTAAAATTTTAAAATAAAATTTAAATAAATGATTACTTTCTTCTTTTAAAACTTATCTTTAGGAAGTGAATTTTAAATAATTATAAATTTAACACAAAGATATAAATTCATTGCATAGTTATATATATAACATGTGTATTAGATTAATATGGTGATTAAGGTTTAATTCATTTTTAAAAAAGTAATTAATGTAATCTTAAAACATATGGCATTATAATAACTTAAGAGAATACACTTGTTTACAAGATAATGAAGGGGTTTGACATTTGTTAACACATGGTTCATTCATGAAACAAGTGGCATCCTTGTTTTAAAAATAAAGTTTTGTTTTTAATAAAAGTTCAAAAGAAAAGATTAGTTTTTGTTTCTTCAGCTAAAACTTCTGTAGTTTCTCTTCAACTTAAAAAAAAAAGAAATCAAATGCAAATTACAAACGGCAACTCAGATCTAATTGCAACCTGAAAAATGGCTTCAAACTCAACTGGCAATCTGAACAACATGCAAATTCCACATGCAGATTTCAGCAAAAGCTAATTCAATTTGAAGATTCAATCAACAGAAAAATTCAAATTCCAGGAATTAAATAAATGCAGTAATAAAGCTATTCTCTACTTTAAAACTAGGCGAGTAAATTTATTTTAAAAACAGATTTCAAATTCTTATTTGTTTTCTGTGAAATGATTGATATGGAAAACATAATATCATTGTTGCATGCTTGGTTTGAAGATTTATTTTATGTTTACTTATCTGTTTGAAAAACCTGCAGTTAAGAAGTTTTAAACTCTGTTCTATTTCATGTTCCAGTTTATAAGAAATTTTTTTATCTCCCAAGTTAACCATTATTAATCTTTGATCATTGAAGGGAATTGGATCATAATGAAGTAAACTGGTATTTAAAATAAATTTAAATATTAACATTGAAACAAATTTACTGTAAATATTGAAATTACAGTGAAATATTAGAATTGGGTAGAAATCAATCTCAATAATTTAAATTTATGAACATATGATCTGAATGGTTGTACAAATTCATGAATTTTAAGATTAAGATTGTAATTTATAATTTAGTATTTAGAGAGAAATTGGGGGTTTTAAGTATTTGGGTTTTTGGTCATTCTCTGATGATCGGCGTCAGAGGGGATGTTGAGTTTCGGCATGGAGGTGGCCATGGTTCCTGGCGAGGCAGGAAAAATAGTTAGTGAGGCTATCATTGTTCGTGGCGATGGTGGTACAACATAGTGGGGTTTGGGTTTTTTTTTCGGCCTGGGTCGGAATCGTGAGCATTGCGTCGTCGTTTTTGATTGTGGGCAAATCGCATGAGGGGGAAAGTTTTGAGTGGAGCGTGGCGCGTGCGTGGATGAATTTGCAGGCACTCCGGCGTTGGGGTTCGCCATTGACGGCGAACTTTTGGTTCGAGCGTTTTCTGGCTAAGGGCTGAAGCATCTCTTTTTCGTTTTTGTGGTATTTTTGTTGATTCTTGGGGAAGTGGTGGTGGTTGAGATATAGGTGATTTGTGGGGTGTCGCGACAGGGTTCGCCGTCGACCATGGCCGGCGTGCACGTGCAAAAGGTCGAAGTGTGCATTTGGAATTAGGTTAGGGAAGCAGAGTTTGACTGGTTTCTTTTTCGTTGTTTTTCTCGAGTGTTGACTCGTGTTGATGTCGTGTGTGAACCGAAGTTGGAAGGTGGTCGTTTGCGTGAGTTTTGGGTGTGTAGCTTGGTTACAGGATTTTGTTCCTGTTCAAATTTTTAACTGTAGATTGAATTTCTGAAAGTTAAAGCAAACTAAGTTTTTAAATGAAGTTTTAAATAGTTTTAAAAATGTTGAGATGTTTTAATTTAAAACCTGGTGATAAACAAGTTTAAGCTAATCTTGTTTTTAAAAATAGTTTGTTTGTTTTAAAGTTAAATATTAATCGGGTTTATACTTTATAAAAATGAAGACTCAAGTTTGAAAACAGATTGATGTTTTATACAAAATGATTTAAATTAGTTTTATTAATAATGAATGTTTGACTTTAAAGGAGTTTTAGTTTTAAAGTTTGGGTTTTTTAAATTTTAACCTTTGTTTAAAATAGATTCTTTTCAATTTTGTTTATTTAATGATAAAAAATGTTTTCAAATAAAAGTATATTTGAAGTAATTTAAAATGTGATTGAAGTAAAGTATTTAATAATGATAAATTAAAAGATGATGTTTTTGTACAAACCAATTTCAAGTTTTTGAATTTAAATATTTAAATTTTAAAATGATTAATAAAGGTTAATGAAAGTATAGTTTATATTAATCAAGTTTTTGATTTAAAAGTTAATTGAAGTAAATTACTTAATTAACTTAAATTTGATTAATGTGTAAATTAAGGTATTAGATGAGTAATTAATTAAGTGTAATTAGTTACTTAATTAAAAATTAATTAATCAAGATTAATTAATTAAGAAATAATTAGTTAATAAGTAATTAAGAAGTTAATTACCTAATGATTAAGAAGAATTATTTAAACATAATTACTTAATAATGTAATTAAAAAATTAATTACTCAGAGTAATTAATTAAGTTTTGGGGTTAACTTTAGTTAATTAATTAAATTTAATTAATTAAAAAGAATTTCTTAATGATGGTTTTAAGTACAATTACTTAATGTAATAAAAGTGGTGTAATCACTTAATGAAGTAATTAATGAATAATTACTGAATGTAACTAATTAAGGGAATTTCTGGATGGATAGTAATTAAAGAGGTATAATTACTTAGGAAAGTAATTAAAGGATAATTACTCAGTGTAATTAAAGAATTGATTAATGTAATTAATCAAGGTGATGGTTTAATTGGTAAAGTAATTAAAGAAGTTAATTACTGATTGTGATTAATCAGGTTCGATTAATAATTGTAATTAAGTTTATAATTAATTATTAAATGTAATTATTGATTAATAAAGAAATTAGAGGGTCATTAATTTATGTTATTACTGAATAATTAATTGTTTTATTAATTAATAAATGTGATTAATTATAAGATAATTAATCAATGAAGTAAGAAAGAGTAATAATTAATTAATGAAATTAATTAAGGATTTAATAATTAATTATTGTTAATTAATTAATTAGAAATTAATTAAGATTAATTAATGATTAAAGATAAATTAATCTTTGTAATTAATTTAAGGATAGTTACATAGTGTAATTAAAGAATAATTAATCTTGGTGATTAATTAAGAATATTATTAAAGGATAATTAATCTGTAATTGAAGATTAATTAATTGGATTATGAAGATGATTAAAGAGTGATTAGTTAATTAATTGTAATTAATTAATGATTGTTTATGCAGGATTAGTTGGTTAATTCTCAAGTAATTAATTTAATTTAAGATGATTAAATTAATTATAAAGGAATTGATGATACCTGTTTGTGTATGATTGTTTGTGGAATATCTGGATTGATTGATATCTATTGGATGATATGTTGTGATATTCTTTGATATGATATTTGATATATCAATGATAAATGTGTGATATTTATCTATAAGTGATGTTGTGTGAATTCAATGTTTAAATTGAATTAATTTGTTAAACTTAAATCACTTGGACATTAAGATGGCATTTGGATTCGATGAGACCGGGATCGGGTTTCCAAATTTGGAATTCCGAAAAACCACATCGATCCAAGTTAAACGTTAGGTCGTGAATCCAAAGAGAGTGCAAGTGAAGACTCGAGGTGTAAGAACTATTCGTCAATATAACTCTAGGGGTGATTCCGTGATGAGTTTGACGGAAATTGTGCTTACAGGTTCGAGATTGTGATTCAGAGTGCGAGGGCTATTGTCGTTAACTCTGAGGGTGATTCCAAAACGAGTGTAACGAGATAGTGCCTTCAGTTTCGTTCGAACCCGGAACGAACTTGTATGGATTGAATGCTTTCAGAACATCGTCAGGTGGACGATGAGCATTCTAAGATTGATGTGTCCTATAAAGGTAATCGTAGCCTCAAGCCTCATCAACCGGGAATGGCTAAAAAAGGGGAGGTGCAGCAAGGCTAAGTGGGTCATGCCCAAGTAGGACGAGATTTACCTCTGTCTAGTGGTCCCTTTTTATTTCGGCTGTGTGGGGCTGGTTGATCATGAAAACTGACAGGGTGGTCTTGTTCGGGACTGTCCAGTAAGGGATGGTTTCGGCTTTGTGTTGTAGGGGAGTTAGGGTGGCTCCTCGGTACGGTGATATAGGCCACGTAGTGTGACGGGCGGTACCCCAGTAGCCCTACCATTGATGGAAACCCATTCTTCCTACGAGACCCTACGGTTTTGTTTGTATTACCCATTTTTGTGGCTAGTAGCCGGAATTTAATGAATGTAACAATTTCGGATATTTCTTATTTACTTGAAAACCCTAGACCCTATTATAATATCACTGGATTTCCTATCAAATGTTTTGGTTAGCGTAAGGTAAAAACTTACCCATGTTTATTTGTGGGGAGTCTTACGTGATACCTTTCTTTTCAAAGGATTTTCTAAAGTTAAGCAATATTAAACCGTTTACTCACACCAGACCCTTGTCTGACCCGAGTGTTTATTTTCTGTTTTATTAAACTCTTGGGTACTCATATTACGTATGAGTAGTCAAGTGATTCAGGTTTGCTTTGACGAGTTTTGGAGGAGATATGGAGCAGGTGGCTTCAACGTGTGTGTGTGTGTGTATATATATATATATATATATATATATATATATAGAGTTTCCTCTATGTTTGAGTTGTATCCGTTTCCTGTTATGTACTTGAGTTGTAATATCTAGACAAGAGTTATAACTGTCTAGTTTGTTTTGTATGAGCTGTATAACTCTGATGTATATGATACTATGCAATATCTTATTAGGTTAATATAATTTATTTATTCCGCTGTGAGATTCTGATACTGTTTGTTTCTTTCTTTTCTATCTTTTCTCTTTTCTATCCCTTTGTTTCTTCTTAAATACGCGTCTTTCTGTATTATGAAAGCCGGGTCGTTACATTGTGGTATCAGAGCACTAGGTTGAGCGAATACCTAGACACTGGAGTAATGTCTTTCTTGAGAGAGCGTATTTGTAATTTTGACTATATATATACACATATATATATTTATTTATTCCTACCTATTTTGTTGGGTTACCTGTTCGGGTTTGCCAACATAAGTTTTAGAAGTAGGAGAGATAGTGGTGTGTATAGCACGACTATCAATGGAAGAAGTCCGAGTATTTGAGATTGGAAGAGTATCTGCCAGGATAGTTTTGGGCATCTTGAGTAATTTTGGCAGTTGGGTATATGGATTTCATCGATCTCTGAAGGAAATCTTTTTAAGATTCGAAGTTTATTTTTGGCGTATAAGATGGGATTGCGCTCGTGCGAGCGGATTCTCTAGAGTTTGGATCAGTTGGGAGAGCTGAAGCAAGTAATGGTATTTTGGCAACCATAGGAAGGAGCCTTAACTGTATTGGAGTATGAGACTCGGTTCAGCTAGGTGTTTGTGCTTGGTCTGAAGCCGAGTTTCCTGAGAGGTTTCTGCTCATTTTGAAGACTCTTTTTGTGAAGATGGTTGATATAGTTTTGGGATTCAAGGAGCTTTTGGATAGGAGGTCTGTGGTAGCAAGGGCAGCTCAAAGGTGTTGAATGTGCTGTCAGGAAGATCTTTTGGCTCAGCAATATCCTAGAGGTGGAGTTCGGAAGCAGTTGTGTGGTCCGTTTCTTCGATGGTTCAGAAGTCTTTGAGATTCTTCTGTCAGTAGATCGGGAAAATGGTGAAGGCTTGTCCATTTCTTTTGGAAGCTCAGCTGGGTAAGGTGTTTGTGGTTGAGGTGGACCATCAGTTTCTTCTTTTGAAGGGCTTAAGCTGTTCTGTTATGTAAGAGGGAATAGTTTCTTTGGAATCCGAACTGGGTGGTATCGCAAAAGTGACTTGCGATGGTTCGGAAGTTCTTTTAGTAATCTTTGTTTTAGTTTGAGACATCTCTAAAGATGTTGGAGCTATCAAAGTGTTTGAAACTTTCTGAATATCTTTGAGGAAGTCAAAGGAATTTTTCCGCATCGGGAGATGGGGTTCTGTTTCGATTTGGTTCTTGGATTTTCTGGTAGCTTGGCCTAGTAGAGAAAAGATTCCAGGAGAGAGGATTTTGTGAGCGATCAGGATTGATTGGATCTAGTTTTCCGAATGGATTTCTGTTGTAGTATTTGTGACCAAATCGGATAGGTCATTAAGCTTTTATGGAATTTGACGAACAATGTTTCTTGACGAGTTGATCAAGTTTATGCTTGTGTTCATCAAAAGCGTTCTCATCTTCTTCGGATCAGAGTTGTGCAGCGGAAGCATGGTGGCAGCTATTCCAGAATAGAAGCAACCTTGAATTCATCGAAAGATTTGTGTTTTCTTGGATTTAAGGATTTCTTCAGGAAATTCTTTCGGGATCTGAAGGCTTCGATGTCGAGAGCATCTGTTCTGTTTCCCAGATAGAAGAAGCTAGTTTGAAGTTCATGATGCTTGTATAGCAGATTGGTGTTAGGAATTTCAGTGGATTTTAGGGAGAACCATCTTGTTGAGTAGAATCAGGAATTCATTTCATTCTTGATCCAGCTTCGATTTAAGAAGCATATGTGAAGTTTGGTTGATCAGGAAGGTTGAGGGCAGTCCAGGATCAGCAGAGGTTATAGTCAAGAGACGGAGAGATTCGGGATTCGAAGTCGGAGATTTAATTTTTGGATAAGTTTTCTCCGATCATAAGAGCAATGAGATTGGATAAGATGAGAATCTTTCTGTATTCTCTTAAGGATAAGTGGTTGAGCTATCACTGGTTTAGAACCAGCAGATCATGGAGATTTGAAAGTTGATCGGGCTTGTCTGTGGTCCGGTATCCTGTGTAGATTGTAGGTCTAGATATATAGGAGTTCTAGATCTGAGTAGAGCAGCTAGTTTTAGATTCTATAGAGCGAGTATCCCGGTGTGTATACCTGGGAAACTCAAGGAAATTCTGTCCAGAATTTTGTCTGGATAACTAGAATTGATTGTTTGAATTGGATATTATGGTTTCTAGTATGGTTGATAGCATTTGTTGCTATTTTAAAATTAAAATATGTATGGAATTATTAAATTATTTTTTCTTTTAATTTCGGGGACGAAATTATTTTCGGGGGGAGGAATGTGATGTCCTAGAATTTTTGGCAATACTTATTTAATAATTTCCATTTATAATTTATTTTAAAATATTTTTTATTGATTTAAAAATCTAATTTAACCAAATATTATGGATATAAAACTAATAATTAATCTAATTTAACAAATGATTATCTTTTCAAAAACTCAATAATAATGATAAATTAATTTGAATGTTTATTCTTTTCAAATAATAATAATAATATATATGTGAAATTAATAATAATTAATCTTTTTAATTTAATAAAAATATTCTATTTGTAATATATATATATATATATATATATATATATGTATACATTGTAAAAAGGAAATTGGTTCAATTTAAATTTAATAAAAATATTTTCAAATTATAATATATATGTTTATATATTGTGATAATTTCTGAAGCTAATATTTAAGATGTTCTATTTATAATGAATATTTATGTTTGTATATTTTTATTGTAAATAGAAAATTATGGATTAAACTTAAATAGAAAAATATGTTTTCAAAATTTTAATATACATATGTTTTTATAGTGATTTGGAAGGTTTTTGATTTGATTTAATAAAATGTTTTTCAAAAGCAATTTAAAATTATATTTTATTTATAAAACACCTAAAGGAAAATTTATTTTTATTGAATGATAGCTTGAAAATAGTACGTTGTTATGAAGTTTAAATTATTTTCTTTAAATTGATTTTTGAAAACAAATTTAGATTTTATATATATAATATCAATGTTAGCTATAGAAATTTATGATTAAACTTTTAAAATAAAATTTAAATAAATGATTACTTTCTTCTTTTAAAACTTATCTTTAGGAAGTGAATTTTAAATAATTATAAATTTAACACAAAGAAATAAATACATTGCATAGTTATATATATAACGTGAGTATTAGATTAATATGGTGATTAAGGTTTAATTCATTTTTTAAAAAGTAATTATTGTAATCTTCAAACACATGGCATTATAATAACTTAGGAGAATACACTTGTTTACAAGATAATGAAGGGGTTTGACATTTGTTAATACATGGTTCATTCATGAAACAAGTGGCATCCTTGTTTTACAAAGAAAGTTTTGTTTTTAATAAAAGTTCAAAAGAAAAGATTAGTTTCTGTTTCTTCAGCTAAAACTTCTGTAATTTCTCTTCAACTTAAAAAAAAGAAATCAAATGCAAATTCAAAACTGCAACTCAGATCTAATTGCAACCTGAAAAATGGCTTCAAACTCAACTGGCAATCTGAACAACATGCAAATTCAACAAGCAGATTTCAGCAAAAGCTAATTCAATTTGAAGATTCAATCAACAGAAAAATTCAAATTCTAGGAATTAAAAAAATGCGGTAATAAAGCTATTCTCTTCTTTAAAACTAGGTGAGTAAATTTATTTTAAAAACAGATTTCAAATTCTTATTTGTTTTCTGTGAAATGATTGATATGGAAAACATAATATCATTGTTGCATGCTTGGTTTGAAGATTTATTATATGTTTACTTATCTGTTTGAAAAACCTGCAGTTAAGAAGTTTTAAACTCTGTTCCATTTCATGTTCCAGTTTATAAGAAATTTTTTTATCTCCCAAGTTAACCATTATTAATCTTTGATCATTGAAGGGAATTGGATCATAATGAAGTAAACTTGTATTTAAAATAAATTTAAATATTAAAATTGAAACAAATATACTGTAAATATTGAAATAACAGTGCAATATTAAAATTGGGTAGAAATCAATCTCAATAATCTAAATTTATGAACATATGATCTGAATGGTTGTACAAATTCATGAATTTTAAGATTAAGATTGTAATTTATAATTTAGTATTTAGATAGAAATTGGGGGTTTTAAGTATTTGGGTTTTTGGTCATTCTCCGATGATCGGCGTCAGAGGGGATGTTGAGTTTCGGTATGGAGGTGGCCATGGTTCCTGGCGAGGCAGGAAAAATAGTGAGTGAGGCTATCATTGTTCGTGGCGATGGTGGTACAGCATAGTAGGGTTTGGGTTTGTTTTTTTGCCTGGGTCGGAATCGTGAGCATTGCGTCGTCGTTTTTGATTGTGGGCGAATCGCATGAGGGGGAAAGTTTTAAGTGGAGTGTGGCGCGTGCATGGATGAATCTGCAGGCGTGGATGAATTTGCAGGCACTCCGGCGTTGGGGTTCGCCATTGACGGCGAACTTTTGGTTCAAGCGTTTTCTGGCTAAGGGCTGAAGCATCTCTTTTTCGTTTCTGTGGCATTTTTGTTGATTCTTGGGGACGTGGTGGTGGTTGAGATCAGAGGTGATTTGTGGGTGTCGCGACAGGGTTCGCCGTCGACCATGGCCGGCATGCACGTGCACAAGGTCGAAGTGTGCATCTGGAATTAGGTCTGGGAAGCAGAGTTTGGCTGGGTTCTTTTTCGTTGTTTTTCTCGAGTGTTGACTCGTGTTGATGTCGTGTGTGAACATAAGTTGGAAGGTGGTCGTTTGCGTGAGTTTTGGTTGTGTAGCTTGGTTACAGGATTTTGTTCCTGTTCAAATTTTTAACTGCAGATTGAATTTCTGAAAGTTAAAGCAAACTAAGTTTTTAAATGAAGTTTTAAATAGTTTTAAAAATGTTGAGATGTTTTAATTTAAAACCTGGTGAATAACAAGTTTAAGCTAATCTTGTTTTTAAAAATAGCTTGTTTGTTTTAATGTTAAATATTAACCGGGTTTATACTTTATAAAAATGAAGACTCAAGTTTGAAAAGAGATTAATGTTTTAAACAAAGTGATTTAAATTAGTTTTATTAATAATAAATGTTTGACTTTAAAGGAGTTTTAGTTTTAAAGTTTGGGTTTTTTATTTTTAACCTTTTTTTAAAATAGATTGTTTTCAATTTTGTTTATTTAATGATAAAAAAATGTTATCAAATAAAAGTGTATTTGAAGTAATTTAAAATGTGATTGAAGTAAAGTATTTAATAATGATAAATTAAAAGATGATGTTTTTTAATAAACCAATTTCAAGTTTTTGAATTTAAATATTTAAATTTTAAAATGATTAATAAAGGTTAATGAAAGTATGGTTTATATTAATCAAGTTTTTGATTTAAAAGGTAATTGAAGTAAATTACTTAATTAACTTAAATTTGATTAATGTGAGTAATTAAATTAAGGTAAATGTAACAACCCGGAATTTTTAACAGCATATTTTAATGAATATTTAATCTAATTTAAATTAAATATAAGCTTGTCAATGTTTAAATTGATGAGATCTTGGATATTTAACAGTTATATATGTTTGTAAAAGAAGTTTTGATTTGAAAATTTAAAATAGAATACTTCAAAACCATTTAAAAACAAAATCGGCCTTATTTAATAAAACAAATCAAAGATTCAATATTTTATTATTTGATAATTTATATGGATACAATTGTAGTTTTTAAAATGATAAGTTTAAAAATAAACAAACATAGTATTATTAAACATAAACATGGAAGTATGAATCATATGAACATAAACATACAAAACTAGTATAAAAACATAATTATAAATTATGAAATATAACTAAAAAGATAAATGTACAAATGTAAGTAATATAACTAAACAATGCTATGAATCAAAGGCTTGTAAAATCTGAAATACAAATGGAATACAAGTATTTTAGTCAAACAATAATCTTTAAAATTCAATTGTATAACACAACATCTTTAATAAATTTTTTAAGAAAATCATATGAACAAGTATACAAATTTCATATAAAATATATTTATGCATAATATGTATACACAAATGTACAACAACCAAAAAGATCTTGTTCAGAAAAGTAAAACAAACATAAAACTTTTATGCTGCTGAAGTTTATATGTATAAGAAAAACAAGTTTTATTTTAATGTAATAAAACAAAAGATGTGTCTTACAGAGTATGCTTGGCCGAAATAAAAAAAAATGATATCTTTGTACAACACATAAGAATATCAGTAAACATAAAATACTTGTTATCATGATTAAGGGAATAAGCATTAACTAGCACAACATATTGTTTAACAAGTACTACAGCCGAAATCTCTTTATGATTTCATACTGCAGTGTATATTACTTGACCAATTAAAGAGAATAATGACAATACAAATACACTCTGCCTAGATACAACCTACTGTTAAGTAGCTTCAATCTATATATATCCACCTATAAACTTCCATGCTCGTTTATAAAACAGAACTAAACTTAAAGAAAACCTGAGAAAAACACTGTATTGCTTTGCAATATAAATAAAATTCAAAACAGAAAAACAGAAAAAAAGAAGGTTTCAGGAAAGTCTCATCTGCAGTTTCTTCTTCAACATACCTTACTTTCTGTTCAACTGTTTTTAGGTGAGTAAACCTATTACTTGATTGATCTAAGAAATTCTGAGTTGTTATATAGTTTGAATAAGAATTTGTATATTCCAGTACACTGCAAATAGTTGGGAACTGTTCTTTATCCTTTGATTACAGAACAATAAACAGTAAGGAATTTGAATATCTCTTTTTTACAAATACTTCATACATAGGAATTTAAGTTAAATGTACTTGTAGAAAACTGAAAATCATGATTAAAAGTTATGTTTTGAAGGTGACAGTGAAGTTCAAACTCTGTATATTCAAGTTTGCAGTAAGAAATCAATATGTGCAAAAATTCAAAGACTTTAAATTGTTAATTCGAATTCATATATTAAACAAACATGCAAAGTTAGAATTTTTAAAAATGAAATGATAATTTTTAGATCAAAGTTTGAGGTGCAGTTCAAAGAGAAGCCAAAAATTGATTTTTATCAATATTGGTTGATTCAACAAAATTTAATCATTGAAATTTCCTGTGAAGTAAGCTTGAAGATAAATTAATATAAGAAAAATGTCAAAATAATTTTCAAATGTGTAGGTTGTTAGTTTGAATCAAAAGTAGGGTTTTTGTCACGAGTTTCACTGAGCTCTGTAAATTTTCGATTTCGACTCACCTAGATGACCGAGCTTCACGAAAATTAGAGGAATGGTAGTATGGAGGCTAATGGTGGTGTAGCCGGAGTCTCGAAGCTTCCGGAGGTTTGTATCGCTTGCACGAGGAGGAAATTGTCGGAGTATTATTTTTGATCTGAACCTCAAAACTGTCGTTTCTCGTTCTTGAGCTCCATCAGCGTTTTGGGGTGTTGGAATCCAAAGAGTGGATGGTAATCGACTTGTCAGCGATTAGGCTAGGTGATGGAAGAGCGTCGGAGGGGGGTGTACGTGCACAGATGGTTGTGCACGGCGTTGAAACTTGCCTGAGTATTTTACAGAAGGGAGCTCGAAAGAGTACTCGAGTGGTAGGTGAATTGGCCCGTGTAATTTGTATTTTGCGTTGGAAAGAAACAGTTTAAATTTAAACTGTTATAAAAAGAATGAAGAAGGTAAACAGGGGAGAACTCAGGGAAAACATAGAAATGCTCGAGTCCAACTTGAGTTTTGCCTAGGAAGTTCTCGGGTCAACATAGTATTTGTCTCGAGTCTAATTGTTTTTGCTTAAATACTTAAGTATTTTGATTTACAAAGAAAAAGAATAATTAAGGGAATAATCTTGGTTAGTTTAAGTTAATATTTGGTTAAAAATTTAGTAAAGTAAGGTTTGTAAAGGAAGATGATGATTAATGTAAAAGTATAAGGTTATTAAAATTTAACTTATACTCGTAATTAAATTAAAGTAATACCTTTAAATTAAATTTGAAATTAGAAATAAATCATATGTTTAAGCAACTTAACTTACGTTAGTTAATTACTTCAAGTTTAATTAATCAATGATAGTTACTTAAGTAATTAAGTAAAGATAAATGATTCAATTGTTGATAATTCATTAATTGTAAACAAATGTTTAATTAAATAATTTGTGATAAGTAAATATGTAATAAGATTGTATTATTAATAAGTAAGTTATTAATTAATAAATTATGAATCAATTAATTAACTGAGTAAGTAAGTAATAATTAATAAAGTTATAAGTTAATTAATCAGTAATTCATAAAGAATAAACTAGTTTATCAATAAGTAATTAATTAAGTGTTAAGTAAATCAAACCAGTTGACATGAATTGATGATTCTTGTCTGATTGATTCTTATATCTGTTTGACGATGGTTTGTGATATGTTGTGATATATTATGGATATCTGTGATAACTGTATATGATTTATCTGTTATATCTGTTATGTTAATTCTGATAAATTGAACTGTTAAGTTAAATAGACAACTTGGCCCTTAAAATGGCGTTTGGATTCCGATGAGACCGGGATCGGAAGAATCAATTTTTGATTCTCCGAAAACCACATCGATCCAAATTAAACGATAGGTCGTGACTTATCAAATGGTGAATCGAGATGGTGTTTTCAGAATGTAAGGGTTATCGTCGTTAACTCTGAGGGTGATTCCAAAATGAGTGTAACGAGATAATGCCTTCGGTTTCGTTCGAACCTGAAACGAACTTGTATGGATTGAATGCTTTCAACATATTGTCAGGCGGACGATGAGCATTCTAAGATATGTTCAATAAAGGTAATCGCAGCCTCAAGCCTCATCAACCGGGAATGGCTAAAACAGGGGAGATACAGCAAGGTTAGGCGGGTCATGCCCAAGTAGGATAAGATATTCCACTGTCTAGATGTCCCTTTTATTTCGGCTGTGTGAGAAGTTGTTGGCCACAACTGCGGGGTTATCTTGTTCGGGACTGTTCGGTAAGGAATGGCTACGGCCTTGTGTTGTAGGGGGTCGGGAGTGATCCTCGGTACGGTGATCTAGGCCCCGTACTGTGACGGACGGTACCCCAGTAGCCCTACCATTGTTGGAAATCCATTTTCCCTACGAGACCCTACGGTTTTGATTTGTATTACCCACTTTCGTGGCTAGTAGCTGGAATTTAATGAATGTAACAATTTCGGCTATTTTCTAATTACTTGAAAATCCTAGACACTATTATAATATCACTGAATTTCCTATAAAATGTTTTGGTTAGCGTAAGGTAAAAACTTACCTGAATTTATTTATGGGAAGTCTTACGTGATACCTTTATTTCAAATGATTTTCAAAGTTAAGCAATTTTAACCTGTTTACTCATACCAGACCCATGTCTGACCCGGAGTTTATATTTTGTGTTTTCATAAACTCTTGGGTACTCAAATTTTTATGAGTAGCCAAGTGATAGGTATTGGAAGCGTTGATTTTCTGGAGAAGCTATTTTGGGAAGAAGACCAGACGTATGTATTTATATAAGTAGTCCGCTGTGTAGTTAGTGTATGATGTATTTTGGATGTATGTATGGACATATATGTATATGCCAGTCCTGTTATATGATATTGTATGACTCTAATGTATGTATAACTATGTAATAGTTATGTGATGTATTATATTTTGTTCCATTCCGCTGTGAGATTCTGATGTTGTTATTTTTTCTTTCTATTCTTTTCTATTTCTATCCCTTTCTTTCTTAATGATGATACGTCTTTCTGGGTTGAGAAAGGCGGGTCGTCGCAGTTGGTATCAGAGCGCTAGGTCGAGCGAGTACCTAGGCTCTTGTGTTATAATTATCTTGAGAGTGCGTATTTGTATTTTGATTTAATTATATATATATCTATCTAAATTTGTTGAGTTACCTGTTCAGGTGACCGACATGAGTTCAGGAAGAAGAGGAAGAGTTAGGGCCAGTACTTCAACAGATAATGGACGGAGTCAAAATGTTAGTGAGGCTGTCAATCCAGTACCGTCTCAAGTTAGTTTTTTAGCTTTATGCAAGGATTTCAAAAATCTTGGAGGCTAACCATTCAAAGGTTCAGAGTCAATAATTGAAGTTCAAGACTGGCTACGCTCTTGTGAGCGCATTTTCAAGAGCATGAAATTGACTGATGAGCATAAGAGGCTTATGGCATCGTGGCAACTGCAAGGTAGTGCAGCAGCATGGTGGGATTCAACTATTGCAAATATTTCTGAGGATGACATTTCATGGGACAGATTTAAGGAGTTGTTTGAAGAGAAGTTTATGCCAACGGCAGAGAGAACCCAATTGTATCAGGATTTTCTGTATTTGAAGCAGGGTAGTATGTATATTTCAGAGTATGAAACCAGATTCAACGAACTCTCTTGTTATGGACCAGGACTCATCGATACTCCTTTGAAAAAGACTGAGAAATTTGTGAAAGGGTTGAGGCCTGAATTCCATGGGAAATTGACAGTGCTTCTGAAAGGATCTTTTGTTGATTTGATTGATATGGCATTGAGGTATGAAAGTTTGATGAGTAAGAAACCGGTGGCTCCAGTTGCAGCTTCAAGTGGGAATTTCACTAATTCGAATAAGCGAAAGTTTGATCCCAAATGGAGGAAACCGAATAAGAAGAAACCTGGGAATAACAACGGACCTCGAAAGTGCTACATTTGTCAACAGGAGGGACAATTGGCAAATAAGTGTCCTAGAAAGGGATTCCAGCAGCAGCAGCAGCAACCGCATCAGAGTGGCCCAGGATCAGCTATGGTTCAGAAATCATTGTGCTTTAATTATCATCAGCCAGGACACATGATCAAGAATTGTCCACTTCTGCAGAGGGCGCCTCAGAATAAAGTTTTTTCTTTGGAAGCCGGACCATCTTCTTCTTCGATGAGCAAAGGAGTATTAGAAGGTACTTTACTTTTAGATGGGAAATATATTAGAGTTTTGTTTGATTCGGGTGCTTCCTTGAGTTTTATTTCTTTGGACTCTGTTGAAAAGTTCTCTCTTACCCCTAGTTCTGTAGACAGTCCTATCTTGGTATCTAATCCTATAGGAGGGGTGACCAAATTAGACACTATCTGTAAGGACTTGAAGATCTCTTATCTATCCCACGGCTTTTCTTGTGACCCATATGTGTTGAATTTTAAAGGATTTGATCTTATTTTGGGTATGGATTGGCCGGATAAGTATAAAGCCATTTTGAATTGTGATGAGAGAACAGTTTCGTTGGAAACTGATCTGGGTAGAATTGCCAGAGTGTCGTGTGATAATTCTGGAATTCACTTGAGCAGTCTTTTGCATGGAATTGAGACTTTTGAAGAGAGTGTTGAAGACATCGATGTGGTTCAATATTTTGCTGATGTATTTGAAGAAGTTAAGTGTCTGCCACCACATCGAGAAATAGAATTCCGTATTGATTTGATTCCAGGAGCTGTGCCAGTGATTCAGCCCAGTAGGAGAATGGCTCCTAGGGAAAGAGAAGAGTTGATTAAGCAGACTCAGGATCTTTTAGAGAAGGGGTTGATTAGACCCAGTTTTTCTTGTTGGGGTTCGGCAGCAGTGTTTGTGACCAAATCGGATGGATCAATAAGGTTCTGTGTGGATTATAGAGAATTGAACAAAGTGACTATCCGTAATAAATATCCTCTTCCTCGCATCAATGATCTTTTTGACCAGTTGCATGGTGCTTCTATCTTTTCTCAATTGGATCTAGCTTCAGGTTTCCACCAGTTGAGGGTAGCTGAAGACAGTATTCCCTTAATTGCATTTAGGGGACCGAACTGTTTCTATGAGTGGTTGGTTATGCCGTTCGGATTAACCAACGCTCCTGCCTACTTCGTTGACCTCATGAATCGAGTCTTTAGGGATGTGTTGAATAAGTTTGTGCTGGTATTCATTGATGATATCTTGGTTTATTCCAAATCCGAAGAAGAGCACAGGGAACATTTGAGGATTGTATTGGAGACTCTGAGAAAGCATGTGTTGAAGGCGAAGTTTTCGAAGTGCCATTTTTGGAAATCGGAGGTTAAATTTTTAGGGCATATTGTTTCTGGTGAAGGCATTTCTGTAGACCCTGCGAAAGTTGAAACTATTCTGGAATGGAAACAGCCAGAGACACCGACGGAACTTCGCAGTTTTCTAGGATTGGCTGGCTACTACAGGAAATTTATCATGGATTATTCCAAGATTTCTTCGCATCTGACTAAGCTGACCAGGAAAGGAGCTAAATTCAAATGGACACCCCAATGCGAAGAAGCTTTTCAGGAATTGAAGATAAGGCTTACTAGTGCACCAGTACTTGCTATTCCGGATGGGAAAAGCAAATTCGAGGTTTATACTGATGCTTGTATAGTAGGTTTGGGAGCAGTTCTGATGTAGAACGGAAGGGTTATTGCGTATGCTAGTCGACAGTTGTAGCCTCATGAGAAGAACTACGCTACGCACGATCTTGAACTGCTAGCCATTGTTTTTGCTTTGAAAATTTGGAGACATTATCTTTTAGGAGAGAAATTCGAATTGTTCACGGATCACAAACCGTTGAAATATATATTCTCTCAAAAAGATCTAAATCTGAGACAGCAGCGGTGGGTTGAATTTCTTGCATCCTATGATTTGGATATTTTGTACACTCCGGGGAAAGCGAATGTCGTAGCTGATGCTCTCAGTAGGAATGCAGTTCTATCTCTTCTGGAAGTGGTTCCATCTCTTATTGAAAGGATCTCAAGCAAGCAAGAGTCTGATAAGATGTTGAGGTGAATCATTAAAAGAGTCAAGAAGGGTCAGTGTCCCAGTTTTGAAATTGATGGCCAAGGAACACTAAGGATTAACGGGAGAATCTATGTTCGGAATGATAAGGAGTTGAAGCAAGAAGTCTTATCAGAAAGTCATCATTCCAAATTGAATATTCATCCCGGAATTTCGAAGATGTACAAGGACATGAGGAGAGTCTTTTGGTGGAAAGGCACGAAGGAAGATGTAGCTGCTTTTGTGAACAGCTGTGCCATCTGCCAACAAGTTAAAGGTGATCAACAGAAATCTGCCGGGTTATTGCAACCTCTGGAAATTCCGAATTGGAAATGGGAAATGATCTCGATGGATTTTATCGATGGTTTGCCTAGAACCTGGAAAGGGAATGACGGTATATGGGTTATTGTAGATCGTTTAACTAAAAGTGCCCATTTTATACCGGTTAAGGTAACCCGTACTGCAGTTTCTTTGGCGGAAATTTTCTTGAAGGAGATAGTTTGATTGCATGGTATCCCAGTCAGCATAGTAAGTGACCGTGATCCTATTTTTACTAGCAAATTTTGGGAAGCTCTGCAATCAGCAATGGGAACAGATTTGAGATTGAGTACAGCCTATCATCCTCAAACAGACGGACAGACGGAGAGGCTAAATCATATTCTTGAGGATATGCTACGGGCTTGTGTTTTAGATTTTAGAGGATCTTGGTAGGACCATCTTCATCTAGTGGAATTTTCTTATAATAATAGTTATCAAGCGAGTATCAAGATGGCTCATTATGAAGCTTTATACGGAAGACCGTGTAGATCCCCATCTTGTTGGATTGAATCGAAGGATCGTCTTGTACTCGGACCCGATCTTATTCGTGAAGCTTCTGCGAAGGTTGAGCTTATCAAGAAAAGGATGAAAGCTGCTCAAGATCGTCAGAAGAAATATGCTGATCGAAGACGAAGGCCATTGGAATTTGAGATCGGAGACTTGGTTTTTGTTAAAGTTTCCCCAATTAAAGGTGCTATACGATTCGGAAAGACGGGAAAACTTACTCCGAGATACATTGGACCATTTCGTGTATTGGAAAGAATTGGAGCTGTAGCCTACAGGATTGAATTGCCAGAGCGGATGTCTGGGATTCACAATGTGTTTCTTGTATCGCATTTGAGGAAATTTGTTCATGATCCCTCACTGGTTGTAGAACCGGTAATTCAAGAAGATTTGGAAGTAGAACCCGATTTAACTGTGGTCAGAAATCCAGTTCAGATTGTGGATCGAGACGAGAAGCAACTCTGGAACAAAGTGGTGAAACTCGTCAAGGTGCAATGGAGTGAGGATCCCAGAGATTGTACCTGGGAAACTCTCGATAGTTTTAAAAATGCTTATCCGGATTTATGTTCGGATAACTAGTATTATTTGTTAGAATAGACTGTTTGTTTGTTTGCTATTGTATGAATGGTATGTATGTTTGGACTGTTAATATATAAGCCTTTTGAATTAACTGTTGTTTTAAATTTCGGGGACGAAATTCTTTTAAGGGGGGAGGAATGTAACAACCCGGAATTTTTGACTGCATATTTTAATGAATATTTAATCTAATTTAAATTAAATATAAGCCTGTCAATGTTTAAATTAATGAGATCTTGGATATTTAACAGTTATATATGTTTGTAAAAGAAGTTTTGATTTGAAAATTTAAAATAGAATACTTCAAAACCATTTAAAAACAAAATCGGTCTTATTTAATAAAATCAAATCAAAGATTCAATATTTTATTATTTGATAATTTATATTGATACAATTGTAGTTTTTAAAATGATAAGTTTAAAAATAAACAAACATAGTATTATTAAACATAAACATGGAAGTAAAAATCATATGAACATAAACATACAAAACTAGTATAAAAACATAATTATAAATTATGAAATATAACTAAAAAGATAAATGTACAAATGTAAGTAATATAACTAAACAATGCTATGAATCAAAGGCTTGTAAAATCTGAAATACAAATGGAATACAAGTATTTTAGTCAAACAATAATCTTTAAAATTCAATTGTACAACACAACATCTTTAATAAAATTTTTAAGAAAGATCATATGAACAAGTATACAAATTTCATATAAAATATATTTATGCATAATCTGTATACACAAATGTACAACAACCAAAAAGATCTTGTTCAGAAAAGTAAAACAAACATAAAACTTTTATGCTGCTGAAGTTTATATGTATAAGAAAAACAAGTTTTATTTTAATGTAATAAAACAAAAGATGTGTCTTACAGAGTATGCTTGGCCGAAATAAAAAAAATGATATCTTTGTACAACACATAGGAATATCAGTAAACATTAAATACTTGTTATCATGATTAAGGGCATAAGCATTAACTAGCACAACATATTGTTTAACAAGTACTACAACCGAAATCTCTTTATGATTTCATACTGCAGTGTATATTACTTGACCAATTAAAGAGAATAATGACAATACAAATACACTCTGCCTAGATACAACCTACTGTTAAGTAGCTTCAATCTATATATATCCACCTATAAACTTCCATGCTCGTTTATAAAACAGAACTAAACTTAAAGAAAACCTGAGAAAAACATTGTATTGCTTTGCAATATAAATAAAATTCAAAACAGAAAAACAGAGAAAAAGAAGGTTTCAGAAAAGTCTCATCTGCAGTTTCTTCTTCAACATACCTTACTTTCTGTTCAACTGTTTGTAGGTGAGTAAACCTATTACTTGATTGATCTAAGAAATTCCGAGTTGTTATATAGCTTGAATAAGAATTTGTATATTCCAGTGCACTGCAAATAGTTGGGAACTGTTCTATATCTTTTGATTACAGAACAATAAACAGTAAGGAATTTGAATATTTCTTTTTTACAAATACTTTATACATAGGAATTTAAGTTAAATGTACTTGTAGAAAACCGAAAATCATGATCAGAAGTTAAGTTTTGAAGGTGACAGTGAAGTTCAAACTCTGTATATTCAAGTTTGCAGAAAGAAATCAATATGTGCAAAAATTCAAAGACTTTAAATTGTTAATTCGAATTCATATATTAAACAAACATGCAAAGTTAGGATTTTTAAAAATGAAATGATAATTTTTAGATCAAAGTTTGAGGTGCAGTTCAAAGAGAAGCCAAAAATTGATTTTTATCAATATTGGTTGATTCAACAAAATTTAATCATTGAAATTTCCTGTGAAGTAAGCTTGAAGATAAATTAATATAAGAAAAATGTCAAAATAATTTTCAAATGTGTAGGTTGTTAGTTTGAATCAAAAGTAGGGTTTTTGTCACGAGTTTCACTGAGCTCTGTAAATTTTCGATTTCGACTCACCTAGATGACCGAGCTTCACGAAAATTAGAGGAATGGTAGTATGGAGGCTAATGGTGGTGTAGCCGGAGTCTCGAAGCTTCCGGAGGTTTGTATCCCTTGCACGAGGAGGAAGTTGTCGGAGTATTATTTTTGATCTGAACCTCAAAACTGTCGTTTCTCGTTCTTGAGCTCCATCAGCGTTTTGGGGTGTTGGAATCCAAAGAGTGGATGGCAATCGACTTGTCAGCAATTAGGCCAGGTGATGGAAGAGCGTCGGAGGGGGGTGTACGTGCACAGATGGTTGTGCACGGCGTTGAAACTTGCTTGAGTATTTTACAGAAGGGAGCTCGAAAGAGTACTCGAGTAGTAGGTGAATTGGCCTGTGTAATTTGTATTTTGCGTTGGAAAGAAACAGTTTAAATTTAAACTGTTATAAAAATATATATAAAGAAGGTAAACAGGGGAGAACTCGGGGAAAACATAGAAATGCTCGAGTCCAACTCGAGTTTTGCCTGGGAAGTTCTCGGGTCAACATAGTATTTGTTCGAGTCTAGTTGTTTTTGCTTAAATACTTAAGTATTTTGATTTACAAAGAATACGAATAATTAAGGGAATAATCTTGGTTATTTTAAGTTAATATTTGATTAAAAATTTAGTAAAGTAAGGTTTGTAAAGGAAGATGACGACTAATGTAAAAGTATATGGTTATTAAAATTTAACTTATACTCGTAATTAAATTAAAGTAATACCTCTAAATTAAATTTGAAATTTGAAATAAATCATATGTTTAAGCAACTTAACTTACGTTAGTTAATTACTTCAAGTTTAATTAATCAATGGTAGTTACTTAAGTAATTAAGTAAAGATAAATGATTTAATTGTTGATAATTCATTAATTGTAAATAAATGATTAATTAAATAATTTGTGATAAGTAAATATGTAATAAGATTGTAATTATTAATAAGTAAGTTATTAATTAATAAATTATGAATCAATTAATTAACTGAGTAAGTAAGTAATAATTAATAAAGTTATAAGTTAATTAATCAGTAATTCATAAAGAATAAACTAGTTTATCAATAAGTAATTAATTAAGTGTTAAGTAAATCAAACCAGTTGACATGAATTGATGATTCTTGTCTGATTGATTCTTATATCTGTTTGACGATGGTTTGAGATATGTTGTGATATATTATGGATATATGTGATAACTGTATATGATTTATCTGTTATATCTGTTATGTTAATTCTGATATTAAATTGAACTGTTAAGTTAAATAGACAACTTGGCCTTTAGAATGGCATTTGGATTCCGATGAGACTGGGATCGGAAGAATCAATTTTTGATTCTCTGAAAACCACATCGATCCAAATTAAATGATAGGTCGTGACTTATCAAATGGTGAATCGAGATGGTGTTTTCAGAATGCAAGGGTTATCGTCGTTAACTCTGAGGGTGATTCCAAAATGAGTGTAACGAGATAATGCCTTCGGTTTCGTTCGAACCTGGAACGAACTTGTATGGATTGAATGCTTTCAACACATCGTCAGGCGGACGATGAGCATTCTAAGATATGTTCAATAAAGGTAATCGCAGCCTCAAGCCTCATCAACCGGGAATGGCTAAAACATGGGAGATACAGCAAGGTTAGGTGGGTCATGCCCAAGCAGGACAAGATATTCCCCTGTCTAGATGTCACTTTTATTTCGGCTGTGTGAGCAGTTGTTGGCCACAACTGCGGGGTTATCTTGTTCGGGACTGTTCAGTAAGGAATGGTTCCGGCCTTGTGTTGTAGGGGGTCGGGAGTGATCCTCGGTACGGTGATCTAGGTCCCGTACTGTGACGGGCGGTACCCCAGTAGCCCTGCCATTGTTGGAAATCCATTTTCCCTACGAGACCCTACGGATTTGATTTGTATTACCCACTTTCGTGGCTAGTAGCTGGAATTTAATGAATGTAACAATTTCGGCTATTTTCTATTTACTTGAAAACCCTGGACACTATTATAATATCACTGAATTTCCTATAAAATGTTTTGGTTAGCGTAAGGTAAAAACTTACCCGAATTTATTTGTGGGAAGTCTTACGTGATACCTTTATTTCAAATGATTTTCAATGTTAAGTAATTTTAACCTGTTTACTCATACAAGACCCATGTCTGACCCGGAGTTTATATTTTGTGTTTTCATAAACTCTTGGGTACTCAAATATTTATGAGTAGCCAAGTGATAGGTATTGGAAGCGTTGATTTTCTGGAGAAGCTATTTCAGGAAGAAGACCAGACGTATGTATTTATATAAGTAGTCCGCTGTGTAGTTAGTGTATGCTGTATTTTGGATGTATGTATGGACATATATGTATATGTCAGTCATGTTATATGATATTGTATGACTCAGATGTATGTATAACTATGTAATAGTTATGTGATGTATTATATTTTGTTCCATTCCGCTGTGAGATTCTGATGTTGTTATTCTTTCTTTCTATTCTTTTCTATTTCTATCCCTTTCTTTCTTAATGATGATGCGTCTTTCTGGGTTGAGAAAGGCGGGTCGTCATAGTAAATTAGATGAGTAATTAATTAAGTGTAATTTTTTACTTAATTAAAAATTAATTAATCAAGTTTAATTAATTAAGAAATAATTAGTTAATAAGTAATTAAGAAGTTAATTACCTAATGATTAAGAAGAATTATTTAAACATAAATGCTTAATAATGTAATTAAAGAAATTAATTACTCAGAGTAATTAATTAAGTTTTGGGGTTAATTTTAGTTAATTAATTAAAAAGAATTTCTTAATGATGGTGTTAAGTATAATTACTTAATGTAATTAAAGAGGTGTAATTACATAGTGAAGTAATTAATGAATAATTACTGAATGTAATTAATTAAGGGAATTTCTGGATGGATAGTAATTAAAGAGGTATAATTACTTAGGAAAGTAATTAGAGGATAATTACTCAGTGTAATTAAAGAATTGATTAATGTAATTAATCAAGGTGATAGTTTAGTTGGTAAAGTAATTAAGGAAGTTAATTACTGATTGTGATTAATCATGTTTGATTAATAATTGTAATTAAGTTTATAATTAATTATTAAATGTAATTATTGATTAATAAAGAAATTAGAAGGTCATTAATTTATGTAATTAATGAACAATTAATTGTTTAATTAATTAATAAATGTGATTAATTATAAGATAATTAATCAATGAAGTAAGAAAGAGTAATAATTAATTAATGAAATTAATTAAGGATTTATGTAATTAATTATTGTTAATTAATTAATTAGAAATTAATTAAGATTAATTAATGATTAAAGATAAATTAATCTGTGTAATTAATTTAAGGATAATTACATAGTGTAATTAAAGAATAATTAATCTTGGTGATTAATTAAGAATATGATTAAAGGATAATTAATCTGTAATTGAAGATTAATTAATTGGATTATGAAGATGATTAAAGAGTGATTAATTAATTAATTGTAATTAATTAATGATTTTTTAAGCAGGATTAGTTGGTTGATTCTCAAGTAATTAATTTAATTTAAGATGATTAAATTAATTATAAAGGAATTGATGATACCTGTTTATGTATGATTGTTTGTGGAATATCTGGATTGATTGATATCTATTGGATGATATATTGCGATATTCTGTGATATGATATTTGATATATCAATGATAAATGTGTGATATTTATCTATAAGTGATGCTGTGTGAATTCAATGTTTAAATTGAATTAATTTGTTAAACTTAAATCACTTGGACATTAAGATGGCGTTTGGATTCGATGAGACCGGGATCGGGTTTCCAAATTTGGAATTCCGAAAAACCACATCGATCCAAGTTAAACGTTAGGTCGTGAATCCAAGTGGAGTGCAAGTGAAGACTCGAGGTGTAAGAACTATTCGTCAGTATAACTCTGGGGGTGATTCTGGGATGAGTTTGACGGAAATAGTGCTTACAGGTTCGAGATGGTGATTCAGTGTGCAAGGGCTATTATCGTTAACTCTGAGGGTAATTCCAAAAGCGTGTAACGAGATAGTGCCTTCGGTTTCGTTCGAATCCGGAACGAATTTGTATGGATTAAATGCTTTCAGAACATCGTCAGGTGGACGATGAGCATTCTAAGATTGATGTGTCTTATAAAGGTAATCGTAGCCTCAAGCCTCATCAACCGGGTATGTCTAAAATATGGGAGGTACAGCAAGGCTAAGTGGATCATGCCCAAGTAGGAGATTTACCCCTGTCTAGAGGTCCCTTTTTATTTCGCCTGTGTGGGACGGTTGATCATGACAACTGCCGAGGTAGTCATGTTTGGGACTGTCCAGTAAGGGATGGTTTCGGCTTTGTGTTGCAGGGGAGTTAGGGTGGCTCCTCGGTACGGTGATCTAGACCACGTACTGTGACGAGCGGTACCCCAGTAGCCCTGTCATTGATGGAAACCCATTCTTCCTACGAGACCCTACGGTTTTGTTTGTATTACCCACTTTTGTGGCTAGTAGCTGGAATTTAATGAATGTAACAATTTCGGCTATTTCTTATTTACTTGAAAACCCTAGACCCTATTATAATAACACTGTATTTCCTATCAAATGTTTTGGTTAGCGTAAGGTAAAAAATTACCCATGTTTATTTGTGGGGAGTCTTACGTGATACCTTTCTTTTCAAAGGATTTTCTAAAGTTAAGCAATCTTAAACCGTTTACTCACACCAGACCCCTGTCTGACCCGAGTGTTTATTTTCTGTTTTATTAAACTCTTGGGTACTCATATTACGTATGAGTAGTCAAGTGATTCAGGTTTGCTTTGACGAGTTCTGGAGGAGATATGGAGCAGGTGGCTTCAGCGTGTGTGTATATATATATATATATATATATATATATATATATATATAGAGAGAGAGAGAGAGAGAGTTTTCCGCTGTGTTTGAGTTGTATCTGTTTCCTTTTATGTACTTGAGTTGTAATATCTAGACGGGAGTTATAACTGTCTAGTTTGTTTTGTATGAGCTGTATAACTCTGATGTATATGATACTATGTAATTTTTATTGGGTTATTCCGCTGTGAGATTCTGATATTGTTTGTTTCTTTCTTTTCTCTTTTCTATCCCTTTCTTTCTTCTTAATGACGCGTCTTTCTGTATTATGAAAGCCGGGTCGTTACATTGTGGTATCAAGGTGCTAGGTTGAGCGAATACCTAGACTCTGGAGTGGTGTCTTCTTGAGAGAGCGTATTTGTAATTTTGACTATATATATATATACATATATTCCTACCTATTTTGTTGGGTTACCTGTTCGGGTTTGCCAACATACGTTCTAGAAGTAGGAGAGATAGTGGTGTGTATAGCATGACTATCAATGGAAGAAGTCCGAGTATTTGAGATTGGAAGAGTATCTGCCAGGATAGTTTTGGGCATCTTGAGTAAGTTTGGCAGCTGGGTATATGGATTTCATCGATCTCTGAAGGAAATCTTTTTAAGATTTGGAGTTTATCTTTGGCGTATAAGATGGGATTGTGCTCGTGCGAGCGAATTCTCTAGAGTTTGGATCAGTTGGGAGAGCTGAAGCAAGTAATGGTATTTTGGCAACCATAGGAAGGAGTCTTATCTGTATTGGAGTAGGAGACTCAGTTCATCTAGGTGTTTGTGCTTGGTTTGAGAGGTTTCTGCTTATTTTGAAGACTCTTTTTGTGGAGATGGTTGATATAGTTTTGGGATTCAAGGAGCTTTTGGATAGGAGGTCTGTGGTAGCAAGGGCAGCTCAGAGGTGTTGAATGTGCTGTCAGGAAGATCTTTTGGCTCAGCAATATCCTAGAGGTGGAGTTCGAAAGCAGTTGTGTGGTCCGTTTCTTCGATGGTTCAGAAGTCTTTGAGATTCTTCTGTCAGTAGATCGGGAAAATGGTGAAGGCTTGTCCATTTCTTTTGGAAGCTCGGCCGGGTAAGGTGTTTGCGGTTGAGGTGGACCATCAGTTTCTTCTTTTGAAGGGCTTAAGCTGTTCTATTATGTAAGAGGGAATAGTTTCTTTGGAATCCAAACTGGGTGGTATCGCAAAAGTGACTTGTGATGGTTCGGAAGTTCTTTTAGTAATCTTTGTTTTAGTTTGAGACATCTCTAAAGATGTTGGAGCAATCAAAGTGGTTTGAGACTTTCTAAATATCTTTGAGTAAGTGAAAGGAATTTGTCCGCATCGGGAGATGGGGTTCTGTTTCGATTTGGTTCTTGGATTTTTTGGTAGCTTGGCCTAGTAGAGAAAAGATTCCAGGAGAGAGGATTTTGTGAGCGATCAGGATTGATTGGATCTAGTTTTTCGAATGGATTTCTGTTGTAGTATTCACGACCAAATCGGATAGGTCATTAAGCTTTTATGGAATTTGATGAACAATGTTTCTTGACGAGTTGATCAAGTTTATGCTTGTGTTCATCAAAAGCATTCTCATCTTCTTTTCTATATTTTCTCTTTTCTATCCCTTTCTTTCTTCTTAATGTCGCGTCTTTCTGTATTATGAAAGCCGGGTCGTTACACAGAGACTTCGGAAAGTTTCTCAGTTAGGTGAACGAACGCGTCATGTTGAACATAGACGTCGTTGGTACAGGCAATGGCGTTTTGCTTAACATCTCCAGGTATAGGATGAATCGCCGGAAGGAACTTTAACCCATCGAAGCAGATCTTAGGAAATGTAGCCTTGAGCTCGCTAAGTCTCTCTGATACTGTTGGATCCGATGCAGGAGCAGGAGGAGACAACTTTGAAAGTTCGCCCCTCCTATGAGAATCTTGGGACTGTCGAGTGGAAGAAGAATTAGAACATTGATCTCGGGGGATATCAGATTGCGACCCCTTGTAACCAGGCTTATCCTTACTTTGCCCCGAATGAGAAGAGGGGTGTCGATGATGCTTGGGCTGGTAATACGGTTTCTTTCGAGATGATGAGTCCCGAGAATGATGGTCCCTATCACCATCACCATCTCTATCTCGACGTCTCTCGGAACCCGAGTCCCGTCCGGACGGATGAAAAATAGAAGAACCACGGAGACGATCGAATCCGTGTGAGCACCCCATGTCACTTGCACGAAATTCAAATAACAACAAGTTAGCAAGGAGAGATGTGACAACAAAAATCTAAGTGTGAATTGAAGTGCAAATGTTCGTGTGTGTCCTAGTGTTTCCCCCCGACGAACCAGTAGCCTTGCTAACAGGGGTTTTCTCTCCCTGACTTTGGATTGGAATGCCCACATCACCTCTGATGGGAGAATGGAACTTGAATGCCTCCCGATCGCCCAAGTCATAGTTGAGCAGATCATCAGGATGGAGAGATTCAATAGACCCTTTAAGGAACTCTCTATGTGCTGCAAAGAAGCCTCCCTCTCCGTCGAAATAAGCGTAACTTTCGAAGTTCCGCCGACCTTCTCCTTTCTGATCTTATATGTCGACGTCTTTTCCCCTTCGAAGGGGAAGATGACGTTTCAGTATCATGAACTTCAGTCGGCGAATGCTAAGTAACACCCACATTCTCACCTTGTGTTTCAGGAACTTCGCTCTCTTTAATCTCCCCCTCCTCCTGTTCATCGGGGGTGCGGCGCGATGACGATCCGACTAGTTTTTTCCCTTTACCGGATACGGGCTTGGGAATAGAGATGCCCTCAGGAAGCTTACCAGACGACCTTCCGCCAATAGTCCGAACCTTGACAGTGACTCATTTGAAATAAGAGTTCGGATGTCTCGTTCTTCGGCAGGAAGGGCTCTAATAGCTTCAATAGCCTCAGAATAGCCGCGGCCCTCAGGATGTGGATTGATACCTGAAAAAATGAAACAAGAGTTAGAAAAAGCATCGCCACGATGGAAATATGAGCATCACTCCAAGAAGAAGACTTACTTCCTTCAACCCATCTCCTCGCGAAACCAGGAGGGCAGCGCACGTAGAACCATTCCTGTTTGTTCAGGGACAACTTGCTCCACGCTCCGGTTAGAATTTGGCACTTGTGGTGCGGCTCGAGGAACACGAAGGACGGGCTATCTCTTCGCTTCTTGATCATATAAATATATCTGATGTCGCTGGGAGTTGGAGGCCTGGAGAAGACAGCCATGAAAAGGAGGTAGGTCCCGTAAATGAACGCATGACCATTTGGGTGCAGCTGCGACGGGGCGACATCTATGTATTGCAACACGTCCTGAAGAAATAAATTGAATGGAGGCACGCAGCCCACCCAACACATAAACTTATTGCAGGCGATGTATCCGACTAGGGGCAGGTGTGGACGATCATGCCTCGATGGGACCAACACATCGGCAAAAGGGATGCCGTGGATAGAGCATATTCGCCGAAGGGCGACTTCGTTAATCTTCGAAGCCTGTGAATCGGTCGGATCATCTAAGAGAATAGCTAACTCCAGGGCATCAAGAGCTAAATTATGAGCGGGGGAGGTCGACGGGTTAGAAGTGTCTACGTCCCCTTGTTTGGAAGACGGCCCGGGTCTATCCGAGATTGTGGCGGAACTGGATTTTTTAGACCTTTTTTTTGACGGGAATCGAATCCTGCAGAGCACTTGTATGAACTATACTCAAAAAAAGATTAGCGTTAGACTTAACAACATAAATTTCCCCCCTGTGTGATGTGTGAGCTAGTGAAATCAATCGTGTATAAGCATTGGAAAACTGGAAGTCACAAGGTTACTGATATAAAATCAAGCTCCAAAATATCGCCTTCGAAGACCGTCATCGCTGACCGTCTCCAAAAGCCCGCCAAATGACGATTACAGTTTCAAGTTCAGGGAACGTTAGAAGAAGTTATCCGATTACGTCAAGTAAAATTCAAATTTATATCTGCTAGAACTAGGAGGTTATCAGTCCAAATCAGTTCGATATACTAGTATGCTCGGTTTTCTGTCCTTATTCTGTTATGAAATTAGGCAAGGCAATTGTTCGTTCGGCTTAAGTTATGTTCGGCCGATAGGATGTGGTTCGGCATTTGTGTTCGTCTAGCTTAAGTTATGTTTGGCCGATAGGATGTGGTTCGGCATTTGTGTTTGTTCGGCATAAGTTATGTTCGACCATACTATCGTTCGGCAGAACAATCGTTCGGCCTGCATCCTGTCCGGCCAGACCATCGGTCGGCCGAACTGTTGTTCGGCCTGAATAGTGTTCAGCTAAAATGCTGTTCGGCCAAGAGATCGTTCGTCGCCCTGACCTTTTCCCTCTTCCCTTCGATTTTCCCACTTCAACCTCGTTCGTCATAAGGAGATCATGCCGAACAATTGCAAGGCCGACCCATACCACTAGGTCTCACCTCCAATGCCACGCACCTCCAACTAACTCCCACCTTCGAGTGCTTCTACCATACACTTTTCTCCTCTCCGTTCCACCCGCCTTGGAATCACCTAAGGTCAAATCAAGTCCCAGCCTTGGGGCACGATCAAGACCCATCTCGCATCCCTCATCCCCATACCTCCTACATCCTATCATATGTCTAACTACAGTTTGTGATTTTAAATCAACATATGCGAAAATTCTTACTAAGAGGAATGATAGGAGCTAGGGAAAGGATTGTAGGAAGGACGTGCTGGATTCGCAGAACGGAAGGGATGATTGAAACTTAAAAGAAATAAGTTGCGTGCTCTTGGGAAATCACGGGTAAGAAGTGAAAAAGAGAAGAAGAGGTAGAGTACCTGGTTTTATAGGAGAAAGAGGAAGTCGAAACGACCCTGACCGGTAGAACCGGTCAAAGCACGAAACATGTTCGATATTGGTTATCTTGTTCGACATTTGAGCATCGTTCGGCCTCGGCATTACACCAACTCATGGTTCAAAGCGCATCGCGTTCGGTCAACGCGATACACTTTGAGGGGAAAGTGTTTCCCAGGGAATAAACCGGGCAACTTAGTATTCGGCCTCCCCTATCGTTCGGTCCAAGATGGGGAGTTGGGAATTAAGAAGCATTCGGTATTGAATACCTTTCGGCCGAAGAAGAACGCTTGGCCTAAGATCGTTCGGCCCATGATATCATTCGGCCAAACCGACCGTCCGGCCAGAAACCTCGCTCGGCCTTTAAGTGGCTCGGCGGCATAACACTTGGCCTGGATGAATGGTCCAGGTTACGTTCGTCCAAGGACAACTTTCGACATGATAAGGTCGTTCGGCATGAATGCCCTATCCGGTATTCAGGGTGTTCGGCATCACATCATTCGGAAGGGGATAGCGCTCGACATCTAGGAGCATTCGGCATCGAGGAACATTCGGTATTGAATACTGTTCGGCCAAAGACATCGCTCGACATTCCAGCCTGGTTCAACTCGGTACTCGACATACCCACCGCTTGGCCCTACTGGTTCGTCCAGCATCTCTTTGCAAACGTCATACAGAAGCGTTCGGCCAAAGGCCTCATTCGGCTAAGGGCCTCGTTCGGCCAGAAGCATCGTTCGGCCAAAGGCTCGTTCGGTCAAGATCGCGTCCAAACATCAAGCGCCTCGTTCGGCACCCAGACCATTCGGCATCATACCATTCGGCTTCAAGGAGCGTCTGGTACCCATGAAGAGATTGGAATTCTCATTCGGCCTCCCGAGACGTTCGGCAATCAAGGGTGGTTCGACATTCTCCCCAGAACGCCCGGTCCGATCACGCCCGGTCCGATCATTGCTCGGCCTACTCTTCCCCACAACAAACGTATCGTTCGGCATAAAGAGGTTGGGTCGGCACTCGACCGTTCGGCCTGCTCGGTTCGGCATACAGGGCTTGTCCTATTTGGACCAAGTTATTCAGCCACCAGGTCCACCAGAGAAGTCCAACCCACCTTTGTCTATAAATAGAGGGGCAGGGACACAGAGAAAGAAAGAGAAATTTTAGGAACACTGGGGAGACTCTGCCATTTTCAAGACTCATTCCAGACTTATTTCTTTTACTTTGCAATTGTATTCTAGTAAATAAAAACGGATTGTATCTGTAACCACCCATCAAGGAAATCAATGGAAATCAACTTCAAAGTGGATATAGGCAGTTACGCCGAACCACTATAAATTTAGTGTTCTTGTTCTCTGCATTTAAATTTATGTTCTCTTCTCTGTTTTAATTTACTTTCTTCATTAATCTCTCTACACAATCTTTCTAAGGGTGTTAGTGACCAATTTTGGTGCTAACGGCGTCCCGCGCACCGACCAGAATTCATAAACAACTCAACGGAAAAGTAAACACAATATAAAACATTTTATAACGCTAACAAGTACGCTCTCTCATGTATGTACTCTCAAACAGATTCATTCTACGATATTCCTACCTTATCTCTAATGAGTCAAACCCCGCAAAGCCTAGGTTATCGCTAAACCTCCGCTTTGATACCAACTGTGAAAATCCACATTTCGGAAGGTTTAAATCGATAATAATCCACATCTATCTGATTTAAACAATCCGGAACGTAGATAATCAATGGGGTTAAGTAAGAAAAATAAGAAGAGAAGAAGAAAATAAAACACAGAATCTCACAGCGGAGATGATAAAATATTATAATCAAATAAACAATTCATGAAGTTGTTTGCTATACATTTGATTATAATCTATATACATTTATCGAAGTTATATATATATATATATACACACACACACATCATGAATAAATAATCAATATAGCAGAATAACATAATGCAGAGGATAATAATAAAAGTAATATACCAACACTCCATCTTCGTCCTCCAGAGAATAGTCTTCAATACGCTGAAAAACTCAGGACTGACCCGAGCGTAATGAAAAGACAAAACACTCGAGTCGGGACTAAAATATTCTTATGTAAGTCAAATCACTATCACAAGTATGAGTGCAATAACTTAAGTGATGTTACGGGATTTCCATCTCCTAAGGATCCGTTAAACTATTTATAAACAATGGTATACACTATAATATGTAATGTCTATGAGTAAAATAAAAACCAAAGTAGCGTTAAGGCTATACATTGATCCACCTTAACAAAAATTTTACAGCTTTAAACCAAAGTCGAAATGGGATCTTATAGGGATAAATATGACAAGGCACGTGAGGCAATGCTTAAGGTGGGATTCTACTAGTTTACCCTTTTTGGCTGGCCGTAAACCATCCGTGGTCGACCGCGACAATCAATCCAAACGACAAAAAGGTGCACCATCAAATATGATATCTCAATAGTAATACAAAGGATCAATGTCGCTAGAGGTAGCTAACCTCATTGGCCAGCCATAGGCTCCTGTTTTAGTCATTTTAATTATGACATGAATGTCAAAGCTATCCATCATCGTTCTCTTACTTCATTCCAGTAAATGTCGCCAATCCAACCACTACATCCTGGATATCATCCACCACATACATAGTTGTGAAAGTGGTTCCAATATTGACAGAGAGTATGTCAATAAGAGGCCCCGGTCTCTTTAACAGCCAAACATTATTTTACATGTCGGTTGGTACTTTTATATTTTGAAAACAATTCATGTTTGATATCAAAATATCATAATTGCTTCAAAATCAAATCCATTTCGTAATCATCACATTTACTCAAAAATCATATGCATTTTGAAATCATCATATTCGCTTCAAAAGTCATATTTTACTTCAAAATGTCAATGCAGTTCGATATATCGATTTCACTTCAAAATTTGTTTCGAATTACAATTTAAGTTATAACTTCACTTTAACTTAATCCGCATTTAAATCCAAGATTTGAATATAAACATTTCACCCTTCTGACCAGTTTGAATGTTATAAAATAGTTTAAAAGTTTAAAAATAATTAAATAGTTTAATAGAAATAGTATGAGTAACAAACACAATTTATATAGCAAAATAGTTTGAAAAAAATAAATATTTAAAGAATATAGATTTTTAAACCGTTTATACTAAAAATATTCATTTAAAAATAGTTTCAAAGTCAAACCAGTTCACTTTTCAATTTTTCCAATTCAAATCAGTTTCAATTTCCATTTCGATTTAGTCGATTCAATTCCGATTTCAAGTCGAATTTTGTTTCGATTTCAAATCAATTCCAATTCCAAATTAATTCCAATTCCAATTCCAAATTAATTTCACTTCCAATTCCAAATTAATTTAAATTCCATTTTCAAAATAATTTAAATTCCAATTCCAAATAAAAATCATTTCGATTTTATATCAATTTCTAGTTTGATTTCCAAAACATCGGTTCAAAGCATTTAAATCAAATTTACCTTCAATATCCAATTTAAAAATCCAAATCTTCAAATATTACTCGTTGAAATCCGAGACAGTTGCCAAAATGGCTATTTTTACTCATTAATTATAACATAAAATTTTCTTATTAATTATTCACATTTATATTCAATTTTAAATATTAACAATCTTAATTGTTGTTTATATAAAATTTAAATCAACTTACGACATCATTTTCTATCATATTAAATTCAGAATTTAATTATTCAAATAATTTTCGATCTTAAATTTGAACAATTGAATTATTCAACAAGTTACATTAATAACCATTTTCATTCAATAATCACCTTAAATTTAATAAAAAGATTAAAAACGCAGGTTGTTACAATATGTCTATTTAGTACCCTGATCATCCAATGAGAAATCTTTATCTGTCGCTCTTGACGTAATTTATAATAATTATATTTGATCAAAACCCGGGAATTGTTTGGAATTATGTATCTGAATATGAAATATTAATTTGAAATGTAATTGAAAAAGTTGTTTTAAATTTGTGTTAATGTCATATTCATGTGCTTTTGATATTATGGTACTAATAAAATTATCGTACTTTGTCACCGGAAGTTAATACTATGGATGGCCACATCATCTGTAGCGCTTAGTTTCAAGCCTCAAGATAGGGGATGTTACAATTACATGGATTCTTTACAATTGCTTAATACTTCATATTGCAGTAGACCTTTTTTAAGATATCCACTATTGTGCCTAACCCTTATCCCCGACCATTTACTACTTCCTACACATGGAAGAGGTGGATCCTTACACAACCACTTAATACCTTAAATCCTTGAAGAAGGTCCTTTGTATTATGACATGTACCCCATTGTGATGTCTCATATTAATCCAACTATTTGTAGGTACTAGTAACCAGATTAGCTAGACAAAAGTTACCCTATAGAATTTGGGACTAACCTCATGTCATCCGTATTTACTTATTATAGGAAATGTCTTATATCAGCCTTAAAGTCACACCACTGGTAGCTAGATTAGCTGAGCAGACTTCTTATGCTTTTGACTGACCTTGCATCCCTATAACTTAGTCATAATTTATAACACTCTCTTAGTATAATATCACACATCTCATAGTATCCATCTTTAAGGCCTTATGAAAAAACTTCGCATTTCACATCTGCAATAACTCACTTTCCTAAGGGGAAATTCAATAATAATTAATAACCTATCAACTGCACCATTATACGTTATAATCTTACATTACTTACGCATATACACACACACATACACACACACATACACAAATATATACATACACACACAATCAATACATTTCTAAGCATGTAGAGTTTACACCCTAAGCTAACGTTTAAATGTCAAATCTTTAAAATTACACAAGTCTCATTTCCATATTAAAAAACATACCGTTGGCGTCAAAATTAGCCACCAACACACAGTTATAAGTGAAAGCATCAATATCCAGTCACAAATCACAGATATAGTATATGTAGAGAATATATAAGAAAAATAACCACAACTAAAATGAAAGCAAGTAAAAGAGAGATAAAATTTATAGTGGTTCGGGTAATTCCAGCCCACATCCACTCCAGAACAATCCATTTTATTACACTAAAATTTGGTTACAGTTACAATCCATTATTCCAGAATGAAAATGGAAGAGTAGCCACTAGGTAGAAGATAAAGAGTAGCCGAAAGAAGACGAAGAAGTTCCCTTTTTCTGAAGCCAAGCCTGCTGTATTTATCGATGAAACTCCGGCACCTCCTTACCTACATGCCCACCATGACGATCATCGAGCCCAAATCTTCCATCCTATGCCAACCCAAAGTAGTTCATATGCTGACCCGAAGCAAGTGATATGCCAACTCGAAGTAAACTCCACGCCAACCTGAAGTAAGCTTACAGCCGACTTGAAGTATCTCCTTCTCTACCGACCCGAGGTTGAAGCCATGCCGACCCGAAATGAAGTCCTTGCCGACCCGAAGTAAAATCTTTGTCGACCCAAAGTCACCAATTGCCAACCTAAAGCCACTCCACTCTTGCCGACCCGATGCTCCCTTCTTTACCAACCCGAAACCATCTCAATGCCGACTCGAAGCAGTCCCACTGCTGATGTGAAGTGAACACTAAATGCTGACCCTCCAAAGTGATACAACCTTCATCCTATGCCAACTCGAAGCCATGCCTATGCCGACCCGAAGCAACTTCATCCTTGCCAAAATCCATATTCCAAGTGCTATGCATTGTTCGTCCATCGACTATGCTTAATTCTGGTTTCATATCCGCATTTACTATCTGTAATTGATCATCTATCCACCCATTCAAACCAAACCCATAATATTCTAGCTTCAATAACCATGCAATCGATTGGGTTAAATTCGCCTGTATGATGCCTTGCCAAAAGGCAGGTTAAAACTTTGTCTCCCAAAACATGCCTTGCAATAGGAAGGCGTGTTTTATATTGCCATAAGTCCAAAATCCAAAGTCCATAATCCACTAATCGCCATATCATCCAACCAAGAGTCTAATCCATTGTCAATCCAATTCCTTGATCTCTCCGAATAATTAGCAAAATCCATGACTGTTCCGAGTCGATATTTAATTATGAATCCATTACAAATCCATTAACCGAGTCCACGATCTCTCCAGTATTTTTTATCCAAATCTGAAACACTCTAAGTCCTGTAATCCAAATCCGGGACCTCTTCAAGTCCATATCCAAATCCGAGACCTCTCTGGTTCCAAATCTAAATCCAGGAACTATTTGGGTCCATATCTAAATCCGAGACCTCTCCGGGTCATTTTATCCTACTTCGGCCACGACTCTCTGGTCGAGGACTTATCCATGGTTTTACTTCTCCAGCCTCGACCACCCGGTCAAGGACTTGATCCGTGGGGTATCCTACTTCGGCCTTGATCTCTAGCCAAGGACTTAATCCATGCACATTCTTCTTCAGCATCGACTCTCCGGTTGAGGACTTAATCCATGGGGTGTCCTACTCCACCCTCGATCCTAAGTTGAGGAATTAATCCATGAATATACTTCTCCGGTCTCGACTCTTCAGTCGAGGACTTAATCAGTGGGGTATCCTACTCTGGCCTTGTTTGCCAGTCGAGGACTTAATCCATGAATATCCTTCACCGGCCTCGAATCTCCGGTCGAGGACTTAATCCATGTTTGAGTCCATCCAGTCGCTCTATGGTGAAGGGACTCGTAACTTGTGGTTATTGCCTTGTCTCTCCGGTCGGGACCGTAACCTAACCTGTCTTATTTATTACATTTATTCCAATCCAATCACTCTAAAGTCCAGTTGGTAAAATATGAAATAAAAGCCTGTACAACCAAGAAAACTAAATAGTCATAGTACCAAAAAAATAAGAGTTTGTAATAAACAGAAAAAAAGATTTCATAAACTCGAGCACCACAGGTCATCATCATCCCAGAGCATGCCTAGGGACCGTCCTCGATCCCATACATGTGTAAGTGACTTAGCCATTTTATTGCGGGGTTTATTACTTATTCCATGCCATAAATCCAATAGCTAATAATAAGCTGATGACGATGCCTTGATCCAGTACCATCTTCGTTCAAGGTGGACGGTTGCTGCTCCTGTTCCACTGCAACAACTTATATATTGTTGGAAATGACCATTCCTCACATATTCCTTAACAATATCCTTCAAATACCTGCAGTCATTCATATTGTGCCCAACTAGCTCATGGAATAGACAATGCTTTCCTGATGCCCGCTCGTATTTGAAGGGTTCTTTTTTTGCTGGCCTTCGATACGTTAGGCACCCTCTAGTATCCAAATACATCCTTTCCAGAGTTTTAATCAAATCCTTGTAAGAAGAGAATTTTGGTTCTCTCTATTGCCTTTGAGATATTACTGTCGTCATTCGTTCTCCGTTTTCCCTTATCGTTCTTTCATACATCTCTTGATGATCCTCCACTTTGCATGGAATTCACCTCTAGTTTGTTTGCTCGTGCATCTTTCTACCGCATGAAGCTTTCTGCTTCGAGGTAAAATTCCACTAAATCCATAGGTGGATCCCGTGCTAGTGAATCCTTCAACTTCGTGCCATTCGCAGTGCTAAATACAATTGCCATCAAAACTATAGATGGATCTGGATAATCCATCGATGTCGTTGCAGCATTAAACCGTATTAGAAAACTCCTCAGGGACTCTCCGGTCCTCTGCTTCAGGGTTGCCAGACTCGTCACATTTTTGGGTCTCGAAATGTGAACTCTAAAACTGCCTCATAAACCATTCGATCAATTCTGTCCACGTACCAATAGAGCCGCTTTCCAGTTGTCTAAACCATAGTGCTGCTATATCCGTCAAATAAAAAGGAAAGCACCATACCATGACCTCCTTCGATGCCCCAATACTTCTATATGCTTCGTATACCTTGTTAGATAAACAGCGGGATCCGTCCTTCCATCATACATCTCCAGTGTTAGTAGTTTGAATTCCGGTGGATTCCTAGCTTGCCTAATTGTAGGAATGAAAGGGCTCCTATTCACATCCTCTAAATCTTTATCTACCAATCCTATCCTCGTAGCCAGTTTGATCATGTCTGCTAACCTGTCGTAATCATCAAGTGGTAGTCTTTGTCCGTTGTCTCCAACCTACCTCCCGAATCCATGGGGGAATCATGAAACCTGCCCTTCTGGATGAGTATCCATATCCCGATCAACGCCAAACTGCATTTGTAACGACCCAAATTAGCAGTTAGCAAATTTCCAGATAGTTAGGAAAAGAAGAAAAGAAAAAGAAGAAGAAACATAGACATGTCACAGAAATCTCACATTAGCAGTGGATCAAAATATAATATCACATAAAATAACAGTTTACAAAGGAAAACTATATCAGTCAATTACATTTGAATACATAAGAGTTACAAACATTTACACAACACTGGACAGTTTAAAACGACATGTCCGAGATAAATAGAAATATATCACGACGGAAACACTCCATACGTTTCTGCCATCCAGCTCGCCTTCTGAGCTCCAGAACGTCCTTACTTGAAAATCTGTAATACTCGGTCTGAGCCGAGCATTACATCAAAGTAACACCCGAGTCAGGCTGGAAACCAGCACGAGTAAACCCATCTAACATAGAATACAAAAGCATACAATTTATATAAACCAGGGTAACTTGCATCAATTTACAACTTCACAAGTTATTATAGACATCACTTATTTCACACATGAATTTCTAAGTACCAACACTTAGATTAAATAGTCCAATTCACTTAAATCATTCCATTCCAGCTTATTGATTTCACATATCAATCTATAAAGAATCGAAGTGGTTTCGGGTATTTACTAATACCCGACTCCAGTCTCTTCGAATCCAATGTCATTCTAAACCCAAGTTATTCAATTAAATACAATTCAACTTTAGTTACCGGATAACATTTTTCGTAGCAATTCATAATTGATGGATAATCACATTATCACTATCCATTCAATATATCATATCACAAAGCAATTCATATCAGAGATATCAACCAATCCAAAGCACTTATCATTATTCAATCATTCATAAGAAAGATTGACCACTTCCATTAATTACATTAATTAGTGATCCTCTAATTACTTTCATTAGTTAATTATTCTTAAATTTCATTTAATCATTAACCTTTAACTTAATTAAATTCATTAATCAACCTTGATTAATCACAATCAGAAATTAACTTTCCTTGATTACTCTATCAGTTAAGCCAACTCTTTGATTAATTATATCAATCAATCCTTTAAATACACGTAGTAAGTATCACTAAATTTCTTCCACCAAGTAATTATCTTTTAATTACTTCCCATCAAGTAATTTCCTTTTAATTACTTACATCCAGTAATTATCCACTAATTACTTCACTAAGTAATTACACCTCTTTAATTACCTTAAGTAATTATACTTAACCCAACATCAAATGATTACCTTAATTAACCAATCCTTTAATTAATTACATTAGTAATTAATCCTTAATTACTTCATTAAGTAATTATTATTTAATAAATCATATTTAGTAATTACCCATTAATTACCCGCCTTAATTAATGACATTAAGCAATTATAGTTAAATTTTAAGTAATTATCATTAATTAATTACATTAAGTAATTCAACTTTTAAATAAATTAATCATCTTTTAATTACCTAAATAATTTACCACATTTAATAAATAAATCTTTAAAATTGATTACACAATTTAATTAACCAATTAATTAATTATCATAATAAATTGATTAATTCCTCATTTTGGCTTCCACCTCACATAACTAAATTTACTTAATTAAATCATGCAATTTCAATTTTAACATAACATTAACTTATCAAAATTTGGTTAATCAAGTTATAACTTCCTTAAATCAAATGGTTAAAAACATTATCATGTAATAATTTAAACTAGCTTCATTTAATTTACAACTTGTTTTTATAAAACCCTTATCTTGTTTATGCTTTTATTTAAAACTGGTTATAAAAAAAAGACTTCAGAAAACCTGATGTCAATTATAACAAAACCTGAGACCAAATCTAAATTACCCGAGCCAAACTACTATTTTTCCCGAATTAACCCGAACAAATTTCCATTACTTTGTTTGTTTAACAAACTATAAAACCTGTTAATCATTTTATCATGCGAACACACCCAAGCATTACTCGAGCCATCACCGCCTTCCCTCGAGTACAAACCCGAGTTCGAACTTCTTCCCAAATCTACCAAACAACGTCTGACACGATCAACCAATCGTGCACGTGTACACCCAATCAGATCAATGCCGATCATCATTCCGACCATCAACCTGTCAGTTACAACCCTCTCTAACCTATCCGCCACCTAGAAATGCAAGCCTCCTCGAAAATCAAAATCGAGCCACCGACCCCAACCTGAAACAAAATCAATCACCAGAAATCCTTGCCGTACTCTCAGCTCTGACCATCGGGGAACCCTTAACTTCGTCCAGACCTTCCCCTTATTCACCTCTTACTTCTCCCAAACCTTCGATAGTTCCGATTTCAACTACGACGTCGCGACTTGCCTGACTTTGACGTCGCCCACGAGAACACCTAAAACCCTACCATCACTTTGTTCCAACTCCATGCTTGATAATAAATTCTCTGACAAATTTTCCCGTGACCCCCGATCCCTAAACCATCTTCAGTTAAAGCCTCGATGATCATTCCTCCTCCGATCGACGAGAATTGACGACTTTCCCATTACCGTTCAACTCAAAATTTCTCACAAATTACCAATTTAAAAATCAAAATATAACCATTAAAAATCATGGCTTGGAAAGACAAATCAGTTTATATAAGAAGATCTCAGAATTTTGGAAGTCGAATGTTTGGTAGGTTTGAGTTTTTCTCTTTTTTCTGTAATTCTTATTCTAGAAAAAAACTTCCTTCAAATTAAACTCAAAACTGTTAACACTTAGATCTTGAAGATTCAAACATGTTTCATTTAAACATCATGGTCTAAAGGAGAATATATGATGAGATTTTGATTTTTGAAATCTTGTTTTTAGACTGTAAAACCAACAGAGACCCCTGTGTATGAATATACAGACAAGCACACTTAATCCAATCATATTCATATGCATGCAAAAATCATACACATTCATGTAATATTTATCACAATATTGTTACAAATATTATCCACAAGCATCAAGATTTTAAACTGATTGAAGTTTTTGAAAAGGGGGGTGTTTACTCACATATATGCACAGACATTTATATTTATATATATGCATACATCTAAATTCATCCATGCAGTAGCATTACTTCAGCTATTATATCATATACAACAGGTTTGATCAATTTAACTTAAGAAAGACTATTTACTCACCTGTATTTGAAGACAGGGGACAGACTTCCAAAATTCTGAGATCTGTTCCTGTATTTTAAAACTAGAACATAGACTACTTTGATTTGCATTGATCTTGAATCTTTTTTACTTTGACCTGAACTTGACTGTTAAGAGCTGAAACTTGTGTTTGATTCCAGGTTGATTTACCAGGTTTTTGATTTTTGTTG
Organism: Allium cepa; assembly: GCA_030765085.1. NCBI lineage: Eukaryota > Viridiplantae > Streptophyta > Magnoliopsida > Asparagales > Amaryllidaceae > Allium > Allium cepa. Next base: position 624,216,708 of record CM060932.1, on the reverse strand, counting down.
AATTTCTTTGATTTTGATTCTGCTGAAGTTTTGATTTGTTCACTGGTTTGGTTTTCTTTTTATTGCTTAATTTTGGTTTGGGTTTCAAGAGAAGATGAGGGAAAGATGTTTAGAAATGTACCTGGAAATAAAATCGCCAGGTTTTTTAAAGTTAAATTTAAAAGAAAACACACTTGCCACTTGTAAATTTGTATGGCATGTATAAGTTACAATTGTCAATTACATGTATTATAATCTCACAAATGTTTAATCTCTTTATTTTATTGATTACTCATATTTTTAACACTACATGCAAAAATAAATTTATAAATATAAATAAAGCTTTTACTAATTAATTTCTAATAACTAAATACCTATTCTAATTTATAAAAATGAAAACCCTTTTTAAAGAAAATAGAAATAAACAAACTATATTTATACAAAATCATATTACATTTTTTTAAACAGAAAATATATATTAAGATATATATCAACTCTTTTGAAATCCAAATATAAATTCAATTCAATTTTTAAATAAAATTTAAAATCAAATTTAAAAAAATGAATTTGATATTTTTTTTTTGAAAATTGGTAAGCGCTTTATTAGAGCAATTTCAGCCCAAGTTTGGAGCCTACATTCAGGCCCAATTAGACGTACAAGCTAATCTATTATGTTTAATTAAGTACAAACAAACTCATTTTTTACCAAAATTAAATTACAGAATCGATATCTATCTCCTTCTACATTTGTTCATGGCGGCCACCGAAGAGAATAACTTGTACTTGGGTTTCTTACCAATGGACAGTTCAGATCCCCTACTCCAATTTGAGCTTCATCTCATCCCCGAAAGGTTAGATCTTGAATGCGTTTTTGTACCAACTTCATGTCGTTTACAGCTAGCTTACTAACTTCTGGAGATGTTCTCTGTTTGTGTTGAAATAATCTTCGATTTCTTTCCTTCCACACACTCCAAACTGCTACAGTAACGGCGATGCTGCTCAATTTGGATTCTATATCTTTGCTGTCTCCTCGTTGAATCAGGTAGTTTAGTACGTCTGCTAATGTTCTTGCTTGCGTCGTTGAATTGATTGAATTTTTACATGCTTTCCATATTTCTATCGACTATCTACAGGAAAAAAAAGATGTTCATGATTTTCTTCATCTTGTTCACATAATACGCACATCTTTTCATTTAGAATTCCCCATTTTGAGAGTCGATCTTTTGTATGTAGTCTTTTGAGTACCGCCTTATATGTGACAAAGGCCATTTTCGGACAATTAGCTCGATTCCAGATGATTTTGCACCAGTTTACTTTGTTATCTCTGTGTCTAACTCTATTCCACGCTGACTTAGTGGTAAATTCGTTTCCAGTATGTTTCCATACCCATATGTCATGTTCTCATCCACTAAAAATCGGCAAATATTGTATTTTTTCCTTAATTCCTTGATTCACTGGTATCACCGAGTAGTTCCATTCATTATTATTGATTGCTTCTGCCACTTTACCGACTGGACAACCATAGTCTGAGTAGGTGTTAATCCCTAAGATATCAATCAAGGATTCTCCAAAGATCCAAGGGTCTTTCCAGAGGTTAGTATCTCTACCTGTGGCAATCTCTTTTGTACAACAAGATGCTAGTGTTTTTCGTACTTTCATAATTGCTTTCCAGACAGAAGAAGCATTATTATCAATTTTCATGCACCAGAAATTTCCTCTGATATATCTTCTTCTCATCCAATTTCCCCACAAACCCTTTCCTTTAATAATTCGCCAAGCTTGTTTCAGGGTATAGACCAGTCTCATGTCTTTAAGTCTTCTAAGTCCCACCCCCCTTCTTTCTTAGGCCTACACAAATTCTCATATTTGATCTTGTGTAATCCTCCTTTCCATATAAAGTCTGCACAAACTTTTTCTATTTTTTGTATTGATGCATCAGGTAATTGGAATGTTTGTAGCTAGAAATTAACTTTTGAATGGATAACTGTGTGTACCATTTCAATTCTGTCTGCTAGCGATAGGAGTCTGGAATTCCATCCCTATAATTTATCGAAGTGATTAAAACTGCACACTCTCTGTCAGTTATCTTATTGGATGATAGAGGAACGCCTAAATATTTAATAGGAAGTGTACCTTCTTTCACATTTAAATATTCCAGGATTTCATGTCTTCTTATACATGTTTTATCAAAATAGCATTTGGTTTTTTGCTCATTCAATTTTAGGCCTGAAAATCTCTCTAGTTTGCAGAATATTTCCTTGACAGCTCTAGCTGATGTTTGACAAGATTTGATACAAATGAGTAAATCATCTGCATAGAGTAAGTGTGTCACAATAGGCTGAAAATTGTATATAGGCTGGATGAGTCTATTGAATGTAGTCAGCTCCATCTGTAGTGAAAAATATTCCATGGCTATAGCAAACAAATATGGGGAGAGAGGATCACCCTGCCTGATACCTCTGTTGGACCCTATAAAACCTTTTGGTGTGCCATTTATCAGAATTGAAAAGGTCGGTGTAGTAATACATTCTTTGACTATGTTTATGAATTTAGAAGGAAGCCCCATAGCTTGTAGCATATGTATGATGAAATTTCTATTTATTTTATCATATGCTTTCTGAAGATCCACCTTTAGACAAAATTTATCTGCTCCTGGTTTGTTGAAGTTTCTTATCAATTCATGTGCCATCGGTGAGTTTTCAGAAATGCTTCTGCCCTTGATGAACGCACTTTGACATTCTGATATAAGATCAGGTAATATGAGTTTCACTCTGTTGCATAGAATCTTGCTTAGAATTTTGTACACCACATTGCAATAGGTAATAGGTCGGTAATCTTCAATTTTAGCTGGATTATCCTTCGTAGGAATAAGACAAATAAATGTGTGATTAATTTCTTTAACAAATTTGCCACTTTGAAAGATATCTTGCATTGCTGATGAAATGTCTTCTATCAGGTCTTCCCAGTGAGTCAAGAAGAATTTGGATCCTAGGCCATCTGGCCCTGGACTGGAGTCAACATGTATGGAATGCAGAGCTTCCCAAATTTCTTTCATGGAAATGTTTTTGGACAAGATCCTTCTCCCTTTAGCATTTATCCCCTCCTGCAGTGAATTTCTGGTAAATTATTACTGACTTCCCATTAAACATATCAGAATAATATTTGATAGCTTCTTCTTCTATGTCTGAAATACTGTTAGTTATATTCCCATCCTGATCCATCAGCTGTAAATTATTATTAGTACTCTTCCTGACAGCCATTTTTGTATAGAAAAATTTTGTGCATTCATCACCCTCAATCAACCATCTTTCTTTAGCCTTCTGCTTAAGTTCAATGGCTTTTATTCTTAGTGTCTCTTTTAGCTTGCTTTGTACATAGTAATATTGACTCCATATTTCATCTGTAGACACACTATTATCAATAGATGATAGAAGATCTGTCAATTTGATATATATATATATATATATATATATATTTATACAACCACAATTTCAAATTTGAAAATAATCTTCTACTTAAAATCTATATACACACATATATACATTACATTATTATTGCTGAAAAATAACAATTTTTTCAATTTTAATTAATTTAAAATGGAGATTATCACATGTTCAACTGAATAAAACTAGTTAATTTTCCAATTAACATATATCAAAATCTGGGTTATCACATTCCTCCCCCCTTTGAATATTTTCGTCCTCGAAAAGAAACGAAGCCATAATTATTAAAATGCTTAAAATCAGATAAATCACTTTATGATCACTTTAAAACATTTTAAAAATCTATATAATATTAATAAATTAGTTATTTATAAAAAATACTTTTTATAACTCGATGTTTCAACAAGTACATCCTTGTTCTCACAGAAATTCGATCATACGTTGATCAGGCGTAGGACTGAAAATCTATAAGTACTTGGTAGACCCATTTTCGATACCTAGAGAAAATACTTGGAAAATAATTTTATTGAAAATATAGAAAACATTTTTGAAAATAGAGGAAATGTCTTTGGTGAGAATGCTCTACAAATCATCACCCTCATCCATGGTCGTAGTTACATCCTGGGTTAGGTTGCCATCGCAGCAAAAGTCCATTTAACTGTAGGCACTCCGCGCCCCTCGATTATGCCATGGAACCCACAACAGATCACAGTTACATTCCAGGGTTACGTTGCCATCACAGCAAAAGTCCATGTAACCGTAGGCATCAGCGCCCTCGATTTTCGCTGCTAAAAATGAAACTTCTCCACTCCCACATAGGTCGCAGTCTACCGATGTAAAATCAAAAGCAGACTGTTGGCTCTCAGCGGCACACACGACTTTCGCTATGTTACCATAGGTCGCAGTCTACCGATATAAAATCAAACGCAGACTGTTGGCTCTCAGTGGCACACACGACTTTCGCTATGGTCTGCAGTAGATCGCGGTGACATCGAGTTACACTGTCGTCACAGCATAACCCAAATGCCTCTGCAGGCCTCAGCGCCCTCGACTTTTGCTACACACTACACAAAATCCTAAGGAACTAGTTTTGTCCAGACTCCTCACATGATCAACTTTAGAACCTCCCCTTAGGGTTCAAGGCAGTACCACCCTGTGACACTCCTGAGAAGTTCATTTCAAGGGAGCACCTTTTCCCCTAGAGACATTTTCAAAACACTTTATACTATACACATATAGTATCTTTCAAATCATACACCTAGTATGACTTCCATATAAATCTCCTTTCTCAACATTGATTATCCCAAAATCGATAGTTCTCAAATTAGGCTTTTCCAAATTCCAATATTGATTTTACCCAAAAATCAAAAGCCTTTCCAAATCCAAAGGTTCCAAAAACCTTTTTCCAAAATCCTCATAAGATCCTTTATATATATATATAATTGTTTTTTAAAACTTTGGATCATTTCAAACTTGTATAAAACTCCTTTTATCTTCAAATATTTTCAAAACCCTTTCTTCTGGCTTTAGATTCAACATGGGGAGATTTATTTTATAAAACAAAGATATATAACTTTGTTTATTCTAAATCAAATACTCAAATTTGATTACTCTATAAAGTAACTTACCAAATTACTTACTTCCATAAAGTAAATTTTTACCATAGAAATATCCAATTTCTATTTTATTTCATCATATATTTCACAAAATATATTTTCACTTCAAAAACCATTTCACATTTCTTATCCACAAATTCCCAATATTAATTTCATTCAAATCCATACGATGTACACATATCATCCATATGCTATATCAATCTGATCGCTCACCCGATCACACAATTTCACTTCCGAAATAGTATCGTCCACCCGACATCCTAGTGCGGACTCAGATCTAGTTTCTTGATCAGAAACCGTCATTCTCCTTGCATAGCCATAACTATGATAGAGGATATCCAGAACCAATCAATAATCCATATCCAGGTTCGCCGGCGAAAATCGAGTGAAAAATCACAACTCGGATCGATATACAATCTCGAAATTCTGTGCTCGAATCTGGATCAAATCGCTATGCGAATAGAATAATATACATGCATCCTACGTATTTATCTCCATTGATTATTAGCTAAATCAATTTCTCTTTCTATTCACATTTCCTTTAATTTCTATCCACATAATTACAATTGTTTCAATTCCATTAGATTATCACTTCAATTCTTATCTCAATTTGTAATAAATCATAAATAGTTTGCACTCTGACCAACTTAAATTTAGAAAATAGGTTGAAAAGTTTTAAAATAGATAAGTAGTTGAAAAATAATTATTAGTTTGTAAAATAGCTGTAAAATAGTTATGTAATGATAAAATAGTTGGAAAATAGTGAAATAGTTATAAATTAATTAGATAATTATAAAATAGTTTAAAATAGTAATTAGTTATAAAACAATTGAAAAACAGCAAACAGTTTATAAAAGAGTTGTAAAATAGTTAAATGATTTTAAAAATAATTATGAAATAAGTATAAAATAGTTTGAAATTTAAAAAGAAAGGTTGTATATATAAATAGCTTGGAAAAATAGGTTTATATTAAAACAATTTATATTGAAAATAGTCCAGAGCCAAATTATTCAATTTCAAACCTCCATTTCCAATCAATTCAATTTAAATTTCCACTTCCATTTAAATTAAGTCAATTCCAATTTAAATAACTTCAATTTCCATTGAAATTGATTTAACCCCAATTCAAGTAGAATTAATCCTCAATTTCTTTCTTAAATTTAAATCAAATTCCATTTGAATTTACTTATTCAAATTTAATCACAATTTCAATTAATTCAAATAAATTTCAAATTGAACCAATTTCAATTCTTATCAATTCCAGTTTGAATTAATCCCAATTCCTATTTGAATTTGAACTCATTCAACTTCAATTTCATTTCAAATTAATCCAATTCAAATTTTCCATTTGAATTTTTAAACTTATCCATCTTCAATCATAATTCCAATTAATTCAAATCAAATTCAATCTAAACTAATTCAATTTCAATCTCAATTTTAAAACATCTCGAATTATATAAATTCGAGTTAAATTCTCAAATGTTGGTTTAACCTTTTAAACCAAATTAACCTTTATTTAAAGTCTTTAAACAATTAAATTTCTGAGTTCAAAATCCAGAATTTCATTTTAAATCAATTTAATCTTTCAAAAACTAATTTATTACCCAAATTCAACCTTAAAACCAATTTTCAACCATTTCAGTTGAAATTCTATTTAAACACCCAAATCTCAAGTCCAAAGTGATTCCATTTCTTTAATTTCAAACTAAAGTTTAATTTCCTTTTTAACTCAATAATGGATTTATTACTACAGTCCATTTCTTCCATTTATTTAAACAAATCCGATTTTAGCTTAAAGATTATTAATAACAACATGATGGTATCATTCAAATTATTTTAAAACATCCATCCATTTTAGATTTCCAGATCTCAAATCCATTTTGAGTTCACACAAATCCCCAATTCAAATTAACCATTTAACTTCCCAAGTTAAATCTCAATTTCATATTGAAATTTCTAATTCAGGTTACTTGTTAAATTATTTAACTTTCCCAAAGTTAAATTCAATTTACGTAATCCAGCCAACCTTACCCAATTTGAATTCCCATTTCAAATTTCAAACTTCACATTAAAAATCTTCCCATTTATAAGTTCAAAAACTTATTTCACTATGGGTATCACATCTCATTCCAAATTTAAAACTCAACATTTAGAGTTTATTTCAAACCATCTTTGATATTAGGTATATTCCTCATGTATACATATTATTTCTTTTACACGCCAAGTTATCCTTAAATTTTTAAACCACCTTTGGTTTTAATGCAAAACAGTTTCCTTTAAGGCTTTCGAACAACTCTTATTTTTAAAATAAGATCACATTCAAACTATTTTGAATATTATTAATTATTTCTCTTGACATTTTGAAAACAAATTTCAAATGTTTCTAGACTCATAATTCAAAACCTCTCTCATATAATGGTTACTTCCTTAAAACATTTTTCATTTTTCTTTATTATTGTTTGTTGGAAAACAATCATCCTATTTAAACATAATAACCATTTATGATGACACCCAAGATTATCATATCTGGAAACCAATTCATTATTATCTTATTCTTAAACTCTTTCAAACATTCAAGATTTAATTTTAGTTTGAATCTATTTCAAACTTATCTTCATTTAATTTCAATTTGGTTGTATTACTATTACCACTTAATTCTCATTATTAAAATTTTCAAATAATACAACAACCAATTCCCTTAATATATAATGGTTAGAAGAAACATTGCTTAATATATCAAAATATATATTATTATATAAAATCATTTAAAATCTTTATATAAGAAAATAACAAGTATGCTATCATATATATATACACACACTCAACTCATCTTAGGGTACCACTGACCCTATACTTGATGAGTAAACCCACCAAAACCATGGTTCTTGCTTAATCTTCAGCTCTGATACGAAATGTAACGACCCAAAAATTTCGATCCCGAAATTTCCAGATAGCTAGGAAAAGAAGAAAAGAGGAAGAAGAAGAAACATAGACAAGTCACAGAAATCTCACATTCACAGTGGATCAAAATATAATATCACATAAAATAACAGTTTACAAAGGAAAACTAATCAGTCAATTACATTTGAATACATCAGAGTTACAAACATTTACACAACACTGGACAGTTTAAAACAACATGTCCCAGATAAACAGAAATATATCATGACGGAAACGCACCATACGTTCCTGCCATCCAGCTCGCCTACTGTGCTCCAGAACGTACTTGCATGGAAATTTGTAATGCTCGGTCTGACCCGAGCATTACATCAAAGTAACACCCGGGTCAGGCTGGAAACCAGCGTGAGTAAACCCATCTAACATAGAATACAAAAGCATACAACTTGTATAAACTCGGGTAACTTGTATCAATTTACAACTTCACAAGTTGTTATAGACATCACTTATTTTGCACATGAATGTCTAAGTACCAATACTTAGATTAAATAGTCCAATTCACTTAAATCATTCCATTCCAGCTTATTGATTTCACATATTAATCTATAAAGAATCGAAGTGGTTTCGGGTATTTACAAATACCCGACTCCGGTCTCTTCGAAACAGATGTCATTCTAAACTCAAGTAATTCAATTAAATACAATTCAACTTTAATTACCGGATAACACTTTTTCACAGCAATTCATAATTGATAGATAATCACATTATCACTATCCATTTAATATATCATATCATAAAGCAATTCATGTCAGAGATATCAACCAATCCAAAGCACTTATCATCATTCAGTCATTCATAAGCAAGATTGATCACTTCCATTAATTACATTACTTAGTGATCCTCTAATTACTTTCATTAGTTAATTATTCTTAAATTTCATTTAATAATTAACCTTTCACTTAATTACATTCATTAATTAACCTTGATTAATCACAATCAGAAATTAACTTTCCTTGATTGCTCTATCAGTTAAACCAACTCTTTGATTAATTATATCAATCAATCCTTTAATTACACCGAGTAATTATCACTAAATTTTTTCCACCAAGTAATTATCTTTTAATTACTTCCCATCAAGTAATTTCCTTTTAATTACTTACATCCAGTAACTATCCACTAATTATTTCACTAAGTAATTACACCTTTTTAATTACCTTAAGTAATGATACTTAACCCAACATCAAATGATTACCTTAATTAACCAATACTTTAATTAATTACATGAATAATTATACTTAATTACTTCATTAAGTAATTATTATTTAATAAATCATATTTAGTAATTACCCATTAATTACCCGCCTTAATTAATGACATTAAGCAATTATACTTAAATTTTATGTAATTATCATTAATTAATTACATTAAGTAATTCAACTTTTAAATAAATAATCATCCTTTAATTACCTAAATAATTTAGCACATTTAATAAATAAATCTTTAAAATTGATTACACAATTTAATTAACCAATTAATTAATTATCTTAATAAATTGATTAATTCCTCATTTTGGCTTCCACCTCACATTAACTAAATTTACTTAATTAAATCATGCAATTTCAATTTTAACATAACATTAACTTATCAAAATTTGGTTAATCAAGTTATAACTTCCCTAAATCAAATGGTTAAATACATTATCATGTAATAATTTAAACTAGCTTCATTTTAATTTACAACTTGTTTTTATAAAACCCTTATCTTGTTCATGCTTTTATTTAAAACTGGTTATAAAAAAAAAGACTTTAGACAACCGGATGTCAATTATAATAAAACCTGAGACCAAATCTAAATTACCCGAGCCAAACTACTATTTTTCCCGAGTCTAATCTGAACAAATTTCCTTTACTTTGTTTGTTTAACAAACTATAAAACCCGTTAATCATTTTATCATGCGAACACACCCAAGAATTACCCGAGCCATTATCGCCTTCCCTCGAGTACAAACCCGAGTTCGAGCTTCTTCCCCAATCTACCAAACAACGTCTGACACGATCAACCAATCGTGCACGTGTACACCCAATCAGATCAATGCCAATCATCATTCCGACCATCAACCCGTCAGTTACGACCCTCTCTAACCTATCAGCCACCCAGAAATGCAAGCCTCCTCGAAAATCAAAATCGAGCCATCGATCTCAACCTGAAACAAAATCAATCACCAGAAATCCTTGTCGTACTCTCACCTCTGACCATCGGAGAACCCTTAACTTCGTCCAGACCTTCCCCTTATTCACCTCTTACTACTCCCAAACCTTCGATAGTTCCTAGTTCAACTACGATGTCATGAATTGCCTGACTTTGACATCGTCCACGAGAATACCTAAAACCCTACCATCACTTCGTTCCGACTCCATTCTTGATAATAAATTCTCTGACAAATTTTCCCATGACCCCCGATCGCCAAACCATCTTCAGTTAAGGCCTCGATGATCGTTGCTCCTCCGATCGACGAGAATTGACGACTTTCCCATTACCGTTCAACTCAAAATTTCTCACAAATTACCAATTTAAAAATCAAAATATAACCATTAAAAATCATGGCTTGGAAAGACAAATCAGTTTATATAAGAAGATCTTAGAATTTTGGAAGTCGAATGTTTGGTAGGTTTGAGTTTTTCTCTTTTTTTCTGTAATTCTTCTTCCTAAAAAAACTTCCTTCAAATTTAACTCAAAACTGTTAACACTTAGATCCTGAAGATTCAAACATGTTTCATTTAAACATCATGGTCTAAAGGAGAATATATGATGAGATTTTGATATTTTAAATCTTGTTTTTAGACTGTAAAACCAACAGAGACCCCTGTATATGAATATATAGACTAGCACACTTAATCCAATAATATTCTTATGCATGCAAAACTCATACACATTCATGTAACATTTATCACAATATTGTTAAAATATTATCTACAAGCATTAATATTTTAAACTGATTGAAGTTTTTGAAAAGGGGGTGTTTACTCACATATATGCACAGACATTTATATTTATATATGTGCATACATCTAAATTCATCTATGCAGTAACATTACTTCAGTTATTATATCACATACATCAGGTTTGATCAATTTAACTTAAGAAAGATTATTTACTCACCTGTATTTGAAGAAAGGGGACAGACTTCCAAAATTCTGAGATCTGTTCTTGCATTTTAAAACTGGAACATAGATTACTTTGATTTGCATTGATCTTGAATCTTTCTTACTTTGACCTGAACTTGACTGTTAAGAGCTGAAACTTGTGTCTGACTCCAAGTTGATTTACCAGGATTTTGATTTTTGTTGAATTTCTTTGATTTTGATTCTGCTCAAGTTTTGATTTGTTCAGTGGTTTGGTTTTCTTTTTATTGCTTAATTTTGGTTTGGGTTTCAAGAGAAGATGAGAGAAAGATGTTTAGAAATGAACCTGGAAATAAAATCGCCAAGTTTTTTTGTTTTTTAATTAAATTTAAAAGAAATCACACTTGCCATTTGTAAATTTGTATGGCATGCATAAGTTACAATTGTCAATTACATGTATTATTATCTCACAAATGTTTAATCTCTTTATTTTATTGATTACTTATATTTGTAACACTACATGCAAAAATAAATTTATAAATATAAATAAAGCTTTTATTAATTAATTTCCTAATAACTAAATACCTATTCTAATTTATAAAAATGAATACCCTTTTTAAAGAAAATAGAAATAAACAAACTTTATTTATACAAAGTCATATTACATTTTTTTAAATAGAAAATATATATTAAGATATATATCAACTCTTTTGAAATCCAAATATAAATTCAATTCAATTTTTAAATACAATTTAAAATTAAATTTTAAAAAACCAATTTGATATATATATATATAAATATAAATATATAAACAACCACAATTTCGAATTTGAAAATAATCTTCTACTTAAAATCTATATTCACATATATATAAATTGCATTATTATTGTTGAAAAATAACATTTTTATCAATTTTAATTAATTTAAAATGGAGATTATCACATGTTCAACTGAATAAAACTAGTTAATTATCCAATTAACAGATATCAAAATCTGGTTATCATAGTTTTGCACTGCCTGATATCCTGCCTAGAATCGAACCAATATGATCCGGAGGCATTCCCCCAAGTTCATGGGCTGCTCTCGATGGCTCCACTCTATCCCGTATTTCGGTCATCCTGTTTCCTTAGTTCTGATTCTGGACTGCCTCTGCTCCCGCTGCTCCAACTCCATGATCCACATTTATAGCATTCCCTGCTACTCCATTTCCTTGGCTTTGTGATCCAGCTTGTCCAATTTATCGAAGTATGTTTTGCATCATTTCCTCCTGCCTCTTCAGCACCTCTCCTGCATAGCATCCATTATCATTTACATCTCACACTGGTAATGAAGATTGAGGTCTGACTAGCTCCTGAGGAAGCCTTCTGACTTCATTCATGATGGCTCCTCTCTATTCTCTGTCTTCTTGTTGATTTTCTAGCCATTACTTCCTAATTCCGAGTTCCCAAGCTTTCAAATCCAAGAACGAAACTTCCAAATCCTTGAGTGCTAGCTTTCTCAATGAAAGTACCAAAATGTTGGCGTCAAAATTGGCCACCAACACCCAATTATAAGTGAAAGTAGTAATATCCAGTCATAGATCACCGATAGAGTATATGTAGAGAATATAATATGAAGAATGACCATAATTAAAATGAAAGCAAGTAAAATAGAGACAAGATTTATAGCGGTTTGGCTAACTCTGACCTACATCCACTCTAGAATAATCCTTTTATTACACTGAAATATGATTACAGTTACAATCCAGAATTCCAAAATGAAAATGGAAGAATAGCCTCTAGGTAGAAGATGAAGAGAAGTCGAATGAAGATGAAGAAAATCCCTTTTTTTTTGAAGCCAAGCCTGGTGTATTTATAGGTGAAGCTCCAACTACAGGGTCTCTTCACCTACATGGATCCACCATAATGATCATCAAGCCCAAATCGTCCATCCTATGCCGACCCAAACTAGTTCATATGCCGAACCAAAGTAAGCTTGTAGCTGACCTAAAGTAGCTCCTTCTCTGCCAACCCGAGGTTGAAGCCATGTCGGCCCGAAGTGAAGTCCTTGCCGACCCGAAATGAAGACTTTGCTTACCCGAAGTCACCAAATGTCGACCCGAAGCCACTCCACTCTTATCGACTCGACGCTTCCTTCTTTATTGACCCAAAGCCATCTCAATGCCAACTCGAAGCAGTACTAATGCCGACCCGAAGTGAACACCAAATGCTGACCCCCCGAAGTGACACAACCTACATCCTATGCCGACTCGAAGCCATGCCTGTGCTGACCCGATGCAAATGCCGACCCGATGCAAATGTCGACCCGACCCGAAGTAACTTCCATCCTTGCCAAAATCCATATTCCAAGTGCCCTATATCACTCATCCATCGACTATCTTAATCCCTGCGTCATATCTGCATTCATTTGTAATTGATCATCCCTCCACTCATTCGAACCAAATCCATAGTATCCTAGCCTCAATAACCGTGCAGTCGATTAGGTTAAATCCACGTGTATGCTGCCTTTCCAAAAGGCGGGTTAACATATACAATAATCCAATATCCGTAATTCAATCAACAAACGTGTATAAAATAAAATCTAAACATAACTTTTTTATACTAAAATAACGGATTAAGTCAATATTCAAAACTTACAATTTAAATACATTTACATTCTATTCAACTTCTTTTTTCTTGTATTAGACAAAGGAAAATACTATTCAAATAGTGGAATAGGCGGTGCAAACTACGAATAATAATTAGTACCTATACACCATTTCCAAATCAAAATCCTTAATCAGATTCAAAGAAAAAGATAAGAAGTGGAATAAAAGGTAATGTTGCTACAAATATAGATATGGATCCTCTAAAGTGAAAAATGTCAAGATTGGAAAATGAATGAGACGCCGAGCCTGAAGAAATTGTAGTTCTTAAGTATTTTGAACTCAAGAAAAGATGTTAAGTCTCTAAGGGTATCGAACATCTAATAACAAAGAGGTTCCAAGTCTCTAAGGATGATGAACGTTTAAGTAATTAACAAGCACTGAAGAGAAGTCGAGCCTTTAATAGTAACACGAATCTACACAGCAAATGTTGCTGAACATTTAACAGGTATAAGGTGATATCGAACATCAACTATAAAAAAAGGGTGTTAAGCTTGTAGAAGGATGAAGGTGACGAACCAGAGACTTCATAGTGATGTCGATCTATAACAAATTTGGAAGAACAAAGATGCCGATCTTCTACAATCCGATGGTTTCCAAGGCTAAAGATTGTCGGGATATCGAACCCCTAAAATACAAATCGTTGTGGATTATATAACAAAGGAAGGATGCCGCACCATTAAAGGATGTTCAGCGTTTAACCGCAAGTGGAGGATATCGAGTTTTATTTAATAGGCCAATGATGCATCAATTATTATTGAGCCTCTACAACAATTAATAATCTTTGTAGAGCATCTACTAATAAATGGTATCGAACTTCAACAATAGTAAAGGGTTTCGAGCTTCAACAATAGTAGAGGATGTTGAGTTTCCAAAGGGGGATCATTTTGCCGAACTAAAACATGCAAGTGAGTCGAATCTCAACAATGGAATGCTAGGATTACATTAATGTGGTGCTATCAGAACCCTTAGATCCCAAGACATGACCCATGTCAGTCATCCTACATGGTTGCACCCTTAAATATACAGCCTCATTGACAATTAATATGGGGCGATTAAATCTTTCCTCTTTCTCAAATTTTATAGTTGTAAATCCTATATTGATTTTGGGATTTTATCGCCGATTGTAATTTGTGGACTTTTTGCATATAAGGCCTTGAACAATTAATTTTTCACATCGTACTTTTATAAACCGAGAATATTTGACTATTGTTGAACTTTTGACTTGCATATGACTCATATTTGTACTTAAACTTGGACAATGGATATGTATATGATTGATCTTTGGACTTAGACTCGAACTTGAATTTGCATATACTTCTAAGCTTGCATAACGCCACTTAAGCCCATATCTGAACCAACCTTATCTTGCCTTGCATATTCTTCTAAGCTGCATAATGACTATCTCCAAACAAGGATCCTTCGAGCCTTACTTTTACAAAGTCAACTTATCAAGTGACCCGTAATCTTCAATTCCATGAAGAATAAGTATTAAGAAACCTTATACCGATAACATTAGCTGAAAATAGACGAGCAACTCCCTATGACCAGGATAATTAAAGAATAAATCTTTTTCATATGGGACCTACCCTAGTCTTCGCTTACTATTCTACCTTGGAAAAAAGAACAAAATAAGGAATGACCCGTTCATAGAAATAAGGAATACTATACAGCTGCAAGATAAAGGAACTATCTTTAAAAATGAAATAACAAAGAATTTCGATGACTTTGCGCAAAAGTGGAAGGAGTTAATCAATCGCACTACCACACCAATCAGAACACGAGAACTTTTAAGAAGAGAACTTACCGTTATAGCTAATGAGCCAATCCAATGTTATAAAAAAACAAATGGGGACCAAAAACACAAATCCCTAGCAATTTCCTTTCTGCTATAGCCTATTACCTTACGACCTCCTTTGAAAACATCTCTCCTAACTAAAGAGAGGTTGGAATACTGGCCTTCAAAGAAGAAGTGACAAGGAAATGAAAGAAATCTTTAAGGCACTTATTGCTAATATAACTGAACATATGGATATGAAACCAATAAGTACCAAGCCATTAAAGGGATGATTGAGAATTTCTTGGAAACATGAGAACTCCAAGAGTTTGTTAACAAGAGTTGAGCCAAAAGTCAGTATATCTACCAAAATCAAGTGTTTAATAACGAGGAATGCTTCATGAAAAGGACTTATAAAATAAAGGAAAATCCTTTGATCCTGCCACTGGGGCATATTCAAAGAACTTTCTAGAGGGAGGTCAGAGTAAGTCTCTTGTCCCGCCTATAAGGTCTGGCTAGAGCACTGCAAGCCTTCGGTCCCGCTTACATGGCCTAGCCAAAGCTCCTCCTAGAAGGAGGATGGAGTAAGTCTTGGTCCTGTATAAGATGGCATAGCCAAAGCACCGGCTGGCCTTCGGTTCTACTTATAAGGCTTGACTGGAGCACCTCCTGGAGGGAGGACATGTAAGACTTTGATTCTACCTAAGATAACTAATGTAACAACCCTAATTTTATTAGAATTATTCAAGAGATTTAATTAGAATAAATTAAATAGAATAATGTAGATAAGAAGATTGAGGTTGATTAATGAATTAGATAGTCGTGCTTATTAAAAATCTAATGAACTTATATAAACAGTTAAGTAATTGAACATAAGGGCATTAGGGTAAATAGCCACCCTTATTTCTTACCATTATATTATCTTTCTTAGTCATGCACATTCATATTACTTAACAAAAATTTATAGCCATAAGAAGCAAGGCCGGCCATTAAGAAGAAAGAAGAGAAGAGAAAAATCAACTTAAAGCTCAGGATTTAAGTTAGGAGGAATCAATCACAACCAAACTTCAATTTCCTTATCTAATCTAAGGTGAATAATAATTTCTACATCTTTATTTTAGTTTTATAATCATATGGTTTTGTATTTTTGAGTAAATCTATTTTTATGATATATTGAATGAGGATATGCTAGAATCGTGATTTATATGGATTAAACAAGTTTGCAAAAAAGGAGATATACACGGTTTTAGGGTAAAACCGAGATAAAATGATTTTTAAATGCTGTGGGAAAATCTTATGTCGTAGAAAACATGATATTGGAGACGGATTTAAATTTTCATAATTTTTTGAACTAATGTGGATTTTATATTAATTTTCTAGTGAAGAAAATGATCTATTAGGTTACAGATTATCTATGGCAAAATAATAATTATTTGGATTTGAAATTTTTATATGTTTGAAAAAAAATATTAAAGTAGATTTTCTAGGATTTTTCCAAATTTTTTCCTAAGTGATTCGTTGAATATATAAAATTATTTAAGGTATGGAACTTAAATGTTTTATATATTTAATTAAGGAGAAGGGGCATTTTATAAAAAAAAAATATTTAATTCTTAAATTAGTGGTATAATTTTTTTGAAAAGTAATTGTTAACCAATGAGAATTTGATAAGCAAAGGCATGTAAGTTGAAAAGTTATCTTCTTTAAGTTAAAAACTAGAAAATCATGCTTTTAGCATGTTTCAGCCATTTTAGGCATTAAACCTTTCGACCCAGACCTTCCGACACAGTCGAAATGTTATAGCTTTCGACAAGGTTAAACCAATTCATGGTATCAAGTTACTTGGTATGTAATGAATTGAACAAGGTCGAAGGGTACTTAGTCGAAAGGTGGGTTGCCAAAGAGGTTGGAATACGTTTGTTTTATGAACCAAAAGAACTGTCTGCTTTGCTTTCGAATAAGAGATTTCAACTTGGTTACTTTCGACCAGGTCAATTATCTAAAATAAAGGTTTTAAACCTTCCGACATGGGCAAAAGATTACTGCCGCTTTATAATTGTTTTGTTTTGAATCTTCCGACACAGTCGAAAAGTTATTGGCGCCTTTTTCCAACCCTTCAAAGTTGTTGTTTTCGACAAAGACGAGAGGTTTAATTATTTCCAAATCGACCGCTTCTCCATTACTTTTGAAACGTTTGAATTTAATGGTTTCGAAAGGTTTTCCAATGCATTCAAAAGGTATCTAAGCTTTCGACTTAGATGTTTTACCTTATTTTTTTTAATTGAAGTATAGCCTAAAACTTTCGAAGCAGAGCTTTCGACTAAATTGAAAGGTAGCTTCCAATGAAGTCGAAAGGTTTTTAAAAGAAGATGTTCCACATGTTTTAAATTAAGCCCAGTAAGCTTGCGAAAGGTTTATGCTTAAAAGGTTGAATGGTTTTGAAAGGTTTACTTTCCAATGGTTTCGAAAGGTTTGATTTCAACTGCTTTTGAAAGGTTTGCTTACGAATGGTTTGGAAGTTAGGCTTCCACTCTTACTTAATGATACTTCAAGTAAGTTGAAACGTTTCGAAGGAGGGATTTTAAAGTATTATAAAGGTTGGAACCTATTGTTCTAAAATATATGGTTTATGCTTTTGAAGGAGTCAAAAGGTTGCTTTTGAAAGGGTCAAAAGGAAAGCTTTCGAAGGGACTACTTTCAAAGGGTTTGAAAATTTGTTTTTTTAACCTTATAAAATAAATGTTGTTTAACCTTGGGGATATCGAGGTGGGTTTAGGGAGTTCAACACAATAGTTGGGGATATCAACACTTATATGTTTTGATAATCATTCGGGACACTAATGTAAAATATAAATGGATATGACCTAAATTAGGGATACTAATGGCAATAGGTTAATCATGTGGATAGCATGAGATAATTAGATTCATGTGGATGGCATGGGTTAAATGGTCAAATGATGGGTTCATATTAATCCTAGGAAAACTATGGGATGTATGATGGATAGTCAACATCAAGTTGGAGAAGGATAGTCTCCATATGATTGAAGAAGGGTTCACAGTAACCCTGGGAAAACTATGGGTTGGTTAATGGAGAGTCAACATCATGTTGGGGATGGATAGTCTCCATATGTAATGAAGGGTTTATAGTCATCCTAGGAAAACTATGAGATGTGAGCACATCCGCTTAAGTAACGTGAATATAGGCTGGATAGTCCCTCTTTAAGGCAAATTAAAATATAATAGGGGATGGGGAAATCCTAAATGTTTTCAAGTATGCATATCATCAAAATATTTTGAAAATGTTTGTTTTAACTATTGTGGATGCAGGAGTATAGAATATGGTTTTATAAAAAATTGGGTTATAAGTGAGGGGAAAACCCGTTCCGTTAAGAGACATGATCTAACTAGATATCTAAAAGGAATGAGATGTAAGATTATTATTCATACTAGGCTTTATGACTAACTTGAAGTTTTTATTTTTCCCTTTAACTCTCAGGTACTCAATTGATTGTGAGTAGTTTGAGACTTAAGGTTTACAAGTTTTCTTCTTAGACGAATAAAGCTTCCGAAGGTGTGCGGGAGGCTGATAGTTATTAGAGTTTTTCTTTTCTGATGTATGATTTGTTGTAAAGGCATATTTATTAGCCCTATTATAAACTCTGATCTACCAAGGCGGCATCCTCATATGTTGCTCTTGGCATATTTGTAATAATTATATTTTGCTGAACGTGGTTAACGTTTTGGGGTTATGTAATGAACATCGAAGGTTCTGAATGAAATTTTGAAATATGTTTTTGAATTCTTAAATTTTTTTCTATATTTATGTAATCTATGTATCAATGTATATAGCATCGTCGTATTTGGTCGTCGAAGATTAATAACAATAGATGAATGCAGCATCCGTAGCCGTTAGTTTTGGACCTCCAAGTAGGGGGATGTTAGAAGTTGGTATCAAAGCATAGGTTTATGAAAATTTAAAAGAAAAGTTAAATCTAAAAGCTTTTTGAAACATAATCCAATGAATTTGAAAATAAGATTAGGGTTTGAGTTAACACTATAGCAACATGCTTGTATTTGATATATAGGTATATATCTATGTACGTATTCCCCTCTCTCTTAGACCGTTCTTCTATATCTTACTAAAGCTCGTATGTAGATATACGAGACAGAGGATATGGAGGCAGGAAACGAAACAGGAAATCTAGGTGGTGGAAGCACCACGACCAACAGAAATGCTCGACCTAATATTCGGAGGAACCAAGGTCAACGGGTTAATGCTAACCATAATGCTGAGGCCAATATAGGTGATGGAAATCCGCCAGTGGATGCGGGAATGATGTTTCAGTTATTGGCTAATCTTTTACAATCAAGAGCAGCTGGTAATGTTGGAGGAGCTAATCTTATAGTTCCAGTTAGATATAATTATGCTAATATAATTCGGGACTACTTCAGTCTTGGTGGAAAGCCGTTTGTTGGAACAGAAAATGCAGTTGAAATTTAGAACTGGCTGTTGAACTGTGAAAGGATCTTTAGTGATTTAGGCTTGGGGGATGGAGAGAAAAGAAGGCTAGCCTCTAGATAGTTGCAAGGGTTAGAGCTTCATTGGTGGAACAGTGTGACAGTTGGAGTTCCGAAAGAAGAGCTTTCATGGGCTGATTTAAGGAGAAGGTTTGAGCAGAGGTTCTTGTCTGAGGTTGCCGAATCAGCATTAATGAGGAAGTTTATGAATCTTGTCCAAAGAGATATGTCTGTGATCGAGTATGCTGCTAAGTTTGACGAGCTATCTCGATATGGTTATGCTTTGGTTGACACAAATGTCAGAAGGAACGAGAGATTCATTAAAGGATTAAGGCCACAGCAGGAAGAATGACTATGGCCCATATCCGAGATCATTCTAATGTAGCGGTGGAGATGGCCATTCGCCATGAGGAAATGCTTTCTATTTCATCTAGAGAGAAGCCAATTGGATTCCAGGGTCCTCCGGGAAAGAAGAGGAAGTTTTTCAAGTAGAAGGACGTTTAGAAAGGAGGAGCAGCCAAGAAAAGGAAAGCATATATAGTTTGCTATAAATGTGATAAGAAGGGTGGTCATTATGCAAATGAGTGTCGTTCGGGAGATGGAAGGTTGGTTGTGGGGAAGCAGAATGTGCAATGCTATAATTGACCAGATGGGGCATTATAAGAACAAGTATCCTGAAGCTGCCAAGGCAGGAAAAAGAAAGGTCTTTGCTCTAGAACCATTATCTTCTAAACCAACTGCTGTTGAGAAAGGAAAGTCTATTATGGAAGGTACGCTTTTGATTCATAGCATACCAGTTAGGGTATTGTTTGATACTGGAGCATCACATTCATTTATATCTCAGTATTTGGTTGATATGTTGTGTATTGAACCCACATACCTTGTCACTTCCTAAAGGGTTGCGAATCCAATAGGATGGTATGTAACTTTTGGGATGAGATGTGATCGGTTAGAACTTGATTTTTTAAGTCATAAATTTGCATGTAGTTTGTATGTTTATGATTTCATATATTTCGAGATCATTTTGGGTATGGATTGGTTGGCTAAGAATGAGGCTAGGATATTTTTCCACGATCAGGAAATATCATTGAGGCACCTAGATAGTCATAACCGAATCATCTTCTCAGTGGATAATTCCAGTAAGAGTGTTGGTGCTTTGTTAAGTGCCATGGAGGTTGGAGATGAGCTTAGTCATGTTCGTATAGCAAGAGAACTTGCAGATGTAATTGAGCCGGTTACTGGATTAGCCTCAAAATAAGCTGTTGAGTTTCGGATAAACCTTGTACCGGGAACTGAACCTGTCAGTAGACCACCTAGCAGGATGACACTGATAGAGATGAAGGAATCGAAGGTGCAGTTTGTGGATTTAGAGGGAAGGAATTTTATGAGGCCAAGCAGTTTGCCTTGGGGAGCAGCCGTGGTGTTTGTGAAGAAACCAAATGGGTTGTTAAGAATGTGTATTGACTATTGTAAGTCAAACGTAAGGACGATTAAGAATAGGTATCCTCTGCCAAGGGTAGATGATCTGTTTGATCAGTTGAGTTGAGTCAGAGTATTTTTGCAATTAGATTTGGCAACGGGGTTTCATTAGTTGAGAGTGGCGGAGGATAGCATTCCTTAGACATCATTTCAGACTAGATATGGATTGCATGAGTGGTTGGTGATGCCATTTGGATTGACTAATGCACCTGCATTCTTTGTTGATTTAATGAACCAGGTTTTTCGAGAACACTTGGAGAGGCTCGTGTTGGTATTTATATATGACATTTTGGTGTACTCTAAAGATGAAAGAGATCATGAGGTTCATCTTGGAGTGATGTTGGAGACGCTGAGGCAAAATCAGCTGAAGGCAAAGTTTTTCAAGTGTCACTTTTAGAAGAAAGAGGTTAAGTTTCTTGGTCATGTGGTTTCAGAGAAGAGATTGGTATTCGATCCAGTTAAGATCGAAGCTACCAATAATTGGAAAAGGCCATAGAAGGTGACCGGATCAGGAGTTTTCTTGGACTTGCTGGCTATTACCAGAGATTCATTATGGATTTCTCGCGGATAGCTGACTAATTTAACTAGGAAGAATGAGAAGTTTGTTTGGTCCGACAAATGTGAGGAATCATTCCTCAAGTTAAAGCATTTGTTAAACAATGCGCAAACGTTAGTAGTTCTAGATGGTAACCAAGAGTTGGTAGTATACACTGATGCATGTAGCACTGGATTGGGAGCAGTGTTGATGCAGAAGGGCAAAGTTATTGCTTACGCATCTAGGCAGCTTAGACTGCGTGAAGTAAGATATCCTACTCATGACATGAAGTTAGCTGCGGTGAATTTTGCCTTGAAGGTTTGGAGGCATTATCTTTTAGAAGAGAGATTCAAGTAAAGAGAAGATCTAGTTTTAGATAAGAGGACTAGAAGGCTTGAGGATGAATCATAGATTGATGACCTAAAGGATTTTAATGTTGACCAAAGAGAATGGTTGAGAAATAAGAGACGATTGTGCATTCCGAATGTAGAGAACTTAAGGAGGGAACTTCTAGAGGAATGTCGTCGATCGAAATTTACGATTCATCCTTGAGGGACCAAGATGTATCAAGACATGAAAAGGAGCTTCTATTGGGAAAGCATGAAAAGGGATGTTGGCTTGTGGGTTAGGCAGTGTGTAAACTGTCAACAAGTGAAAGCCGAACATCAGAATCCAAGTGGGTTACTTCAGCCATTAGATGTTCCAGTCTGAAAATGGGATTCGATATCGATGGATTTTATAGATGGGTTGCCA
Organism: Allium cepa; assembly: GCA_030765085.1. Classification (NCBI taxonomy): domain Eukaryota; kingdom Viridiplantae; phylum Streptophyta; class Magnoliopsida; order Asparagales; family Amaryllidaceae; genus Allium; species Allium cepa. Next base: position 624,193,944 of record CM060932.1, on the reverse strand, counting down.
AGGTCAAGGAGAGGAAATGAAAGCATATGAGTTATTGTAGGCAGGCTGACCAAGAGTGCCCATTTTATTCTGGTAAAGTCAACCAGAACGACATCGGTTTTGGCCAAGTTGTTCATGAAGAGCATTGTTGGACTTCATGGGATTCCTAGTAGCATAGTCAGTGACACAGATGCATTATTAACTAGTGAATTTCGGAGGAGTCTACAAGAGGTATTAGGTACCAAGCTCAAGATGAGTACAGCTTATCACCCATAGATGAATGGGCAGACAAAGAGGCTCAACAAGGTACTCGAGTATTTATTGAGAGCTTGTGTATTAGACTTTGGTAAATCTTAGGAAGATCACCTACATTTGATTGAGTTTTCCTATAATAATAGTTACCAGACTAGTATAGGAATGACACCTTTTGAAGCTATGTATGGAAGACCATGCAAATCGCCAGTGTGTTGATTGGAGACTGGAGACCGATTGGTCTTAGGTCAAGATTTGCTTAGAGAGGCATCAGAAAAGATTGAGTTAATACAAGGGCGGATGAAGGAAGCACAATCAAGGCAGAAGAGTTACACAGATAAGAGGTGTAAAGATCTTGATTTTTTAGTGGAAGACAGAGTTTTCATTAAAGTATCAGCAATGGAGGGTGTGGTATGATTTGAAAGTCGGGAAAGTTGGCCCCAAGATATGTTAGACCATTCTAGGTTATAGAAAGGATTCGAAAGCTTGCATGCATAGTAGAATTACCTAGCATTTTGGCAGATGTCCATAATATATTCCATGTGTCTCATCTTCGTAAGTATGTACATGATCCAGAGTCAACCATTCCTCATACAGAGTTGGAGGATTTGATAGTAGAGCCTGATTTGACTTTTGTTAGACCCATGGTTCGGATTGTAGTGAGTGATGAGAAGAGATTGAGGACCAAGACAGTCAAGTTAGTGAAAATCCAATGGAGCGACAATGGGAAAAACTATACAAAGGAGACAGAAGATAGAATTTCAGAGGCTTATCCTGATCTACTTTGATGGATTGTGTTAGCACCAAAGTTGTCACTAACACCGAAACGTAAATGAAAGCACCCAATCACAGTCACTGATTACAGATAGAATATATGCAGAGAGTATAAATATGAAGAATAGTAAAAATTAAAAAGAAAGCAGTAATAATAGAGGATTTATAGTGGTTCGTCTAACTCCATCTTACGTGCACTCCAAAAAATTTCCTTTATATTGATATTTGAATCAATTACAGCTACAATCTAGAGTTTTTAAAGCAACAATGGCAGAGTAGCCTTAACAGAGAAGAAGAAGGGAAGTAGAATGGAGATCCCTTTTCTGAAGCTCCACATGCTGTATTTATAGGCAAATCCCGAGTTACTGGGCTTCTTGAGTAGTTCGGGCCCATCAAGTCCATAGTACAGCCAACGTCCTTCATCACGACCGACCCACTATGGCCGAACCTGATGCTGACCGAATGTGGCGGCCGAACCGCTTAGGGCCGACCCACACGTCCTAATTGCATTGAGGTTGAACCCATCCATACCGAGCCACTTCCTCTCATCTTCTCTGACCAACCTTATGTGACCGACCCATACTGTCATGCCGATAGATCTATGCTGATCCACCTTGACCGAACCATATCCATACTACAACAGCTAGCCACTCCCAACTCTAGTATCTCTCAAGCACGTTGAACCACACCATCCAGACCGATCCATAGCGTGCCGAACCACCTCCAATCGCCGGCCCACTCCAATGCCGAGCCAGGCCTGACTGACCTATCTTGGCCGATCAATGCATGAATTCCCATCCTTGACCGAGAGGCACCCACCGATCCACCTAGGCCGAGCCATATACACCAATCCATGACTGACCGTCTATCCATCCAACTGGCTCAAACCTATCATATTCAATCTCGACAAACGAGCAGTCAATTTAGTTAAATCCGTCTGTCCACTGCCTTGCTAAAAGGCGGGTTAACATTTGCCCCCTAAAACACGTCTTGAGGTAGGAAGGTGTGTGTTTTGAATAAATTTTGATCTGATATTTGAAGTCCATATATTATCCATAGCCATATCTTTCGATTTATAATCTAATCCATTTTATCCAAGTGCCATTGTCGTATCCTTATCCAAATCTACAACTACTCCGAGTCGATATCCAATTCCTATCCAGTAACCAAATCCTCATCCAATTCCACATCATCCGAACCCGACAACCGAGTTCTAATCTATCCATGTCAAATAACCAACAACCACATCCATGACCTCTTCGGGTCGATATCTAAATCTGGGACCGCTACGGGTGCATGCCAATTCCTTAGCCGTTCATAGCCAATATCCAAATCCATAACCTCTCCGGCTTCTTGCCAAGCGTAATCCACACTCGGCGTCCTGCGTTAAGTAATGTCGTAGTGTTTCTGGTTCAGTGTCCCTGAATGCCAAGTAATGTCGTGGCTTAAGTCCTAAGCTGAATCCTGGTTTCTTCGGACCCTTGCTGAGCATAGTCCATACTCGACGACCTAAAATAGTAACCGATAGATATTATGGGGCCTAAGTCCTAGGCCGAAACCTATTCTCTCTAGACCCTTGCCGAGCATGGTCCATACTCGACGACCTTTTAGCCTAAAAACCAGAAGAAAATCCAATCTGAAATCCAATCAAACCAGAAAACCAAAAATCCATATCAAAATTCCAAATCAAAAATCAAGCATCCAAACCAAAATCCAACCCAAAAAGCCAACAAAAACCAGGAGTTCAAACTGAACTCCAAAACAAGCTGAAAAAGCATGTGTCCAAGCCAAAAAGAAAAAAGCAATTTCACAAACCAAAGCATCACGGTTTATCATCATCTCAGAGCATGCCTAGGTGTTGTCTCCATCCCTGTACATGAGTAAGTGACTTAGCCGCCTGCCAAGAGTTTGTTACTTATTCCAAACCTTCATGAATTATTGATGACCAACCGGCCACTATTCCTGGCCTCGTGCCATCGTCGTTCAAGGTAGGCGATGGCTTCCTCTGTTCCACCACCGCACTCCGAGTTTCGACATATTGCCGCAACTGACCATTCCTTACATGCTCCTCGATTATATCCTTTAGATGTTGGCAGCTATTAGTATCATGCCCATCTAGGTCATGAAAGAGACAGTGCCTTCCTGATGCCTTTTCGCATTCCGAGAGTTCCCTTCTTGCCGGCCTTCGATAAGGGAGGTGATCCTGAGTATTCAAGAATATCCGCTTCAATGTTGCATTCAATCCTGTTTAAGTGGAGAATTTTGGTTTTCCTCGGCGCTTCCTCTTCCCTTTATCCTTGTCTTTACCCGAGCTTTCATCGGGAGGTCCTCCATCCTTAACCATGTTTACTTCCTTTGATTTTATATCAAACATGCATCTTCTTAACAAAAGAAATCTCTCGGCCTCGTGAAAGAATTCCATGAGATCCATTGGTGGGTCCCATATCAATGATAGTTTGAAATTTGAATTATCCCAAACTCCTGACATCGCCGCCATTATGACCCTTGATGGATCCAGCCGATCCACCGAGGCAACTACTGCATTAAACCAAGTTAATAAAGTCATGAGTAATTCATTTTCACTTTACTTAACTTATGTTGGTGTCATCACATTCTTTGGCCTTTTAATCTTAACTCGAAACTATCTCAGTAACTTATCCACCAGTTTTTTCCATGTTCCAATAGATCCATCCTCTAGTTGTCTGAACCACATAGCAGCTACATCGATCAAGTATTGAGGGAAACACCAGGCCATAACCTCCTCTGATGCCCCTTGCACTTCCATATGCCTTGTGTATCTCATCAAGTGGCCAGTGGGATCTGTCTTTCTGTTGTATACTTCTAAAGTGGGTTGCTTGAAATCGGGTGGAATTCTAGCCATCCTAATGTTACGGGTAAAGATCTTCTATTTACTCCCTCCAAATCCTTGTTTGTCAGACCTCCGTGAATAGTTCGCTTGATGATGTTAGCCAATCTAGTGTTACCTAACAAGGTTTGGCCCCCATCTACATTTCCTAAGCACCTTCAAAGTCCTTGAGGGAATTTCGGTACATACTCCTCGTGACGCACTCCTGCATTCCTGTTAGCGTCGGGCTATGCAATGTCATCTGGTATCCCTTCATGGGTTGGTCCAGCATTACCTGGCGGCATGCCCCCGAATCTAGGTCCATACGGATTGATAGTTTTTTGCTGATTGGGGGCTGCCTCCTGCTGAACCACTCCATCTACTTGTCGGTTGAGTCCTTCTGATCCAGCTCCATGGATCAGAGCTCTTGTTGTTCATGCTTGTCCAAATGGTTTGAAAAGTGCCTGCATCATTTCCTCTTGCCTTTTCAACTGTTTCTGCATGGAATTCATCATGACCCGCATCTCATCCCTAGTGATCTAAACGGAGGCTTGATTAGCTCCAGAGGATGCGCCTGACTTCCCTCCTACTGACTTTTTTCCGTCCTTTGTCTCCTAGTTGATTGCTTTGTCATAGTCTCTAGAATCCAAATTCCTAAGCCTTTAAATCCAAAACCCAAGCTTTAGAATCCCTAAGTGCTAGCTCTTAGTGAGAGCACAAAATGTTAGCGCCAAAATTAGTCACTAACGCCTAAAAGTAAATGAAAGCACCAAATCAAAGTCACTGATCATAAATAGGATATATGTAGAGAGTATAAATATGAAGAACAGTAAAAATTAAAAAGAAAGCAGTAACACAGAGGATTTATAGGGGTTCGGCTAACTCCGGCCTACGTCCACTCTAGAAAATTTCCTTTCTATTGATATCCGAATCAATTACAGCTACAATCCATAGTTTTTAAAACAACAATGAAGAGTAGCCTTAATAGGGAAGAAGAAGGGAAGAAGAAGGGAAGCAGAATGGAGATCCCTTTTCTAAAGCCACACATGCTGTATTTATAGCCAAATCTCGAGTTACTGGGCTTCCTGAGTAGTCCAGGCCCATTAAGACCATAGCAGAGCAAACATCCTTCATCACGACCAAACTCACTACGACCGAACCTGAGGCCGACCGAATCTTGGCGGCCGAACCGCTAAGGGCCGACCCACACGTCCCAATTCCTTTGAGGCCGAACCCATCCATATCGAGCCACTTCGTCTCATCTTCCCTAACAAACCTTATGTGACCGACCCATACTACCATGCCGACCGACCTATGCCAATCCACCTTTATCGAACCATATCCATACTCCAACACCAAGCCACTTCCAACTCTAATGTCTCTCAAGCATGCTGAACCACACTATCCAGACCGATCCACAATGTGCCGAACCACCTAAAAACGTCAAACCACACCAATGTCGAACCTGGCCCGACCGACCTATCTTGGCCGATCCATGCATGAATTCCCATCCTTGACCGAGAGGCACCCGCCGATCCACCTAGGCCGAGCCATATACACTGAACCATCCATGACTGGCCGTCTATCCATCCAACTGGCTCAAACCCATCGTATTCCAGTCTGGACAAACAAGCAGTCGATTTAGTTAAATCCGCCTATCCACGGCCTTGCCAAAAGGCGGGTTAATAGTATGTCTATATTAGATTTATATAGATTATTGCTAGACTGGTAGGCTAATATGATTGTTCGGAGATGTTATAGATAATTGTAGTGTTTGCTAATTAGTCCTTACTGAATTTCGAGGATAAAATTTTTTAAGGAGGGGAGTCAGTAAAAACCCAAATTTTATTAACATTATTTAGAAGATTTAATTAGAATAAATTAAATAGAATACAGATAAGAAGATTGAGGTTGATTAATGAATTAGATGGTCGTCCTTATTAAAAATCTAATGAACTTATATAAATGGTTAAGTAATTGAACACAATGGCATTAGGGTAAATAACTGCATATGTTTCTCACCCTTATTCTATCTTTCTTATTCATACTCGTTCATTTTACTAAAAACAAAATTTATAACCATGATAAGCAAGGCCGCCCATTAGGAAGAGAGAAGATAAGAAAAAAAAATCAACTTAAAGCTTAGGATTCAAGTTAGAAGGAATCAGTCTTAACCAAAACTTTAATTTCCTTATCTAATCTAAGGTGAATAATAATTTCGACATCTGTATTTTAGTTTTATGATCATATGGTTCTGGATTTTAGAGTAAATCTATTTTTATGATATATTGAATGAGGATATGCTTGAATCGTGATTTATATGGATTAAACAAGTTTACCAAAAAGGAGATATACTTAATTGATTGTGAGTAGTTTAAGATTGAAGGTTCACAACTTTTCTTCTTAGACGAATAAAGCTTCCATAGGTGCGTAGGAGGCTAATAGTTATTAGAGTTTTTCTTTTCCGCTATGTGACTTGTTGTAAAGGCAGATTTACTGGCTTTATTATATACTCTGATTTACCAAGGCGACATCCTCTTATGTCGCTCTTGGCGTATTTGTAATAATTATATTTTGTTGAAAGTGGTTAACGTTATGGGGTTATATAATGAACATCGAAGGTTTGAATGAAATTTGGAAATAAGTTTTTGAATTGTTAATTTTTTTTCTTCATATTTCTATGATCTGTGTATCTAGCACCATCATATTTGGTCGTCGAAGATTAATAAATATGGATGACTGTAGCATCCATAGCCGTTAGTTTTGGGCCTCCAAGTAGGGGGATGTTACTGCTAACCAAACGCACCGACCATCCTAAATCATTACCTATAGGGTAATAAAGTGAAAAATAGATTAAAGCCAAAATCATTACCTATAAGGTAATAAGGAGAAAAGGAGATTAAAGTCTAAACCATTACCTATAATGAAATAAGGGGCAAAAGAGAGAAATTAGGCAAGTGTAATTTCATCTTGAGAATGGATTAAAGCAATTTTCTAAGAGGATGTATAATTAAACATAATCAATCTGACTCCAAGCTTAAATTAAAGTAACATTCGAAAGAAGGGTCAAGAACCATTTATTACCCAGAACCAAGGGTCTTAGTATCAAATATTGACATCTAAGAAATTCTAAATCTCCTTGTTAGAAATATTCTTTCAAACAACGGGAATCTCCGTTATTAGTCAACTTTTTAGTCTTTTATTAGTTAAAACACCAGATGAGTTTATGGTCTTCTTATCAATTTGATTTATGGTCTTTTTAGCAGATGAATTTATGGTCTTCTTATCAGTTGAATTTATGATCTTCTTACCAAATGGATTTCTGGTCTTCTTATCAATTGAACTTATAGTCTTCTTACTGGATGGATTTTTAGTCTTCTTATTAATTGAATTATGGTCTTCTTATTGAACATATTTCTGGTCTTCTTAATTAAACTTGGTTTTACAGTAAAGTGCAAAAATTAGCTTTTATACAAGAAAGAAAGCAAATTGATCCATGCTGATTTAATAATTATTTCCAAAAATAAATTTTAAAACCAAGTTTTCAAACTTTCAAAGATTAACAGGGAGCTTTTTCAAAAATTTCTTTGGCGACTATGATCAATTTGATGAAGAAATAATTTCTCAAAATTACGGAAGTCATAATTATTTACCTTACAATTTTCCAGAAGAAAATGAGAAGGTCTCTTAAAAACATGAACTGAAAAGATGGAAAAATATTTATTTTTACACTAAAGTGCAAAAAGCTTATTTTATGCAAGGAAGGTGATAAGCAAGTATCATAACACCCGATAAGCCACTCTCAAATCAAGGCCTATCTAAAAGCATTTTACAAGAAGCAAAGTGCAAACAATATCAAAGGCCATAGATCATATGGAATCAATTTAAGATTTTGAAGAAAGTCACGAATCTCAAGCAAGCTTAATGAATTCAAATGCAAGACCAGAATAGGAAAGAAAATATAAGGTTTATTCAAAATATCAACTATTCAGGTTTAAAGTTATTTACCAAATTTACATACAAAAAGAAATAAATATCAAAAAAATCATTCAAGTCTTCTCGAGGAGGAGGTGGAGGAAGCAGATGATGTTGATATACTTGTCCTTTCCCCTTCCCCTCAACCTCAAGAAGACATGGATGAATTTTGCTTGAATAAAGGGCGTCTCTAAGAAAAAAGAGATCCTCCAATATTTTTAATATGGTCATCACACTCGTACCAAAAGAAGTGTCGATGACATCTATATGCTGCCTTTGCTGCTTTGTTGCTTTGCTCAATCATTGGTTCGTTTCTGAACCTAAGAAGGAATAGTTGATTTTAAAGCCAAAAGCAACTATTATTTCAAGAAAATAATCAACAAGGGAATCCAAATGAAAGTAATTAATTTAATTTATTTTAAATTAATTAGAGATGCAAGTAATTAATTTAATTCATTTTAAATTAATTAGAGATAGTATGATTAATTAATCCTTGCTTATGTATGGATGGATGATATTGATTGCCTTGAATGGTTTTTGAGATCTCAGATATGAGATAAGTAAAGCTGTGTGATATGGATGTTTTGGTTGAAGTATGATGACAATGTGAATTATCTGTTTGTGATGATAATGTGGACTATTTGTTGTGATATTGTGAATTATCTATCTATATGAATATAGATAATAGAATTGAATTGTTTTAACTTTAAAACAACTTGGACCTAAAAGATGGCGTTTTGAATTTCGATGAGACCGGGATCAGGTTTCCAGATTTGGATAACCGAAAACCACATTGATCCAAATTAACGATAGGTCATGAATCTCAAGTGAAGTAAAGATTCAGAGTGCAAGGCTTATCGTCATTAACTCTGAGGGTGATTCCAAAATGAGTGTAACGAGATAATGCCTTCGGTTTCGTTTGAACCCGGAACGAACTTGTATGGATTGAATGTTTTCAGAACATCATCAGGTAGACGATGAGCATTCTAAGATAGATGTGTTCTATAAAGGTAATCGTAGCCTCAAGCCTCATCAACCAGGAATGGCTAAAACAGGGGAGGTGCAGCAAGGCTAAGTGGGTCGCGCTCAAGTAGGATATGATTTTCCCTTGTCCAGAGGTCCCTTTTTATTCGGCTTAATGGGCAGTTGGATATGTGCACCAACTGCGGGGTTGTCTTGTTCGGGACTATCCAGCAAGGGAAATTTCCGGCCTTGTGTTGTAGGGAATTGGGAGTAATCCTCGGTACGGTGATCTAGGCCCCGTACTTTGACGGACGGTACCCCAGTAGTTCTGCCATTGTATGGAATCCAAACTTCAATAAGTGTCATACGTTTTAGTTGTGCCCAACTATGTTGGAACGTGAGATGTAAGCATTCCACCTATTTCTGTATTTTACTTGAAAACCCTAGACCCTATTATAATATCACTGGATTTCCTATCAAATGTTTTGGTTAGCGTAAGGTAAAAACTTACCCATGTTTATGTGTGGGGAGTCTTACGTGATACCTTTTGTTTTCAAAAGTTTTTGAAAGTTAAGCAATTTTAACCTGTCACTCACACCAGACCCATGTCTGACCCGGAGTTTATCTTCTTTTTTCTTAAACTCTTAGGTACTTAAATTTTTATGAGTAGCCAAGAGATTCAGATTAGCTTTGACGAATTGTGGAGGAGCAATGGAGCAGGAGGCTTCACCATTGTAGATATATAGTGTTCCAATGTGTTGGTATCTCTGAGTTATTTGTTTGAGTTGTATTTGAATTGTAATAACTAGACATGTGTTTATAACTGTCTAGTATGTGTTGTATAAGCTGTGTAACTCTGATAATGGTTGTATACTATGTAAAACTTATGTTATTAATATAATTTATTCGTTCTGCTGTTGAGATTCTGATGTTGTTTAGTTCTTTCTTCTCTATCTTTTCTCTTCCCTATCCCTTTCTTTCTTAATAATGATGCGTCATTCTGTGGAATGAACGGTGGGTTATTATAGTTTTCTTCAACAATGTTTTGTGTAAAGCATATATCGTTGCAAAGAGATTTGAGTATAGAAAAATGTATGTTTTCCTTGTTTAAGTATGTTTTAAAGGGTTAAATCAATTTAAAAGATGTTTTCAAGGAAAATCTGATGGGTAGTTAACCCTAAGTAAATGACTCAGATATTTGAATACTAGATGGGACTGGTTTAGGGTCACGCCCTATTCATAAGCTATAGCCCTTAGCTAATTTAGTCTAAAATTCCATTGTATAGGGCTTAGTCATAGGTAAGACTTAAAAGATGTTACACATAGAAAGGAATATACATAGAAAGAGGATAGGTTATTGGCAAGCCCGCAAACCATTAGGATCAGTTGACCCTAGGAGAAGTAAGTTAAGGACAGACCGTCCAAAAGGTTGTCTAATAGATGTTAGATTATTTATTTTGGATGGTAGGCCCGAGTCAGCCAATGGTTAGTAGTTAGCCAAACAAAACTATATTGTTTGGACGGATAGTCCATTGGTTACCTGATTTATGAGCGTATATGATATTGCTATAATTGTTTTAACCAGTTTGATTGTAGGATTCTAATTTGCAAAAATATATGTTTTAAAGGAATATTAGTGAGGGGGAACCTGTTCCGCTAAGCGGCGTGGTCTCAGTTAATATTGGTAAACCGAGATGTAATAGTATTATTCACACTAGGCTTTATGCCTGACTTAAAATATATGTTTTTCCCTTAAACTCTCGGGTGCTCAAAATAAATTTGAGTAGATTGAGAGTTAAAGAATTAGGTTTTAGTAGGTGAACAAATAAAGCTTCCGAAGACATGCAGGAGGAAAAGTTAGCTATTTGGGAGTCGCTATTTTTATTTCTATTGTGATGTATTAAGACTAATATGTGTGACGACCTATATTTCAGAAGGTTTAAATCGAAAATAATCCACATCTATCCGATTTATACAATCCGGAACGTAGATAATCAATGAGGTTAAGTAAGAAAAATAAGAAGAGAAGAAGAAAACAAAACATAGAATCTTACAGATGAGATGATAAAATATAATAATCAAATAAACAATTCATGAAGTTGTTTACTATACATTTGATTATAATCTATACACATTTATCAGAGTTATATATACACATCAGGAATAAATAATTAATACAGTAGAATGGCATGATGCAGGGGATAATAATAAAAGTAATATACCAAAATTCCATCTTCGTCCTCCAGAGAATAGTCATAAATACGTTAAAAAACTCAGGACTGACCCGAGCGTAATGAAAAGACAAAACACTTGAGTCATGACTAAAATACTCTTATGTAAGTCAAATCAATATCACAAATATGAGTGCAATAACTTAAGAGATGTTACGAGATTTTCCATCTCCTAAGGATCCGTTAAACTATTTATAAACAACGCTATATATGTAATGTCTATCAGTAAAATAAATATCGAAGTAGCGTTAAGGCTTTACATTGATCCATCATAACACAAATTTTACAGCTTTAAACCAAAGTCGTAATGTGCTCGTATAGGGACAAATATGACAAGGCATGTGAGGGAACGTCCAAGGTGGGATTCTACCAATTTACCCTTTCTGGCTAGTCGTAACCCATCCGTGGCCGACCACGACAATCAATCCAAACAACAAAAAAGTGCACCATCGAATATGAAATCTCAATAGTAATATGAGGTATCAACGTCGCTAGAGGTAGCTAACCTCATTGACCAGACATAGGCTCCTTTTTTAGTCGTTTTTAATTATGACATGAGTGTCAAAGCTATTCATCATCATTCTCTTACTTCATTCCAGTAAATCCAACCACTACATTATGGATATCATCCACCGCATAGAAAGTTGTTAAAGTGGTTCCAATATTGACAGAGAGTATGCCAATAAGAGGCCCCTGTCTCTTTAACAACCAAACGTCATTTTACACACCGGTTGGTACTTTTATATTTTGAAAACAATTCATGCTTGATATCAAAATATCATATTTGCTTCAAAATCAAATCCATTTTGAAATCATCACATTTACTCAAAAATCATATCCATTTCGAAATCATCATATTTGATTCAAAAGTCATATTTTACTTCAAAATGTCAATGTAGTTCGATATATCGATTTCATTTCAAATTTTTTTTCGAATTACAACTTAAGTTATAACTTCACTTTAACCCAACTCGCATTTAAATTCAAGATTTGAAATATAAACACTTCACCCTTCTGACCAGTTTGAATTTTAGAAAATAGTTTAAAAGTTTTAAAATAATTAAATAGTTTAATCAAAATAGTTTGAGTAACAAAAATAGTTTATATAGTAAAATAGTTCAAAAAAATGAATATTTAAAAAATATAGATTTTTAAACCGTTTATACTAAAAATATTCGTTTCAAAGTCAAACCAGTTCACTTTTCAAATTTTCCAATTCAAATCAGTTTCAATTTCCATTTCAATTTAGTCAATTCAATTCCAATTTCAAGTCGAATTTTACTTTGATTCCAAATCAATTTCAATTCCAAATTAATTTCAATACCAATTTCAAATTAATTTCACTTCCAATTCAAATTAATTTAAATTTCAATTTCAAATTAATTTCACTTCCAAATTCAAATTAATTTAAATTCCAATTTCAAATTAATTTCACTTCCAAATTCAAATAAAAACCACTTCGATTTATCAATTTCGAGTTCAATTTCCAAAACATCAACTCAAAGCACTTAAATCAAATTTAGATTCAATATCAAATTTAAAAATCCAAATCTTCAAATATTATTCAATTCCGAGCTCAATTTTTTGAATATCATTTTATACCACTTTTACTTTGCAACATTAAAAGTTCGAATAAAAGTCAAATCTTTTAAAACAAAAAAATTTCTAAAATTTAAATCATATTTTGATTATAACTTTAAAATATGAACTTCGGTTGCTTAAACAATTTCGTCTGCCAAATTTAAATTTCAACATTTTGAGCTCCGGTCCGAAACTAATTCGATTTCTATAAATTCTGTGTAGTTAATGCCCCGCTACAACCCCGCTATATCTCATAGCGGATTTCTACCGCTACGATTTTTCCATATAGCCCCAGAATATAGCCTTTCCGCTTTAATCCCCGCTATTTCCACTATATCCCGTTATTTCCGCAATATTCCGCTATATTTTTTTTAATAAAATGAATTGAAAATTTGCATTTATACATTATAAAATTATGAAACTAATTTATTTGATTTAATTTTTATTATATTTTCAAAAATGAAAATACTCTAATATTCTACCAAATTCAATTATGTTATATAACAGTTTTTCGTTTATTTAAAGTATATTCGCACATGTTTTTATTTAAAATTATTTATGTATTATTTATAATTCAATTGAATGATAATTTTCATTTAATTACCATTTATGTATTTGTAAAAACATTAAGTACGAGTTTTATATGCTATTTTAGAGTCGTCCGCTATATCCTGCCACATCCTCGCTGTATCCCCGTTATGACTTTTTGTACATCCACGCTTTGAATCTACCGAGCGCATTAACTGCACAACATAAATTCGATTTTTTCCTTTCTTAAAACATAGTCATTTAAATAGTTTCAAATCAAAATTTTAAAATCATTTAACTTAACCAACCCGGTGTTCCTATATGATTCTCTATCCTATGGCCAAGTGAATTAATAATTTCAATTTAATTTAGGGATGGATGTATATCATTTCAATCCAGAATAAATGCCATAGGTATATATCATTTCAATCTATTTCTTAATTTATTCAAAATAATTCAATTTACAGTTTTATAATTGTAAACAATATACAGGATGATAACGTGATATAGAAAAATAAATAAATATCCAAAATATCAACCAATAGCATCCATCACGACCAATCATCAATTCAGTCAATAAAATTCACAACAATTTCATAACCGTCAATATCGGGTATTTTGCGGGTAATTAAATTCTAAGTAAATTTAACTGTCAACTCAATTTCTATAAATTAATTCAGACATTAATTTAAATGTCAATTAAACTTATCAAACAACAACTAATAAATTTTAAAACATATCACGATATAGTTTAACTAACATAAAAATATTTTGGTCAATTGTGAGCGTATAAACACTCACCTTTGATTTATCGACGATTTAAAATCCAAATGAAGGCCTAAATTAAAATGGTCTTAGAATGCAGCCAAACAAGTTACATAATGTTTGGAATTTCGATACAAACGCAATGGAGAAAACCGCGCAACGATCCGAGCTCGTATGGAAAAGTTATGGATGTTAGAACGATTTGAATTTTAATATAAAATAAATAAAAAAAATAAAAAGAATTAGAACGCGTATACCATTTCTTCCTTCAGTCGTGTATCACACTCACGTCCATAACCCATCACATGATCCCCTTTCTTCCACACCACGCAACTTGAGACATCCAGAGTTCAATCAGCGACTACCGGCATGTGCGCCACCTTGAGAACCACCTACGCGCCAAGTTTCATCGCGTCATTCGCCGTCGTTTGCACCAAATCCGAGAAAACACGTCCATGCATCCAAGCCAAATTCTGGCAATCTATGGCGTAATAGCATAGATCAACCATATGGATTTGAAGAGCCTGTCGGGATCTACAACTTTGCTTTTTGAATTTTTCGATTTCATCCAACAAATTAAGAGATAAAGAGGAAAGAAGTTCGAGCAATTTCAGCCACTAAAATATTGGCAGTAGGGTTTTGAGAAATTAAAAAATAATAAACTGTCTCGATTTGCGTGCGTATTTTATATAATTAGGTCCAAAAGCGTCCGAACTCCAGTCGAGGCATGCCGCTTGACATTTATATTGTTTTACCCCATTCCGAACGTAATGGAACTAGTTTCGAGGTCTAATTCGAGCGTATGTGGAAGATAGCTTTTCAAAGTCAATATATTTTATCGAATTCCTTAAATTGACTTCTACGCGTTTCAAGCTCGTACGGCCAAACGACAAGTTTGATCGCTACGAAACTTGAAATCCTACAATAATTCACAATTATGAATCCGATGAAACTGGTTTCGTTGAAATCCAAGATAGTTGCCAAAATGGCTATTTTTACTCATTAATTGCAATATATAATTTTCATTTTATTCACATTTGTATCTAATTTTAAATATTGACAATCTTAATTGTTGTTTATATAAAATTTAAATCAACTTACAACATCATTTTCTATCATATTAAATTCAGAATATAATTATTCAAATAATTTCCAATATTAAATTTAAACAATTGAATTATTCAACAAATTACATTAATAACCATTTTCATTCAATAATCACCTTAAATATAATATATAAAAAAGCTCAAAACACAGGTCGTTACATACTCCTCCACTCAAAACTTTTCGTCCTCGAAAAGGCGTTAAGTAAAGAATTTAACATACAATGTATATATTTTAACTTCAAAATTTTTCTAACTCCCAGATTTACGGAAAATTTCGACAGAGTCTCCTTTGCATGGCTCGATCGGAATTTTTTTTACAATATAATGTACAATACAAATATACCAAGTAGATATCAAATATACATCTCATCTCAATGACGAAGCATCCCGAAGGGCTAAAATATAAAATCACGGTATGTAATCCAAGATACGTACCTTATTATTTATAATACGAGCGAGCAAAAGCATATAAATCCATGTACACATCCATACGTCTTTGTATGTACATATCTCAACTCTATTTAAGATATTAGTTGCATACAAATATATAAAAGCATGTATAAGTCTATTAGAACCATATAACATGGATTTTTGAATCCAAATAATAAATACAGGCACAAATACGCAACATGTAACAATAATATGCAATTAAACAGCAATAAAAATGGTTTGCAACAAAAGAAACCATTCAACCATCAATTTCCATCCAATTAATTCATAACCATGTGAATTTACGTTATCAAATATCAATTTTTAATTTATACCATTCATTTCTTTCTAACATTCATTTCATTAACATTTTGGTTGATTCATTTCAATTTATTTGCATTCAACCAACTTTTATTCAATTAGATTCACATTCACTTGAATTTTCATTCAATTTTTTGCTTCCAATCGATTTGCAAACACTTATCAACATTAATGAATTCACATTCTATTAATTTACACTCGTTTATAGTTACATTCATTTTGTTCTTTTACTTTCATTGTTTCTTTTCAATAATTCATATAATAAATTACACTTAAGTAAATTAATTCCATACCATATTCCATATATTTTAACTTGATTCACATTCAGTTATTAATATTTATTTCGTTGATCATACAATGGATTTATATTTAATTCATTTGCTTTTAATTTATTTACATTTACTAATTTGGTTTCAATCCATTTTTATTCAATTCACCAATATATATTGCATTCACATTTGATTGATTTCAATTAAATGTCTTTATGTTCAATCGATTTGTTTCAATTATTTATATCTGTTTCATCCACATTTAATTGGTTTACATTCCATTTGTTTCTTTCAATTTATTAACATTCGTTACAGATTCATTATATTCAAATTATATTCGAATTAATTTGTAAAATTCCAATTATTTCACTTTTTTGTTTAACCTATTTCATATAAATTCATTTGTAAACCATTTAAAAAAT
The DNA here is from genome assembly GCA_030765085.1 of Allium cepa. Classification (NCBI taxonomy): domain Eukaryota; kingdom Viridiplantae; phylum Streptophyta; class Magnoliopsida; order Asparagales; family Amaryllidaceae; genus Allium; species Allium cepa. The sequence goes on along the minus strand of CM060932.1, from coordinate 624,177,504 downwards.
TATTCCACTTAACCTTGCTTAAGTTAAATTTGTTTCATTTCCACTTAGTATATTCCCTTTTTTATTATAAATTTCTATACAACACAAATCACGTCTATTATTACTACATCATATCTTAAGTTATTATTAATTCATTGATTCACTTAATTAGATTATTTCATAAATTTAAATTAATTTTTATAATTTTACTTTAGTAAAATTTTATTTTATAACTCAATTCATATTAATAAGTATATATTTTCCTTCCACGATCAATTCATTTAACCTCTCTTAAATTAAATTAAATTTATAATTTATTCCAATAACTCATTCTATATTATATTAGTAAACATTCAATTTTTTTATTTAAACCACTCCACTTGCAATTTAAATTCCCTTTTATCCCATTTCAAATCAATTCCAATTACTCATATTAAATTTTTACTTACATTCATTTATTTTTATTCGATTTTTACATAATTAAATTACATTTCAATTTTTTTAAACCCATATTCATCTCAACGTTAAGTGGAATTAATTCACTTTAATGATTCTTCAAGTTTTATTTAATATCCAGTTCAGTTTATATTAAGTTAAACTTCATTTTATTTTAATCCATTACTCATTTTATTTAATTTTATTCAATTTTATTTAAGTTAAATTTCTTATCATTCCCATTTTACAAATTTTAAGATTTGTTTTTAGCTAGAAATTATCAAATCTATAAGTTATACAATTTATTCACTCAAAATTCCATTTTGTTAATTTATTAACTTCATTTCAGATGCAATTAAATTTTATTTGAGCTTTCACGAGGTAAACTATATTTTATTTACTTCATTTCACTAACTCTATGATATCCTGGAATTTCAAGGAATTTAAAATGTGATAATCTCTTAATTAATTAATTAATTAAATTTGGTAAAAAAAGTTTTTATTTTAAACAATAATAAATATAATGAGTTGTTTTTAAATATAGTTACAAATAGATTTTTAAATGGAATAATAATTACAAATTTAATTTATGTTATTTTATAATTAGATTTTAAATAGACTTATTATTTTCAAAGTTAATAAGTGTGTCTATATATATATATATATACATACACACACACACATATATATATATCTGTGTGTGTGTGTGTGTGTGTAAGTTGATTTTAATATAGGATAATTATTTACAATTTAATAATGTGTTTGTTTAAAATTGATTTCTATATTTATTTGAATTGATTTTAAATTGGATTTTAAAATGAATTTGAAATTTGAATTTAAAATTGAATTTAAAAAAATATCTTAAAACTATTTAGGATTTAAAATATTTGGATTAAGTTTTTATTTAAAAATAATATTTGTTTTATATTATTCTCTTTAAATAAATTTATTTATAGAAATTTGGAAAAGTATTTATTTAATAGAAATAAATACAAAAGCTTTTAAATTAGCATTTAAAAATGAGTTTAAAATATTATATATGATTTTATTTAAATCATAATTGGTTTATATTCTATTTTCTTTAAAGATTGTATTTATATAAAATTTAGAAAGCATTTACAAAAGTATTTGTTGATTAGGAATTTAATAAGAAAAGCTTTTAAAATCATTTATAAATAATATAAAATAAGTTAACACAAGTGTTAAGTTATAAACCATTTTAGATAACATGTGTTAACATATTAATAAGTTAAGAGACAAGTGTCATTACTTGTTTCTTTTTTCTTTAAATTTTAATTAAACCAAAATTTAGTCTATATAAAACACTTCCACTTTCTTCCTTCATTCCTTTTCTTATGCTTTCATTTTCAAAACGAGAAACTATGGCCAGACTTTCATCAAAACCTGAAATACTTCTCATTTCAAATGCAAACACTTTCAAATCTGTAATATTCTCAAACCTGTAATCCTCTTTTGTCAAGCCTGCAATCTCCTAAAAAACAATTGCAAATCAGAAATGAATTAAAGCTTGTAACAAACTCCTCAAACCTGTAAACTAATGTCAAAACCAGAAATTTTATCTCCAATCAAATTCTATAATCTTTTCTCAAAACAACTTTCAAATCCAAAAGCTTCAACCTGAAAAGCATTCCTCAAACCAAAGTTTAAAACCTGTAAAACATCTCCTCTAAAACAGATTTAAAGGCCTAAGCCTGTAACAACTACAACCTGGAACCAAACAGAGAATCAAAGTTTGAATCATTATGTTTCAGTTTATCCAACATTCCAGCTTCAAACAATCAAGTATCAAAGCTTTTAAAGTTACAAGCAAGACGGAGTTTTCTGGAATCAAATCAACAAAGCATGCAAATTTCATTCCAGTTTTAAAAGCTTCTGCTTTTCAAAATGGCGAGTAAACATTTTAAATTAAAACTTAAGTTGCAAATTATCTGTTGCATGTGAGTTCTGTGATGATGTCTGTATGTACGTATATGAGTATGCCTCTGTGTATATATGAATGTATACATATTTGTTGAATTTAACTCCCCTGTTCTTAGTTGAGAGTGTATGATTTTGATTAAAATTCAAAATCTTTGCATGTGTTCTCTGTTAAACTTTGAAGTTTAAACAAGATAGATTAGTTTAAGCTTAATACAGAAGTTAAAATATAGATTCAAATATTTAAGATTTAAACTATGTTAAAAACTGGAAAGTACAGTAGAGATACTTAAAAATATGTAAAATCAATCGTCTTAATTCACTATTTTAAGATTATAACTTGAATCCATTTTGAAAGTTATGATTTTTAAAACAAACATCAGAATTTTTAGTGTTGAAATTGATGTGAATTTGGGGAATGTCTGGAAAATGGATTTTGATCATTTTCTGGTGATCGGAGGTATTCGAGTGGTTGAGTTTTCGTCTGAAGCTAGATTGACAATTAGGGTGCTTGGCGAAAATGGTGGTTGAGGCGATCGGGCACTGTGGCGTCGGCGGCCTGGGATTTAGGATTTTAAACCTAATTTTGGGTTAAGCTGGAAATTGGGTTGCTGCTTCTCCTCTGATCGATCGAGTGCCGTGAAACTCGGGGTAATGTTGACATGGATGGTCGGCAATGTGTGGTCAGAATATCTCGACCTCTGGTAGTCGGCGCAGAGTGGACGATAACGTTTTGTTGGAGGCTATTTTGGGTTACAGGCCTTCTGGGTAGCTCGATTTTGATTCGAGGCTGGTGATGGAGTTTTGGTGATTGGTGAAGGTTGCAGTGATGATGTTTGATACGCTGGAGGGTTCGTCGGAGGTGGTAGGTGATTCCGGCGATGTGCATGTGCACATTGGAGGGTTTGTGTGAGGGGTTGTTGTGTTTTGGGTTAGAGGTTTTGACTCGAAGAATGATTCGAGATTTTTGGTTTGTGACTCGAGTGGAAACTCGAGTAGTCTGTGTTGAGTTAAACCTGTAACAGTTTTGTTGTTCCAGGGTTTTTAAAATTTTAAATTTTAAACAAAAAACTTTTAAAATTTAAGAAAAGAGATGAAACTTGGAATAGCTTGAGTGATTCTCAAGTACAAATCGAAGCAGTTGATTAAAGGAAAATTTTAAAAGTTTTATAAAACAAGTCTTAAATTTAAATACAGAAGTTTTAAACTTTTGAAATAAATCTTGTTTTTGAATTCTATTCTTTCTAAAATTAAATGTTTTCTTAAACATTTTGATTAAGAAATTGAAGTTTGTTAAATTTAAATCTTGTTAAGTAAATTTAAAGTGATTTTAAAATTAAGTTAAGAATTGGAATTTTTAAAAGGTTTATATAAAAAGTAAGTTTTAAATTCAAATTTAAATCTAGTTTTAAAACTATTAGCTGATAAATGTTTAAGCTATTTTAAAGTTATGTTTTGATAACTTTAACTTATCAAGTTAAGATGATTATTTTATTTTATTTTGAACTTAATTGTTGATTTAATTAAGTAAAATCAATTATTAAGATAAAATGGTTTAAAATATTTTAATGGTAAGTAAGGCATTTATAAGATAATGTTTTAATCTTAAGATAATTAAAGATTTATTATCTTGAAATTAATTACGTTAATTAAGGAAATTAGATATGATTTATTAATTTAATTAATAATGATAAAGAATTAATTAAGGAATTAATTAAGAGTGATTAATTGATTTAATTTATTTATTTGCAATAATTAAGGGTTATAAGTTAATTAATTAGAGGTTAATTAATTTATAATTAAGAATTATTAATTAGATAAATAGAGATTATTAATTAATGATTAGAAATTAATTAATTAAGTAATTAAGGTTGATTAATTAGTAATTAAAAATCAATTAATTTTTAATTAAAAAGTATTTAATTTGTAATTAAGTTTTATTAATTAATAATTTGGCTTTATTAATTAATAATTAAGGAATAATTAATCTATAATTAAAGTTAATTAAGGATTAATTAAATATTATTTAGGGTTAATTAATTGTAATTAAGAATTGATTAACTGATTAATTAAGGATTAATTAATTTGTTATTAAATTTTATTAATTAACAATTAAGGTTTATTAATTAATAATTAATGATTAATTAATTTGTAATTAAAGATTAATTAATTTATTTAAGGGGGTAATTAAGGGATGAATTACCCAATTGCAATTAATCAAATAAGTGTGATTAATTTGGGTTAATCAAATGGGTTGATTAATTAAAGATAATCATTTGATGATTGATTAAGTATGAATAATTAATGAAATTGATAGTGTAATTTCTTAGTGAAGTAATTAATGTATAATTACTGGGATGTAATTAATTAAAGGAGAATTACTTAATGGGAAGTAATTAAAGAATAATTACTCTGTATAAGTAACTAAGGATTAATTAGTTGGTGTAATTAATCAAAGGATTAATATAATTAATTAAAGGGTTAATTAATTAAGGTAAGTAATTACAGGATGGTAATTACTGTATATGATTAATTAAAGGTTATTAATGGAAGTAATTAATTAAGGATCATTAATTAATGTAATTAATAAGAGTAATTAAGGCTTGATTAATTAAGATTAATTAATCAATAATAAGTGATTAAAGGTGATTAATTAATTATAATTAATTAAGGATTAATGTAATTAATTATAATTAATGAAGTAATTAAGGTTAATTACTTAATGGTTTGTAGAAATTAATTTGTGTAATTAATTAAGGGTTAATTACTTAATGTAATCAAAGGATAATTAATCAAGGTTGATTAATTAAGATGGTAATTAATTAATTGGTTTAGTTAGTGATTAAGTAAGCAAGATTTATATGATGAAAGTAATTAATTTAATTTATTTAAATTAATTAGAGATGGAAGTAATTAATTTAATTCATTTTAAATTAATTATAGATGGTGATTAATAAATTATTGCTTATGTATGGATGGATGATATTGATTGCCTTGAATGGTTTGAGATCTCAGATTGAGATAAGTAATGTTGTGTGATATGGATGCTTTGGTTGAAGTATGATGATAATGTGAATTATCTGTTTGTGATGATAATGTGAAGTATCTGTTTGTGATGATGATGTGAATTATCTATATGTGTGTATATAGATAATAGAATTGAATTGTTTTAACTTTAAAACAACTTGGCCTTAAAAGGTACGTTTTGGATTTCGATGAGACCAGGATCGGGTTTTCAGATTTGGATATCCGAAAACCACATCGATCCAAATTAACGATAGATCGTGAATCTCAAGTGAAGATGAAGATTCAGAGTGCAAGGATTATCGTCATTAACTCTGAGGTTGATTCCAAAATGAGTGTAACGAGATAATGCCTTCGGTTTCATTCGAACCCGGAACGAACTTGTATGGATTGAATGCTTTCAGAACATCGTCAGGTGCACGATGAGCATTCTAAGATAGATGTGTTCTATAAAGGTAATCGTAGCCTCAAGCCTCATCAACCGGGAATGGCTAAAACATGGGAGGTGCAGCAAAGCTAAGTGGGTAGCACCCAAGTAGGATGAGATGAACCCCTGTCCAGAGTCCCTTTTTATTCGGCTGTGTGGGCGGTTGCATAGCTATAACCGCCGTGGTTATCTTGTTCGGGACTATCCAGCAAGGGATGGTTCTGGCCTTGTGTTGCAGGAGATTTAGGGTAGATCCTCGGTACGATGATCTAGGCCATTCCACGTGACGGGTGGTACCCCAGTAGCCATACCATTGTATGGAATCCAAACTCCAATAAGTGCCCTCGGATTTGATTGCATTACCCACTTTGTGGCTAGTATGCTGGCTAATCATGTAACAATTTCAACTATTTATTATTTATTTGAAAATCCTAGACCCTATTATAATATCACTGGATTTCCTATCAAATGTTTTGGTTAGCGTAAGGTAAAAACTTACCCATGTTTATGTGTGGGGAGTCTTACGTGATACCTTTTCTTTCAAAAAGTTTTTCAAAGTTAAGCAACTTTAACCATTTACTCACACCAGACCCATGTCTGACCCGGAGTTTATTCTGTTTTTCTTAAACTCTTGGGTACTCAAATTTTTACGAGTAGCCAAGATATTCAGGTTAGCTTAGACGAATTCTGGAGGAGCAATGGAGAAGGAGGCTTCAGCGTTTGTAGATATATATAGATGGTTCCGCTGTATTGGTTTTTGAGTCGTTAGTTTGAGTTGTATCTTATGTTGTAATAACTAGACATGTGTTTATAACTGTCTAGTATGTGTTGTATAAGCTGTGTAATTCTGATGTATATGATACTATGTAATATCTATGTGATTAATATAATTTATTCGTTCCTCTGTTGAGATTCTGATGTTGTGTCTTTCTTCTTCTCTGTCTTTTCTCTTTTCTATCCCTTTCTTTCATAAAAATGATGCGCCTTTCTGTGGAGAGAAAGGCGGGTCGTTTCATTTGATATTAGAGCATATGTTGAGCGAATACCTAGGCTCTAGAGTGGTGTCTATCTTGAGAGAGCGTACTTGTAATATATATATATATTCTACCTATCTGTTGGGTTACCTGTTCGGGTTTTCCAACATAAGTTATAAAGGTAGATAGCGTAGTGGTGTGTGTAACACGACTACCAATGGCTGGAGTTTGAATGTTTGAGGTTGGAAGAGTATTTGTCGAGACTGTAGATCTAATACCGTCTCGATTGAGCTTTGCTATGGTGTAAGGATTTCATTGACCTCTGAAGGAAACCTGTTAAGGTTCGTAGTTCATCTTTGAAGTTGGTTGAGTAGAATTTGGATCTGTCGATTAGTCAGAAACAAGTGATGGTATCTTGGCAACTTTAGGATGGAGTAGTTGCGTGATGAGACGTAGTGACTATGGAAGTCTCCGAAGATGTTTTCTTTTTGAGTAAATTTAAGGAAGTGTGTCTGCTTCAGTGTTGTGGTTGAGTTCAGCAGGATGTTTGTGTTTGGTTTGAGATCCGAGTTTCTCAAGAAGCTTTGGATTAGGAAGTCTTTGGCATCTTTGGCAGCGATGTAGCTAGGTAGTGTTCTGTATGCCAGCAGGAAGATCTTTTGGCTTAGCAGTTTCCTAGAGATGGAGTTCCGTATCGATTTGGTTCATGGAGCTACCAGTGATTCAGCTGGGTAGAAGGATTTGGTGAAGCAGCTCAGTATTTCTTGGAACTTCTGAGTTTTTCTCTTTATGGATTTGTTGAACCTTATTTATGGGATGTGCTGTCTAGTCTGTGCTCGTGTTCATCGACGTCATTCTTATCTGCTCTAGATCAGAGTTGTGCAGCGGAAGCTTAGTGGCAACTATTCTAGAATGGAAGCAACCGGAAGATGTAGTGTTTTGGATTAGAAAGTTTCTACAGGAAATTTTTTAGGATCTGAAGGCCAAATTGGCAAGTGCTTCTGTTTTATCTTTTTCGGATAAGAGAAGTAAGTTGAAGCCTTCTGATAATTGTGGAATAGAGTTTGTAATTTTGATTTGGGAAGATCTTGAGAGAATCTTTTTGTTGAGTTATTTTTGGTCCAGTTTGTTTCTAGAAGCATCAGTGAAGGTTGAGCTAATCAAGGAAGGATGTGAGCAACCCAAATCGTCAGAGGAGTTTTATGGATAAGAAACGGAGGAATTTGGAATTCGAAGTTGGAGACTTCGATGTTGTTGAGGTTTTCTTTGGTAAAGGGAGCAATAAGATTGTGAGGTTAGCTCCGTAGTATATTGGATCTTTCTCAGTTTTTGTAAGGAAACGTGCTTTGGTCTACAGGGTTGGAATTGCCAGTTTGAAAGACTGGGATTCAAGGTATTTCACGTATCTTTGAGGGAGTACGTGTTTGGTCCATCACTAGTTTTGGAACCCGCAGTTCAGAAGGGTTTGGTTGTTGAGTTAGTCTTGTGTGTGGTCTGATATCTTGTGTAGATTGTAGATCTAGATGAGTAGGAGCTCAATAGCTTAGTAGCATAGCTAGTTTGGATTTAGTAGAGCGAGTATCCCTGTGTCTGTACCTGAAAAACTCAGGAAAATTTTAAGGAAGCTTATCTAGATCTGCGTCCGAATAGCTAGAATTGTTTGTTTGGATTGAAATTGTTTGTTTGGTTGTGTGTGGCTGATATGTATGCCTGCATGGTTGAAATAAAATAAAAAATTTGGATTATCTTTTGTTTTAAATTTCGAGGACGAAATTCTTTTAAGGGGGAAGGAATGTGATATTCTGGAATTTCAAGGAATTTAAAATGTGATAATCTCTTAATTAATTAATTAAAATTGGTAAAAAAGTTGTTATTTTAAATAATAATAAATATAATGAGTTTTTTTTAAATATAGTTATAAATAGATTTTTAAATGGAATAATAATTTACAAATTTAATTTGTGTTATTTTATAATTAGATTTAGAAAGACTTAATATTTTCAAATTTAATAAGCGTGTTTAAATATATATATGTGTGTGTGTGTGTGTGTGTGTGTGTGTGTATTTAAGTTGATTTTAATATATGACAATTATTTAAAATTTAATAATTTAAATATATATAAAAGGTAAGTTTTAAATTCAAATTTAAATCTAGTTTTTAAATCTATTAGCTGATAAATGTTTAAGCTATTTTCAAAGTTATGTTTTGATAACTTTAATTTATCAAGTTAAGATGATTATTTTATTTTATTTTAAACTTACTTATTGATTTAATTAAGTAAAATCAATTATTAAGATAAAATGGTTTAAAATGTTTTAATGGTAAGTAAGGCATTTATAAGATAATGCTTTAATCTTTAGATAATTAAAGATTTATTATCTTGAAATTAATTAAGTTAATTAAGGAAATTAGATATGATTTATTAATTTATTTAATAATGATAAAGAATTAATTAAGGAATTAATTAAGATTAATTAATTGGTTTAATTAATTTATTTAAAATAATTAAGGGTTATAAGTTAATTGATTAGAGGTTAATTAATTTATAATTAAAAATTATTAATTAGATAAATAGAGATTATTAATTAATGATTAGAATTAATTAATTAAGTAATTAAGGTTGATTAATTAGTAATAAAAAATTAATTAACTTGTAATTAAAAAATATTTAATTTGTAATTAAGTTTTATTAATTTGTAATTAAGTTTTATTAATTAATAATTAGGTTTTATCAATTAATAATTAAGGAATAATTAATCTATAATTAAAGTTAATTAAGGATTAATTAACTATTATTTAGGGTTAATTAATTGTAATTAAGAATTGATTAACTGATTAATTAAGGATTAATTAATTTGTTATTAAGTTTTATTTATTGATAATTAAGGTTTATTAATTAATAATTAAGGATTAATTAATCTATAATTAAAGATTAATTAATTTATTTAAAGAGGGTAATTAAGGGATGAATTACCCAATTGTAATTAATCAAATAAGTGTGATTAGTTTGGGTTAGTCAAATGGGTTGATTAATTAAAGATAATCGTTTGATGATTGATTAAGTATGAATACTTAATGAAATTGATAGTGTAATTTATTAGTGAAGTAATTAATGTATAATTATTGAGATGTAATGAATTAAAGGAGAATTGCTTAATGGGAAGTAATTAAAGTATTATTACTCTATAGAAGTAATTAAGGATTAATTACTTGGTGTAATTAATCAAAGGATTGATATAATTAATTAAAGGGCTAATTAATTAAGGTAAGTAATTACAGGATGGTAATTACTATATATGATTAATTAAAGTTAATTAATGGAAGTAATTAATTAAGGATCGTTAACTAATGTAAATAATGAGAGTAGTTAAGGATTGATTAATTAAGATTAAATAATCAATAATAAGTTATTAAAGGTGATTAATTAATTATGGATTAATGTAATTAATTATAGTTAATGAAGTAATTAAGGTTAATTACTAAATGGTTTGTAGAAATTAATTTATGTAATTAATTAATGGTTACATAATGTAATTAAAGGATAATTAATAAAGGTTGATTAATTAAGATGATGATTGATTAATTGGTTTAATTAATGATTAAGTAAGCAAGATTTTTGTGATGAAAGTAATTAATTTAATTTATTTAAATTAATTAGATATGGAAGTAATTAATTTAATTCATTTTAAATTAATTATAGATGGTGATTAATAAATCATTGCGTATGTATGGATGGATGATATTGATTGCCTTGAATGGTTTGAGATCTCAGATTGAGATAAGTAATGCTGTGTGATATGGATGCTTTGGTTGAAGTATGATGATATTGTGATTTATCTATTTTTGATGATAATATGAAGTATCTGTTTGTGATGATGATGTGAATTATCTATCTGTGCGTATATAGATAATAGAATTGAATTGTTTTAACTTTAAAACAACTTGGCCTTAAAAGATACGTTTTGGATTTCGATGAGACCGGGATTGGGTTTCCAGATTTGGATATTTGAAAACCACATCGATCCAAATTAACAATAGGTCGTGAATCTCAAGTGAAGATGAAGATTCAGAGTGCAAGCGTTATTGTCGTTAACTCTGATGGTGATTCCAAAATGAGTGTAACGAGATAATGCCTTCGGTTTCGTTCGAACCCGGAACGAACTTGTATGGATAGAATGCTTTCAGAACATCGTCAGGTGGACGATGAGCATTCTAAGATAGATGTGTTCTATGAAGGTAATCGTAGCCTCAAGCCTCATCAACCGGGAATGGTAAAACAGGGGAGCTGCAGCAAGGCGAAGTGGGTAGCACCCAAGTAGGATGAGATGAACCCCTGTTTACAGTCTCTTTTTATTCGGCTGTGTGGGCTGTTGAATAGCTACAACCACCGGGGTAGTCTTGTTCGGGACTGTCCAGTAAGGGATGGTTCCGGCCTTGTGTTGCAGGGGATTTAGGGCAGATCCTCGGTACGGTGTTCTAAGCCACGTACTGTGACGGGCGGTAAACCAGTAGCCCTGCCATTGTATGGAATCAAAACTCCAATAAGTGCCCTCGGATTTGATTGTAGTACCCATTTTGTGTCTAGTATGCTGGAATTTAATCATGTAACAATATCAGCTATTTCTTGTTTATTTGAAAACCCTAGATCCTAATATAATATCACTGGATTTCCTATCAAATGTTTTGGTTAGCGTAAGGTAAAAACGTACCCATGTTTATGTGTGGGGAGTCTTACGTGATGCCTTTTCTTTCAAAAGGTTTTTAAAAGTTAAGCAACTTTAACCGTTTACTCACACCAGACCCATGTCTGACCCGGAGTTTATTCTGTTTTTCTTTAACTCTTGGGTACTCAAATTTTTACGAGTAGCCGAGAGATTCAGGTTAGCTTTGACGAATTCTGGAGGAGCAATGGAGCAGGAGGCTTCAGCGTTTGTAGATATATATAGATGGTTCCGCTGTGTTGGTCTCTGAGTCGTTAGTTTGAGTTGTATCTTATGTTGTAATAACTAGACAGGCGTTTATAACTGTCTAATATGTGTTGTATAAGCTGTGTAACTCTGATGTATATGATACTATGCAATATCTATGTGATTAATATAATTTATTCGTTCCGCTGTTGATATTCTGATGTTATGTCTTTCTTCTTCTCTATCTTTTCTCTTTTCTATCCCTTTCTTTTTTAAAAATGATGCGTCTTTCTGTGGAGAGAAAGGCAGGTCGTTTCAAACTCAATCAATTTAATATTTCTTAAGTCAATTATTTTGCTTAACCAAAATTTTAACCATTTTAAATTTGGTTTTTATTTTCCTATTCAAATTTATAGGCTATAACTTATTTATTATAAAATATTTTCAATTACAAGTTCAAACAATTTTCACATATTTACTAAATTATACATAGAATATATTTTTCTTTTATAATCAAAACCTTCGCCTCCACTTAACTCTTCAATCTGTCCCGCCTCTGACCCGCACCTCTCCCCATCTTTTCAAACTGTCCTTCCTTCTGCTCCTCCCGTACCTTCGCCTATTCACACTTCGTCTCGTCCCTGTCCCTTGCATTCTTCTCCACCTGCCTTACCACCCCCGTTCACCCTCCACTTAACTCTTCCTTATCTCAGCCGTCGGTCCTTTCTTCCTCATGGTCTTCTCTTTTCAATACCAAGCCACGCAACGCTGGACATTATTCGCCTGTGGAATTTCCCCTTGTTTTTGATGGTCAAGCTCTCGTCCCTCCTGATGATGTTGTTAAGGCAGGATCTGACATTTGGAGTGAGTGGCTGGTGGGTTTCTTTCTCGATAAGCCTCTGTCTTATCTCACTATTATCAACCATTTGAAGAAACGGTGGAAGTTGAAGGGAGAGATTGTAGTTAAATCTGATGGAAGTTTGTTCCTTTTCAATCTGTCATGTGCTGAAGATAGAAGGAGAATACTGGAAGCTGACCCTATCTTTCTTAGGAACAAGATTTTCATAGTAAAAGCTTGGGATCCATCAATAGGTAATAGTTGCAGTACTATTCGATCTGTTCCTGTATGGTTAAAACTCTCTAATATTCCTATCTATGCATGGTCACATATTGGAATCAATTGGTTAGCTTCAAGAATTGGAAAGCTTTTATGCATGGATACGTCCACAGAGAAGCTTGAGAGGATTGGTTATGCTAAATGTCTTGTTGAAGTATCACCTGAACGAAATTTAGTGGATGAGTTCCCTGTCAAATTATTAGATGGATCTACACAAGTTGTCAAAGTTAATTATTTGTGGAGGCCTGACATATGTCATGTATGTAAGGAGTTTGGTCATTTAGACATTTCATGCCTGAAAAAAGGTGCTGATACTGTCAAATGTAATAATGGTGCTGGTTTTATGAGTGTAAATCAAGAAGTTGTAAAAAAAGATACTGGATTAGGCACAGTACATAAGAGAAATAAGCAAATATGGCAGAAAGTGGCAAAAAGAAAGAGTAATTCTAAAGAACTCTCCCCTAGTGAAATCACTGATATGAATGTAAGCAAGCTTCCAGTTGCTGAACATGTTGTTTCCAATGTTGAGCAAGTGCAAAAAGGATTGGATTGTCCAAGTGAACTTGAGCTAAATGTAAGTAAAACACAAAACTGTATGGCAGATAAGGTGCATGATGTTTACCCTTCCACTAATAGATTTGATGTGTTGTATGGGACTATTGATGATGCACAAGAAGTGAATGAAGTAACTTGTGAGAAGGAACATGTGCAACAAGTGGAACATGTGGTTAGCAATGAGCAGATACATAATACAGTTAATCATAACAGAAATGATGGTACTGCTTCAGTAATACCTTTAGGCACTGTTCAAAATAAATCCACTGACATATTCAGTATATCTGGTGTGCATGTTGCACACACTTTGCCTGATTATCCCTGTCCCCTTTTGTTATCTCAACAAACCGACTTATGCATCACTGACCATGGATCTAAAGCTTCATTGAATAACACCAAACCATCATCACAAAACAAAATTCTTGCTCACCCTGAAAATGATCATGATGTCCTCTTTTGTCTATCCTTGCAGAGGAAGATAACTGAAATGGTAATATCAATGAAATCTACTTCTCAACCTCTTCCCAAATCTCACCTCTCACAACTATGAATTCAAAACAAACAACTTCAAGCAAACCATATGTTTTCACAGGAACTATTCCAGGTTGGAAATCTCCTCCATTGACTCCTTGTGAAGATGTTGAAATTGTTCGTGCTACTAGCTCAAATGCCAGCTTTAGGAACAAGAGAAAACAATTGAAACAAAACCTTGTCTCCTCCAGACCAGAATCTCCTGTTACAAGGAGCATGGCAGAAATTGCACATCAATCTCGAGTTTAATAATGCAGCTCAACATTGGTTCATGGAATATTAGAGGCTGTCACAACTTCGTTAAGTTGGACCATGTCAAACAATTAATCACCTCGCATCAATTGTCTATTTTTGCAATTCTTGAAACTAAACTTAATCTTCCCCTAATGATTTCTGCTGCTAACTATGTCAACCCATCCTGGACTTTGTCTCATAACCTTCATGAAGCTACCTATGATCGCATTATGATCCTTCATAACCCAACAGTCCTTTCTCTTGTGCTTATTCATTCCACTGCTCAGATTATGCACTTTCATGCCAAATATCACTATCCCCCAACCTCCTTTTATATTTCCTTTGTGTATTCCTCGAACACTTTAGCCACAAGACAATCCCTCCTCAACTTCATACCTGCTTTAAGGCAGGAATCGCATCCTTGGATAATTGCTGGCGATTTCAACTGCTGACTTGCCTTGTCTGACAAGCAAGGTGGTCGTCCTCTTTTGCAAAAAGACATTTACCCCTTAAACACTACTATTTATGATTCTTCTCTCATTCCTATTCACAGGGAAGGTGCCCTTTTTTCTTGGAACAATCGCTCCAGAAGTGGTGTTCGAAATTTTTCAAACATTGATCACTCTTTTTCAAACTACAAAGTCTTCTCTACCTGGCCTGATCTAACCACCTTTCTTCCTCCTTCTATCCTATCTGACCACTCTCCACTAATCATTTCCTCTGGTAGGAAGCGCCATGATGTTAAAAGAGGGTTTAAATTTTATAATTCATGGACACTTGATCCTGAATTTAATACTATAATAAAAACTGTGTGGGCTAATCATTTTTTTGGAAATCCTAAGTATACTTTTTGCAGGAAGCTTACGACAATTAAGGATGCTTTAAGAGCCTGGGATAAGCATAAGTTTGGCAATGGAAACCTCAGATCTTCCAATCTCAAGGAACAACACAGGGTAGCTCAAGAATTGATGATGGCCCATCCTGATAATGCTGAGTTTGCTACCAAGGAATCTGATCTATTTCACGAGCTTAGTCATGCATTGGATATTGAAAGTGATATGAAAAAACAACAGTCAAGGATTAAATGGGATTCGGATGGTGATAGGAACACTAGCTTTTTCCATGCTTCCCTCAAAGCCAAGCAATCAGTTAACAATATTTTCACGATTATTGATGATGAGGGGAACCTAAAAACATCTCCTGAGTCTGTGAGCAGGACTTTTCATAAGCATTTTTCTGGCCTGTTGGGGAATGATAACAACTTTATTCCCCATTTGGATGAACTTTCTTCTATTGCTTTGCCTCAAGTGAATGGGGATGAAGCTGTTAGGCTTGTGGAAAAAGTGTTTGACCTTGAAATTAAGAATACACTCTTTTCAATGAACAAGAACTCGAGTGGTGGTCCTGATGGATTCAACGTGCATTTCTTCACAACTACTTGGGATATTATAGGTGGGAACTTCTGCAAGGCAGTTCACAATTTTTTTGACAAATTCAAGCTTCTTAAGTCTGTCAATGCTACGAACCTTGTTTTAATCCCCAAAAGCTTGCACCCTACTACTGTGTCATCCTTCAGACCTATTTTTTGTTGTAACGTTATTTACAAGTGTATATCAAAGATCATTGCCAGTCGCCTAGTTGCTGTGCTTGTGAGAATCATCTCTAAGAACCAGGTTGCCTTTCTGCCTAATAGGAACATTCTGGATAATGTTATGCTTTCTCATGAAATTTTAAAAGGAAATGGCAGTGCTAATGCCACTCATAATGCTATGCTCAAGCTTGATCTCAAGAAAGCGTATGATAGCTTACAGTGGACTACTGTGGTCAGAGCAATGTCACTTATGGGGTTCCCTAAAGTGTTTGTTGCTTGGATCTATGAATGCATCTCCACTCCTTCTTTCTCCTTGATCTTGAATGGAGCTAACTCTGGTTATTTCGAATCCAAGCAAGGGATTCGCCAGGGATATCCCCTATCTTCCTATATTTTCATTGTGGTTATGGAAGTCTTTACATGCTTCATAAGGCCTCTGTTCCTCACCAGGCAAATCCACTTCCATTCCAAGTGCAAAGACTCCCAGTTAACATCACTTCTCTTTGCTGATGACATCATGTTATTCACCAAGCCCAACCATCAGTCTCTTGAAATAATTAAACGTGCCCTTCATAGCTTCTATTTGATGACTGGTCTTGAGTTAAATGCTCAAAAGTCGAGCATTTTATTTGCTGGAGTTTCTCCTGATCAAAGTCATGTTCTTTCCTTATCTACTGGGATGCAAATCAAGCAACATGGCATGACGTACCTTGGTTTGCCTCTATGTTCTTCTAGGGTGACCATTTCTGGCTGCCAGCCCTTATATCTTAAGATCACAGCAACTATGGGGAGGTGGACCACTAGATTTCTATCTCAAGCAGGCAGGCTAATACTCATTAAATCTGTATGTCATTCAATGATGATATACTGGGCAAGAGCCTTCATACCTCCATCAAAACTTATGAATATGGTCAGAACTGCAATGTTTAGATTCTTCTGGTTTGGTTCCATTCATGCTAGGAAAATATTTCCATGTTCATTCAAAACTTTTGAAAAGCCATATAGCAAGGGTGGCCTTGGCATCTTCAACCTTTCTGTTTGGAATAAGGTAGCATACAGTACTCACTTCAATGCTCTCTTGCTTAGGAAAGACTCACTTTGGGTTTGTTGGTGTCTAGTGCACAACATTGGTTCCAAATTTTTTTGGAAAATGGATGTTCCACAGTCTTGTAGCTGGACTTGGAGGAACATTTTGAAATTGAGAGTTTTTTTTAAGCCTCTTATCCAAATTAAACTCTCTGCCTTGAGTGTCTAGTCTTTCTGGCATGCTCCTTGGATTTGCAAGGGGGTCATTCTTGATGGCATCTTCAATTCTCAAGAGAAGTTCCAATCTGGAATTAGCTTAAATGCCAAGGCTGTCGATCATATTATGGATGGCAAGTTGTGCCTTCCTTATTGCAGCAATCAAACAGTAAGGTCCTATTGGAGCCAGTATGCCTGTAATAGGTTTGACTTTCAAGAGCAGGAAACTGTGCTTTGGAATGATAGACCACACTCTATTAGCAAATTGTATGAAACACTTCATGGTATTGATGACATGCCTGGTTGCATTTGGTTCAGAGCAACTTGCAATGATATTTCTCCTAGCAGAGATAATCTCCTCTTTCGGAAGGTTGTGAATAATGCCCTGCTGACTAGGATGAAGCTTGTTGTGTATGGAATGGTTGTGCCCACTTCATGTATCTTGTGAAATGCCAGCAATGAGACTACACAACACTTATACTTTGAATGTCCAATAGTTCTTGAGCTATGGAGTGATATGATGATCAACTTTGGCATTGTTGGTGTGCCTGTTGACTTCTCCCAGCAGTGGTCACTGATTTGGAATGCAACTAAGTGGAACAAAGTGAGAAAAACCTATTCTTTCTTCATTCTTAAAAAACTGTTGAAAGTTGTGTGGTGTGAAAGGAATAACAGGGTGTTCGAAGGAAAATGCAGGAGTGTGCTTGTGCTTTGGGCCATCCTTAAGCAAGAAATATTTAGTGGAATGAGAATTAGTACGCATGAATTTTCAAACCATCAAATTGAACCTTGGACTCCGTAGTTCCTTTTCTTTTTTTGGTCTGAATTTTCTTTTCTTTTTTGTTGTTTTTTCTTTTCTTTTTATTAATAAATCTGGTAGGGGCCCAGTTTTCAACCTCGCTTACTCTGCAAAAAAAAAAACCTTTTTTAATCGAAAATAAATTTCTTCTGGTAGAAATTCTTACCCAAAAACCCGGAAACGAATACTGGTGATGCTACAGTCATCCCCAGAATTATTTTCCAACGACCAAAGCCATTTTACTGCCTTTATTTCTTCCAAAAATACTTTCAAAATATTTTTCTAGTCATAACTCTTTTATATAATACAATTATTAAATTTTAACGCTTCGAAAACAATTTTGAAAACACAAAGGATTTTAAAGTCTAAAATTTTCAATTTTTAAAATCGTTTCTATTTATAAGCTATATTATAAATATACTTATACAAATTTTCTTACCTTATTATCAAAATATTCCATTAATTTACAACTTGGTCATCTTATTTTAATTTTATTTTCAATTCAATTTAATTACCAAATTCCTCCTAAAATAAAATTCTTTAAGTATTAGTTTTATTATTTTTTTCAACCAATAATTGATGGTAATTAAATATTATCGTCGCCTAACAATAATTTCATTAATAATTAACCTTTTATATATATAATGTAATTAGCTAAAATTATTTCATTTACTCGATTTTAAAACAATATTATGTCGACTTGTCTCGTTTAAGTGCTTAGAAACCCCTGTCGATAACACAGCGTCCCGCGCACCGACCAGAATTCATAAACAACTCAATGAAAAAGTAAACACAATATAAAACATTTTATAACATTAACAAGTACGCTCTCTCATATATGTACACTCAAACAGATTCATTCTACGGTATTCCTACCCTATCTCTAATGAGTCAAACCCCACAAAGCCTAGGTTATCGCTAAACCTCCGCTCTGATACCAACTGTGACAATCCACATTTCGAAAGGTTTAAATCAATAATAATCCACATCTATCTGGTTTAAACAATCCGGAACATAGATAATCAATGGGGTTAAGTAAGAAAAATAAGACGAGAAGAAGAAAATAAAACACAGAATCTTACAGCGGAGATGATAAAATATAATAATCAAATAAACAATTCATGAAGTTGTTTGCTATACATTTGATTATAATCTATACACATTTATCGGAGTTATATATATACATCATGAATAAATAATCAATACAGGAGAATAACATGATGCAGGGGATAATAATAAAAGAATATACCAACACTCCGTCTTCGTCCTCCAGAGAATAGTCTTCAATACGCTGAAAAACTCAGGACTAACCCACGCATAATGAAAAGACAAAACACTCGAGTCAGGACTAAAATATTCTTATGTAAGTCAAATCACTATCACAAGTATGAGTGCAATAACTTAAGTGATGTTACGGGATTTTCCATCTCCTAAGGATCCGTTAAACTATTTATAAATAATAGTATACACTATAACATGCAATGTCTATCAGTAAAATAAAAATCAAAGTAGAGTTAAGGCTATACATTGAACCACCTTAAAACAAATTTTAAAGCTTTAAACCAAAGTCGAAATGGGCTCGTATAAGGATAAATATGACAAGGCACGTGAGGCAATGCTTAAGGTGGGATTCTACTAGTTTACCCTTTCTGGCTGGCCGTAAACCATCCGTGGCCGACCGCGATAATCAATCCAAACAACGAAAAGGTGCACCATCAAATATAAAATCTCAATAGTAATACAAAGGATCAACGTCGCTAGAGGTAGCTAACCTCATTGGCCAGACATAGGCTCCTGTTTTAGTCATTTTAATTATGACATGAATGTCAAAGCTATACATCATCGTCTCTTACTTCATTCCAGTAAATGTCGCCAATCCAACCACTACATTCTGGATATCATCCACCACGTACACAGTTGTTAAAGTGGTTCCAATACTGACAGAGGGTATGCTAATAAGAGGCCCCGGTCTCTTTAACAACCAAACTTTATTTTACACGTCGGTTGGTACTTTTATATTTTGAAAACAATTCATGTTTGACATCAAAATATCATAATTGCTTCAAAATCAAATCCATTTCTAAATCATCACATTTACTCAAAAATCTTATGCATTTTGAAATCATCATATTCGCTTCAAAAGTCTTATTTTACTTCAAAATGTCAATGCGGTTCGATATATCGATTTCACTTCAAAATTTGTTTCGAATTAAAATTTAAGTTATAACTTCACTTTAACTCAATTCGCGTTTAAATCCAAGATTTGAAATATAAACATTTCACCCTTCTGACCAGTTTGAACTTTAGAAAATAGTTTATAAGTTTTAAAATAATTAAATAGTTTAATAGAAATAGTATGAGTAACAAAAATGATTTATATAGCAAAATAGTTTTAAAAAAAATAAATACTTAAAGAATATAGATTTTTAAACCGTTTATACTAAAAAAATTCATTTGAAAAAAGTTTCAAAGTCAAACCAGTTCACTTTTCAATTTTTCCAATTCAAATCAGTTTCAATTTCCATTTCGATTTAGTCGATTCAATTCCAATTCCAAATTAATTTCACTTCCAATTCCAAATTAATTTGAATTCCAATTTCAAATTAATTTAAATTCCAATTCCAAATAAAAACCATTTCGATTTTATATCAATTTCGAGTTTGATTTCCAAAACATCGGTTCAAAGCACTTAAATCAAATTTACCTTCAATATCCAATTTAAAAATCCAAATCTTCAAATATTACGCGTTGAAATCTGAGACAGTTGCCAAAATGGCTATTTTTACTCGTTAATTACAATATAAAATTTTCTTATTAATTATTCACATTTATATTCAATTTTAAATATTAATAATCTTAATTGTTGTTTATATAAAATTTAAATCAACTTACGACATCATTTTCTATCATATTAAATTCAGAATTTAATTATTCAAATAATTTTCGATATTAAATTTAAACAATTGAATTATTCAACAAATTACATTAATAACCATTTCATTCAATAATCACCTTAAATTTAATAAAAAAAGCTAAAAACACAGGTCGTTACAATATGTCTATTTAGTATTCTGATCATCCAAGGGGAAATCTTCATATGTCGCTCTTGGCGTAATTTATAATAATTATATTTGATCAAAACCCGGGAATCATTTGGAATTATGTATCTGAATATGAAATATTAATTTGAAATGTAATTGAAAATTTTGTTTTAAATTTGTGTTAATTTCATATTCATGCGCTTTTGATATTATGGTACTAATAAAATTATCGTACTTTGTCACCGGAAGTTAATACTATGGATGAACACATCATCTGTAGCGCTTAGCTTCAGGCCTCAAGATAGGGGATGTTACAGTTACATGGAATCTTTACGATTGCTTAATACTTCATATTGCAGCAGACCTTTTTTAAGATATCCACTATTGTGCCTAACCCTTATCCCGACCATTTACTGCTTCCTACACATGGAAGAGGTGGACCCTTACACAACCACTTAATACCTTAAATCCCTGAAGAAGGTCCTTTGTATTATGACCCGTACCCCATTGTGATGTCTCATATTAATCCAACTATTTGTAGGTACTAGTAACCAGATTAGCTAGACAAAGTTACCCTATAGAATTTGGGACTAACCTCATGTCATCTGTATTTACTTATTATAGGCAATGTCTTATATCAGCCCTAAAGTCACACTACCAGTAGCTAGATTAGCCAATCAGACTTCTTATGCTTTTGACTAACCTTGCATCCCTATAACTTAGTCATAATTTATAACACTCTCTTAGTATAATATCACACATCTCATAGTATCCATCTTTAAGGCCTTATGAAAAAACTTTGCATTTCGCATCTACAATAACTCACTTTCCTAAGGGGAAATTCAATAATAATTAATAACCTATCAACTACGCCATTATATGTTATAATCTTACATTATTTACGCATACACACACACACACAGACACACACACACACATATACACATGCACACAATCAATACATTTCTAAGCATGTAGAGTTTACACCCTAAACTAACATTTAAATGTCAAATCTTTAAAATTATACAAGTCTCATTTCCATATTAACAAACATACCGTTGGCATCAACATTAGCAACCAACACACAGTTATAAGTGAAAGCACCAATATCTAGTCACAAATCACAGATATAGTATATGTAGAGAATATAATACGAAAAGTAACCACAATTAAAATGAAAGCAAGCAAAAGAGAGACAAAATTTATAGTGGTTCGGGTAACTCCAGCCTACATCCACTCCAGAACAATCCTTTTTATTACACTAAAATTTGGTTACAGTTACAATCCATAATTCCAGAATGAAAATGGAAGAGTAGCCTCTAGGTAGAAGATAAAGAGAAGCCGAATGAAGATGAAGAAGATCTTTTTTTCTGAAGCCAAGCCTGTTATATTTATCGGTGAAACTCTGGCGCCTCCTTACCTACATGGGCCCACCATGACGAACATCGAGCCCAAATCGTCCATCCTATGCCAACCCAAAGTAGTTCATATGCTGACCCGAAGCAAGTGATATGCCAACTCGAAGTAAACTCCACGCCAACCTGAAGTAAGCTTATAGCTGACCTGAAGTATCTCCATCTCCACCGACCCGAGGTTGAAGCCATGCCGACCTGAAGTTAAGTCCTTGCGACCCGAAGTAAAATCTTTGTCGACCCAAAGTCACCAATTGCCGACCTAAAGCCACTCCACTCTTGCCGACCCGATGCTCCCTTCTTTACCAACCCGAAACCATCTTAATGCCGACTCGAAGCAGTCCCACTGCTGACGTGAAGTGAACACTAAATGCTGACCCTCCAAAGTGATACAACCTTCATCCTATGCCAACCCGAAGCCATGCCTATGCCGACCCGAAGCAACTTCATCCTTACCAAAATCCACATTCCAAGTGCCCTGTATTGTTCGTCCATCGACTATGCTTAATCCTGGCTTCATATCCGCATACATTGTCCATAATTGATCATCCATCCACCCATTCAAACCAAACCCATAATATTCCAGCTTCAATAACCGTGCAATCAATTGGGTTAAATCCGCATGTATGCTGCCTTGCCAAAAGGCAGGTTAAAACTTCGTCTCCCAAAACATGCCTTGCAATAGGAAGGCGTGTATTATATTTCCATAAGTCCAAAATCCGAAGTCCATAATCTACAAATCTCTATATCATCCAACCAAGAGTCCAATCCATTGTCAATCCAATTCCTTGATCCCTCCGAATCATTAGCGAAATCCATGACTGCGAGTCGATATCTAATTCCGAATCCATTCCAAATCCATTAACTGAATCCACGATCTCTTTAGAATGTTTTATCCAAATCTGAAACACTCCAGGTCCTGTAATCCAAATCCGGGACCTCTTCGAGTCCATATCCAAATCCGAGACCTCTCTGGTTCCAAATCCAAATCCGGGAACTCTTTGGGTCCATATCTAAATCCAAGACTTCTCCGGGTCATTTTATCCTACTCCAACCATGACTCTCTGGTCGAGGACTTATCCATGGTTTTACTTCTCCGGCCTCGACTACCCGGTCAAGGACTTGATCTGTGGGGTATCCTACTTCGGCCTTGATCTCTAGCCAAGGACTTAATCCATGCACATTCTTCTCCAACATCGACTCTCCGATTGAGGACTTAATCCGTGGGGTGTCCTGTTACACCCTTGATCCCCAGTTGAGGAATTAATCCATGAATATACTTCTCAGGCCTCGACTCTTCGGTCGAGGACTTAATCTGTGGGGTATCCTACTCCGACCTTGTTTGCCAGTCGAGGACTTAATCCATGAATATCCTTCACCGGCCTCGAATCTTCGGTCGAGGACTTAATCCGTGTTTGATTCCATCCAGTCGCTCTATGGCGAAGGGACTCGTAACTTGTGGTTATTGCCTTGTCTCTCCGGTCGTGACCGTAATCGTAACCTGTGTTATTTATTACATTAATCCAATTCCAATCATTCTAAAGTCTAGTTGGTAAAATATGAAATAAAAGCCTGTACAACCAAGAAAACTAAATAGTCATAGTACCAAAAAACAAGAGTTTCTAATAAACAGAAAAAAAGATTTCATAAACTCGAGCACCACAGTTCATCATCATCCCAGAGCATGCCTAGGGATCGTCCTCGATCCCATACATGTATAAGTGATTACACATTTTATTGCAGGGTTTATTACTTATTCCATGCCATAAGTCCAATTAGCTAATAATAAGCTGACGGTGATGCCTTGATCCAGCACCATCTTCGTTCAAGGTGGGCGGTTGCTGCTCCTGTTCCACTGCCACATCTTGATTCCTTATATATTGTTGGAAATGACCATTCCTCACATATTCCTCAACAATATCCTTCAAATACCTGTAGTTATTCATATTGTACCCATCCAGCTCATGGAATAGGAAATGCTTTCCTAGTGCCCGCTCATATTCGAAAGATTCTTTTTTTGCTGGCCTTCGATACGTTAGGCACCCTCGAGTATCCAAATAGATCCTTTCCAGAGTTTCAGTCAAATCCGTGTAAGAAGAGAATTTTGGTTCTCTTTATTGCCTTTGAGATATTACTGTCGTCATTCGTTCTCCGTTTTCCCTTATCGTTCTTTCTTACATCTCTTGATGATCCTCCACTTTGCATGGCATTCACCTCTAGTTTGTTTGTTCGTGCACATTTCTATTGCAGGAACCTTTCTGCTTCGAGGTAAAATTCCACTAAATCCATAGGTGGATCCCATGCTAGTGAATCCTTCAACTTCGTGCCATTCGTAGTGCCAGATACAATTGCCATCAAAACCATAGATGGATCTGGATAATCCATCGATGTCGTTGTAGCATTAAATCGTATTAGAAAACTCCTCAGGAACTCTCCGGTCCTCTGCTTCAGGGTTGCCAGACTCATCACATTTTTGGGTCTGGAAATGTGAACTCTAAAACTGCCTCATAAACCTTTCGATCAATTCTGTCCACGTACCAATAGAGCCGCTTTCCAGTTGTCTAAACCATAGTGCTGCTATATCCCTCAAATAAAAAGGAAAGCACCATGTCATGACCTCCTCCGATGCCCCAGTACTTCTATATGCTTCGTATACCTTGTTAGATGAACAGCGGGATCCGTCCTTCCATCATACATCTCCAGTGTTAGTAGTTTGAATTCCAGTGGATTCCTAGCTTGCCTAATTGTAGGAGTGAAAGGGCTCTTATTCACATCCTCTAAATCTTTATTTACCAATCCTATCCTCATAGCCTATTTGATCATGTCTGCTAACCTGTCGTAACCATCAAGTGGTAGTCTTTGTCCATTGTCTCCAACCTACCCCCCGAATCCATGGGGGAATCATGAAACCTGCCCTTCTGGATGAGTATCCATATCCCGATCAATGCCAAACTTTATTGCACTACCTGATATCCTGCCTAGAATCGAACCAATATGATCCGGAGGCATTCCTCCAAGTTAAGGGGCCACTCCCGATGGCTCCACTCTATCCAGTATTTAAGTCATCCTGTTTCTTTAGTTCTGATTCTGGACTGCCTCTGCTCCTGCTGCTCCAACTCCATGATCCACATTTATAGCATTCCCTGCTAGTCCATTTCCTTGGCTTTATCGAAGTATGTTTTGCATCATTTCCTCTTGCCTCATCAGCATCCTCTCCTGCATAGCATCCATCATCATTTACATCTCGCCCCTGGTAATGAAAATTGAGGTTTGATTAGCTCCTGAGGAAGCCTACTGACTTCCTTCATGATGGCTCCTCTCTATTCTCTGTCTTCTTGTTGATTTCCTAGCCATTACTTCGTAAGTCCGAGTTCCCAAGCTTTCAAATCCAAGATCGAAACTTCCAAATCCTTGAGTTCTATCTTTCTCAGTGAAAGCACTAAAATGTTGGCGTCAAAATAGGCCACCAACACTCAATTATAAGTGAAAGTACTAATATCCAGTCATAGATCACTGATAGAGTAAATGTAGAGAATATAATATGAAGAATAACCATAACTAAAATGAAAGGTAGAAAAATAGAGACATGATTTATAGCGGTTCGGCTAACTCCGACTATATCCACTCTAGAATAATCCTTTTATTACACTGAAATTTGATTACAGTTACAATCCAGAATTCCAGAATGAAAATGGTAGAATATCCTCTAGGTAGAAGATGAAGAGAAGTCGAATGAAGATGAAGAAAATCCCTTTTTTTGAAGCCAAGCCTGTTGTATTTATAGGTGAAGCTCCGGCTACAAGGTCTCTTCAACTACGTGGACCCACCATGATGATCATCGAGCCCAAATCATCCATCCTATGCCGACCCAAACTAGTTCATATGCCGACCTGAAGTAAGCTTGTAGCCGACCTAAAGGAGCTCTTTCTCTGCCGACCCTAGGTTGAAGCCATGCCGGCCCGAAGTGAAGTCCTTGCCGACCAGAAATGAAGACATTCCTGACCCGAAGCCACTCCACTCTTGTCGACTCGACGGTCCCTTCTTTGTCGACCCGCAACCATCTCAATGCCAACCTGAAGCAGTCCTAATGCCAACCCAAAGTGAACACCAAATGCTGACCCCCCGAAGTGACACAACCTACATCCTATGCCGACTCGAAGCCATGTCTGTGCTGACCCGATGCATATGCCGACCCGGCCCGAAGCAACTTCCATCCTTGCCAAAATCCATATTCTAAGTGCCCTGTATCATTCATCCATCGACTATGCTTAATCCCGGCGTCATATCCGCATTCATTATTTTAATTGATCATCCCTCCACCCATTCGAACCAAATCCATTATATTCTAGCCTGAATAACTGTGCAGTCGATTAGGTTAAATCTGCATGTATGCTGCCTTTCTAAAAGGCGGGTTAACATATACAATAATTCGATATCCATAATTCAATCAACAAATGTGTATAAAATAAAATCCAAACATAATTTGTTTTATACTAAAATAACGGATTAAGTCAATATTCGAAACTTACATTTTAAATACATTTACGTTCTATTTAACTTCTTTTTTCTTGTATTAGACAACGGAAAATACTATTCAAATATTGGAATAGGCGGTGCAAACTACGAATAATAATTAGTACCTATACACCATTTCCAAATCAAAATTCTTAATCAGATTCAAAGAAAAAGATAAGAAGTGGAATAAAGGGTAATGTTGCTACAAATATAGATATGGATCCTCTAAAGTGAAACATGTTAAGCTTGGAAAAAGAATGAGATGCCGAGCCTGAAGAAATTGTAGTTCTTAAGCATTTAGAACTCAAGAAAAGATGTTAAGTCTCTAAGGGTATCGAACATCTAATAACAAAGAGGTACCAAGTCTCTAAGGATGATGAACGTTCAAGTAATTAACAAGCAGTGAAGAGAAGTCGAGCCTTTAATAGTAACACAAATCTACACAGCAAATGTTGTTGAACATTTAACAAGTATAAGGTGATATCGAACATCAACGATAAAAAAGGGTGTTGAGCTTGTAGAAGTATGAAGGTGGCGAACCAGAGATTTCATAGTGATGTCGATCTATAACAAACTTGGAAGAACAAAGATGCCGATCTTCTACAATCCAATGGTTTCCAAGGCTAAAGATAGTCGGGATATCGAACCCCTAAAACACAAATCGTTGTGGATTATATAACAAAGGAAGGATGTCGTACCGCTAAAGGATGTTGAGCGTCTAACCGCAAGTGAAGGATATCGAGTTTTATGAATAATAGGCCAATGATGCATCAATTATTATTGAGCCTCTGCAACAATTAATAA
Source organism: Allium cepa (assembly GCA_030765085.1). Classification (NCBI taxonomy): domain Eukaryota; kingdom Viridiplantae; phylum Streptophyta; class Magnoliopsida; order Asparagales; family Amaryllidaceae; genus Allium; species Allium cepa. The sequence goes on along the minus strand of CM060932.1, from coordinate 624,149,978 downwards.
TCGTTGTAAAGCATCTACTAATAAATGGTATCGAACTTCAACAATAGTAAAGGGTTTCGAGCTTCAACAATAGTAAAGGATGTCGTATTTCCAAAGGGGGATCGTGTTGCCGAACTCAAACATGCAAGTGAGTCGAATCTCAACAATGGAATGCCAGGATTACATTAATGTGGTGCTATCGGAACCCTTGGATCCCAAGACATGACCCATATCAGTCATCCCGCATGGTTGCACCCTTAAATATACAGCCTCATTGACAACTAATATGGGGCGATTAAATCTTTCCACTTTCTCAAATTTTAAAGTTGTAAACCCTAAATTGATTTGGGGATTTTAGCGCCAATTGTAATTTGTGGACTTTTTGCATATAAGGCCTTTAACAATTAATTTTTCATATCATACTTTTATAAACCGAGAATATTTGACTATTGTTGAACTTTTGACGTGCATATGACTCATATATGTACTTAAACTTGGACAATGGATATGTATATGATTGATCTTTGGACTTAGACTCGAACTTGAATTTGCATATACTTCTAAGCTTGCATAACGCCACCTAAGCCCATATCCAAACCAACCTTTTCTTTCTTTGCATATTCTTTTGAGCTACATAATGACTATCCCCAAACATGGATCCTCCGAGCCTTACTTTTACTAAGTCAACTTATCAAGTGACCCGTAATCTTCAATTCCATGAAGAACAAGTATTAAGAAACCTTATACTGATAACTTTAGCTGAAAATAGACGAGTAACTCCCTATGACCTGGATAATTAGAGAATAAATCTTTTTTCATATGGGACCTACCCCAGTGTTCGGTTACTATTCTACCTTGGAAAAAAGAACAAAAGAAGGAATGATCTGTTCACAGAAATAAGGAAAACTATACAGCTACAAGCTAAAGGAACTATCTTTAAAAATGAAATAACAAAGAATTTTGATGAGTTTGCGCAAAAGTGGAAGGGAGTAATCAATCGCACAACCACACCAATCAGAACACGAGAACTTTTAAAAAGAGAACTTACCGTTAGAGCTAATGAGCCAATCCAATGTTATAAAAAAAGCCAAATGGGGACCAAAAACACAAATCCCTAGCAATTTCTGTTCTGCAAAAGCCTACTACCTTACGACCTCCTTTGAAAACATCTCTCCTAACTAAAGAGAGGTTGGAATACTAGCCTTCAAAGAAGAAGCGACAAGGAAATGAAAGAAATCTTTAAGGCACTTATTGCTAATATAACTGAACATATGGATATGAAACCAATAAGTACCATGCCATTAAAGGGATGATTGAGAATTTCTTGGAAATATGAGAACTCCAAGAGTTTGTTAACAAGAGTAGAGCCAAAGGTCAATATATCTACCAAAATCAAGTGCTTAATAACAAGGAATGCTTTAGAAATGCTTCATGAAAAGGAATTATAAAATAAAGGAAAATCCTTTGATCCTACCACTGGGGTATATTCAAAGAACCTTCTAGAGGGAGGTCAGAGTAAGCCTCTTGTCCCGCCTATAAGGTCTAGCTAGAGCATTGCAAGCCTTCGATCCCGCTTACATGACCTAGCCAAAGCACCTCCTAGAAGGAGGATGGAGTAAGTCTTGGTCCTGCATAAGATGGCATAGCCAAAGCATCGACTGACCTTCGGTTTCGCTTATAAGGCTTGACTGGAGCACCTCCTAGAGGGAGGACAAGTAAGACTTTGATTCTACCTAAGATAGCTAATGTAACAACCCAAATTTTATTAACATTATTCAGGAGATTTAATTTGAATATATTAAATAGAATAATGTAGATAAGGAGATTGAGGTTGATTAATGAATCAGATAGTCATGCTTATTAAAAATCTAATGAACTTATATAAACAGTTAAGTAATTGAACATAAGGGAATTAGGGTAAATAGCCGTCCATATTTCTCACCATTATATTATCTTTCTTAGTCATGCACGTTCATATTACTTAACAAAAATTTATAGCCGTAAGAAGCAAGGCCGGCCATTAAGAAGAAAGAAGAGAATAGAAAAGTCAACTTAAAGCTTAGGATTTAAGTTCGAAGGAATCAATCTCAACCAAACTTCAATTTCCTTATCTAATCTAAGGTGAATAATAATTTCTACATCTTTATTTCAGTTTTATAATTCTATGGTTTCGGATTTTTCAGTAAATCTATTTTTATGATATACTGAATGAGGATATGCTAGAATCGTGATTTATATTGATTAAACAAGTTTGCTAAAAAGGAGATATACACGGTTTTAGGGTAAATCCAAGATAAAATGATTTTTAAATGCTATGGGAAAATTTTATGTTATAGAAAACATGATATTGGAGATGTGTTTAAATTTTCATAATTTTTTGAATTAATGTGGATTTTATATTAATTTTCTAGTGAAGAAAATGATTTATTAGGTTATAGATTATCTACGGCAAAATAATTATTATTTGGGTTTGAAATTTTTATATGTTTGAAAAAAAATATTAAAGTAGATTTTCTGGGATTTTTCCAAATTTTTCCTAAGTGATTCGTTGAATATATAAAATTATTTAAGGTATGGAACTTAAATGTTTTATATATTTAATTAAGGAGAAGGGGCATTTTATAAAAAAAATATTATTTAATTCTAAAATTAGTGGTATAATTTTTTTGAAAAGTAATTGTTAACCAATGAGAATTTGATAAGCAAAGGCATGTAAGTTGAAAAGCTATCTTCTTTAAGTTAAAAACTAGAAAATCATGCTTTTAGCATGTTTCAGCCATTTTAGGCATTAAACCTTTCGACCCAGACCTTCCGACACAGTCGAAAGGTTACTGCTTTCGACAAGGTTAAACCAATTCATGGTATCAAGTTACTTGGTACGTAATGAATTGAACAAGGTCGAAGGGTACATAGTCGAAAGGTGGGTTGCCAAAGAGGTTGGAATACGTTTGTCTTATGAACAAAAAGAACTGTCTGCTTTGCTTTCGAAAAAGAGATTTCAACTTGGTTATTTTCGACCAGGTCAATTATCTAAAATAAAGGTTTTAAACCTTTCGACATGGTCAAAAGATTACTGCCGCTTTATCATTGTTTTGTTTTGAATCTTCCGAAACAGTCGAAAAGTTATTGCCTCCTTTTTCCAACCCTTCAAAGTTGTTGCTTTCGACAAAGTCGAAAAGTTTAATTATTTCAAAATCGACCGCTTCACCATTACTTTCGAAACGTTTGAATTTTAATGTTTTCGAAAGGTTTTCCAATGCTTTCAAAAGGTATCTAAGCTTTCGACTTAGATGTTTTACCTTGTTTTTTTAATTGAAGTATAACCCAAAACTTTCGAAGCAGAGCTTTCGACTAAATTGAAAGGTAGCTTCCAATGAAGTCGAAAGGTTTTTAAAAGAAGATGTTCCACATGTTTTAAATTAAACCTAGTAAGCCTGCGAAAGGTTTATTCTTAAAAGGTTAAATGGTTTTGAAAGGTTTACTTTCCAATGGTCTCGAAAGATTTAATTTCAACTGCTTTCGAAAGGTTTACTTACGAATGGTTTGGAAGTTAGGCTTCCACTCTTACTTAATGATACTTCAAGTAAGTTGAAACATTTCGAAGGAGGGATTTTAGAGTATTATAAAGGCTGGAACCTATTGTTCTAAAATCTACGGTTTATGCTTTCGAAGGGGTCAAAAGGTTGCTTTCGAAAGGGTCAAAAGGAAAGCTTTCGAAGGGGATACTTTAAAAGGGGTTAAAAAATTGTTTTCTTTTAACCTTGTAAAATAAATGCTGTTTAACCTTGGGGATACCGAGATGGGTTTAAGGAGTTCAACACAATAGTTGGGGATATCAACACTTATATGTTTTGATAATCATTAGGGATACTAATGTAAAATATAAATGGATATGACCTAAATTAGGGACACTAATGGCAATAGGTTAATCATGTGGATAGCATGAGATAATTAGATTCATGTGGATGGCATGGGTTAAATGGTCAAATGATGGGTTCATAGTAATCCTAGGAAAACTATGGGATGTATGATGGATAGTCAACATGAAGTTGGAAAAGGATAGTCTCCATATGATTGAAGAAGGGTTTACAATAACCTTGGGAAAACTATGGGATGGTAATGGAGAGTCAACATCATGTTGGGGATGGATAGTCTCCATATGTAATGAAGGGTTTATAGTCATCCTACGAAAACTATGAGATATGAGATGGATAATCCACATACGCTTAAGTAACGTGAATATAGGATGGATAGTCCCTCTTTAAGGCAAATTAAAATATATAGGGGATGGGGAAATCCTAAATGTTTTCAAGTATGCATATCATCAAAATATTTTGAAAATGTATGTTTTAACTCTTGTGGATGCAGGAGTACAGAATATGGTTTTATAAAAAAATTGGGTTATAAGTGAGGGGAAAACCCGTTCCGCTGAGAGACATGATCTCACTAGATATATAAAAGGAATGAGATGTAAGATTATTATTCATACTAAGCTTTATGTCTAACTCGAATTTTTTGTTTTCCCCTTTAACTCTCGGGTACTCAATTGATTGTGAGCAGTTTGAGATTTAAGGTTTACAAGTTTTCTTCTTAGACGAATAAAGCTTCCGAAGGTGTGCGGGTGGCTGATAGTTATTAGAGTTTTTCTTTTTCGATGTATGATTTGTTGTGAAGGAATATTTTTTAGCCTTATTATAAACTCTGATCTACCAAGGCGGCATCCTCATATGTCGCTCTTGGCATATTTGTAATAATATATTTTGCTGAACGTGGTTAACTTTTTAGGGTTATGTAATGAACATCGAAGGTTTTGAATGAAATTTTGAAATATGTTTTTGAATTGTTAAATTTTTTTTTATTTATGTGATCTATGTATCAATGTATATAGCATCGCCGTATTTGGTCGCCCAAGATTAATAATAATAGATGAATGCAGGATATGTAGTCGTTAGTTTTGGACCTCCAAGTTGGGGGATGTTAGAAGTTGGTATCAAAGCATAGGTTTATGAAAATTTAAAAGAAAAGTTAAATCTAAAAGCTTTTTGGAACATAATCCAATGAATTTGAAAATAAGATTAGGGTTTGAGTTAACACTATAGTAAATTTGCTTGTATTTGATATATAGGTATATATCTATGTACGTATTCCCCTCTCTCTTAGACCGTTCTTCTATATCTTACTGAAGCTCGTATGTAGATATACGAGACAGAGGATATGGATGCAGGAAACGAAAGAGGAAATCTAGGTGGTGGAAGCACCACGACCAACAGAAATGCTCGACCTAATATTCGGAGGAACCAAGGTCAACGGGCTAATGCTAACCAAAATGCTGAGGCCAATATAGGTGATGGAAATACGCCAGTGGATGCGGGGATGATGTTTCAGTTATTGGCTAATCTTTTACAATCAAGAGAAGCTGGTAATGTTGGAGGAGCTAATCCTATAGTTCCAGTTGGATATAATTATGCTAAGATAAGTCGGGACTACACCAGTCTTGGTGGGAAGCCATTTGTTGGAACAGAAAATGCTGTTGAAGTTGAGAACTGGCCGTTGAACCGTGAAAGGATCTTTAGTGATTTAGGCTTGGGGGATGGAGAGAAAAGAAGGCTAGCCTCTAGACAGTTGCATGGGTTAGAGCTTCATTGGTGGAATAGTGTGATAGTTGGAGTTCTGAAAGAAGAGCTTTCATGGGCTGATTTCAGGAGAAGGTTTGAGCAGAGGTTCCTGTATGAGGTTGCCAAATCAACATTAATGAGGAAGGTTATGGATGTTGTCCAAATAGATATTTCTGTGATCGAGTATGCTGCTAAGTTTGACGAGCTATCTCGATATGGTTATGCTTTGGTTGACACAAATGTCAGAAGGAACGAGAGATTCATTAGAGGATTAAGGCCACAACTAGGAAGAATGACTATGGCCCATATCCGAGATCATTCTAATGTAGTGGTGGAGATGGCCATTCGCCATGAGAAAATGCTTGCTATTTCAACTAGAGAGAAGCTAATTAGATTCGAGTGTCCTCCGGGGAAGAAGAGGAAGTTTTTCAAGAAGAAGGGCGTTCAGAAAGGAGGAGCAGCCAAGAAAAGGAAAGCATATATAGTTTGCTATAAATGTGATAAGAAAGGTGGTCATTATGCAAATGAGTGTTGTTCAGAAGATGGAAGGTTAGTTGTGGGGAAGCAGAAAGTGAAATGCCATAATTGACCAGATGGGGCATTACAAGAACAAGTTTCCTGAAGCTGCCAAGGCAGGAAAAAGAAAGGTCTTTGCTCTAGAACCATTATCTTCTAAACCAACTACTGTTGAGAAAGGAAAGTCTATGATGGAAGGTACGCTTTTGATTCATAACATACTAGTTAGGGTATTGTTTGATACCAGAGCATCACATTCATTTATATCTTAGTATTTGGGTGATATGTTGTGTATTGAACCCACATACCTTGTTACTTCCTAAAGGGTTGCCAATCCAATAGGATGGTATGCAGCTTTTGGGATGAGATGTGATCGGTTAGAACTTGATTTGTTAAGTCATAAGTTTGCATGTAGTTTGTATGTTTATGATTTCATAGATTTCGAGATCATTTTGGGTATGCATTGGTTGGCTAAGTATGAGGCAAGGATATTTTTCCACGATCGGAAAATATCATTGAGGCACCCAGATAGTCATAACCGAATCATCTTCTCAGTGGATAATTCTAGTAGAAGTGTTGGTGCTTTGTTAAATGCCATAGAGGTTGGATATGAGCTTAGTCAGGTTCGGGTAGCAAGAGAATTTGCAGATGTAATTGAGCCGGTTACTGGATTATCCCCAAAACAAGCTGTTGAGTATCGGATAAACCTTGTACCGGGAACTGAACATGTCAGTAGACCACCTAGCAGGATGACACCGATAGAGATGAAGGAATTGAAAGTGCAGTTTGTGGATTTAGAGGGAAGGAATTTTATCAGGCCAAGCAGTTTGCCTTGGGGAGCAGCCGTGATGTTTGTGAAGAAACCAGATGGGTCATTAAGAATGTGTATTGACTATCTTAAGTTAAACGAAAGGACGATTAAGAATAGGTATCCTCTGCCAAGGGTAGATGATCTGTTTGACCAGTTGAATTGAGTCAGAGTATTTTTTGCAAATAGATTTGTCAAGGGGATTTCATTAGTTGAGAGTGGCGGAGGATAGCATTCCTTTGACGTCATTTCAAACTAAATATGGATCATATGAGTGGTTGGTGATGCCATTTGGATTGACTAATGCACCTGCTTTCTTTGTTGATTTGATGAACCAGGTTTTTCGAGAACACTTGGAGAGGCTCGTGTTGGTATTTATAGACGACATTTCGGTGTACTCTAAAGATGAAAGGGAGCATGAGGTTCATCTTGGAGTGGTGTTGGGACGCTGAGGCAAATTAGCTGAAGGCAAAGTTTTCCAAGTGTCATTTTTAGAAGAAAGAGGTTAAGTTTCTTGGTCATGTGGTTTCAGAGAAGAGATTGGTAGTCGATCCAGTTAAGATCAAAGCTGTCAATAATTGGAAAAGACCATAGAAGGTGACCGAGATCAGGAGTTTTCTTGGACTTGCTGGCTATTACCAGAGATTCATTATGGATTTCTCGCGGATAGCTGACTAAGTTGACCAGGAAGAATGCGAAGTTTGTTTGGTCCGACAAATGTGAGGAAGCATTCCTCAAGTTAAAGCATTTGTTAACCAATGCGCAAGTGTTAGTAGTTCTAGATGGTAACCAAGAGTTGGTAGTATACACTGATGCATGTAGCACTGGATTGGGAGCAGTGTTGATGCAGAAGGGCAAAGTTATTGCTTACGCATCTAGGCAGCTTAGACTGCGTGAAGTAAGATATCCTACTCATGACATGGAGTTAGCTGCGGTGAATTTTGCCTTGAAGGTTTGGAGGCATTATCTTTTAGAAGAGAGATTCAAGTTATTTACCGATTATAGGTCCTTAAAGTTTCTATTCTCTCAGAAGGAGTTGAATATGAGGCAACAAAGGTGGCTGGAGTTTTTGGCTGCTTATGATTTCGGTATAGAGTATACTCCTGGAAAGGGAAATAAGGTGGCAAGTGCTCTTAGAGAAAACATCAGAAAGTGGTGTTAGCGATGTTGGTAGAATGGAATGATCTAGAAGCTTTAGCCAGTTATGGCGTGTAGTTGAGGTCTACTGCTAGTTTTAGTCAGGATACTACCATGTTATCTTTTTTAGAAGTTCGACTGGTCCTGATCGAGAGGATAGCTTCTAAGTAAAGAGAAGATCTAGTTTAGATGAGAGGATTAGAAGGCTTGAGGAAGAATCATAGATTGATGACCTAAAGGATTTTAGTGTTGACCAAAGAGGATGGTTGAGAAATAAGAGACGATTGTGCATTCCGAATGTAGAGAACGTAAGGAGGGAAGTGCTAGAGGAATGTCGTCGATCGAAGTTTACGATTCATCCTTGAGGGACCAAGATGTATCAAGACATGAAAAGGAGCTTCTATTGGGAAGGCATGAAGAGGGATGTTCGCTTGTGGGTTAGGCAGTGTGTAAACTGTCAACAAGTGAAAGCCGAACATCAGAAGCCAAGTGGGTTACTTCAGCCATTAGATATTCCAGTCTGAAAATGGGATTCGATATCGATGGATTTTATAGATGGGTTGCCAAGGTCAAGGAGAGGAAATGAAAGCATATGAGTTATTATGGACAGCCTGACCAAGAGTGCCCATTTTAATCTGGTAAAGTCAACCAGAACGGCATCGGTTTTGGCCAAGTTGTTCATGAAGAGCATTGTTAGACTTCATGGGATTCCTAGTAGCATAGTCAGCGACACAGATGCATTATTCACTAGCGAATTTTGGAGGAGTCTACAAGAGGTATTAGGTACCAAGCTCAAGATGAGTACAGCTTATACCCATAAATGAATGGGCAGACAAAGAGGCTCAACAAGGTACTCGAGGATTTATTGAGAGCTTGTGTATTAGACTTTGGTGGATCTTGGGAAGATAACCTACATTTGATTGAGTATTCCTATAATAATAGTTACCAGACTAGTATAGGAATGACACCTTTTGAAGCTTTGTATGAAAGACCATGCAAATCGCCAGTATGTTGGTTGGAGACTGGAGACCGATTGGTCTTAGGTCAAGATTTGCTTAGACAGGCATCAGAAAAGATTGAATTAATACAAGGATGGATGAAGGAAGCGCAAACAAGGTAGAAGAGTTACATAGATAAGAGGTGTAAAAATCTAGATTTCTTAGTGAAAGATAGAGTTTTCATTAAAGTATCACCAATGAAGGGTGTGGTATGATTTGAAAAGTCAAGAAAGTTGGCCCCAAGATATGTTAGACCATTCCAGGTTATAGAAAGGATTGGAAAGATTGCATATATAGTAGAATTGCCTAGCATTTTTACAGATGTCCATAATATATTCCATGTGTCTCATATTCGTAAGTCTGTACATGATCCAGAGTCTACCATTCCTCAGACAGAGTTGGAGGATTTGATAGTAGAGCCAGATTTGACTTTTCTTAGACCCTTGGTTCGGATTGTAGCGAGTGATGAGAAGAGATTGAGGACCAAGACAGTCAAGTTAGTGAAAATCCAATGGAGCGACAATGGGGAAAACTATACAAGGGAGACAGAAGAAAGAATTTGAGAGCCTTATCCTGATCTGCTTTGATGGTATGTGTTAGCACCAAAGTTGTCACTAACACCCAAACGTAAATGAAAGCACCCAATCACAGTCACTGATCAGAGATAGAATATATGCAAAGAGTATAAATATGAAGAATAGTAAAAATTAAAAAGAAAGCAGTAATAATAGAGGATTTATAGTGGTTCGGCTAACTCCGTCTTATGTCCACTCCGAAAATTTTCCATTCTATTGATATTTGAATCAATTATAGTTACAATCCAGAGTTTTTAAAGCAACAATGACAGAGTAGCCTTAACAGGGAAGAAGAAGGGAAGTAGAATGGAGATCCCTTTTCTGAAGCCCCACATACTGTATTTATAGGAAAATCCCGAGTTACTGGGCTTCCTGAGTAGTTCGGGTTCATCAAGACCATAGCAGAGCCAACATCCTTCATCACGACCGACCCATTATGGCCGAACCTGATGCCGATCGAATGTGGCGGCCGAACCGCTTAGGGCCGACCCACACGTCCCAATTCCGTTGAGGCTGAACCCATCCATACTGAGCCACTTCATCACATCTTCTCTGACCAACCTTATGTGACCGACCCATACTGTCATGTCGGTCCCAACTCTAGTATCTCTCAAGCACGCTGAACCACACCATCCAGACTGATCCATAGCGTGTCGAACCACCTTCAATCGCCGACCCGCTCCAATGCCACGCCGGGCCTGACCGACCTATCTTGGCCGATCCATGCATGAATTCCCATCCTTGACCGAGAGGCACCCACCGATCCACCTAGGCCGAGCCATATACCAATCCATGACTGACCGTCTATCCATCCAACTAGCTCAAACCTATCGTATTCAATCTCGACAAACGAGCAGCCAATTTAGTTAAATCTGTCTGTCCACGGCCTTGCTAAAAGGCGGGTTAACATTTGCCCCCTAAAACACGCCTTGAGGTTGGAAGGTGTGTGTTTTGAAAGATTTTGATCCGATATTCGAAGTCCATATATTATCCATAGCCATATCTTTCGATTTATAATCTAATCCATTTTATCCAAGTGCCATTGTCGTATCCTTATCCAAACCTACAGCTACTCCGGGTCGATATCCAATTCCTATCCAGTAACCAAATTCTCATCCAATTCAACATTCATCCGAACCCGACAACCGAATTCTAATCTATCCATATCCAATAACCAACAACCACATCCATGACCTCTGCGGGTTGATATCCAAATTCGGGACCGCTATGGGTGCATGCCAATTCCTTAGCCGTTCATAGTCCATATCCAAATCCGTAACCTCTCCGGGTTCTTGCCAAGCGTAATCCACAATCGGCGTCCTGCGTTAAGTAATGTCGTAGTGTTTCTGGTTTAGTGTCCCTGAATGCAAGTAATGTGATGGCTTAAGTCCTAAGCCGAATCCTGCTTTCTTCGGACCCTTGCTGAGCATAGTCCATACTCGACGACCTGAAATAGTAACCGATAGATATTATGGGGCCTAAGTCCTAGGCCAAAACCTGTTCTCTCTAGACCATTTTCGAGCATGGTCCATACCCGACGGACTTTTAGCCTAAAAACCTGAGGAAAATCCAATCTGAAATCCAATCAAACCAGAAAACCAAAAATCCATATAAAAAGTCCAAATCAAAAATCAAGCATCCAAACCAAAATCCAAGCCAAAAAGCCAACAAAAACCAGGAGTTCAAACTGAACTCCAAAAAACCAAAGCTGAAAAAGCATATGTCCAAGCCAAAAGGAAAAAAGCAATTTACAAACCAAAGTGTTACGGTTTATCATCATCTCAGAGCATGCCAAGGGGTTGTCTCCGTCCGCGTACATGAGTAAGTGACTTAGCCGCCTGCCTAGAGTTTGTTACTTATTCCAAACCATCATGATTTATTGATGACCAACCGGCCACCATTCCTGGCCTCGTGCCATCGTCGTTTAAGGTAGGCGATGGTTTCTCCCGTTCCACCGCCGCACTTCGACTTTCGACATATTGCCACAACTGATCATTCCTTACATGCTCCTCGATTATATCTTTTAGATGTTGGCAGCTATTAGTATCATGCCCATCCAGGTCATGAAAGAGACAGTGCCTTCCTGATGCCTTTTCGCATTCTGAGAGTTCCCTTCTTGCCGACCTTCGATAAGGGAGGTGATCCTGAGTATCCAAGAAAATCTGCTTCGATGTTGCATTCAATCCTGTATAAGTGGAGAATTTTGGTTCTCCTCAGTGCTTCCTCTTCCCTTTATCCTTGTCTTTACCCGAGCTTTCATCGGGCGGTCCTCCATCCTTAACCATGTTTACTTCCTTTGATTTTATATCAAACATGCATCTTCTTATCGAAGAAATCTCTCGGTTTCGTGAAAGAATTCCATGAGATCCATTGGTGGGTCCCATATCAATGATAGTTTGAAATCTGAATTATCCCTGACTCCTGACATCGCCGCCGTCAGAACCACTGATGGATCCGACCGATCCACTGAGGCAACTATTGCATTAAACCAAGTTAAGAAAGTCATGAGCAATTCATTTGCCCTCTGCTTAACTTATGTCGATGTAATTACATTCTTTGGCCTTTTAATCTTAACTCGAAACTGTCTCAATAACTTATCCACTAGTTTTGTCCATGTTCTAATAGATCCATCCTCTAGTTGTCTGAACCACATAGCAGCCACATCGATCAAGTATAGAGGGAAACACCAGGCCATAACCTCCTCTCATGCCCCCTAGCACTTCCATATGCCTTGTGTATCTCATCAAGTGGTCAGTGGGATCTGTCTTACCGTTGTATACTTCCAAAGTTGGCAGCTTGAAATCGGGTGGAATCCTAGCCGTCCTAATGTTACGGATAAACGTACTTCTATTTACTCCCTCCAAATCCCTATTTGTCAGACCTTCGTGAATAGTTTGCTTGATGATGTCAGCCAATCTAGTGTAACCTAACAAGGTTTGCCCCATCTACATTTCCTAAGCACCCTCAAAGTCCTTAAGGGAATTTCGGTACATACTCCTCGTCACGCACTCCTGCATTCCTGTTGGCGCCGGGCTGTGCAGCGTCATCTAGTATCCCTTCATGGGTTGGTCCAGCATTACCTGGCGGCATGCCCCCGAATCTAGGTCCATCCGGATTGATAGTTGTTTGCTGATTGGGGGCTGCCTCCTGCTGAACCACTCCATCTACTTGCCGGTTGAGTCCTTCTGGTCCAGCTCCATGGATCAGAGCACCTGTAGTTCATGCTTGTCCAAATTGTTTGAAAAGTGCCTGCATCATTTTCTCTTGCTTTTTCAACTGTTCCTGCTTGGAATTCATCATGACCTGCATCTCGTCCCTAGTGATCTAGACGGAGGCTTGATTAGCTCCAGAGGATGCCTCCTGACTTCCCTCCTACCGACTTCTTTCTGTCCTTTGTCTCCTAGTTGATTGCTTTGTCATAGTCTCTAGAATCCAAGTTCCTAAGCCTTTAAATCTAAAATCTAAGCTTTAGAATCCCTGAGTGCTAGCTATCAGTGAGAGCACAAAAATGTTAGCGCCAAAATTGGTCACTAACACCTAAAAGTAAATGAAAGCACCCAATCACAGTCACTAATCATAAATAGAATATATGTAGAGAGTATAAATATGAAGAACAGTAAAAATTAAAAAGAAGTAACACAGAGGATTTATAGGGGTTTGGCTAACTTCGGCCTACGTCCACTCCAGAAAATTTCCTTTCTATTGATATCCGAATCAATTACAGTTACAATCCAAATTTTTTAAAACAACAATGAAGAGTAGCCTTAATAGGGAAGAAGAAGGGAAGTAGAATGGAGATCCCTTTTCTGAAGCCCCACATGCTGTATTTATAGACAAATCCCGAGTTACTGGGCTTCCTGAGTAGTCCAGGCCCATCTAGACCATAGCAGAGCAAACATCCTTCATCACGACCAACTCACTACGGTCGAACCTGAGGCCGACCGAATCATGGCGGCTGAACCGCTTAGGGCTGGCCAACACGTCCCAATTCCTTTGAGGCCGAACCCATCCATATCGAGCCACTTCGTCTCATCTTCCCTAACCAACCTTATATGACCGACCCATACTTTCATGTCAACCGACCTATGCCGATCCACCTTGACCGAACCATATCCATACTCCAACACCAAGCCACTCCCAACTCTAATATCTCTCAAGCATGTTGAACCACACCGTCTAGACTGATCAACAACGTGCCAAAGCACCTTAAAACGTCAAACCACACCAATGCCGAACCTGGGCCGGCCGACCTATCTTGGCCGATCCATGCATGAATTCCCATCCTTGACCGAGCGGCACCCGTGGATCCACCTAGGCCGAGGCATATACACCGAATCGTCCATAACTGGCCCTCTATCCATCCAACTGGCTCAAACCTATCATATTCCAGTCTGGACAAACAAGCAGTCGATTTAGTTAAATCCGCCTATCCACGGCCTTGCCAAAAGGCGGGTTATTAGTATGTATATATTATATTTATATAGATTGTTGCTAGACTGGTAGGCTAGTATGATTGTTAGGAGATGTTACAGATAATTGTAGTGTTTACTAATTAGTCCTTACTGAATTTCGAGGATGAATTTTTTTTAAGAAAGGGAATCTATAAAAACCCAAATTTTATTAACATTATTTAGGAGATTTAATTAGAATAGATTAAATAGAACAAAGATAAGAATATTGAGGTTGATTAATGAATAAGATGGTCATCCTTATTAAAAATCTAATGAACTTATATAAATGGTTAAGTAATTGAACACAATGGCATTAGGGTAAATAACTGCATATATTTCTCACCCTTATTCTGCCTTTCTTATTCATACTCGTTCATTTTACTAAAAAAAAATTTATAACTATGATTAGAAAGGCCGCCCATTAGAAAGAGAGAAGACAAGAGGAAAAAAATCAACTTAAAGCTTAGGATTCAAGTTAGAAGGAATCAGTCTCAACCAAAACTTTAATTTCCTTATCTAATCTAAGGTGAATAATAATTTCGACATCTGTATTTTATTTTTATGATCATATGGTTCTGGATTTTAGAGTAAATCTATTTTTATGATATATTGAATGAGGATATGCTTGAATCGCGATTTATGTGGATTAAACAAGTTTACTAAAAAGGAGATATACCTAATTGATTATGAGTAGTTTAAGATTTAAGGTTTACAGCTTTACTTCTTAGACGAATAAAGCTTCCATAGGTGTGTAGGAGGCTGATAGTTATTAGAGTTTTTCTTTTCCGCTTTGTGATTTGTTGTAAAGGCATATTATTATATACTCTGATTTACCAAGGCGGCATCCTCATATGTCGCTCTTGGCGTATTTGTAATAATTATATTTTGCTAAACGTGGTTAACGCTATGGGGTTATATAATAAACATCGAAGGTTCTGAATGAAATTTGGAAATAAGTTTTTGATTGTTATTTTTTTCATATTTCTATGATCTGTGTATCTAGCACCGTTGTATTTGGTCGTCGAAGATTAATAACTATGGATGACTGTAGCATCCGTAGCCGTTAGTTTTAGGCCTCGAAGTAGGGGGATGTTACAGCTAACCAAATGCATCGACCAGCCTAAATCATTACCCATAGGGTAATAAGGGCAAAATAGATTAAAGCCAAAATCACCACCTATAAGGTAATAAGGAGAAAAGGAGATTAAATTCTAAACCATTACCTATAATGTAATAAGGGGCAAAAGAGAGCAATTAGGCAAGTGTAATTTCATCTTGAGAATGGATTAAAGCAATTTTCTAAGAGGATGTATAATTAAACATAATCAATTTGACTCCAAGCTTAAATTAAAGCAACATTCGAAAGAAGTGTCAAGAACCATCTATTACCCAGAACCAAGGGTCTCAGTATAAATATTGACATCTAAGAAATTCTAAATCTCCTTGTTAGAAATATTCTATCAAATAACGGGAATCTCCGTTATTAGTCAAATTTTCAGTCTTTTATTAGTTGAAACACCAGATGAGTTTATGGTCTTCTTATTAATTTGATTTATGGTCTTTTAAGCAGATGAGTTTATGGTCTTCTTATCAGTTGAATTTATGATCTTCTTACCAGATGGATTTATGGTCTTCTTATCAATTGAATTTATAGTCTTCTTACTGGTTGGATTTTTAGTCTTCTTATCAATTGAATTTATGGTCTTCTTATTGAGTAGATTACTGGTCTTCTTAATTAAACTTGGTTTTACAGTAAAGTGCAAAAATCAGCTTTTATACAAGAAAGAAAGCAAATTGATCCATGCTGATTTAATAATTATTTCCAAAAATAAATTTTAAAACCAAGTTTTCAAACTTTCAAAGATTAACAGAGAGCTTTTTCAAAAATTTCTTTGACGATTACCAAAAAAAATGATCAATTTGATGAAGAAATAATTTTTCAAAATTATGGAAGTCATAATTATTTACCTTACCATTTTCTAGAAGAAAATGAGAAGGTCTCTTAAATACAAGAACTGAAAAGATGGAAAAATATTTAGTTTTACACTAAAGTGCGAAAAGCTTATTTTATGCAAGGAAGGTGATAAAGAAGTATCATAACACCCGATAAGCCACTCTCAAATCAAGGCCTATCTAAAAGCATTTTTCGAGAAGCAAAGTGCAAAAAATATCAAAGGCCATAGATCATATGGAATCAATTTAAGATTTTGAAGAAAGTCATGAATCTCAAGCAAGCTTAATGAGTTCAAATGCAAGACCAGAATAGGAAAGAAAATATAAGGTTTATTCAAAATATCAACTATTCAGGTTAAAAGTTATTTACTAAATTTACATACAAAAAGTAACAAATATCAAGAAAAATCATTCAAGTCTTTTCGAGGAGGAGGTGGAGGAAGCAGATGATGTTGATATACTTGTCCTTTCCCTTTCCCCACAACCTCAAGAAGACATGGATGAATTTCGCTTGAATAAAGGGCGTCTCTAAGAAAAAAAGAGAGCCTCCAATATTTTTAAGATGGTCATCACACTCGTACCAAAAGAAGTGTCGATGACATCTATATTCTGCCTTTGCTGCTTTGTTGCTTTGCTCAATCATTGGTTCGCTTCTGAACCTACGAAGGAATAGTTGATTTTAAAGCCAAAAGCAACTATTATTTCAAGAAAATAATCAACAAGGGAATCCAAATGAAAATTTTCTAGCGAAATCCCCTTGGTTATTTTCAGTAGAGACTCAAGGTCTTTCGCTTTTCCTTCAACGGCTGAAGAAGGTTCGGTAATATGACGAATCATCATATTCAAAAGTTCTTTGAGCTTCTTCTCTTTCTTTCAAATGATATTATATCACCAATAGAGTCAATTTGAATCTACACAGTCGAGTGTTTTATTGGCCCCTTTAAATTTTTAACCTTCTGCTCAAGAACCTACTTCTCACGCCCCAGCTCCTGAACCTGACTTTGATACTTGTTAAGATATTTTGAAACCTGTTCATCCCATTTTCCTTTCATAAATTGAGTATATTCATATTTATACTCCCAACACCACTTGGAAATTTCTCTATCATCTAAACCTGAAGGCAGGTTTTTCAAGGAAGAAATTTTCTTTTTGCCAACTAAGGATTTAGACCTAGTTGTCCTCATGGGAATAGGAAGGATGGATTTGCCCCTTCACTTGCAATAAGCTCTAAAGTTTTACATGATATTTGACACTTCAACCAATCAACTTCTAGATCTTCAATGTTCTGATGCGGTCGGGAAATTTTTGCATCAATCCTAATTTTTTGGTATAAAGGTTCGGATTGACCAACTATAGGTAAGCTCTCTTTTGGCTCTTTAATATCTTTATCTTTCTTTTTTATCTTCTCTTCTAAGCTTGAAGTCACGTCATTCATACTACTTAATGTAGACCTCAATTTATAGAATTTTTTATGCTATTTAGATGCTTCTGGATTGTCCAGGAATGATATAACCGAAGCATCATAAGAAGATCACTTCGCATGGTCTAATATTAGTCTCGCCTTGAGTTTATTCAGTTGAGAAGAGAGGTTAGGATCACTGGATGCAAGCGATAATTTAGTTTGTTATTAAAAATAAATAAAATAAAATGAAAATTAATCCATAGGAAATGTGCTCTTTTATTAGCTCTTTTATTAATAACAATAAGGTTTATAAGCATAAACAATTTCAAATTACATTAACAATTCAAGTTTTATATATTAAATTCTTAAGTTTAGAAGCAACAGTTTGAGTTTTTTTGAGCGAACCCATAGATATTGGAAAGTAGAGTCAAAGGAGGCATTAAAACCATGAGGAGTAATAGCTAGGGAAAACTAGCGATAATCCCATCTTTGGGCAGCGGGACTAGAATCTCTAAATAATAATTAACCATTACTAGACCGAATTTCTATAAGTAAATTTTCTTTTTCATCGCCTAAGAAATCAAAATTTATGTGGGGGAGTTGCTTGTAAACTTCTTAAAGGTCCCTAAGAAAGTAATGTTTTTGCTAGCCAAGAGGTTTTGAGAGTTAACGTTTTCTCCTTAAAATCCCCTTTTAGATTGACCAATTTACTTAACAGTTCTTTCGAAACAGGGGTACCCCATGGTTCTTTAACCTATGTATTTTGAGAAAAACAAACTAAGCCGCGAAATTAGAAGCATTGAAATTTATAAAGATTGTAAGAATTACATAATACAATAACATAATCACTTAGGTTCATACAAAATGGATCCATTGCAAAATTTAGAAATAAAAATTTTCTTTGTTGAACTTGACCTTTTTGGGAGGAAGGCTATTAGGGGAAAGTGAAACTGTCGTGATCTTGGGAAGGTTCTAGCACTCCCTAAGATAAGGATCGATCCTATGATCATTTAAATAACTACTATAAACACGCCTAAGTAAACCCCCTTTGTCCTTTCCCAAGAAGGAAAAGTCGGTGAAAAGATTTCTGTATAGATTTTATAAAGGAATTCGGCTAAAGTGTCCTTATCTACAATAAGCATCTAAAAAGGTGTGATCAACTCATGCTCTCCTTTAAAATTCTTTCTCGATGAAGGCAAGATCTTTTTAAGAGAAAGGCTACTTGTTTCTCTTTGAAATCTTTTAATCATTTGGTATAAATGAGAAGGCCCCTATATTTCTTCGATAGGCTGTTGTGGTCTTCAACAAATTTCTCGATTTCTCTGGTTAATTGCAGCACATTCTTGTTGCTCTTCTAGAGTAAAATTTCAAAGTGGTTGTAAACCCAGAAAATGGATCAACGCCCAGAAATTAGATGAAAGCACAAGTTCTATTAAGAGTAAAGGAAAAGGCAAGAAAAGTAAATAGAGACACAAGAATTTTTATAACAGTTCAGCGTAATCTCTGGCCTACATCTAATCTCATTTATTAGTTTTTCACTCTCCGGATCACACCTAATTTTATCAGGTCTGACCACAATCTAGTGGATCTCAGATATATAATGATATTTCTAGAGAGTTTGAGCGTCACCAGTACTAGGGATTTGCTGATCTAAGTCCTAGAGCAACAAACAGTGGATTTGTGGGTGGCTTTAATAGAGGAAAGGTAAGATGTGAAGAAGGAGAAGAAGTCTCTATGGTAGAGAGATCAGATTCCATGTTGGTTATAGGTAGGTTGGTATTTATAGCGAAATAGAGATATAGGTCCCAAATTCTGCTACCACTGAAGCCTAAGAGATAACCCAAAATCACACAAGAAAAATTGGAGACCACCGAGCCAAAACCATGGCTTAGTACCGAGTTATGTATCTTGGTGCAAGTTGAATCATTCACTTTGCTTTTCTTACATTTACTCGAGTTGTTATGAGTCCTTTTCCTTTGACTTTGAGTTGATTCTTACAATCTTCTCGATAACACTTGAATTATCCTTCTTTCTTGGCTTTCTTGTCAATTCTTAGAATTGCTCGTCTAAATCATTGGAAAATCACTTGACCATAAATTATTGGAGTAGCATATGGGGTGTATGGTGTTTGGAAAGTGAAATGAGGAGGATTCATAGGTCGTTATTGACCTATGATAGCTCAGTGCCGAGCTATGGCCTTAGCTATTTTGCCATCCAACATTCTAGAGTTCAACTTTCTAGTCCTTCTGATAGTGTTTCCAAATTTATGAATCGCTTTATTCTTGTTTTGATCTTATAAGTTCAGTTGAAATCTTCTTTGCTAAAAAGCAAGCTAGCACTTGCCCCTCAAAGTACATCTTTTTAATGTAAGGTATGCTTTTCTTATGAACAAGTTCCATCAGGTGTGCGTTACTCAAGAACAAGCTCATCGGCAATCTTTCTTTGATAGTTGAGCTCTTTGCTATTTCAAATCTTAGTGAATTGTCCAGTTTCTTCGGATTCTCTAGCAAATCAGAGGTTGTTCTAAATAGGCTACAGCTAGGGACTCCAGCATTTGCTTAAGCATTGTTTATACATCGTAACGATTTCGATTTAATTTAGAGTTATTACATCATATATCGTCGTCCCATGTTCACCCCAGATTTGTCTATATCACTCTAATTACAAGGCATTCAAATCATTTTACCAAATCTATTTCCGTTTTGTGGTTTGATCTCTCCGATTATTTTATATTTAATTTAGTGTATGATCTCTCTGAATCATTCATGATCCGATCAAGGATTCGATCTCTCTGGACCGTTTACCATTCAATTTAGGATTCGATCTCTCTGGATTGTTTATAGCCCAATCTAGGGTTCAATCTAGCAACTCAATGACCAAGCAAGTCCGTCTGCTCAATCTTTGGTGAGGGGACTTACTTTTCATACAAGTCCATCCACATGCTCTTCAGAAAGGGAGATTGCACCCTGCACTCCAGTCTTTCCTTTTAGGATGGGACTTAAAGCGATCAATATCGTACAAGTCCATCCGCTACCTCTCCGATAAGGGGACTTGCACCATACACTCAAGTTCTATCTCTCCGAACATGAATTAAAGCAATCAATATCATTCACTGTGGATTTTTCAAAAGTCAAATATTCAAATCAAAGAAAACAAGCAGAAGTTCTAATTGTCCATCCCAGACATTTGACTCAAAATGTGCCTAGGGACCAACCTAAGTCTCGTACATGTGTAAGCAGTCTGAGGTTATTAGTGTCAAAATTAGTCATCCCAGAGATCTAACTCGGAGCATGCCTAGAGGCCAATCTAGGCCTCGAACATCTATAAGCTATTTGAAGTTATTATTATCTTAATTATTCAAAGCAAGAAAAAACAAAGTAAGGGAGTCGAACCAGACTATTGACCATCCCAATCATGGGATTTTCGAGTCCCAAAACCAAATCACTAGTTGTTCCTTGATGCATTCGCAGCAGATGGTGGTTGCTCCTGCCGCACCATTGCAGTTTGGTTTCTCATTTACTACTACATCCTCCTTATATTCTCTAATCTTTTATATGGAGTTCCACCCCTAATTATCCTCCTTACCAACTCAGTAATTCAATTGTCGTTGTTCGATGATAGTCTTCGACTAAAAGCAATGTTTTTTCCCTGCTCCTATGGAGAAACTCTGGCACATATTGTGGCTGCACATTAGCATTCTGACCTGCTCCTCTGGCTTCACTCTGTCCTCCATTCCAATGGAGAAGCTCTGGCACATATTCCTTTGGTCGTTGCTCATTCACATTCTGATTTGCATTTTTAGCTTCAACATTGTCCATTCTCAGTATCCCCGTAGTTACACCAACATTGCCCCTAGTATAGTTCTCTTAGTACCAAGTAGGTTTGGGTCGGTACCAAGTTGTCCTGTTTGTAGGGGAATCATTCTAGTTTTCTCTTCTCCAACTCTAGATGTTCCTGCATTTTCTCCTTGTCCTTAGTTCTGGATTGTAGCCTCTCCAGCTATTCCTTGCAGTCCATTCCTTTAGCAAAATCCTTCAAGCACTTCCTATTGTGGAGTTACTAATCCATCATGCATCTCCTTCATCATTTTCTTTATTCTACTCTGTCACATGGATGGATTGATAAGAATTTTAAGGCATCTCTTGGCTGCCCCCATGCTCTGGTTGGCTTGCTCCAGCCTTAGATCTAGTGTTAGGTTTCTTTATATTCTACAAATATTAAATCCAAGCTTTAGGTTATGAAATCTAGCTTCATTCTCGTTGAAAGCACCAAAATGTTAACTCAGAAAAGGGACCAACACCTAAAAATTAGACGAAAGCACCAGTTCTACTAAAAGTAAAGGAAAAAAGAAGGAAGAGTAAAATGGAGACACGAGAATTTTTTATAGTGGTTCGGCATAATCTTCGGCCTAAGTTGACTTTAATATCTTTTATTAATTGTTCTCTCTTCAGATTACAACTAATTTTATCAGATCTGACCACAATCTAGTGGATCACAGATTTACAAATGTTTCTGGAGATTTTGAGAGTCACAAGCATAAGCGATTTGCTGATCTAAGTCCTAAAGCATCAAACAAAAGCTTCCTAGGTGGCTTTAATGGAGAGAGGTAAGATGTGAAGAAGGCGAAGAAGTCTTCCATGGTAGAGAGATCAGATCATGTTTTGGTTGTAGGTAGGTTGGTATTTATAAAGAAACGAAGATATTAGTCCAATAGTCCACTTGCACCAAAGCCCAGAAGATAGCTCGAAGGCACATAAGAAAAATTGGAGACCACCGAACAAAAACCATAACTCGGTATTGAGTTATGTATCTTAGTGCATGTTGAATCATTCCACTTGCTTTTCTTTTCTTTAATCTACTTAAGTTGTTCTAGGTCATTTTCCTTCGGCTTTGAGTTGATTCTTGCGATCTTCTTGATAGCACTTTAATTATCCTGCTTTCTTGCCTTTCTTCTTGTCAATTCTTGGAATTGCTCATCCAAATCATTGGAAAATCACTTGATCACGAGTTATTGGAGTACCATAGGAGCTGTATGTTATTTGGAAAGTGAAGTAAGGAACATTCGTAGGTCAATATCGACCTATGATAGCTCGATGCCGAGCTATGGCCTTAGCCATTATTCCATCCAACCTTTGGGAGTTCAAATTTCTAGTCCTTCTGATTGTGTTTCCAAGTTCGTGAATCATTTCGTTCTTATTTTGATCTTCTAAATCCAGTTGAAAATTGCTTTGCTAAAAAGAGGGTTAACATTAGCCCCCTAATGTACGCTTTTCGAATGTAAGGAGTGTTATTATCAAGAACAAGTTCTATTAGCAATCATTCTTCGATAGTTGAGCTCTCCGGCCGTTTCAATCTTAGTGAATCGTCCAGTTCCTTTGGATTCTCTAGCAAATCAAAGGTCATTCCAGACCTGCTACAGCTATGGGCTCCTGCCCTTGCTCCTGCTCCTGCTTTAACATTGTTTATACATCATAATCATTCCATTTTTCAGAGTTATCACATCATATATAATCGTCCCATGTTCATCCAGGATTTGTCTGTTTCACTGTAATTATAAAGGGTTTAAATCCTATTACCAAATATGTTTCCATTATGAGGTTCGATCTCTCCAGATCATTTTTCATTCAATTTAACGTGTGATCCCTCCGAATCATTCATGATCTAATCTAGGATTCGATCTCTCTAGTCCGCTTAACTTCTAATATAGGGTTCGATCTCTCCAGATCGTTTATCACCCAATCTAGGACTCTGATATCTCTCGATCCTTGTTGAATCCGCTTTCTCTATAGCAAAGAAACCAATGATCAAACAAGCTCATTCGGTCACTCTAAAAATAATGGGACTTACTTTTTGTACAAGCTTATCCACTCGCTCTCCAGCAAGAAAGCTTGCACCCTGCACTCTGGTCCCATCTCTCTGGATGGGACTTAAAGCGGTCAATATCATGCAAGTTCATTTGCTCACTCACCGACAAGGGGAATTGTACCCTATACTCCGGTCATGTCTCTCCGAATGAGACTTGAAGCAATATCATTCATCACATTCAATGTGGATTTTTCAAAACTAAAATATTCAAATCAAAGTAAACAAGAAGAAGTCCTAATTATCCATCCCAAACATCCAACTCAGATCGTGCCTAAGGACCAACTTAGGTCCTATACACATGTAAGTAGTCCGAGGTTATTGTTGTCATAAATAGTATCCCAGAGATCTGACTCGGAGTGTGCCTAAAATCCAATCTAGGCCTCGTACACATGTAAGTGGCCTGAGGTTATTATTATTTAATTATTCAAAGCAAGAGAAAGCAAATCAAGGGAGTCAAACCTGACTTCCGGCTATCCTGATCATGGGATTTCGAGGCTCGAGCCAGATCTGTGGTTTTTCTTAGATGTGTTCGCTGTAGATTATGGTTGCTCTGGCCGCACCATTGTAGTTCAGTTTCTCACGTACTGCTGCAGTTGGTTGCTCCAAACCGATTCTTCTATCAGATCATGAACATGTCGACACTTGTTCATTATAAGTCCATCTAGCTCATAGAAGATGCAGAACTTTCTAGATCACTTCTCTCGGTCAGTGAGCACTCTCCTAACTTGCTTTCGATTTGGGATATGCTCCTATTTTCCCAATATATCCTCTCAGGGGTCTATGTTGGCTCAGTGTAAGAAGAGAACTTTATTTCCCTTCTCTTCCCTTTCGGTTCTCCAAATTCATCATCAGCTCTTCTCTTTCTTTTGTCCTTTCTGTTACCTGCTCCAAACTATCCTCTATCATCCACAACATTTATTTTAGCATCCTTAGATTTGGCATCTTTTTGATGTAAATATCTCACAGCTTCATAGTAGAATTCTGCATGATCCATCAGTGGATCCCTTCCCAATACAACTTTGATATCATTCTTGCTCGCGACCCTAGATACTACCGCTATTAAGATTATAGATGGATATGGTTTTTTGATGGCTACAGCTGTCGCTTGTCAAATAGATTCTCAAGGTCTTTCCGGGCCTTAGTTTCAAGCTTGAACTCGGCTTAAAAACTTATTCATGAAATCAGTCCACATGCTTATGGACCCATTCTACAGTTGTTTGAACCACATCGCCACCAGATTTGTTAAGTATAATTGGAAGCATCGCCCTCATTACGTCCTCAGAAGCACCAAACACCTCCATTGATGGATGTATCTCATCAGAAACCATCGGATTCGACTTTCCATCGTACATTTCCAGTGTCAAAAGCTTAAAATCGAGAGGATTCTTCGCATTACGGATATTAGAAGTGAACGGATTCCCGCTTACGTCCTCTAAGCTTTGATCTGGAGGTGTCTACCTATAATTATCCCCCTTACCAACTCAGCAATTCTGTTTTCATTGCCCAGTGTTGGTCTTCGACTAAAAGTAATGTTCTGACCATTGCTCCTGTTGGGGAACTTCGGCACATACTCCAGCACGTAATCCTCTTTCTACACATTAGCGTTCTAACCTACTCCTTTGCCTTCATTCTGTCCTTCATTCTTATGGAGAAGCTCTGACATATGTTCCTGTGGTCATTGCTCATTTACATTTTGATTCATTTTTCTACCTCCAGCATTATCCATTCCTGGTATCCTAGCAATCATAGCAACATTGCCTTCAACATAGTTCTCTCGGTACCGAGTGGGTTTGCATCAAAACCAAGTTGTCCTGTTTATGGGGGCATCATTCCGATTTTTCCTGCTCCAACTCTAGACATTCCTGCATTATCTCCTTGTCCTTGGTTCTTGATTCCAACAGCTTCAGCTATTCCTTGTTGTACCATCCTTTGGAAAAATTGTTCAAGCTTTTCCTGCTGTCGAGTCACTAATCCATCATGCATCTCCTTCATCTCTTCTCTAGTCACATAGATGGATTGATAAGAATTTGAGGACATCTTCTGGCTGCCCCATGCTTTGGTTGGCTTGCTCCAGCCTTAGAACTAGTGTTTGGTCTCTTCATTCTTCAAATTGCAGATCCAAGGTTTAGGTTGTGATATCTAGCTTCCTTCTTAGTGAAAGCACCAAAATGTTAACCTAGAAAATGGATCGACACTCAGAAATTAGATGAAAGCACCAGTTCTATTAAAAGTAAAAGAACACAAAGGAAGAGTAAATGGAGACACAAGAATTTTTATAGTGGTTTGCTATAATCTTCGGCCTAAGTCCACTTTAATCTCTTTTATTAGTTGTTCTCTCTTCGACTTACAACTAATTTTTTTAGATCTGACCACAATCTAATGGATCTCAGATTTACAATGATGTTTCTAGGGAGTTTGAGAGCCAGTGGTAATAGAGATTTGTTGATCTAAGTCTTAGAGCATCAAACAGTGGCTTTCTAGTGGCTTTAATGGAGGAAAGGTAAGATGTGAAGAAGAAGAAGAAGTCTTCAATGGCAGGGAGATCAGATCCTGTTTTGGTTGCAGATATATTGGTATTTATAAAGAAACAGAGGTACTAGTCCAAAAGACTGCTTGCACTGAAGTCCGAGAGATAGCTCGAAGTCACACAAGAAAAATTAAAGACCATTGGGCCAAAACCATAACTTGGTATCAAGATATTTATAGCTCGGTACCGAGTTATGTATCTTAGTGCAAGTCGAATCATTCCACTTGCTTTGCTTTTATTTCATCTACTTGAGTTGTTCTAAGTCCTTTTGCTTTGGTTTTGAGTTGAATCTTGCAATCTTCTTAATAGCATTTGAATTATGCTGCTTTCTTGGCTTTCTTCCCATCAATCCTTGGATTGCTCATCCAAATCATTATAAAATCACATTACTATGAGTTATTGGAGTAGCACAAGAGGTGTATTGTTTTGGGGAATTTAAATAGAGGGCATTCACGGGTCGGTAACGACCTATGATAGCTCGGTGTCGAGCTATGGCCTTAGCCACCATCAACCTTCCATTGTTCAACTTTCTAGTCCTTCCGATCATGTTTCTAAGTTCGTGAATCATTTCGTTCTTGTTTTGATCTTCTAAGTCTAGTTGGAATATGCTTTGCTAAAAAGCGGGTTAATAGAGATATTTATTTGTTCTCCTTAACTAAAATAGTAGATTAATTAACTAAAGTTAACAAATAATGGTGAGAATTTAAAGATGGTAAACTTTATACCTGTACCGTGGGAGCCTATGAGGCGAAAGCCCGAATTATCTCTTTGTCTAACTCTTTGCTGTGATGGTTGGGGTGATGAATGTCCATTGATGCAGTATCTTATTGAGGAGTGTTCTAAGATTCTGGAAAATTAGGAAGATCAAAGAATTTAGCATCATGAATGGATGTGCTCAAGTTGTGACTACTGACCCATTACCGCAGCCTACTGGTTCCTCAGAGTCTTTGCTACCATTACCCTTATTCTTTCGAAAATCATTATGATCATCGTTGTCATCTTCATCACCATCATTGTCATTTTATCACTATCCTCTCTATCATCATCATCCATGTCTTCATCAGCTTGAGGATCATCAAAAGATAATAATTCTTAAGGATTGATGGCTCCCAATTTAGGGAATTCATCTTGTAATGAAACAGGAACTCTCCCCAGTTTGAGGTCGAACTTCCTCTTAAACTTGTCTCTTAGTATCAGATGTTAAGGAAATTCCAACTCTGGATAGTGGTTTATATTATTGAAATACACGATGAAAGGACCTCCTCATATCACTTCTCCCTTATTTGAGGAAGGGCTTAGTCTAAAAAGAATGAGACTTTCTTTTTAGCATCCTTTATTATTTTATTTGCATAAAAAAGTACAACTTCCTTGCTTCTTAGACTAACTTTTTAAAATTGTAGCTTGCGCAACCATTTAAGTATTTTCAGCGTTGGCCCGTTCAAGTTCCTTTTCTAGTAATTTCACCCTCTCCTCATCTGAAAGCCTCATTCTCCTTTCTTCATCCAAGTTAGAGATAAGTTTACTCATTTAAGTTGTAACCTCATTTCTCTTTGCTAAAACTTCAAAGAATTTACCCTTAAGGAACTTAACTCACTTCGTCAATGATGAAATCTTCTCCTTAAAATTTAGAATTTGATTGATAGAATCATGAGAAGCTCGTTGAAAAAAAAACATGAGTTTGGCCACCTAAAATATATAAAAATTTACGACAAGTAAAGATATATAGAGCCAAAAATATGTATTTACCAGACATATAAGAATACGTACCGTCAGAACCTACTGAAAGAGAATATAGAGATGGTCCCTAGAGAAAGTGGAAGGCTACAATAGCATTAGAGAAGCCACAAATAGGGATTGGATGATTGAACAAACAAGGTCATCGAAACCTGAAGGGATAGGCTGAGCCGAAACTTCGTAAGGAAGATATTAAGAAGAAGGAGTCAGGCCTATCTCCTAATACACGCGTAGTATGGTAGTTGCAGATGAAGGAATCGTAATGTCAATAACAGGGACACGGGGTGTGAGCAGCATTTGTTTGGTTCTAAGGACTCTGGTCTGGCAAGCTTAAGTCAACAAAACTCAAGTCTTGGTCAATTGTGATCGTATCTGCGTTTTTTTCCTCAGTTTTAGCCAGAAGAGCTTGATCTTCTTAAAATTTGGCCTATTTAATTAAGGGAGGAACTGGAATACTAGACAGATCACTAGAATCTATCTTTCTCTTGCAATTCTTAGTAGCCTTATGAGCATCGGCGATAGAATCCATAAAAGGGGCAACTTTGGTAGTCACAGCCGAAGAAGAGGTAGAAGTTTTAACTTTCTTAGGCTTAGCAGCCGAGATGATAAGAGTCGGATCTAAGTTAGGAGATAATCATAAGATGATGATACAAGAAACTTTATTAAAATCATAGTAAAAGCTTAAGAGATTACCCAAGCACTCTGTGACTTTCTAAGATTTAGGAATATTTTTGGAGGTTGGCTTCGATCAAGAGCTTAAGCATGTCCCCGATATTCTAAGAATCTAAGTTCGAAGATGATGATGTTGGAAATTGAAGAATTCTCTCTTTAGAAGCAGATTATGGAAAAGAAAAACTATTATAAGAAAGCATTAGAATACAATATAAACACTAGAGAGAAAGCAACAAGTCTTATTGGGAGTAGAAAATAAACCCCTTGACTCTAGATGAATGACTCTTAACATAAAATAACTTGTTTTCTCTGTCCTTAGCTCCATTGATCAAATTAATGGTTAAACTCTTTGGATGAGGAAGAAGGAAATATATAGAACCCGATGGTTGTTTTCCCACTCTAATAGGATTTACTAATGAATGAAGAGTTTCAGCATCAAGCGAGGGAAGGTTAGCTTCCCTAGCCAGTATCTCAAGGCAGTTTAGGTATGTATAAGAGTTGGACATCAACTATATTGGAGCAATCCCTAAATGATCTAAGAATCGAGTAAAGAATTTTGCGAGGGGAAAGTAATCTGAATGCCAAATATGGATAGGAGTGAAAGCGAAGAATCCTTATGGAGGATTATCTATCCTACTAGATGGGCTAGCTACCAAAGCCTCTATGTTAGTAATGTCAAATTATTGAAGGGTAATGTCTAATTTGAGTAGTTATGGAGGATTACACAATTTCGTAATCTCCTCTCTCCAAAGGAGGAGATTTCGAGCGTCCATGAGAAAAAGAAGGTTTGGAATCTTTCTTGTCAACCATTTATCTACCAGATGATATCATGCAAAAGTCAAGGAATTATCATGTATTTACGAAAATTTAAAGTACTTAAGAAAATGCTTGGGAAAAATTTAATTTTAAAAACGGATGAGTGTATAACAAGATATCGAGTTCTTAATTAGTTGATGATTCTCCAAATAGGTATTTTATTTATAACTAGTTATTGAGTCAATAATATGTCGAACTCATAACTAGTTATCGAGCTCATAATAAGATATCAAACTCGTAAATGGTTAAGAGAGTTCATTACCAAATGGAGATTCTTTAACCCGTTAATGAATTCATAACAAAATATCAAACTCATAACTAGTTATCGAGCTTACAACATGGTGTCGAGCCCATAGATAGTTGGTGATTTCATAACCAGATGAAGATTCTTTTTCATAACTAGACGACGAACTAAGGCATAAAATTTATAGCTACCTAACAAATCCCTAAAGGGCTATCAAATTAGCAACAAGTTAACAACTCTTTAAGAAGTTGTCGAATTTATAGCTATCTAACAACTCCCTAAAGGATTGTCGAACTAGTAACAAGTTAACAACTCTCCAAAGGTTTTTTAAGTTTGTAATTATTTAGTGATTCACTAAATAATTATAGGATTCATAACTAGCTATCGAGTCACTAGTTAGATACCGAATTTACAACTAGGCAGCAAGCTTCTAACAATTATCTAAACTTCAGTAAATTATCGAGTTTCCAGAAGGTTATCGAGTATAAGTTAGTTAACAAAATCCATGGATTATCAGGTTTTTATTAATCATTATGGTTATTACAAACAGCGTTTGAGTTTAAACATCAAGAAAATGTTTGGATCCAATCACTAATTGAACCCAAACATTTCATAGAAACCCGATTCTTGAAACCATAATTTCTAAACTATTAACCCAAAAAATGGATCAACATCCTCGATTGATTGTGTAATCTCTAGTCCTGTTTATCAAATCAAATAAAATAGAAAAGAAATATAAAATGAGCAGGAATAGTATAGAGAAAAGAGAATTTTATAGTGGTTCTATTGTTGACGAAGCCTACGACCCTTTTATAACTTTTCTTATTAACTAACTACTATTACAAGTCAAATTGCATTACAATATGATGGAATATCCTAAGTTAGATTAAGTCACAAGTACTTAAATACGACTGGAGAATCATAGTCGCTCCATGATGACTAGTGTATGGGATAAGAAGAGTAAAGAACAATCTTTGTAGAGTTCCAGCAGTCAGTCCAGAAGATCATGTTTATGTTGCAGGTAGGATTATATTTATAGGGATTGGAGAGCTATTCGGCTAGGTCGCTTTGCCAAGAGCCTATACATGATGCCACAAAGGAGTTCTGAAAGTTCCACGACGATCTAAGACATTTCGATGGATCACTGGAAATCCATAGAAGATGGATCGTTGGCAATCCATGGTGGATGGATTGCTAGCGATCCATGCCCTTGGCACATTTTTGAGCCAACCCTATTGGGTTGAATTCCTTGCTCCATGTAGCATTCCTCTGTGTAGTTTTATAGCTTGTTGCCTTGTTTTGAGTACAGTTCACACACGGGTTAGATTGTTCTACAACTTGAATCAGATGAATGTTCACTTCTTGAACTAGGTTGCTTGGAATGCTATGAAACTTGGCAAACATCACTAGAAAAGATATTGGTTAATGATGCAAGAGGTTGAATGACCCATGTAGCTTACTTATGGATCACTAGCGACCCACAGGGGGTGGATCGCTTGCTATCCATCCCGTTAGTAGATTTTTGGATAATTCTTCTCAAGTCCCTCTTGGCCTATTCCTCTGGTCCTTTTGGTCGAGTCTTGAGTTGTCTTGGCTTGGCCTAGAGGTTCTAACTTATCTGGAATCCTGCTTGGGTAAAAACCCTGTTAAAACATTTGCTCCCCCTAGAGCATGCCTTCGTTGGAAATAAGGTGTGCTCTAGAAGTAACTGCTTTTAAGTTTTCATTTTGTGAAATCTAGTTGATCATCTCGAGGTTACCATGCAAATTTGGCTTTGACTATTCAACCATCTATTCAGTTTTCGATGTGAATCTTCATCGCTTGTAAAAACAAATCAATTTCGATCCACAATTTTCAAGATGCTTGTAAAAAAATGTAGATCATGCTTAGCAATTTTGGAGAAGATCGATTGCAGCCTGATGGATCGCTAGCGAGCCATAGTCTATAGATCACTAGTGATTCATAGACTAAAGAAAATTTCTACAAATAATTCACTATTTAACTTTGCTCCAGCTGACCCTTCTCACTTGCCTTTTTTTCACATGTTTCCCTTGCAACCCGAACCAGAGAAACCCTAAGCAACTTGAACTACTTTTCCATCCCAGATCGTCGTCGTTGATCTCCACTTCCAGTGCTTGCTACCACCGATCTCAGCTATCCTCATCATCACCCTTAATTTTGATAACATTATTCAAGAGATTTAATAAGATAAATTAAATAGAATAATGTAAATAATTAGAGTGATAAGGGGATTGAGATATGAGAATAAAATTAAGGCCGTGTTTGATTAACTAGCTAAATGGGCTTAAGAATGGTTTCTAGGCTAATTAGTTTATACAAGGGTATATTGGGTATTAGCCAAACCCTAAGCAACTTGAACTACTTCGCCATCCCAGATCGCTGCCGTTAATCTCCACTACCAGCGCTTGGTACCACCGATCTCATGTACCATCGCCATCACCCCTGATTTTGATAACATTATTCAAGAGATTTAATAAGATAAATTAAATAAAATAATGTAAATAATTAGAGTGATAAGAGGATTGCGATATGAAAATAAAATTAAGGCCGTGTTAACTAAATGGGCTTAAGAATGGTTTCTATGCTAATTAGTTTATACAAGGGTATACTGGGTATTGGCCGCACCTTAATTCCATAACCTTATACATACGTACATACATATATATATGGCTTGCCATCATTCACGTTTATTTCTCATTTTCACAAAAAACGTAAAACATAAATATAAAGAGGAGCCAGCCATTGCTAGGAAGAAAAGAGAAGAAAAATCAAAGTAAAGCTAAGGATTAAAGCTAGGGGAAATTAATCTCAATCCAATATCCTTATCTTAATCAAGGTGAATAATAATTTATGCCATCTATATTTTGTTTTATGATCATATGTTTTCATATTTAAGATTAAATTTGTTTTTATGAAGATTTGGATGATGATATGCTTGAATTATAATTTGTTTGACTTAAACAAGATTGTTCAAATGGGGATTCATGTGGTTTTAGGGCAAAACCAATGGTAAATGATCTTTGAATGCCATGAAAAAAATTATATGTTATGTAAAACATGATTTTGGAGTTGGATTTTTAATTTTCCAAGCTATGGAAAGATTGTTATGAATTTTCAACGGAAAATAGAATTAATTGGGTTTAGAAATTTATTTAAGAAATTATATTGAGAATTTGGATCTGAAATTCATATATGTTAGATAGCATATTAAAGGCGAATTTCTGTGATTTTTTGGGGATTTTTCCTAAATGGTTTGCTATGGTAATTAAATTATTTTCGAAGAAGGATTTATTTGCATTATAGGTTTTGCTTAATGGAAGGGCTTATTTGTTAATTAACCTTGGTTTAGATCTTAAATTAAGTGGTAGTTATTTTGGTAAAGAATTTGAAAAGTTGAGGCAAACAATCACATGCTTACACGTAGGCAGGTTACTTAAAAACTGTTTTCTTTAACTGGTATTAAATCAGATTTACCCAGAAAAGTGGGTTCCGCCTCTATTTAGAAGCACCTTTCGACTCCAATGCTTTTGCTTCAACTCAATCGAAACCCATCTAGGCCAAAACTAATACACAAGGTATCATACGCAGTGGATTGGAGAAAGCAGAAGGCACGACGTCGAAAGCAATGCTTCTGATGGGGTCGATACCTTTGTTTGTTTTTAAAATTTTAAGCGCCTGCCCGACTTTATTAAAGTTTTCGAAGGAATTGAAACATATGCTTTTGAAAGGGGGTTTTCTAATAGCTTTCGAAGGGGTTGCCATTTTATGTTTTAAAAATAAGAGCTTTTGAATGAGTTCCTTTAGTTGTAAAATAACGCCTCCGAAAGTAGGGTTTTGACCTAGTCGAAGCCTTGCGGCCATTCTTTTTCCTTTTGAATATATTGAAGTCATCAACACTTTCGAAGGGTAGTTTTTGTTTTAAAAATGTTTTAGCCACTTCTTAAATGCTTTTGAAAGGGTCCAAGGGTTTCGAAGGCAATGTCTCCGAAAGGGGGTTTCGAAGCTATTCTTCAATATTTTTCTTGAATTATTTGAAGCTTTCGAAAGGATGGTGCCGACGTCATCAAGTACTCCCCAAACAAGTTTATATGAAGATTAAAGGTTTCAAAAGAGATACTTTTGTATATATTCACTTTGAGCCAAAAGAAGTTTTAAAGTGAAACCCGATGGTTTCAAAAGGGGTACTTTTAGTGGTTGCGAAGCTATGCTTCTAAGAGTTAATAAGCAATACTTTATTACATTCGAAAGGTTTCGAACGAGAGGTTTTAGTGTTTCAAAAGGCAGGGGCCTAATCTTTTGAAAAAGGAATTTATATGCTTTCGAAGGAGGTTATCCAATGAGGTCGAAAGCAAAGTTTTGAAGGTTTCCAAAGACTTAGTTTTTTTTCAAAATAAATAACCCAATCCTATTTTAAAAGAAAACCATGGAGTGTTTTGAAATGGAGTTTTGAAGAAATTTTCCTTGATTAAAGGGTTAAAGGGATTAACAAAGTTTTATATAAAATGAATTCCAAGATATTAAACCCATAGGAGTAGTATTGTTATGTTATTATGTTTGCTTCTTCAAATGTATATATATTCACATTTTAATGAACCCATAATGGTAATTAGGGAAAGTGTAGAATAACCGGACAAGTTGATCCAGAAGTGAATATAAATTAAATTAATTAAAGATATTGGCAGGGAACAATAGGTTCACAATAAGCACATGAAAACTGTGTATAGGAAAAGATATTGGATGGGCTAATAGATTCATAGTTAGCTTATGAAAACTATGACTTATGAAAACTATGCATAAAGGAAGATGCCAGGAAGAAAGGTTCATAGTTATCCCATGAAACATGGGCAAATAGGTTCACAGTAAGCACATGAAAACTGTGTATAGGAAAAGATATCGGCATGGGCCAATAGATTCATAGTTAGCTTATGAAAACTATGTATAAAGGAAGATGCTAGGAAGATAGGTTCACAGTTAGCCCATGAAAACTATGATTTAATATTGGCAGGGGCCAATAGGTTTGTAGTTATCCTACGAAAACTATATCCGGATTAAGATATTGACAGAAGTCAATAGGTTCCTAGTCAACCCATGAAAAATAGGATAAGAGAAAAGATACTGGTGTTACCAATAGGTTCAAGAAGAACCCATGAAATAGTAAAGATATTGGCACAGGCCAATAGGTTCTTAGTGATCCTATGAAAACTATGTAACTAGACATGGAGTTCTTAAACATTAAACAGGTTATTAGTAAGCCTATGAAAACTAATAGGTTAATAGTAACCCTAGAAAATATAACTGAGACAGATAATCAAAATGAATGGGGATGGATAATGCAGAATTGATTTACTTGTTTTGCATATCATCATATTGTTTTGAATTGTTTTAACCATTGTGGATGCATGAGTATAGTGTATGGTTTTAAAAAGGTTTTAGGATAATAGTGAGGAAAACTTGTTCTGCTAAGCAGCGTGGTCTCACTGGATATCTAAATGGTTTGAGATTGAAGATTATTATTTATACCAGGCTTTATGTCTAACTTGAAGTTTTTGTTTTCCCCTTAAACTCTCGGGTACTCAATTGATTTTGAGTAGTTTGAGATTTGATGTTTTTAGGTACCTCTTTGACAAATAAGCTTCTGGAGATGTGCAGGAGGCATGATAGCTATCTAGAGTTTTCTTTTATTTTGATTTCGATGTGTTCTTGTTGTAAAGGAAAAGTTGTTAAATTGCCTATATATACACACTGATCATCTATGGGGGCATCTTCATATGTCGCTCTTAGCGTATGTTGTAATAAATATATTTTCTTTGAACGCGGTTAACAATTGTGGGATCATAATGAATTTTAAATGTTTTGAAATGGAATGTGGAGATTATCTGATGTTTTAAATTTTTGATATATTCATGTGTTTTCGTGTATCAATGTATCTAACATTACCGTATTTGGTCTTCGAGGATTAATAAGTATGGATGACTGCAGCATCCGTAGCTGTTAGTTTTGGGCCTCCAAGTAGGAGATGTTACACTAGCCCTAGCCTGGATTGCCACGAACCCAAAATTGAACCCGTTTGCTTTCAAACCAAGGTTGCTGATGAAGTGGTTATTGTATTGGTGGTGATGGCTAGTGTATTTGGGAAGATCTATGAGGCTGGTGAATGAAGCGGGTTGATTGTGATTTATTGGAGGTAGATAATGTAGTCGTGTCTTGCACTTGACGCATTCTACTATCTTTGTACAATAAATCAAAATCGACTTACGGGAGGCTCGATGGTTCCGATAGTCAGTTTACTATGGACTTGATCATCCTGGATTACTTTTACTACTGAATACTCAGTGTACCTAAGAATAGAAAGAGCTTTTTGTCTCGCTATGGACAATGGATCCGTTATCGATCCTCGATCGATAACGGGTAAGTGTAGAAGGAATAACTTCAATGCATGGCATGAAAAGCTTTTTTATTTTTTTTTGCTGCGAGTGAGCTATCTACACAGGATAGAGCATTCGTAGTGTTCAGAACACCAAGACAATCCCAAACAGATAACACACTACACTTACCCCGATTAATGCTTGGAATCCAAGGAGTTGGCGCAAGTCAATGTCTTCTTAGATTCGAGCATTAAACACACGGGGATTTCTAGTTAAAAATAAGGTTTCTTGACTATTTTGGATACGAGTTCTGTTATATAGAATGAAGCATCCGTCCTTGCGACCTAAATCTAGTGGAGGAAGCCTGACACTTTCAGAAGCGGAATCATCATCGATTATGCCTTCGTAAATGATTCTAGCAACGCCTACTCCTTCGGCACCACATGCTCAATATAGTCAATTGGTGTTGATTGGCCCAGTTTTCGATCGAACTCCTTTGAACATTAGATTTTTACTTAACCCTCTGGAGAGAGTTTCTACTGTCATTTATGCTAAAGGTTATGCACAATATTTGTTTACAACATGGTATTCCAGACGATAATGTGTGCCTTCCACTGAAAAATGAGTTTGCACACATGCTACGTCTAGGGTACACCGCTTGCCATCGGTACATGTACTTTAATGGTGCAGTGCCCCCATTTAACCATTTCTTAAGAGATCAACTTCTGAATTTGGGAATAGTCCTATTTCAGATTCATCCCAACGGTTATGCAATTTTGACTTATCTTCATGTTTTGTTTATGCGGATATTTAACCATGCCCCAAGCTTCGACGAATTGAGATACTTTATTTCATTCAAGATGAGTGAGAAATGTCCGTCTCTTTTGATTATTGAGGCTTAGAGATATTGCAAAATCATGTTGCAACTCCAAAGCAACTTATCCCAGTTCAAAACCAAATATTTCTCCGTTAGATATCCTGAAGGGTTTAATCGTCTTTGGATGATAGGGGTAACTTTTCTTTTCTCTCATTGATATCTATT
Source organism: Allium cepa (assembly GCA_030765085.1). Classification (NCBI taxonomy): domain Eukaryota; kingdom Viridiplantae; phylum Streptophyta; class Magnoliopsida; order Asparagales; family Amaryllidaceae; genus Allium; species Allium cepa. The sequence continues at coordinate 624,113,258 of CM060932.1, read as the reverse complement.
ATGATGGTGCAGAGTTTTAATAGACCGAGTGCTTCTTACAGTTATTCCAAGGCCAAATAAAGACCCAGCACTTGACCCTATCTTCCAAACTCTAAAGGCCATAGATGTTAGATAGTGATCTGTCAAACTTCTGTTGACTAACAAGAATTTGCATCGGTATGCATTGTTACATCCCAGGAGGTCTACCGTCGCTGTTGAGGTTCCATTCATTACCCGTTCTAGGATTAGAAAACGCCCCACTTCTTCATTGCATAATTCCTAAGAGAGCGGTCTATAAGGAGAAGAAGGTCCATATGGTGGATCAACTAAGGAAATTCATGAAGAAAAGGAAAGAGCAATCAATCTAAACAGGATACCCCCGATCCCGGAGGAAGGGGAAGAGGAGTTCAAACAATGAGAAGGCAAGGCTGTAGTGATCGTAGAAAAGAGGAAGGTGAAATTGAGAGCGGAAGTGACAATGACCCCTCTACAAACGATGAGGATCTGATGTGCGTTCCAGTGAAGAAATCACGAACATTATGATGAAACTCCAGAATGAGTCCCACTCTCCTGGGTTTGCCTCCCCAAGAGGCTGCTGCTAAAGATGCTCCCCCAACAACTGAATGACTTCATGGTTCTTTGCCTAAGGAAACCGATATCAACTTTGGGGACTTGAACAATGTTTATGTAGATAGTGTAGAACTCATAGGAGATGATTTTAAGTCCGAGGGAATTTCTTCTCACTCTGGTCATACCATTTCTAGAATTAGCCCGACTCCTACTATGGTCACTTCTCGACCCGGTTTATGAAGTCTTATAATGGTGCCTACGATACGTTACATACTTCACTAAGGTCACATACGCTCATAAATACATTATTTGAGCTCATTTTCTACCGCTAAAGTTACTTCATTTTTTTTAATATTAGGTACTATGGGAGTATATGGATTCTATGAAGATTTTGAACAATTTATGGATGCACAACGTGGGTTGAAACGGACTTCAAGCCGCCACTAGCCTCGGGAAACTGAGGAATAATGGAGGAGGAGAAAATATTGGGAACTAAAGTTCATCGTTGGGATGACAGGGACCGAGACAGTGTTCATAGGGGTTGTTATGAGAAGAAGAAGACCATCGATGATCGGGAATAGCCATCCAAAAAGTCAAAAGTAGATCGTGATTCTCATCCTTCCAAGCACCACATATCTGGCCTGGCTCCAGTTTCCATCGGAATTAAAGTTCCGACATCTACTATTCATGTTGCTCCATCAACCTAGATTACATCAAACTGATGTTGTGCCTGCTTCTAGTTTTTCACGCCTTCAGAGGAGGCCTGCTTATATATTCCGTCAAGTCCACTAAACTTGAAGTCGCATTCCCTGGTTGTTTCCAAAATGGAGTTAAATTCCGCTGTGACCTGCATTCGATTCGTAAGGATTCTTGTTCACTCCATCCCCAGGCGATTCAAAGCGACTTAGATCAAGCTGAAGCATGGGAGAAATTATGTAAATAGCTGGCGAATAAAAACCGTAACAACTATAAAGAGATTCTTTCTTTCGAGTCAGAGAAGGATGATTATGGAAGAATGCTGAAGAAACATGACACCAGAAGTTATCAATTGATAAAGAAAGAGATGCTACCATTCGAGATAGTAAAAGCAATGCTAGTTTGCTTAAGGAATTAAAGGAGACTTACAAAAAAATTGAAATCGTGTTCAGAGATGAAATCAAGAAAGCCAATGCTGATGAAGTCAAGCTGAAAGAGGAGCTTGAAACTCGAGATGAGATCATCAAAGCTCAAAAGAGAACCATTGCTTGTCATGATGAAACTATCGAAGCTCATAAGAAAACAATTATTGATTAATCATATAAGATAATCTCTAACCAGGCTCAAATGATTGCTTCGCTTAGAGAAAAAGTTGCACAACTCAACGTTGAAAAGACCAAAGTCAAACTTGAGAAAGCCACGGTGATGATGAACTACTTGGATCTACAATACACGTTCAAAAAGAAATGGTGAAGGTAGATAGCACCATCTTGAACTTCTACGTCAACTCCCTGTTGCATCAGGGCAGTCTCTGTTATCTGGACTCCAAATTCTTGCATACTCTTACTCTGGTTTGGGAAGAAATCCTAGCCTATTTCCTAGAAAACGGGGTTGTGTATACTGAACAAGAGATGGAAGATGCCTATCTGAATGAAGAATCAAAGAAGGCTTTGGTAGTGGGCTGAGAGATCATTCTGATTGAAAAGGAGTGAGAAACTGGCGATGCTACCGCAGCTGCAGCTGCTAAAGTACTATCAAAGCCTTTCAGTTCTGGGCTTGCTGAATCATCCAAGCAGCCTCATGATCAGGCAAAAATCATTTCGGATTTGACCGGTACTGCTTTGTTGTGTGCCCCTTCAACAGCTATTTTCGAAGCCTTGGGTGTCCTAAAACTTTGGACAAGATTGTGCAACCATCTAAAGAAGGAAATGGTGGAGAGTACGAGGTTGAGATTCACGGTCACACTTCTAATGCAGGTAACTTTCTTGTTTCTCTCGAGTTTTAGGACTTCTAGCTCACGCTGCAAGAAAAAGATGAACTAAATGCTTTCCTTTTTGATCTTATTGGTCTGTTTTCTTTGCCTATCGATCTGCCAATTTCTCCAGTCTCGGGGCCTACTGCTATTTTGACTACATCAACCCTTGTTTCTATAGCGGCTTTGGTCACCATACCGCTGTCCGGCTGACAACCAGGGCCTAAATCTAAGAAGACCGTTGTGTTGCATAGCTTGGACGACCCCTCCATATCTAGAGGATGATTTAATAACAGCTGACAATCAAGGGCAATCAGACTAAGCTAGCCAACTGGGAAAAACTGAGTAGCGGATGGTGGCAGTTAAGAAAGAAATGGTAGAGGAGTGAAAATCTTCGAGGAGCTCCCACAAGTCCCATAAGCACAAGACCAAAGAGGAGTATTCCAAGGGGGCTAAAGAACAAGAAGGAGACGTGGGCATAAAGCCTATAATCGATATCTCTGGCAGCAATATGACTCCCGATGGAGATGCTTCGGGAAAGAAGAAACTTCTAATCAAAGGTGGTAAAGGAAATGGTGGCAAGAAGCACTGATGGGCTTGTGTGACAGTGGAGCTAGATTTTGTAGCATTTTGATTTGTTCGACTTGTATTTTGTATAAGTGCAGAGTCTGCACTTATTACTTTTGTTGTTGTAACATCTATACTTTTCTTTTTATTGGCCGATATTGTGTGGATATGGCCCTAGATTTTGACTTTGTACAGAAAATGTTATGAGAAATGAAAAGATTAGTGTTTCTACTCTATCTCTTCTATGTTCTTTCTTATTTATCATGTATATAGCTTGTTTTTTATCACTTATGTGTGTACATGACACAATAGCTTGTTCTGCAATTTTTATACTCCATATTATCGTGCCATGTTTTGTGGTATAAGGTGCCTTTATTTCCATGATTTCATGCATTATGTATGCATTTTTTCAGTTTTACAACTAGATCTATTGTGATTTCCATAATTCTTTATTCGGCATAACATGACTGTGGAGTTTTCCTTTTTAGTTAAGTGTTGGTGTATGCGCGCCTACTTCATAGGGTTGTCTGCTCCGAACAATTGATAAATGACCGGTTGATTCGAGCGATTCCTCGGATGTCTGTAGCCAAATTTACTTTAAGGTTCCTATCTTCAGGAACTTGTGACTTGAATGTCGGTGATCAGAATTCTTTGCCGATTTCTAGTATCGCGACATTATTGGACTCACATCGATTCTTTTTTATGGTAGGAGTTGATCCTTGTTAGTCCTGCAATAGACAAGTTTCCCGGTGTTGTCAAGACAATACCGGTACTTAGAAAATCTTAATGGTTTGCTGATGATGCTGGGGCAACATCAAGAGTGCTTGCATGGCTTATGAAATGCACGGCTTACGAAATGCATGACTTTTAAGGTGCACGGCTTTTGAAATGTGCAGCTTTTGAGTTTGAGTCGATTTACTTTCATCGACTTTGCGAGTAGGCGGAGCGTACATAGGCGTGTTTTCACTTTCTCAAGCAGCCAATGAATGATTTTGAGTCGGTTTACGTTCGTTGACTCGGCGAGTGATTTATATGAACACTGTTTTATTGGTTCAAGAAATTATAGAGATTTCATTGATAAAACGAAAAGTAGAGCAAATTCAGTCTATTTACAATGCCATCGGTGTAGTCGGGCGGCATATTATGACAATAGGAAATACATAGATAAAAGCTAAATAAAGTTATCCTGGAGAAAGTCGCTGCTCCAAGCACGAGGAACCTGAATTCCATCGACTGTATCAGCTCAAAAATGCCATCTTCGAGCTTTTGGCCAATTACATAGGGCCCTTCCAAGTTTGGTCCAAATGTTCCTGGTACAGGATAGACTCATTTGAGGACAAGGGCTCCTATTTCGAAAGTATGGTTATGGACCTTGGAGTTGAAATGTCATGCGACCCTCTTCTGGTGAGCAGCAGTCCTTAGCTCAGCTTCTTCCTGCTTCTCATCGACCATATTGAGCGACTCAAGCAGAAGCTGTTCATTCTACCTTTTATTGAAGTTTTGTCTTCGATTTAAAGGACTTTTAGTTCGACTGGGATCATTGCTTCCGAACCATATGTCAGGGTGAATGGAGAGTGCCCGATTTCATATTGTGTGTTGTTATGTAATCCCATAGTGTAAGTAGAATTTCATCAACTCAATTTCCTTTAGCTTTAGTTAGTCACTTTTTGATGGTGGACTTGATGATCTTGTATATTGCCTCCAATTTCCCAATTGCCTGCAGATGTGCAATAGAGAAAAAGTTTTTCTCGATTCGAACGTGTTTGCAAAAGTCATTGAATTCAGCACTTTCGAATTGAGTGTCGTTATTTGTGATGATTTTCTATGGCACTCCAAACCTACAAATAATGTTTTTAGTGACAAAGTTAATTACTTTCTTCGTGGTAATAGTGGCCAGTGGTTCCACTTTGGCCCATTTGGTGAAGTAATCAACAACAAATATAGCGCATTTGGCTCCTCTTTTTGCTATTAGCAATGCACCAATCAAATCGATTCCACATATTGCGAATAGCCATGGGCATACCATCTGTGTTAGCTCTGTTAAAGGAGTTCTTTTGATCTGGCCAAATCTTAGGCATTGGTCGCATCGTTTGGCATAATTTGCTGCATCGCGGTTGACCGTTGTCTAAGAATACCCATATCGGAGGACTTTCTTCGCAAAGGTTTGCCCCTCGGTGTGATTCCGCAGTCGCCTTCATGAACCTCCGTGAAGATACTTCGAGATTCGCTGTTGGTCCACACCTGAGCAAGGGGGTAGAGAATCCTCTTCGGTAGTGCTTTCCATCCTGTATTATGAATCGTGGTGCCTTTCGAAGAAGCTTTTTCCATTGATTCTTGTCTGTGGGTAGTGTTCCTCTAAGAAAATAGTCCTTTATCGGTGTCATTCATGTTTTTGGTTCTTCGGTCGTTTCGAAAATCCAATCGATATCTATCTCGCCTACGCTTGAAGTAGTTAAAGTTTCAATTGGGACTAGTCCCATTGACTGAGCTTCTCCGGAACTAAGCAGTTTAGCTAGATAGTCTGTTGTCATGTTTTGTTCCCTTATGATTATGGTATAATGCTCGATGTCTTTCACTAATTCATAAACTTTAGATAGATACGGGGGGAGGTTCTCTCCTCGGGCTTGATCTTTGCCTCCCACCTGATAAACGACTAGCTGAGAGTCGCTATAGATATGTCTGGACTTTATCCCAAGTTCCTTCATAACTTTCAGCCCGGCTACCATTGCTTCATATTCTGCTTCATTGTTTATTGTAGGGAATTCCAAGTGTAAGGCGCAGCAAACGGATCGTCCTTTTGGAGTTTCGAGCGCGACTCCTGACCTCGAGAAAAAGTTGTTAGATGCACCGTCGACATACAACCTCCAACATGTCTTCCTTCAAGAGTAGCTTCTTCTTCGTTATCACATATTTTAAACTCGATAATGAAGTCTACCAGGGCCTGCCCATTTACCACCCTTCGTGGATGGTAAGTGATTTCATATTAACTCAATAATGTTCCATTTAATGAGCCATCCAAAGGTCTCGAGGTGGTACAACACCTGCTTCAAGGGCTGATCATTTAGTACTTTAATCAAGTGTGCTTGGAAGTATGGCCTTAGCTTTCTGGATATGACCAATAGGCAATAGGCTAGTTTTTCCAAATTCAGATAATTCTTCTTGGCTCCAACGAACCATTTACTAATGTAATATACGGGTCGCTGGACCACTAGCCTCTTCTTGTATGAGCATGGCACTTAATGCAAGGGCCGTGATTGCTAGGTAGATAAACAAGTCTTCTCTGTCTACTGGCTTAGATAGGACTTGTAGAGCCTCCATCTATCATTGTAGTTCATCGAAGGAAATCTGGCAAACCCGAATCCATTAGAAGTTCTTCTTTCCCTTCTATAATGTGTCAAAGAACGTTTTACATTTGTCGGTTGCTTTTGAGATGAAATGGCTTGGCGCTGCAACTTTTCCATTCAAGCTTTGTAACTCTTTCTTGTTCCTTCTAGCCTCAACTTCCCACAAAGAGGCAATTTGTTCAGGATTAGCTTCAATGCCTCTAGCACTTACAATGAATCTTAAGAACTTTCCAAAGGCTACCCCAAAGTGACATTTAAGTGGATTGAGTTTCATTCTATACTTGCGAAGTATTTCGACCATTTTGGCGAGATTGTCCAAGTGATTTGTAGCTACGCGCGATTTAACTAGCATATCATCTACATAGACTTTCATAGTCTTCCTGATTCGATGTTTGAACATGGCATTCAATAGTCGTTGGTAAGTTGCCCCAGCATTCTTTAAGCCAGATAGCATCACTTTGTAGCGGTATAATCCTAGATCTATGATGAAGCTGGTGTTTTCCTAGTCAGGTTCGTGCATCATAATCTGGTTGTATCCCAAGTAGGTGTCCATGAATGAGAGCAATTCATGTCTAACTGTTCTGTCCACAAGCTGATTGATCTCGGTAGTGGAAAGCTGTCCTTTGGGCAAGCTTTATTTAGGTCAGAGTAGTCGATACAAGTTTTCCATTTTCGATTGGATTTCTTAACCAAGACTGTGTTGGATACCCATTTGAGATAAGTTGCATCATGGATAAAACCATTTTCCATTAGTTTTCCACTTCTTCTCTTAGTGCTTTGGACCGTTCGGGTCCTTGGCTGCACCTTTTTCTGCCTTACTGGTGTATACTTGGGATCGATGTTGAGTGCGTGGCATGTTATCTCCAACGATACCCTGCACATGTCTGAATGCGTCCAAGCGAACATGTCCAGGTTCATACGAAGAAATTTTATTTGTTCCTATTGCATCTTATTTCTAAGATGTGACCCAATTTTCAGGACCCAAGTTGGGTCATCCATATCGACGGGGATAGGCACTGTCAATTCTGCCGGTGCTGCCCGATCCTCCCCTAAACTCTTCTTTCTATAGTCCAAAGCCTTGTCGAATAGGCCATGGTCCCTAAGGCAGGGCGGCTCTGTAATTACTATGCAGTAGGTTCATGAATGTGGAGAGTTTTCCACACACTTTTTCCCTTTTCTTTTCTTCTAGACTCACACAAGTCTGCGATGTAGCGTTCTTTAGCGACACTTTGGTCTCCTTTGATAACTTTAACTCTTTTCTCTGTTGGAAATTTAAAGGTTAGGCACCAATGGGCTAAAGCAAACCTAAAATTTGCTAAGGCGGGCCGATCCAAGAAAGCATTGTAGGCGGACAATTCATCTATGATCATAATGGTTTGGATGAGGATGACTCTTTGGTCGCCTTCCCCAAGTTCTACGGGCAAATCAATTGTTCTGATAGGTTACTCAGGTTTACCAATGAGTCCTTTTACCTTTGTTCGACAAGCAGATACGTCCTTCGTACTAATCTTCATCTGATCAAACGTGTGTCTAAACATGATATTGACAGAGCTGCCACTATCCACCAATACTCGTCGGATCATGGCTGGTCCGATTCCTACCGACACGACCATGGGGTCGAGGGTTGGAGCTTTCATTCCTTCTGTATCTCGGTTTCGAAAAACTATATCATTATTAGGGTTCTCTCCTACTTAGCAGGAATTTCATCTTTGATCGGAAAGCACGAATCTCTCGAGGCATGCTTCAACGAGCTTTCATATCACTCTATTTCTCCCCAACTATTTTGCATGGGATGAGGTCCTCGGATATTGTTTCGATGATGTGTTTTTGGTCGGTCTGCCTAGATCCTTCTTCGTTGGTTCTAACTTGGTTTCCTCGGTCTTTAGGAGCTTGGGTTGTAGTAGGCTAGTCATTTTTTGTGGTTTCCTCACATACTGTTGAAGTTTGTTTTCCCGAATTAACTCTTCAATCAGATTCTTCATGTCAGCACTCATTCATTCATGTTGTGACCGTATGTTTCATGGAAGCGGCTATACTTTCCAGAATGCTTTTGCTGTTCAATCGCTTTCTATTTAGGCGGCTTCTTATGCTCCTCCGTCCGTTTTATAGCAAGGTAGATGTTTTCTGGAGTATCACAGCGGAGTGTAGTCTTCAGGCCTTAAGCCATTGAGTCGCTCGTTACCTTCTTTTGGCTTATTGGAATTCTGGTTCTTCCGTTTTTAGTTTCCATCCTTCCCTGCATTTCCAGCAGTGGTTCTGGAGGTGTTTGCGCCCTAGTTAGATGTTATACTATTCTGGCCGACATTGGTTGGCTGTAGGTTAGTAGGTTTTCCTTCTAGCTCCTCCGCCTCTTCCAATCTTAAGTATTGGTTTGACTTTTAGTTAAAGTCCTTCCTAGTGGTAGGTTGTTTAATTTTGATCTATTTTTTGAATTTAATGTTGGGGTGTATAGTGCGAACCAAGGCTATGAAGACCATATCTTCGTTTGGGTTACTTATTTCAGTCACCACGGTGTTGAACCGACTCGTGAAGGATTTCAAAGATTCATTTCATCCCTGGAATAGGCTAGATAGGGACATCACATCCTTTGGTTGTGCCGTGTGATGTGAAGCCTAAACTGATGAAGGAATTTTGTTGCTAATTCATTGAAAGTGGAGATAGATTTTGGTGGGAGCTTGGTGAACCACATAGCAGCAATTTCCTCTAGGATGATTAGAAAAAATCTACATTGAATAGGATTTGAAGCATTTTCTCCATCCATATACCAACTGTGCTTGTATAAGTAAGGTTTTAGATCTCTAGTTCCATCATAAGACGGAATATTTGGCATAGTAAACTTTTCAGGGTACCGTTCATTCAGAACCTCATCAGTGAGGGGAGTCAGGCTTGGAGCAGATCCCCATCCGCCACCTCTCATATCCTTACTTTCATTCATCAAGTGCTTAATCATATCCATGATATATGCCTCTGATGTCTGGTACTCCATAGGTTGGCTGTCCGTGACTATGCTAAGTGTTTGATTTTGCAAATGATCATGGTAAGTGGGCTGAAGCCTAGACTCTCCTGTCTTCGAGAGAGCCATTCCCTAGAAGTTCCATTGGCTTGCGATTGGTCGGGTAGAGGCAGTCTGTGTTAGTCCCTGAGAAGATGGTTTTGATGACAACAACCTTAGAATAAGATTATAAAATATAAATACTAACATTATAGTTTAGATATATATGTATATGCAGGATTTAACCATGCAGGTACCAAAAATGAAGACTGTACAGTATAGAGATTCAAGACTGAAGATATCAAGATTGAAGACTCATGAGTATCAAGATTATCGAGAGTTCAAGATTTCAATAATAAATAATTTAATTAGGAATTTTGTTAAAACTCCTAAAAAAGCAGTGGCATCTTAAAATTTAATTTATTCATGGAATGGAATCCACTTCGAGCCTGTTAAAGGGATGTAACCCTAAGTAGGATGGAACCTATGAAAAATCTAGTGGAACATTGTTTTATATCCACTAACTTTTATTCAAATGTTTTTTTTACAAAATTATATCTTGTTTTCAAAATGATTTCAAAATCTTCCTTTTAAAAGAATCAGAAACATCTATCCTGGTTTTAAATATTTTTAGCCTCAAAATAATCTTTATTTCCAAAATCAAATTATCCTTGGTTTTAAATTATATTTTAATAATAATATATTTAACTTTTAATATTTATACTTAAATTAAATATAAAATTATAGTTAAATTTTATATATATCAAAATGTTATTCTCTATATTTATTTATGTATATTAACTATAGTTAAGTATATTTATAAAGATTAAAAATAGTTTTAATACAAGATAGAAGTTATTTTCAAAGAAAAACAAATTACCAAAATTTCCTCAGGCTTGTCGACAACCCCTAGGACCCCTTGTCAACAAGGTGGCAGTTGATTTCAAAATTTTGAATTTCAAAAGAAGTGTCTATTCGTCATCTCCTTTCACGAATGGACACGTTGTTGTTCTACTATAAATAGGGGCAGTTTTAAATGAATTTTCATTCATATTTTCTCTGATTTCACTCCTCTTCTTCTTTCATATTTCTTTATATATATTTTTACCATTACTCTACCGAAATCATTGAATCTAACTAGATCATTTCTAGTTTGATTCTCTATCACTATCTCAACAAGATCACCGTGCTATTCAGAGTTATAGGCTTCTTTGTAATAAACTAAACGATAAAAGGTGTGATTGTCGCCTGTGAAATCAATCAAGCGAGAAAAGGTGTGATTGTAGCCTGTGAATTCAATCAAGCGAGAAAAGGTGTGATTGTAGCCTATGAAATCAATTGGGTGAACTCGTCGCCCGTGAAATCAAGTATCTCTACCCAGAGGATTGTGAATTTGGAATGGTGTACCTCGTGGCCTTGAAATCGAGGGTGTAATTGTATAATTAATTTTGAAAGGAAATTTGTACTTGTGTGCGGGACTGGATGTAGGGTAGCTCCGAACCAGTATAAAATTCAATGTGTTCTTTCCTTTATTGCTTTTACTTTATTTCTGCATCTGTGTTTTATTCTGTGATCATATTTGTGTCTGAATATTGCATATATTCGTGTTCTAATTAACATAAACTCAAAAAGATTTAGTAATTTCTTAAAACACTATTCATCCCCCCTCTCTAGTGTTAATTCTAGCCTTAAGATCCGTAATTCGCATTTCTCACATTTGGTATCAGAGCAAGGTTTTCAAAGTTTCATAATCTGAATTTTGCAAAATTTTCAAAATGGCTACCAACACTGGTACTGTTAACACCACCAATACTGGTTCTATTATCTCTGTCACTAGTTTATTTGTAGAAGGTCGGTCTACTGTCAGACTACCACTTTTTAATGGCAGTAACTATTCATATTGGGCATGTAGGATGAAAATACATTTATAATCTATAGGACTAGACACTTGGAATGTCATACAGACTGAATATTCTGAACCCACAACTTATTTTGCACAGTGGACTGCTGAGCAAAAGACTGTTGCACAAAATAACTCTAAAGCTATGAATATTGTGTTTTGTTCACTTGATAGAAATGAATTTAATAGAGTGTCAGTTTGTAAGTCTGCATATGAAATATAGAAAACTTTACAAGTTACTCACGAAGGAACAAGCAAAGTTAAACATACCAAAATTTTCATGCTCACAAATCAGTTTCAATTATTTAAAATGAATTCTAATGAGTCTATTTCAGATATGTATAGTAGATTTCAGAACATTGTGCATTTTCTAATATCCATAGGAAAGGAATTTTGAAAGAAGATAAAGTCAGAAAAATCTTAAATTCTCTTACTCCAGAATGAGATCAAAAGACATTTGTTATCGAAGAGGCAAATGACATCGTACCTTAAAGATAGAAGAATTAATTGGAAATCTAATATCGTTTGAAGTCCAAATGATTGAGAGAAGAGAAAGCAAAGCATTTGAAAAGAAATCAACGGCGTTCAATGCATTGACCGATGGATCAGACTCAAACAGCGATAATGATGAAGATATAGCCCTTGTGACCAAGAATTTTCGAAAATTCCTGAAATACAGAAAGATGAATAATCTTAAGAAAAACAACTATAAGAACTCTAGAAATCAGAATGTAGTGCCAAACAATATCAAATGTTTCAACTGTGATGAACCAGGCCATATCAAAAGAGACTGTCCGCATCCAAATAGGTAAAATCTTCCTATAATCAATGATTCCATAAAGAAACGAAAACGTGCATTTACTGCTACTCTAGATGACTCAGACTCGTCCTCCGGCGATGACGATTAGAAGACAGATAATTCAAATATGTGTTTCAGGGAAGTTCATGACTCCGATGAATTCAGAGAAGCGGACTCAGAAAAAGGTACACATTTACAATACAATTGGTTGAAATTGTATGCTTAGAATTGGATGTTTGATTGGTTGATTTCGAATTAGTGTGTTGTTTGAATTTTAAATTTTTTATTATTTTTTACTATTATTTTATTTTTAATAGTATCATAATATTTTATGGAATATACTATAATTATAGTAATATTCCATATATATGTAGACATTAAAAATAATATATATATATATATATATATATTAGAAAGTTAAGAAAAATAATCATAGAAATTCAAAGACACCTGTCGACAAGGTCCCCACCATGATGTCGACAAGGGTAGAGAAATTAGAAATTCAAAATTTGAATTCAAATATTAATTTCCCTCCATCTTTTCACTTCATTCAATTCTCTGAAAAGTCACCTTTTGACCATAGAACATGTCCTTTGAGAATCTATTTATTCACTATCTCTTATCACAACTTTTCACTCTCATTTTAAAATTCAAACTCTTATCTCAAAATTTCAAGCTCTCTACTCTCTACTCTAATGGCTTCTTCAAGCAAACCTTCCATAATGACAATTTCAAAAAAGATAAAAGAGCAACTTTATAATGATCCGGAGGCTATAAAAGCATATATCAACTATGGTAACTATGGAAAAGTCCATCTCGGGAAGTTTGCTTTATTTCAAGATTTATCTACTTATGAAATCGATTCTCTTTTTGCAAATAATCAAGTTCTTAATTTTGTTGATGCTTATCAAAATGATTTTGTTTGCTATCCAAATCTTATTAAAATTTTCTATGCAAATCTCAACCGTGGATTTTATAATGGAAATGATGATGAAATTTGCAATAGTGTCAAAGGCACTAGAATCGTTTTAAATTGTGATATTTTGGGTACCATTCTCAATTGCAAGAGCACGGGAATGAATCTTTCTAGTTTTAATATCGATGAAAAAGATCGTGAGACATTTCATCACATTTTCGAAGGAAATGATAATTTTAATTCAAAAACCGAAACTTTCGACCAAAAGCTAGAATTGTTAATCTTCTTTTACAACATACTTTGACCCCAAGATCGGGAAGTTTTAACAATCCAACTTCAAAAGTTTGCAAAGCACTTTTTTCTATTTTTGGAAATTATGATATTAATTGGGCGGAAGTTATTTGGATGAATTTCGTCCCAAATATCTTGAAATGGGTGAAAACACTTTGTATCGTGGAATCTATCTCACTCGGATTTTTACTAACAAAGAGATATTAATTAGCTGAGCTGGCATTCCTAATGAAGAGATTCAAAAAGTAGAACCGCAATTATAGAAATCCAGCTCTAAATCAAAAATTCAAAAAGCAGAATATTCAAAGCATTACACAACCCAAAAGAACGGGAGATCATCTGTCACAAGTGCAACAAACCCGGACACATCATGCCAAATTGTCCCCGAATTAAACTCGACAAAGAAAAGAAATCAAAAAGGAGAAATTCTACAGCCACGTGGAATAAAAATGATAATAATAAAAAAAAAGCACTAGTAGTAAGAGTGGGAGAGCAGATCTGTGCCTTCGAGGTAATATAACAGATAGCGATGATGATGGGCCAAGCGAGGTGTCAAAACTTTCACACTCACAATTACTTATATATTTCCACGAAGTAAATGGCTGTTTTGAACGACTTAGGGACAAGTACGCTAAAATTGAATTACAAAGAGATACTTTGATAGAATCAAATAAACAACTTGACCAATTAGTGGAAAACTATCAAAGTGGATCCCTAAGTGTGATAAGTGTCCACTGTAGGATCGATTTCACCCTAGAGGGGGGTTGAATAGGGTGATAATGTAAATTATAAAAATTAATCGCGGAAGCTTATCAATTAATTTCAATTCAGATCACAGAATAGCAGCACAGATATTGCAGAATATAAATAACAGAACAACACAGAATTTACCCAGCTTCGACAAAACCCTGCCTACGTGCTGCCCCCAAGTTTTCTACTAGAAATTAGATAGTCCCTCGCTTACACAGGTAAACTCGCTATACCTGCTATTGACTAATCTAACTCTACGCTCAAAACCCTGCCACAACTCAACCACCGAGTTGCAAATTCCCAAGCTACGCCACGTAGCTTGTCCCTAGTCACACGACTAGAAAAAATAAAACGGTTTAAAAATAAAAAAGGAAAATACAATTAAAAACAATTTAAAATAAAATAGCCCTAATTTTAAAACCTATAACCCTTTAAACATAAAATAAAAAAACTTTTTATCAAAGCCGTCCCTTTTCTTTGTTTTCCTTAGCCCGGTCCTTTTTTTATTCTTCACTCTGAATATCTTGAGAAAAATGGTGGCTTCGATCTTCGTTCGTCTCTAAAATTAGGGCTTGGAAAAATTGAAGTTGCCGACTTAATTTGGCACAATCGAATGATGATTTCGTTCTTGCTTGGTCGATCGATGCTCTCTTCTCTTTGCTTCACGGCTACCTCAATTTGGTCGAGTTAATTGTCAAAAATGGTATGCGATTTTTCCTTTTTCGATGTTGATTTTTGCTCGACCTTTGATTCGAGTTATTGATATTGTTCTCTGTTGCTTGAGCTCGAATCCCTATGTGATTGCCGATGATGATTAGGGTTATATATAGGTTTCGAAATCCTATTTTTGCGTTCGTTCAGATATATTTGAATTTGTCAAATTATTTGCTCTGGCCGCTTGATGATAATTGAACGATTGATGATTGAACTGACTTTGTCAAATTCGTATCTTTCACGTTTCTTGGTTGACACGGTTTTGAATTAATTTTTTTGTGATGACCACGGCTTGAATCTGACTTTAATTTGTGACTTTGAACTGGCCGTTGATCATCTTGACTTGGCTTGACACCTTGATTACCACTTGATGTTGAACTCGGTCTTTACTGATCATGTTTACTCCAGCCATTTGATTTGAACTTGTAAATTTTGACTTTGTTTTAAAAAATTGTTACATGACTTCGCTGTGTAGTCTGCACATATTGATTCCATTCATGTTGCTGGACTGGACATTACTGGTTGCTTTGGGATTTAACTTGAGCTTTGTACATCCACTCTTGATACTGCACTGTTCTCTGTTGCACTCGATCATATTGACTTCAGTTATATTTTGGTGAAGTGATTTTTGCCTCTGTACAATTGTTGCTTCCCTGACCTGTTGTAGTTGTTCATATGTCGGTTAGCTTGCATCTGCTTGCTGTTGCTTTGTACTTCCCTGTGCTGTTGACTTTGGTCTGCATTCACTTGTACATGCTTTACTTGGTCCTTGATGTTGTACACTGTCATGTACACTTGTGTTCATGCTTGTGACATTGGTGCATTGTCGTGAGTAGTTTGTAGTTGCTTCACTGGTGGCCTATGTACATGCTTCACTGCATCTTGTCTTGTATTACTTGTGTCACCATACCTGTTGTACATGCAGCTGAATCATGCCTGAAGTCGTTGCCTGGTTTCACTGTCCACCTGTATCTTGGCTTTGCTTGCATTGACATGTTATGGCCTGTACTTGTATGCTTCATATATGTGGGTGTTTGAAAGTTGCTACTGACTTGATTCACTTCATGTTTGTTGCCAGTTTACCTTGATTCTGCATCACTTGTAGCTTGCTACTGTGTTATATGCACCCATTATGTTTGATCTGCTGATGTTTGTTGCAGTCCTTGTTTTTGGTCTTCATTCTGGTTGTCACTTGAAATTGTTGAGTTGTTGCACACTTGTGATCTTTAGTTTGTACTTCTGGTCTACTTTGTCTACATGTATTTCATGTTGATTTTTGAATTTTTACTTGCGTTGAATCCAGTTTCAAAAACTCGGGTTTGACCTTGTGCTCGTGTCGTGATTGCACGTGAGTTGAACCCAGCTTTTCATTTGGGTTTGACCTGTGCTTACCTGTTCCTGTAAATCGATCAAGTGTATATCGATGTGCACGGCCTTGTGGCATGTACAGTGATACACTGTGCATGTCACATTGTTCGTGTGTGATGAATTCAAATTTAAATTATGACAAACAACCCAAATAACTGAGGCAAATCATATTTTCAAAAATCATATTTTATTTTATATTGCAAAAATATTTCTTTTTCAATTTTACTGCGTTAGTTTATATTTTTGCAGATTGCTCAGATGCTGGATTCTAACTGGAATGCAGTTGAAGATAAATACGAGTGTGAGTGATATGTAGTGAGGTGACCTGTAAATATGAAATGTGATGTAATTGTAATCAAAGTTGTATAGTTATAGTGAGAGCTTGAAATTGTACTATTCAAAGTTGTAATAAATATTTATTTGAATAAAATATTCGTTTGAATTCAAATTCTGTGTTATTTATTTTATTCAGCAAATATTTATTTAATCTGTGAAAATAAATAGTATATTATCAAATACATTTAAACGAATGTATATATGTTTATTATCATCAAACAAAAATCATATAAGCGCATATTCAACAATCTCCCCCTTTTGATGATAACAAACATATATTTAAGATTTTGAATATGTTAAATGTATTTGATCATTGATATATTCTAATTGCTCCCCCTATTTAATTGCTTCTTCTCTACACAAAACCCCCCCTACATATATGCATACAAATAAAATATGCAAATGAGTCTAGATGCAAAATAGAAAATTATTTGACCTTTGCTAGATTTTATTTGACAAAATCTTAACTTTTCTCTCCCCCTTTTGTTATCAGCAAAAGAATAATAGTGTTAGAGAAAATAGAGATAAAGTGATCGACATGAATCAAACATTTAACTCAATTGAATATAAATATCAAATTTCAATAAACTTCAAACAAAAATCATAATTACCCATGTCAGATGCATATTCCACTTTCAGAAATAATGGGGATAAATTCATAAAAATCACACAGTTCTGTCTATTTGTGGTATATTTATTTCAGGAAATTTGAATATCTACTAACCATGCATAACCGTTAGGACTTTTAAATGAGATTAGTAGTATTCCAATTTAATTTTAAAAATGAAATCAAGTATCTTCTAACCACGCATGACCGTGAGGACTTTTAAATGGGATTAGAATCAACTTGTCTATTTAACCAATTAATTTTGATATGCGTTCCATACATGCATAACCGTGAGGACTTTTAAATGAGCATGGAAGCACATAATCAAAAATCCAAGTAATTCACCCATGCATAACCATGAGGACTTTTAAATGAGAGTGAATACTTTGGATATTTATTTTTATTGAAGAATATAATAAATTGAAGCACAGATAATTTCCTTTATGAATCTGAAGATAAAACAAATTGAAGAACGAATAATTTCCTTTGTAAACTACCACAAATTTACATACTATATATGATTTTGATGAGTGATGGTCGATAGAAAGATGATAGAAATAGAAATGACCATGGAATTTTTACCCAACAAAAAGTTTTTATAACTTTTGTTATGAAATTCTAAAGAAATTTTTCTAAATATATTGTCTTGAGTAATGTATGACAAATATCGACACTCATCACTTTTTCAATCACTATTGATCTTTTCGATAATCATTAGGGAGTTAGATTAGTCAAAATAGTCATTTAAAATCAAATCCAAAAATTATAAAAATAATTTTTCAAAAATGACTAATCTGTAAATATGGTCAAATATGATTTTCTCGAGGGGGTTTTATAAGAAAATTTTCTGCTATTTGAAAATTATTTCAACTGAAAAATATGCAGATATTTTCTTTGAAAAAAACGATGCAGCAAATGAATGAGTCAAAAATTAATCACGTTCCACTAGTAATTTTTCTATCAACCATATTACCAGTGTAATCTGCATCTGAATTTAAATTTCACTCAAAATTCACTCGTTGAATGTCAAAGACCAGATTAAGAAATTTCAACAAATTTTCTCATGATTATTATCAACAAATTTTAAATGAAATTCTCTTGGATTTGAAATGAAAACCGTGTCAACAATCAAACATATATTAAAGTGTCAATTTTAGAAGCCATCAAACATTATTTTTATTTCAAAGCAATTTCTTAAAAGTTTCAATAATTTCAAAAAAATTTAAAATCCTTTTTACAATTTTTAAAATAGAATTCATTAGGATTTTAAATCTAGGCCGTGTCAAAACATGAATATAGATTTAGCCAAAAATATTATAACAACAATATTATTATCCAATCAAAACACTATTTTTCTCTCAAACTTATATATCAAGTAATTCTAGAGAATTTTATAGTGTTTTTGGCATAAGAATATAAATGGCTAACAATTTTGAATAAAGTCAGAATCAAAAACATCATTAAATCATCATCATATCATCATCGCATAATTGGCTGATTTTATTCAGAAAATGGTACAGATTATCACATTTAATATATCGTACAAATAAATATACCTTTACCTGTCTTTACCTTTACGATATTTCTCGTCGTTGTCCATTGTGATTCTGTCACCCTTATACTAGGCTAAGGAACTTAGCTTTGTCGCCCGTTGTGTTTCTGGAACAGCCAAAATCCAGAGAACACTATTGTTGTTCCTTAGCCTGCCACCACACCTACACGGAAAAGGATTTATGTGACCTATTTGTTTTTATAGGTCCATGGTTGTTAGTGGCAGAAAATTTTGAAAAATAATTTTGTGTAGACCCAAAACTATTTATAATTGTTCCCTTTGGCACCCAAATTTGTTTAACTTTGAGAGATTTTATATTTGTGCCTTTTGGAACCCAAATCGGTATAGTTTTCACATGTTTGGGTCTATACCAACAATTATTGTGACCGTGTCCAAATTTTTTACAAATTGTGCACATAGAATTAACTTGATTAATCTTGTTTTCAACAATTTTCAAATTATTATATCCAAGTCCTTGTCTAACCGTATTAACAGTTTGCTTTTCTAATAGCATATTCAATGATTTTTCACTTTTTGAAAATTTATCTAAAGTCGTTGACAATTGTTGGACTTGTGATTTGAGAGATTCATTTTCGTTTAACAACTGTGTGCACTTTTTAATAGAATTCTCTCTCCTAGTATTTTCATTCTCCTTTAAAATCAGAATTTCATTTTCAAGCGATTTTATTTTAATTTCTGATTTTTTAATTTCTTCATCAAATGTTGGACACTTATCACACTTAGGGATCCTACTTTGATAGGTTTTAACTAATTGATCAAGTTGTTTATTACATTCTATCAAAGTATCTTTTTGAGATTCAAGTTTGGCGTATTTTTCCCTAAGTCGTTCAAAACAACCGTTTACTTCATGAAAATATATAAGCAACTCAGAATGGGTAAGTTTTGATACCTCACTTGGCTCGTCATCGTCACTGTCAGTTGTATCGCCTCGAAGACACAATTCTGCCTTTTCGCTTTCACTGCCAGTGCTTTGATCATTCTCGTCTATTTCATCCCAAGTGGCTGCAAAACTTTTCTTTTTCTATTTCTTTCCGTGGCTGGATTTAATTTGTGGACAATTGGGCTTGATATGGTCGGGTTTGTTGCAATTATAACAAATAAACTTTTGTTCTTCTGAGTAGTCTAGTGCTTTGGCTATTCTGCTTTTTGCTTTTTGATTTCGAGCTGAATTTCCATGTTTTTGATTCCATTTTTTGAATTTCCTTATTAACAGCTCCAATTCTGCTGCTCCATCATCTTCATCGTTATCATCATCACTTTCGGTTGTTCCTTTGAGAGCTATTGATTTCTTTTGAGTGTCACCTTCTTCACGCTCTTCTTTGAATTTCATTTCAAGCTCATAAGTGGTGAGATTTCCGATGAGTTCCTCAACTTTAAGTTGTTTTAAATCTTTCAATTCTTGTATGGCAGTTACTTTTGCTTCAAAGCTTCGTGGAAGGACTCTGAGGATTTTCCGGACTATTTCTAATTCGGTGTATGTTTTTCCGAGAGCTTTTGATTTGTATACGATATTGGAGAGTCGTCCGTACATCTCTTTAACATTTTCTTCCTTCGCCATTTTGAAGTTCTCGTATTCGCTGCTTAGCATTGCAAGGCGAGATTCTTTGACTTGAGATGTTCCTTCGTGAGTCACTTCTAGTATGTGCCATATTTCCTGCGCAGTTAGACAATGGGAGACACGATTAAATTCAAATTGATCCAATGAACAGATAATAGAATTCATAGCTTTGGCATTAGTGTTCTGTAATTTATTTTCTAGTTCTGTCCATTGTTCCTTGGGTTTCTCTATTTCCTGATTATCTACAGTTATAGTTGGTATACTATAACCTGTCTCAACAATATTCCAAGCGTCAATGGTTTTCAGAAAAATTTGCATTCTATTTTTCCAGTAAGCATATTCACCATTGAACATTGGTGGTCTAACTATGGATTGCCCTTCTGCAAAAGCATTATTAAAAGAAGCCATTTTAAAAATTCAAATTTTTGAAACAAAAACCGATTTTTGAAACACGAATTTTTAAAACAAAAATTGATTTTTGAAACACGAATTTTTAAAACAAAAATTGATTTTTGAAACACGAATTTTTAAATTAAAAATTGGTTTTTGTAAAATCAAAATTTTAAAACAAAAATGGCTTTTGTTCCTAGCTCCGATACCACTTGTAGGATCGATTTCACCCTAGAGGGGGGGTGAATAGGGTGATAGTGTAAATTATAAAAATTAATCGTGGAAGCTTATCAATTAATTTCAATTCAGATCACAGAATAGCAGCACAGATATTGCAGAATATAAATAACAGAACAACACAGAATTTACCCAGCTTCGGCAAAACCCTGCCTACGTGCTGCCCCCAAGGTTTCTACTAGAAATTAGATAGTCCCTCGCTTACACACGTAAACTCGCTATACCCGCTATTGACTAATCTAACTCTACGCTCAAAACCCTGCCACAACTCAACCACCGAGTTGCAAATTCCCAAGCTACGCCACGTAGCTTGTCCCCTAGTCACACGACTAAAAAAAATAAAACGGTTTAAAAAGAAAAAAGGAAAATACAATTAAAAACAATTTAAAATAAAATAGCCCTAATTTTAAAACCTATAACCCTTTAAACATAAAATAAAAAAACTTTTTATCAAAGCCGTCCCTTTTCTTTGTTTTCCTTAGCCCGGTCCTTTTTTTATTCTTCACTCTGAATATCTTGAGAAAAATGGTGGCTTCGATCTTCATTCGTCTCTAAAATTAGGGCTTGGAAAAATTGAAGTTGCCGACTTAATTTGGCACAATCGAATGATGATTTCGTTCTTGCTTGGTCGATCGATGCTCTCTTCTCTTTGCTTCACGGCTACCTCAATTTGGTCGAGTTAATTGTCAAAAATGGTATGCGATTTTTCCTTTTTCGATGTTGATTTTTGCTCGACCTTTGATTCGAGTTATTGATATTGTTCTCTGTTGCTTGAGCTCGAATCCCTATGTGATTGCCGATGATGATTAGGGTTATATATAGGTTTCGAAATCCTATTTTTGCGTTCGTTCAGATATATTTGAATTTGTCAAATTATTTGCTCTGGCCGCTTGATGATGCTTGAACGATTGATGATTGAACTGACTTTGTCAAATTCGTATCTTTCACGTTTCTTGGTTGACACGGTTTTGAATTAATTTTTTTGTGATGACCACGGCTTGAATCTGACTTTAATTTGTGACTTTGAACTGGTCGTTGATCATCTTGACTTGGCTTGACACCTTGATTACCACTTGATGTTGAACTTGGTCTTTACTGATCATGTTTACTCCAGCCATTTGATTTGAACTTGTAAATTTTGACTTTGTTTTAAAAAATTGTTACATGACTTCGCTGTGTAGTCTGCACATATTGATTCCATTCATGTTGCTGGACTGGACATTACTGGTTGCTTTGGGATTTAACTTGAGCTTTGTACATCCACTCTTGATACTGCACTGTTCTCTGTTGCACTCGATCATATTGACTTCAGTTATATTTTGGTGAAGTGATTTTTGCCTCTGTACAATTGTTGCTTCCCTGACCTGTTGTAGTTGTTCATATGTCGGTTAGCTTGCATCTGCTTGCTGTTGCTTTGTACTTCCCTGTGCTGTTGACTTTGGTCTGCATTCACTTGTACATGCTTTACTTGGTCCTTGATGTTGTACACTGTCATGTACACTTGTGTTCATGCTTGTGACATTGGTGCATTGTCGTGAGTAGTTTGTAGTTGCTTCACTGGTGGCCTATGTACATGCTTCACTGCATCTTGTCTTGTATTACTTGTGTCACCATACCTGTTGTACATGCAGCTGAATCATGCCTGAAGTCGTTGCCTGGTTTCACTGTCCACCTGTATCTTGGCTTTGCTTGCATTGACATGTTATGGCCTGTACTTGTATGCTTCATATATGTGGGTGTTTGAAAGTTTCTACTGACTTGATTCACTTCATGTTTGTTGCCAGTTTACCTTGATTCTGCATCACTTGTAGCTTGCTACTGTGTTATATGCACCCATTATGTTTGATCTGCTGATGTTTGTTGCAGTCTTTGTTTTTGGTCTTCATTCTGGTTGTCACTTGAAATTGTTGAGTTATTGCACACTTGTGATCTTTAGTTTGTACTTCTGGTCTACTTTGTCTACATGTATTTCATGTTGATTTTTGAATTTTTACTTGCGTTGAATCCAGTTTCAAAAACTCGGGTTTGACCTTGTGCTCGTGTCGTGATTGCACGTGAGTTGAACCCAGCTTTTCATTTGGGTTTGACTTGTGCTTACCTGTTCCTGTAAATCGATCAAGTGTATATCGATGTGCACGGCCTTGTGGCATGTACAGTGATACACTGTGCATGTCACATTGTTCGTGTGTGATGAATTCAAATTTAAATTATGACGAACAACCCAAATAACTGAGGCAAATCATATTTTCAAAAATCATATTTTATTTTATATTGCAAAAATATTTCTTTTTCAATTTTACTGCGTTAGTTTATATTTTTGCAGATTGCTCAGATGCTGGATTCTAACTGGAATGCAGTTGAAGATAAATACGAGTGTGAGTGATATGTAGTGAGGTGACCTGTAAATATGAAATGTGATGTAATTGTAATCAAAGTTGTATAGTTATAGTGAGAGCTTGAAATTGTACTATTCAAAGTTGTAATAAATATTTATTTGAATAAAATATTCGTTTGAATTCAAATTCTGTGTTATTTATTTTATTCAGCAAATATTTATTTAATCTGTGAAAATAAATAGTATATTATCAAATACATTTAAACGAATGTATATATGTTTATTATCATCAAACAAAAATCATATAAGCGCATATTCAACATCCACCATTCGAAGCGGAGATTAAAAAATCAAAAATCAAAATTAAATCGCTTGAAAATGAAATTCTGATTTTGAAAGGGAGTGTAAATATAAGAAGAGAAAATTCTATTAAAAGGCGCACACAATTGTTAAACGACAATGAATCTTTCAAAACACAAGTCCAACAACTGTCAACGACTTTAGATAAATTTTCAAAAAGTGAGAAATCATTGAACATGCTATTAGGAAAACAAACAATTAATATAGTTAGGCAAGGACTTGGGTATAATCAATCTAAAAAGGTTAGAAATGAGATCAATCAAGTAAATTCAATGTGCACAATTTGTAGAAAATTTGGACACAATCAAAACAATTGCTGGTATAGACCCAAACACGTGAAAACCATACCAATTTGGGTTCCAAAAGGCACAAATATAAAATCGCTCAAATTTAAACAAATTTGGGTGCCGAAAGGAATATATGTAAATAGTTTTGGGTCTTCACAAACATATTTTTCAAAATATTTTGCCACTAACTACCATGGACCTACAAAAATAAAGAGGTCACAAAAATCTTTCATCGTGTAGGTGTAGTGGCAAGCTAAGGAACTACAATAGTGTTACTTGGATTTTGGCTGTTCCAGAGACACAACGAGCGACAAAGCAAAGTTTCTTAGCCTAGTATAAAGGTGGAAGAATCACAATAGGCAACAACGAAAAATTATCGTAAAGGTAAAACAGGTAACATTATATTTATTTTGAATGATATATTAAATGTGATAATGTGCACCGTAATCAGAATTAAATCGGCCAGTAATGTGATGATGAAATGAATGATGATTTTGATTTTGAATTATTCAAAATTGTCGACCAATTATATTCTTATGCCAAGAACACTATAAAAATTCTAGAGTCTTTAAACTACTTCATATATATTAGTTTGGATTAATAATAGTGTTTTATTGGATGATAATACATTTATTTATTTTACGACTCACTCTATATTCACGGTTTTTGATTATTTACACGGCTTCAATTCAAATTCAAGAGAATTTCATTTAAAAAGTTGTTAAAAACGATTTTGAGATATTTTGTTGCACAATTCATGATCTGGTATGTAACATTCAACTAATAATAAGTTTGAGTGAAAAGAAATTCAAATGCAGATTACATTGGTAATCTAGATGATAGAAAAATTACTGGTGGAACGTGATTTATGATGAGACAATTAGTAACTGCATCGTTTTTCAAAGAAAATATCTGCATAGTTTTCATTTCAAATAATTTTTAAATTGCTGAATTTTTTTATAAAACCCCTTCTAGAAAATCATTTTTGACCTTGTTTCAGATTAGTCATATTGGAAAATTTGGTTTTATAATTATTTTTGAATATGATTTTAAATGATTACATTGACTAATCTGACTCCCTAATGATTATCGAAAAGATAAATAGCGATTGAAAAGGTGATGACTGTTAATGTTAATCATATATTATAACTTGAGACAGTATATTTAGTAAATTTCTTTAGAAATTTGAACAAGAGTTATAAAAACTTTTTGTTGGTAAAAATTCCATGACCATTTCTATTTCTATCAACCATCACTCATCAAAATCAATTATAGTATGTCAATATGTGGTGATTTAAACAGGAATCATTTGTTTTTTGTTTTTTATTTAAAAAAACCAAAGTATTCACTCTCATTTAAATGTCCTCATGGTTATGCATGGGTGAATTACTTGGAATTTTTGATTATGTGCTTCCATGCTCATTTAAAAGTCCTCACGGTTATGCATGTATGGAACGCATATCAAAATTAATTAATTAAATAAACAAGTTAATTCTAATCCCATTTAAAAATCCTCATGGTTATGCATGATTAGAAGATACTTGAATTCATTTTTCTTAAATAAAATTGAAATACAATTTATCTCATTTAAAAGTCCTAACGGTTATGTATGGTTGGTAGATATTCAAATTCCTGATATAAATATACCACAAATAGACACAACTGTATGGTTTTATATGATGACATCATTCCCATCATTCTAAAAGTGGAATATGCGCCTAACAGAGTATTTATGATTTCTGTTTGATTTTTTATTGAAATTTAATATTTATATTCAATTGAGTTTTAATGTTGTATTAATATCTATCACTTTATCTCTATTTTTATAACACTATTACTCTTTTGCTGATAATAAAAGGGGGGAGAAAAGTTAAGATTTTGTCAAATAAAAGCAAATAAAGGTCAAATATTTTCTATTAGCATCTAGGCTCATTTGCATATTTTTATTTACATGTATATATGAAGGGGAGCTTTGTGTTGAGAGGAAGCATTCAAATAGGGGGAGCAAATTGAATGTTCAAATACATTTAACAAATTCAAAATCTTAAATATATGTTTGTTATCATCAAAAGGGGGAGATTGTTGAATATGCGAGTATATAATTTTGTTTGATGATAATAAACATATATATATATATATATATATTCATTAAAATGTATTTGTTAATGCACTATTTTATTTTTCACATGATTAAATAAATATTTGCTGAATAAAATAAATAACATAGAGTTTAAATTCAAATAGATATCTTATTCAAACAAATATTTATTACAATTTTGAATAGTACAAATTCAAGCTCTCACTGTACATACACAATTTTGATTACAATATAAATTCAATTACATCACAATCTTTCATTTCCAAATGTCTTTACTACATATCGCTCGTTCACTCATAATTTATCTTCAACTTCATTCCAGATTGAATCCAGCATCTGAGCGATCTGCAAAAATACACACTGATGCAGTAAAATTGAAAGGAAAATACTTTTGCAATGTAAAATAAAATGTGATTTTGAAAATATTATTTGCCTCGGTTATTTGGGTTGTTCGTCGTCATTTAATTTTGAATTCATCAAACACGAACAGCTTGTGACATACACAGTGCATCACTACATATGCCACAAGGCTGTGCACACCGATATACACTTGATAAAGTTACAGGGACAGGTAAGCACAAGTTCAAACCCGAATCAAAAGCCGGGTTCAACTCAAGTTAAGTCACGATATCAACACAAGGCCAAACCCGAGCTACAAGCTGGATTCAACTCAGGTGCACTACAAATCATCACAAAACTGTCAAGCACAAGAATTCAAATACAACCAACAAATGAAGACATTATAAGTGCATCGAACCACACAGCAGCTCGAATGAGAAACTGCACCAGACCACACTTGAGTACACATGAAAACAACTCAAACTCAAGAAAGAAGTTCATCAAGCAACAACTCAAGTGAAACTGCACATGACTTATATGCATCAGTGAAATGTCGAAGACCAGACAACACAATATACAGTGACAATGTGGTTGCAGTAAAGACTATAAGTACAAAGCATGCACCCGTTCATATGCACTGGCTCAAAGGAACAACACAATGCAAACCATAAATAAGTACAGCTATGCAAAATTCACATGCCAGTGAAACAGCAAACCAGATCAGTGATGCAACTCAATACGGCAAAGACCAGTGAATCACAAGACTCGACCAAGGCTATAGTGTGCACAAATATGCAAACAAAGTATGCAGTGATAACACAAGTGTAGATCCAACAATACATGCACACACACATACAAATGTATATATGCACATTTATGAATTCACACATTGTATAAGGCCGAAGTCAAAAAGAAAGACAAGGAAAAATCGAACAAGTTCAGTCTAACACAAATGATCAAAGCCGAGACAAGCAAACAATACAAATACAAGTATACATTTATGCATATATATATACATGTATACATATGCATATCTATATCAAATGAAACAGCACCAGCAAGTTCACAGTAGTGACCAAGCTCAAAAGCATGCATATGGATAAACAAGTTTAAAACAATGTGATAGAAGTGCAAGTGAAACACAAGAGTACAAGTCCAAATACAACAACACATAATAAATCATTTCAAGGTTCAGACAAGTTCAACTATGGTGCAGCATATCCATGTGTAGTGAAAACAACAAGTATCAAGTCGAGCCAAAGGCAGAGCTACCGAACATACAAATAGTTTGATATGTCAAGGCTGAAATTGAACAAAGGCAGAGAGTAATAATTCAAGTTCAAATGCACAAGTACAGGAAGAAACAAAACCAATCAGGAAGGTTCAAATCATAACCGAAGTCACCAGAAAATCAACGCCGTGATGACCAAGGCAACAATGAACGAAATCGAACCAAGTAAGAAATCAACACCGTGGGTATCAAGTAATCAAGCAACGAAAGTCACGAATTTGAACAAGTCTGAAATCATCACAAACATTCAACTTAAATCAAATGGCCGAGAAGAATTCAAGCAAATTATCAGACGAACGAAAATCAAGGAATTCAAACCCTATATAAACCCATTCATCATCGGCCGAGATAGGCACTCGAGTTCAAGCAACAAAGAACAAATCTTTCAACTTGAATCAAATCAAGCATGGGCAAATTGAAAAGTAAAAGCACATACCAGTACTTGATTAAATTGAAGAAGCCGCGAGCAATATAATCAACCGAAGAAAGGATTTGAAGCATCATCGCATTCAATTTGACAAAGTGGTGAATTCATACACGAAGCCCTAATTTCAGAGGAATGAACGAACGAACGAAGACGAGCAGCCATTTTCAAAGAGGAGTCGGCGAAGAAATAAAAGAAAGGGGAATTTACTCTTATCTCACTTTGGACTGGCTTGGTTTATTTAGTTTGGTTATTAATTATATAAGGCTCTAGTTAAATTAGGGTTTATTTGTTTTTTAATTGTTTTTAATTTGTAATCTTCTTTTAAACTTTTGTGAGTTCTAGTCGTGTGACAAGAGGACAAACTACGTGGCGTAGTTTGAGAATTTGCAACTCAGTGGCTGAGTTGTGGCAGGGTATTAAGCGTAGAGTTAAGGCTAGTCGATAGCGGGTATCATGAGTTTACGTGTGTAAGCATCTGACTGCTTAATTTCTAGTAGAAACCTTGGGGGTAACACGTAGGTAGGGTTTTGTCGAAGCTGGGTAAATTCTGTGTCGTTCTATTTCTGCATTTATTATTCTGCTATTATCTGTGCTGCTATTATTTTGATATATTTGTGTTGAAATAATCTTATACAAACTTCCACGATAATTTTTAATAATTGATAGTATCACCTTATTCACCCCCCTCTGGGATGAAATCGATCCTACAAAAAGGTGTGATTGTAGCCTGTGAAATCAATCAAGCGAGAAAAGGTGTGACTGTAGCTTGTGAAATCAATTGGGTGAACTTTTGCCCGTGAAATCAAGTATCTCTACCTAGAGGATTGTGAATCTGGAGTGGTGTACCTCGTGGCCTTGAAATCGAGGGTGTAATTGTACAATTAATTTTGAAAGGAAATCTGTACTTGTGTGCGGGACTGGATGCAGGGTAACTCTGAACCAGTATAAAATCCGGTATATTCTTTCCTTTATTGCTTTTACTTTATTTCTTCATCTGTATTTGATTCTATGATCATATCTGTGTCTAAATATTGCATACATTCGTGTTCAAATTAACATAAACTCAAAAAGATTTAGTAATTCCTTAAAACACTATTCACCCCCCTCTAGTGTTAGTTCTAGCCTTAAGATCCGTAATCCGCATTTCTCACAGTCTGGACCTCCCTGCCTGTATTGAATGCATTTTTATTTTCTTTCAACTTGTCATCGTCATGTTTCTCATCATCTTAAGAGTCAGAGAGATTCACTGCTATATCTTCCCGTAGGGTTTTTGCCCCTAGGTTCAAGTATGAAGCAGGTTGCTTTACAGTTGATGGAGTGCATGCATTTCCTTCTATGGTGATTCCTGCAGCTCCACCCACTGCACCTTTTTGCTTTTGCCTTCCGTTTCTCCTATTTAGGAAAAAAAGAAGATTTTTCCTACTTCGTGGCAACCGCAAGCTATGGCATGGTTCATGGAGCAACTAGTGATTGCAACGTTAGGAGGGCATTTACTTTGTCCATAAGAGCTTTTTGGCTGTTCTCCATCTTTTGGTTGACTTCATCAACCATCTTATGCAATTTTCCTTTAGTGACAACTACATGCTGAGTAGAAGATCCCAACACCCGATCTTCAATGTTAGCTCCATAATTCGCTCCAATTAGCAAATTATTGGCATTATTGACTTCAACTTGTCGAGGATTGGTTTTTTCTCCTGCTACTACAGCTTCAATAGAAGTTTCGAAAGCAATCTCTTTCTCCTCGCCATTGATCTTCAACGGTAGTCTTTAAACCTTCTAGAGCTGATTTGATGGATCTAGCTTCTGGATTTGATGGATCCAAAGAGGTAAGCTAGATCTATGCTAAAATTCACCGAGTTTTCAATGAAAGTACCAAAATTTTAACCCAAAAAATGGATCAACACCCTATATTGAGTGTGAAAGCACCAGCCCTATTTACCAGAGCCAGTAAAATGAAAAAAAAATAAAAACAGCAGGAATAGTAAAGTGACAAGAGAATTTTATAAATGTTCGGCTGTTAACGAAGCATACGTTCACTTTATAACTTTTTTATTAATGACTACTATTACAAGTTGAATTAAATTACAATGTGATGAAATATCCTAGGTTAGATCAAGACACAAGTGTTTAAAGACGACTGGTGTTTGCAATCGCTCCTTGATGACTACTGTTTGGGAGAAGAAGAGGAAGAATAATGGTGAAGAACAATCCCTTCAAAGTTCCAACAGCTGGTCCAAAGATCTTGTTTGTCCGTAAGTAGGATTGTATTTATAGAGGTTGGAAAGCTATTAGGCTAGGCCACTTTGCCAGAAGCCTACACATGATGCCACGAAGGAGTTATGAAAGTTCCACAATGATCTGAGACATTTGATGGATCGTTAGCGATTCATAGGGGATGGATCGCTAGTGATCCATGCACTTGCACATTTTTTATCCAACCCTATTAGGTTGGTCTCCTTTCTCTATGTAGTTGTCCTCCATGTAGTTTTGTACCTTTTTGCCTTATTTTGGTGATGATTCACACACAGGTTAGATTGTTCTACGACTTGAATTAGATGAATGTTCACTTTTCGAACTAGGTTGCTTGGAATGCTACGAAACTTGGAAAAAATCCTAGAAAATATATTGATTCATGATGAAAAAGGCTTGAATGACCAATGAAGCTTCCTTATGGATTGCTAGAGATCCATAGGCGATTGATCGCTAGCCACTATCCCCTTAGTGGATTTTTGGGTAATTATTCTTGAGCCCCTCTTGGCCTATTCCTCTAACCCTTTTGATTAAGTTTTGAGTTGTTTTATCTTGGCCTAGATGTTCTAACTCATCTGGCTTCCTACTTGGGTAAGAACTAGTTAACAAAAACTAAAACCCTCTTTTTATACTTAAATACATGGAAAAAATAATTCGCACCTTAAACCGAGTTTGAAAACTGTATGAATCAAAAGCTTTTACTTGAAATTTCAAAATTGGAAAGAGGAATTTATAATTGTAGTTTTAAGATTTAGCTGCAGGTAGAGCTTTTAGAAGAAGGAAAAGCACGTATTTACAGGAGAAGAAAGAAACAGCATTGAGCATTGATTCCTATCCGAATATGCGAACGAGATTGAAATGAAATACCGATGGGTGGCAATGTAAAAATTTAAATAATATTAAAGTATAACATGCTTCTTCCATACAGCGGTAAATGTTGCAACAAATATGGATATCGAGCCTCTAAAGAGAAACATGTCAAGATTGGAAAGAAAATGAGATGCCAAGCCTAAAGTAAGTGAAGTTCTCAAGCATTTAGCACTTAAAAAAAGATGTCGAGTCTCAAAGGGCATTGAACATCTTACAACAAAGACATACCAAGTCTTTAAGAATGATGAACATTTAAGTAATTAACAAGCGGTGAAGAGAGGCCGAGCCTTTAAGAGTAATGAACCCCCACACAACAAATGTTTTCGAACATTTAACAAGTATAAGATGATATCGAACACTAAAAATAAAGAAGGGTATCGAGCTTGTAAAAGGATGAAGGTGTTGAACCAGAGAGTGCATAGTGATGTCGATCTACAAAAAACTTGAAAGAACAAGAGATGTCGATATTCTACAACCCAAAGTTTACAAAGTCTAAAGGCAGTAGGGGTATCAAACCCCCACAACACAAAGCATTATGGAGTATATAACAAAGAAAGGATGACGCACCACTAAAGGATGTTGAGTGTCTAACCATAAGTGGAGGATATTGAGTTTCTATGAATAATAAGCTGAAGGATGTTCTCACGACTTTATCTGGCTAATGGATTCCACTAGTTATGTGTAGCGGAGGATAGTATTCAAAGAATGCGTTTAGTACACCCGATGGACTTTATGAGTAGTTAGTCATGCCCTTCATACTAACCACTGTGCCCGCCTATTTTGTTGATCTGATGAGCCGAGTTTTCAAAAGGTTGCTTAACAATTTCTCATGTTATTTGTGGATGAAATTTTAGTCTATTCATAGATCAAGGAGGAGCAGGCAGTGTAATTAGGAGAAGAGCTTGATACACTCTGTGAGCATAAGTTGAAGGCAAAGTTTTCAAAGTTCCACTTTTGGCGAGAGGAGGTCGATTTTTGGGACATGTTGTCTCAGAATGTGGACTGGTGGTTGATCCCAGTAAAATTGCAGCAATTCAGGGTTGGCATGTGTCGAAGAATGTCATGGTAGTAAGGAGTTTCCTTAATTTGGTGGGCTACCATCGTAAGTTCATTAAGGGCTAAATAAAAATCTCTGCCCCTAACTCGCCTCATCAAGAAGAATTTAGTTTTCTCGTGGGATGTGAAGTTTAAGGATGCTTTTATTAAGCTAAAGGAGGTATTGACTAGTGCACCTATTTTGGTATTGTCTAATAATGCAAAGACATTCACAATATACACTGACACATGAGGTACGGGGTTGGGCACGGTCTCTATGCAAGAAGAAATGGTGGTGAGCTATGCTAGTCAACGATTGAAGGTCCATGAGAGAAACTACCCTATGCATGATCTTAAGCTAGTTGCCATTGTCTTTTCGCTCCAGTCATCGAGGCATTACCTATTAGGAGAGTAGATTTAGCTGTATATGGATCATAAATCTTTAAAGTACATGTTCTCCCAAAAGGACTTGAGTTTAAGACAGCAGAGGTGGATGGAGTTCTGACATCGTATGATTTTGATATCCTATATATTACGAAAAAGGTCAATGTAGCGGTTGATGCCTTATGTAGAGAGCATGCAATATTGAGTCCTTTTTCTTATAGAGGAATTTATAGTTCATTTATACATCCGATTTTCGACCATTTCTACATTTCGATATATCATATACTCTAGGATTGTTAGCAGCTTTAGATCTGCAGCCTACACTTATGGAACATATTGAATCCAGTCAAAAGCAAAATAAGAAGCTAGTAGATATTTTTGAGAAGCTTGATAGACAAGAGCAGTCAAGTCATTTAAGGCATTATGCCATTAACTCGAAGGGATTATTACGGAGAGATGGTAGTTATGTGTTCCTCTTATTATAGAGCCGACTGATCTAGTATTAGCTGAGTCTCATCACTCGAGGATGACTATTCATCCCGTGGAGACAAAATATACTTTAACATTAAGAGAGTCTTTTATTATCCTGGTATGAGGAAGCATGTAGCGAAGTATGTAGCTCGATGTATGACTTGTCAAAGGATAAAGGAACAGTAGAAGAAGCTAGGAGGTTTACTGCAACTGTTAGATTTTTCTCAGTGGAAGTGGGAGAGTATTTTTATGGATTCTGTTAATGGTTTACCAAGAAGTAGGAAAGGGAATGAGAGTATTTGGGTCATAGTCGATCAGTTGACCAAACGAGCTCATTTTATACCGTTAGGAGTACGAGGATGGCGATATCTTGGGCGACTCTATACATGAGGGAGGTCGCTAGGTTACACGGAGTTCCTACTATCATAGTTAGCGAGCGTGCTCCACTTTTTACCAATGAGTTTTGGAGGTGTCTACATGAGGCTTTGGGCATCGAGTTAAGCTTCGGTATCGATTATTATCCACAAACAAAAGGATAAATGGAGATAGTTAATTGGGTTTCGGAGGATTTTCTTTAGATGTGTATCTTGGATTTTGGAGGCTCTTAGGAGGAACATTTGCCATTGGTGGAGTTTACCTATAATAAGAGCTATCAAGCGAACATTGGGAATAGCAACATTTAAGGCGCTATACAGTAAACCTTGTAGATCACCATCATGTTGGTGGTACGCTACAAATACGATTATTCTTGGGCCAAACATAGTGAGGGAGCCATAAGAAAAATTAGAATTGATCTATAGAAGAGTGAAAACTGCGCAAGATAGATAGAAATCTTATTCTGATAGGAGACGTATGAAGTTAGAGTTCATAGTGGGTGACATGGTTTTTGTAAACATCTTACCATTTAGGCACATCATGAGGTTTGGTGGTTCAAGGAAGCTAACACCAAGGTTTGTAGGACCTTTCCCTATTATGGAGAGGATAAGGAAGTTGGCATATAGAGTAGAGCTTCCTGAAAAGTTGGCAGGAGTACAAGATGTTTTCAATGTGCCGCACTAGCTAAAATGCTTGCATGATTCAACTATCTTTGTCAAGCGGAGTAAGGTAGAGGATGCGAAGTTAGAGAGGGGGTCAATTGTTCACCATGCACCCATTTGTATTCTTGAACATGGTATAAAGTGAATCCGCAATAAGGAAACCAAACTTGTTAAGGTCTAATTGAGAGACGATCCAACGGAGAGTGCATGGTAGCCTAAGGAGAAGATCCAAGCCACCCGCCCACAACTCTTTTTTTGGTATGTTTCCAATTCAAAATTTAATAAGTAGAGACTACTTATGCATTAGGACTAAGCTTGGCATACCCTTTAGGTTGAGACCATCGTATGGTAGGGATAGTTGCAAACGTGTCAATAGGACCTGTTATAGATAGTGAATGCTAGTGTATGTATTAGTTGGATTGTTTCTATTACACATCTAGACAATATATCCTCTAGATAGTACACACACATTCACATCATCTCTTAATTATTTGTTAATCTTGTTGAGCATTGTGCATATAGATTGAATGGTTTCACATACATATAGAATTGTAGGTATACTTATTTAGGATGTTGCATACATTTTGGATTCATGCCATGAGCACTTGCATGGCAGGAGGTCGACTAGATTAGGAAACCAGCTACTCTTTGCATTAATATAAGTTCACGTGCATTTCACACTTGCATATACATATACCGCATTAGAAATTTATTCAGGACAATGATTGTCCATGGATGATGGATGAGTAGATGGTTATAGTTATTGATTGTTGCACGTGCAGTTTACATTTTTTCGTCCTTTGAGATTTCAGGGATGAAATCCTTTTTAAGGCGGAGAATGTAAAACCCTAGAAATTTAGCAGAAAATTTAGTAAGAAAAATTAAATTTAAATATAACAATGACTAAACTGAAATTTTTCACAAACGTTTGAATTTGGCTATTAAACTTGAACCATTGCGTTCGTAGAAAATTTCTAGACAATTTTCATATATAACACTTTGAAATCAGCTTTATTATGGAGAAGTTACGGATGTTTGAAAATTTGAAAACAGAATAATTTAAAATAAAAACTTTCCTAATAAAACAATGTCATCGGTTGGCATCCTAGGAAGTGCCGGTCGACATGAAGCGGTCTACCTGTCTACCCTAGAGATCGAGCGTTGATGTATAATTTTGATGACCTGGAGCGATGATCGGATGGAGACGATTGAATCAAATATTTTTCTTCTGTGCCAAGTTTCTAATGTGTGTCTGTGATGAGAGAAAATATTCTCTTGGGTCAATCTTATGCTACATATCAATCTGTAACCCCTACAAACAAACACCTAACCTAACCTTAATTTCATTAGAAAATGTACTGCTTACCGAAAATCTGACAAATCTCCTCTCCACTTACAGAAATTTCCTTAAAAACAAAGCACGAGAGCACTAATAAATCAAATCATGGAGGAGCAAGCCAGCAGGTGACGAATCTCTGACAGAGCATAGAGCTAGAGGCTAAATTCGAGGTGAGTAGGAACAAGTTTAATAAGTTCCTTATTTACTGTTAATTTTAACCTATTCTATCTGATCTAAGGTGTTAGTAATCAAATTGTAAACACTAATTGTTTGAATCTAATATTTGAATTAGAAACTAAAATTGGTATAAATGGGCTTAAATCATTTTCATCCAAGTTAAACCCCTTTTGTTATTGAATAGAAACCCTAATTAATTAACCCTGAATTAAACAAATATAAATAAAATATATAAAACTATGAATTTTATACCAATAAAAAGTAGGATAAAATTGCAAAGACAGGTTAACGTATATCGATGCCTAAGGTTCATTGTATAAGTCCAGAATCTATCAGATCAACAAATAATTAAAATTGAATGATTAAAAATCCAAAACCCTAAATTTACACTATGATTGATTACCCATTCACCATGAACGGTCGACCGCAAGCGATCGACCAATAGGGTGTAGCGATCGATCGATTAATGACCGAAGTGCATAATCTAAACCTCAGCCTATGACCCAGATTGGAAATAAAATTATTAATTCTATGTATAACTTTATTGTATATATGTTTGGATGTCAGAGATGATAGGGATACTAGTTTCCTATGAGATGACGCTAGAACATTGCTGGACTAGGTAAATGTACTTTATCCAATGGGGGTTGATTTTTCGACTGGGGGGAATTCTATTGCAAATAGCGCTCATAGAAGGTTCTTAGGTGGATGTACAACACTGACTAATGCCTGATGAAGTGTGTGGGCCTAACAAAATGGGACTCCTTGGTATTCACAATTCAAACACTGTATGATGCTATATTGTTGATGGTTCCCAATGCATGCAATAAGAGGCATATACTATGATCAAGAGGTAGACAAGGACGCAGGCGATGAGACATACCGACAAGTTGGCATTGCAGGCTCACCATCGATGCATAGTTGATTTAAGTATAGTCATAGTTGTGGGAAATTTATTCCCATACGGTAATTGTAAGGAAACCTATGTGAGATAGTTACCGGCAAGTGTACTGTGAGATGTAGTCCAATATGCGAGAGTTGTAGGATGTTTCTATATTGAGTAGCTCTAGTAGCGGTATTCCTATATTGAGTGGCTCTAGTAGCGGTGTTCCTGTGTTGAGTAGTTCTAGTAGAAGTGTTTCCATGTTGAGTAGTTCTAGGAGCGGTGGCCGATCGTTAGTTATTGAGGTTTGATCCATAGTTTGATCCTTGTAGGAACCTGCACAAGTTGTGGTGTAGGTGTGTATTAATAAAAATCCTTAAGTAAACGGCCCTAGGAATACATGAACACTTGTAGGACACCCTAGCTCACGTACAGTAAAATTAATGTCAACTACACATGATCATCATATATTAAACATGTACTCATTCACCAGACTTTTTCCTGACCTACCCTTTTTCTTTTCTTTCCCCACCATAGAAGGACGAGGTAGTGAATGATTTTGTAAATTTATATGATGGATCGTGCAGTGTGTGTCTATATATATATATATATATATATATATGCAAGTATAAATGACTAACTATATGATGTATATAATATAAACTTAATAGAAGATAATAGCAAAGTAAATGGAAATAAGCACACCAGGATTTTATACTGGTTCGGACCTCCCGTCCTACGTCCAGTCCCGAAGCTCGTCTTCGGAATTCGACTATCAAATACCCTCACTTATCCCGGAGGAATAGCCATGGTTACAAAAGCATGTTCTTGTCAAGTGTGTGTTCTATAACATGAATATTGACTATTAAGTACAAATGCTTCCAATATATATCTATAGGATATTAATTGAAGAATTATGTATGTATGGAAGAGTGAAATACAAATATATAATTGCTAGAGATCAAGAATATATCAGAGTCAAAGAGTAAAGAGCATAAGTAGGTAAGGTGTGTTCTTCTCTTGAATTCTTGATGCTATTTATAGCAGTAGAGAGATTCCTTGAGTAGTTGCATCCATTAACAAGTGTTCTATGGTCGCTTCTGATGGTGATGGAGAGTTGCAGTGAAGAGGAGCGAAAGTATCTTTTCAATTGTGACAGTTGTACTTTGAATGTCATCACCCGAGTTCAAAATCAGACGTCTGGAATATGTCTCAGACGTCTGGCTCTTATATATTTTTT
This sequence comes from Allium cepa, assembly GCA_030765085.1. NCBI lineage: Eukaryota > Viridiplantae > Streptophyta > Magnoliopsida > Asparagales > Amaryllidaceae > Allium > Allium cepa. Next base: position 624,075,596 of record CM060932.1, on the reverse strand, counting down.
GTATACAGTAGCTTTTCAGATGGCTGAGTACATTAACCAGACGTCAGATTTTGTCTGATTTGCGAACCAGAGGATTCAATCAGACGTCTGGCTAGTGCACCAAGACGTCTGAACTTGTGCATGTTGCTTTTCTTGTGTCTATGTTATTGCTCTTCTAATTCTATCGACTTGTAGCTACTTGATACTTTCTTTGAGTCTTGTTCTTGTCTCTTTGGTGATGTTACTTTAACAATTACCTGTGAATAGAAATATATATATATGCATATTCGATTTCCATTGTATAGTTGTCGTCATTGAAACCATAGAATTGATTTCCTAACAATCTCCCACTTTTTGATGATGACAACTATTTAATGTACTTATATAAATTATAAATCTCCCTCTGAATATATACTCACTCTTAATGTTTTATAATTATACTTATATTTCTCCCCCTTTGGCATTATCAAAAAGAATTATAAATAATATAACCAATCATCAAACAAAAAATTTCATTAATAATTCGAAAGTGATTGCACACATAGATTTTGTCAAATTTACAAAAGTTGATATCCCAACAATCTAAAATCTATGATTCCCAAAATCTATGATTCTTTTGGAGAAGCTTTGTCTTGATCATCTTTCTTTGTTTCTTCTTTTTCAGAAGTGCTAGCCTTTGTAGGGGATGTCAAAGCTTGCTTGAGAGGTTCATCCTCAGAAAGTTTGGAATGTTTTGTGGGAGGAGAAGATACTGGGGTTGGCCAATCTTCAGAAAGTGGTGTTGGACCGCAAACCCGTTGTATTACTTCTTTAAGAACCGTCAAGATAGTCAAAAGAGATTCTTCAACTGTGGCTAGGCGTGTAGCAAATGATGTTTCGAAGTTATCAATCCGCTTAGCCAAGAGTTTTTGATTTTGAGATAATATATGTTGATTTCGAAGGGTGAGATCTCGAACACTTTCATTTGGATTTGTATCCGTTCGAGTCTCCATAATCTCATCTTGTCCTGGATAATCAAATGGTACAGGAGGAGGTGGAGACGCTTCTTGATGTTGTTCCTCCTCTTGAGATGGTTCAATGTGTGGTTGAGGAGGAGGCTCAACTCGTCTAGATTGACGATTGTGCGTCCAATCTTCAAAGGATATAAATTCTAGGGGAATCTTGGATAGGTGCATAAGGGAGAAAAATTTGGTGGAAGCATATTTAGGTGAGATTTCTTCGAAGGTCGATAGGTAGGATGGAATGTTATGTGCACGAAGAAGTCTCATAATATAAGTTGGGTATATAAATGATGGCCGTGATCGAGTCCAAAAATGCTTAAGCTCGTCGAAGATGAATTTGTCCCAATTCACCCTTGTCCCACTAAATAGAGCATATAGGGCTTTATGCTCTAACTCGGTTGTTTGCTCGTGGCTTCCCATACGTGGAACGATGGTATTGATTAATATTCGAGTTAGGAGTCGAGCTTTTGGACGTAGATATTTGGAGGCAAATTTTGGCATTTCATCCTCCTAAATTTGAAGAGTTATACTATTCCGTGGCTTGAAGCGCATATCGAGAATGTTGTATAAATCTTCCCCTATGTCAGAGCATCCTAGGGTTCTACCTAGTATGCCCGGAGTTAATCTAATCGTGTTGCCATACACGCCAGACCAGAGCCAGTTATCTTCATCTTCAGTGTTCCACACTGAAGTGCTATCCAAATTCGCATAGAATAGAAATATCGCCAACTGATCGATTTGGATGTCATTGGGACTGAATGAAATCAAGGTTTCTAACCCGGCATTCTCACACATTTCATTCAAATCATACATTGGAAATTTGAGAAGATTATAGAAAGGACCTGTGTGAAGCTTTTTCTTTTGTATATCTTCATACCTCTTGATTGAATGTGGTGCTCTATTCATCCATCTTTCAATTTGATCATCCGAGCAAACTTGAGGATTTGAAGATGATGTTGATTGGTCTTGTTTTCTTTTGGAAATCTTGGGATTCTTAGTTCGAGGAGGCATTGTGATTTGATTTGCGTAAAGATGAAGTTTTTGAAAAAAAATCGTCTCTAGAGGGATCGGAGGTTTTAAAAATTTTGAGATAAAAGAAAAAAATGAAGTTATCTGGCTAATTTAAAGAGTCGGTTGAATTCCAGATATCTGAATTGGAAATCGGACGTCTGGTTTGCCCTAAATTGGGTACAACAGATAAATTCAGACGTCTGATTGTTGGGTTAGACGTCTGGTTTGGTAGAATTTAGAAAATTTGATAGTCGGAGAGTTTTTCCAGACGTCTGGGTTGAAAAACAGACATCTGAAATAGGATAAAGTTGAAATTTTTTGCGGCAGAGAACTAATTCAGGCGTATGGGTCAAATTTCAGACATCTGGAATTTTCTGATTTTTATTTCGAGGAGTCAGTGCAAATTTTCAGACGTCTTGGGGGTATTTCATACGTCTGACATATGCACATTGTTTAAAAATTAGACGTATATCAGAGTGTCAGATGTCTGAGGTCCATATTCAAACGTCTGAAATATGCGGTTTTTCTAAAAATAGCCCAAAATTTGATGGATTTGCTTATTTTTCGATTCTATTTAATGGGTAAAAAATATTATTATTTGTGCGAAATAACAAATAAACATTGATACATTCAATTACAAATATAATTGATTTAGAAGGCGACGGAGTTCTATGATCTCCTGATTCGTTATCCTTCAGTGGTTTAAGCGGAGACCATATATTTCCACGTTCATGAGTTCTCGGGGAACTAGAAAATTGTCTTGGTGAAGGATCTGAAGGAGTACGATACGAAGATGAGGGATCCAAAGTAGTACAAGGTTTTGGAAGTTGTAACGACCTGTAAATTTTAACCGTTTTAATAATGTGATTAATTGAATTTTCGTGAAATTTTAGAAATAAAAGTTTGAAATAAAAATTTAATATTTGAAATGCGTCTACTTAAACATAGCAACTGGTAAATTTTCGTCCAAAAATATGAAGTTTATTTTCGTGCGTAAATTTATTTCAATCAGTTAAAAAAATGATGAAAATAAAACGTTTTCGAAACCTAAATATTTTTACATAGAAAAATTCTAAACCATCTTTTGAGCAAGACGACATTTTTCATTTTTCCAAATTCGGACTTCTTTAGCTCCGTCGATCTTATTTTTCTGCATTTTTACTGCATTTTCCGCTAGTAGGAAATTCAAATTTTTATAATTCAATCGTACCACTGATATCCGTATACCATTTTGATCGTCTCGTCATACTGATCTCTACAGTGTATTTAATTCTGTGTATTGAAGTTAGGTACGTCGCGGAAACCGCAAAACGGCCACCCGTATCAGTACACTTTCAAGTCCATTTGTTTTCTTGTGACCTTTCACCTATTCATCGGTTGAAACCCAATAGTCTGTAGCCTTTTTCAATTTCCAAAATTGTTGTTTGCTTTCCAACCGTAACTTATGATATTCAAAATAAATATAGTATGGTGGTCTGTTCATTTGCATTGAAGAGGGAAACTGACCATACTCTACTTATGATATTTTTCCTACTATCTTTATTATAATTTAATCTTGCTGCTGCATTGTCATCCCAGGCTAATTCCTCTTCATTTCCCCCTTTTTTCCCCTCCTCTTTATTGCCTGTCACTTTCTCCCCCCCCCCCCCCATGTTTCACGCATTTTCCTTCCCCCTAAAGCATACTGCCCAAACCTTTCTACGTCGTGACGGCCCTATGTCGCATCCCCTCTTCATAATAGCTCGAGCTTCTTCCCTTCCTTCCGTCGCCGAGCGGGCCTACGCTGCCACCACCAAGCCTCCATCATTCACAACACCATCGAGATCTACCACAGCATGACCGAAACAAAACTCAATCCACCACCCGCCTTGTACCCACGCTCCGCAACCCAAAGCTTCCACCAGAGAACTCAGTCTCCTTCTCCCTCTTTTCCTCGGCCTCCTCCCCTTCTCCACCCTCGGCCCACCTAATCTCCACGCGAGAAACAGCACACGGCCAACATCTCCGACCCACGCAACACCACACTCGCTCCACCGTCTCATATCGCAGCCTCCGCCTGGACCACCACCTGCTCAAGCTTCCAGCCGAACCTCCTTTGCGATATATTATGTATACTATGTCGTATTATATTACTTTACATTATACTACATTATAGTACAGTGTTTATATAATATGTGTATTAAATACGTGTGTATGTATATATTTACTATGCTTCAATATTTTTCCAGTATAAGTTATATAATATTTGATTCTAACTGTTATGTATTAGTTTATATGAACGGTATGGGTACATAAGTTATTTAGGCTATAGTTTATATAGATATATATATATATATATATATAAAAGCTATTAAATTTCATGTAAGAGGCTAACATTTTATGCAAATACTACCATATTTTAGTTTACTTAAGATAATACAGTGCATGTTGAATTTGTTGTCAAACTTATATATATCATTACTCATGCATGCAATAGAAATATCGATCAAAAATTGTTAAGATGTTTGGTTGTTTTTTTGCATATACATATAAGCTTGAATATATATAATTTTATTTATCTTGCAAATTTATGTTGAAAATATGGAATAGCTATATATTCGTTTAATATATACGTACGGTTATATAAAATATTTTGTGAATATGTGTAAACTGCATACGTTTAGTCTACGATAGCTATATGTAAATAACCTGTGTCCGATGTCTGCATATAAGTGGGAGTAGCCGGCATGTATGCATGCATATATATAGTCTTCATTCTTATCTATTGTTATTATATGGTCTACATATATATTTTAAATCTTAAACGTATATAAAGCAAGAAAGTACAATGAAGTATTACATATATATCAATAGTTTGTTTATATATGTATTTTTTTAGTTTATATATTAGTATGTTATGATTTATAGTTAAAGTAAGTTTACACAGTGTTTATATATAAGTTTATTGATATATACTAGAATTTGATTTCAAATAGATATATGTATATATTTATTCTATAAGCATGCTGCATCTATATTATATGGGTTGATGTACTATTTACTGTTTACAGCTATATATAGGTTATGCTTTATATGTTATTCAGTTTTTGCTAGTTGCATACAACCTGTTCGATTGTATGTCTATATAATATATAAGGATATTGATTGTATAATGTTTATATTTTACAAAGGAAAGCATATATATAATATGATATATATTTATAGATTGCATCAATCGGATTCTGATTTAGTTCATCAATTCTTGATTATCAGCATTGTTCGTCCAACTCGTGTCAGTCTTGCTTTGATTTGGAATTCGTAGATTGTTCTGACAAACTCCTCAAACCTTGAAAGGTGAGCAATCACTCACGGTTAATGTTCTTTTATTTATTAAATTTGATTTCAATTGAAACGACAATTGAAATATGCTGCTGTTGGTTATTTACACTGTTATATATGTTATTACCTGTATCAGTTCACCTGTGACATTTAACACCATTATCTATTATTTATACGATGATAATCCCGTTTGATTGATAAATGATTGATTATTTGATGTTTACATTGGACATTAAATTGTTAATGTTTAAAGTGATAAATAATATGCAATTGAATTTGATATAGGATAATTAACCAATTTAAAATTGATATATGTGTTGAATTTGATTAGTTAAAAATTATATAACATGACCCATTTAAATGTTGAATTAATCGACACGTAGAAATTTGGTTAATTTCATCTTGAACCATTTAAATGTATGTTATTTAAATTGATTTAGTATGAAATTTGAATAATAGATATCAAGTTAAGAACCGTATAAACATTAGTGTAATAATCTTTAATCTACATGAAATGATAGTGTGGATTCTAAAAATAATTATATTAATTTGCACAAACAACAATGTAAATTAATACGATTATTTCGAGATTATTTGAATTAATTATTGGATTGTTATTAATGTTTGCTATTGCTTGTTTATTTACTCTCAGTTATCACACTGTAAGTTCCCTTTGCTATGATTTGATTTTTGAATTGAAATGGAATCGGGATGAAATGATAAATACCCAAATAAAGGGTTGAAATGATATATACCCAAATAAACTTTGACTTAGAATAGAAAATTTAAATAAACCCGATTGGTCAATAATTTGGTTAAAAATAAAATTAAGATTTTATTTGAATAAAGAATTAAGTTTGAAATGAAGTTAGAATTTGAGATTTAATAAGAAGAAATGTTAATATTTAATAATCTGAAATAAAATATTAATATAGTAGTTGATGAAGGAACGTTGTTTTAAATTTAATTAATTATAATTAAGTTTGGGATTATTTAATAATTAAGATTGGAATTATTTAATAATTAGGTCTTGGAATTTTTAAATAATAGAATTTTGAAATTATTAATTAAGTTTTGAAATTATTTAATAATTAAATAAGATTGAATTATTTAATAATTAAATAAATTGCATTCTTTGATAAATGAAATTGAACTTCTTGAATAAGTGAAATTAAGCTTCTTTATTAATTGAGTTTTGAAATTGTAACTAAGGAAATAAATAAGTGAGATTGAATTTCTTTAACAAGAAATAAAATGTGATTTATCAAAATTAATGTAAGACCTGTAATTTAAAGAATTTGATTTAATGAATATCATTTAATTCAATTTGTAAGTTTGATATAATGGAGTTGAACTTAAGAAATCAATTTAAGGAAATGGAAATTAAATAGAAATTGTTTTGAATGATAAATTAACTTAACGAATATTGAATGAAATCGATCAATGAATTTAAATTGATTTGAATATTAAATTAAATTAATTTAAATGATTACGGAATGAAATTTATATACGAACTTGAATCAATATTTGAATTGTTTAAATAAAAATTGAAATTGAATTATAAGATTTTGAAATTATGAAATTAGAAGTTTTGAAACGTAAAGTATGGAAATTGATTTAGAAAGACAAATGAAATATTGGTTTTACAAGTTCTAACTGAAATTGAATTTGATTTGGTTTTTAAATATATTAAACGACCAATCGGTGTAATAATTACGAAAGTTATTAAAGAAACCGGAATCGGTTATGAACATACTCTCTGTCTAAACCGAAAACCACTTTAATAACTATACGCGAAGTGTGATCCAGAATGAAGTGGTTGGAATGATGTACGTGATGACTGAAGAAAGAGAACGATTATGGATAGACTAGACACTTGTGTCAAATTGGAAATGACTAAAACAGGAGCCGTGCCGGGCCAAATGGGGTTAGCCACCTCGAGCGAAGCGAACACACTTCTTCGTAAACTACTCATTACTTGTTATTGATTGGTGTGCACCCTCTAAATTTTGGAAGTGTTGTTTCGCGGTGTTGCGATCGTTGCAGCGATGCGTTCTCACCAGTCCGGATCAGGCAAACGGTAGTTTCATTACCTTGGGTATTGCCTCATGTGCCTTGTCATACTTGTATCCCTATATACGCGACCACTACGAATTTGTTTTGTGTCATACCTATGGAGTACTCCCTGATATCCCACTAGTTTACGGTGGAGTTTACAGTGTTGTATAGTCTATGACGCTTATATGAAAATGTGTTAAGGGGGATAATGGTAACGCCTTAGCACTATTTTGATACTTTATATTACTCATAGGCATTATCTACTTAGCGTACACTACTACATAGTAGATAGTTTAACGGATCATTAGAGGATGGTTATTCCAACGTCCTTTGAGTTACTTGTATTTCAATTGTTATTTCACTTGAGTTGGATTTATTGATATAAGAATATTAATCTTGACTCGAGTGTTTTGTGTTTTGCTTTACGCTCGAGTCAGACTGAGTGTACCAGTATTCGAGATTCACCTTAGGTGTTGGAGTTTCGCCTGGAGATCCAGCTATCTATCCAGTTTTCAGATATTCAGTTGATTCTAGTGATGTGTTCTGATTCTTGTATCTGACTATTGTATTCGAGACTTCTGTGCAACTTATTTAACTCTGTTATATATATAGTAGCTTCATGAACTACTATCTTTGTTTCTGCTGCATTTATTTCTCTATGTCTGTGATCTTTAATTATTTATTTACTGTATATGCTCAGTTTTGCCAAATTTAAATTAACAATTCGATATTTTGAATTATTCAAGTCCGACATGTGCGAATTCGAATAGTCCAAAATAACAGGTCGGTATAGTTGGTATAAGTGCTTTGGTAGCTCTAGGCAAAAGTCAGCATTAGGGGAAATATATTTACAGAACACTTTCATTCGAGCTTGAATCTTTTTTTTTATTTGAATTTCTTTTGAATTTTGGGACATCCAACAGTTCCGAAATTCATTCTTGTCCCTCACTATTCGTAGTTTTCTAAATTCAGGAGTATCCTATAACTCCACTTCGAATGATCATTATAATGGATTGGCGATCTCGCCAATATTCTAGTGATTTGTAAAGGGATGAAACTCATTTACAATAACGTCGATTCATCGGAGATTTATATGTATCCTCGGTTTAGATGCTATCTATTTCCTGCTATGCCTGAATTCTATTTCTTGAGATCAAATGTCGATTTGCCTCGGAATTCTTCATTGATCTTATTCTAGAAGTCACGGTCGACCCGGTTAAGGTTGCCTACGATTTATATAAACTTATCCAACTTCCTATTTTTTTATTTAATCATCTTATCTTTGTTCCAAACCTATCTTCGAATTAAAATTCTCTTTGATTTAAGTCCATCAAATTTGAATCTCTATTCTTGTTTTGAAATCCATTATTGTATCATTGAGCGAGGAAGTGTATTTGTAAACTAATGTTAAAAATGTTTTATCGATGTATATTGTGTTGTTTGAGTTGTTGATGTTGATTTGGGTTTTTGATCGATTCATCTGATCAACGCTATCGATAGGATTTTCAAAACACTTGAGCAGAGCAAACTGACTCAATATTGTTTCCAAATTTGGTAAATAGAATAAATTTTGGGTGATTATATTATATATAAGTAAAATTTTCTAAATTGTTAAATGAATGGATCAACAAATGGTAATATTTGATTTTTATTTATTGTTTTGTAAACCATTGACTATTCCAATATGATAAATAAATGAAATTATAAAACGTGATTTAAAATTTTAATTAGGAATTGAAATAGATTTAAATTAGAATTTGAAATTTATTTTCCGGTGATTTCAAACTTTAGATTTAAATTTTAAAATGCATATTATATAAAGTAATTTCGAATAGAAATCATTTCCAAAGAATTTTAAATGATTAAATCAGTGCTCTCCTCTTTTGTCGCTAGAAAATAATTTCGATGATGGCGGCCGTATCATCGACATTCATTTTCGAGTTTCGAAGTGGAGAGACTATTTTGTAGCCCCACTAAACTTTTTTTTGGAAAAAATAAATTGATTTGAATTTCTAAACATGACTTGATTTATAATATATATTGAAGATTTTAAATTAGATTTGATATATTATGTGTGTGTGTGTGTGTGTGTGTGTGTGTGTGTGTGTGTGTGTGTGTGTGTGTGTGTATATATATATTTCATCTATAAAATGGTTTAAAGTTAATCGAAAATTTATTTCTTGAAATTTTGATTTAAGGATGATTTTCAATGAAGCCAAAAGTTTTGACTAAATACTTAACTTGAAATAATTGAATTGTAAAATTTTATTTGGATAATACTCAACTGCATTATATATAACTTACCTATATTTTCAAAAGTTAACTATGCAGCTGAATATTATACAGTAGAAAATGATATCAAAGGAATTTGTAAATAAATTTGAGTAGTTATAATAAATGTAAATATACTTAATATATATGTGATAAGATATATTAAGTAAAACAAATTTAATAATAATTTGGAACAAAGAAGAATTAAATTTGTCGAATAAAGTATGATTATAATAAATGACTTTTCAAATTTATGTTCTTTGAAATTGTTAATTTAAGATAATTAGATAATATACAATATAAAATATCTTTATAAATAAAATTTGAGTGCTTATAATAAATGTTATATACTTAAAGTTTAATTATAAAATGGTTAATAGAGATAAATAGAATACTAAGTTAGTTGAATGATAAATGGATTAATAAAATAAATTGTTGTTTGAAATAAATTTTGTAACAAACAATGATAAATTGAAAATAAACCAAGTTAATGAAATTTCTTGAGTTTAAAATCAATTGTTGAATATAAATTAATTTAAATTGAAATTTGTATGGTCTAAATTAATTGTTTATTTTGTAATTCAAACCTATTATCTTTCTAGTTGTTTCTGTTCTCCTACCTCCTTCCTTTTCGAGGACGAAAAGTTTTGAGTGGGGGAGAGTGTAACGACCCGTAAATTTTAACCATTTTAATAATGTGATTAGTTGAATTTTCGTGAAATTTTAGAAATAAAAAATTGAAATAAAAAATTAATATTTGAAATGCGTCTAGTTAAACATAGCAACTGGTAAATTTTCGTCCAAAAATATGAAGTTTATTTTCGTGCGTAAATTTATTTCAATCAGTTAAAAAACGATGAAAATAAAACGTTTTCGAAACCTAAAAATTTTTACATAGAAAAATTCTAAATCACCTTTTGAGCAAGAGGTCATTTTTCGTTTTTCCAAATTCGGGCTTCTTTAGCTCCGTCGATCTTATTTTTCTGCATTTTTACTGCATTTTCCGCTAGTAGAAAATTCGAATTTTATAATTCAATCGTACCACTAATATCCGTATACCGTTTTGATCGTCTCGTCATACTGATCTCTGCGGTGTATTTAATTCTGTGTATTGAAGTCAGGTACGCCACGGAAACCACGAAACGGCCACCCGTGTCGGTACACTTTCAAGTCCATTTGTTTTCTTGTGACCTTTCACCTATTCATCGGTTGAAACCCAATAGTCTGCGGCCTTTTTCAGTTTCCAAAATTGATGCTTCCTTTCCAACCGTAACTTATGATATTCAAAATAAATATAGTATGGTGATCTGTTCATTTGCATTGAAGAGGGAAACTGACCATACTCATGATATTTTTCCTACTATCTTTATTATAATTTAAGCTTGTTGTTGCATTGTCTTCCTAGGCTAATACCTCTTCATTTCCTATATTTTTCCCCCCTCTTCTTTGTTTCCTGTCACTTTCTCCCTCCTACCATGTTTCACGCATTTTCCTTCCCCCTAAAGCATACTCCTCAAACCTTTCTACGTCGTGACAGCCCTATGTCGCATACCCTCTTCACAATAGCTCGAGCTTCTTCCCTTCCTTCCGTCATCGAGTGGGCCTAGGCAGCCACCACCAGGCCACCATCATTCACAACACCATCGAGATCTACCACAGCATGACCGAAACAAAACCCAATCCACCACCCGCCTTGTACCCACACTCCGCAACCCAAAGCTTCCACTAGAGAACTCAGTCTCCTTCTCCCTCTTTTCCTCGGCCTCCTCCCCTTCTCCACCCTCAGCCCACCTAATCTCCACGCGAGCAACAACACATGGCCGCCATCTCCGACAAACGCAACACCACACTTGCTCCACCGTCTCATATCACAGCCTTCGCCTGGACCACCGCTTGCTCAATCTTCCAGCCGAACCTCCTTTGCAGTATATTATGTATGCTATGTCGTATTATATTACTTTACAATATACTATGTTATAGTACAGTGTTTATATAATATGTGTATTAAGTACGTGTATATATATATTTACTATGCTTCAATATTTTTCCAGTATAAGTTATATAATATTTGATTCTAACTGTTATGTATTAGTTTATATGAACGGTATGGGTACATAAGTTATTTAGGCTACAGTTTATATAGATATATATATATATATATATATATATATATAAAAGCTATTAAATTTCATGTAAGAGGCTAACATTTTATGCAAATACTACCATATTTTAGTTTACTTAAGATAATACAGTGCATGTTGAATTTGTTGTCAAACTTATATATATCATTACTCATGCATGCAATAGAAATATCGATCAAAAATTGTTAAGATGTTTGGTTGTTTTTTTGCATATACATATAAGCTTGAATATATATAATTTTATTTATCTTGCAAATTTATGTTGAAAATATGGAATAGTTATATATTCGTTTAATATATACGTACGGTTATATAAAATATTTTGTGAATGTGTGTAAACTGCATACGTTTAGTCTACGATAGCTATATGTAAATAACCTGTGTCCGATGTCTGCATATAAGTGGGAGTAGCCGGCATGTATGCATGCATATATATAGTCTTCATTCTTATCTATTGTTATTATATAGTCTATATATATTTTTTAAATCTTAAATGTATATAAAGCAAGAAAGTACAATGAAGTATCACATATATATATCAACAATTTGTTTATATATGTATTTTTTGGTTTATATATTAGTATGTTATGATTTATAGTTAAAGTAAGTTTACAAAGTGTTTATATCTAAGTTTATGGATATATACTAGAATTTGATTTCAAATAGATATATGTATATATTTATTCTATAAGCAGGCATCATCTATATTATATGGGTTGATGTACTATTTACTGTTTACAGCTATATATAGGTTATGCTTTATATGTTATTCAGTTTTGCTAGTTGCATACAACATGTTCGATTGTATGTCTAGATAATATATAAGGTTATTGATTGTATAGTCTTTATATTTTACGAAGGAAAGCATATATATAATATAATATATATTCATAGATTGCATCAATCGGATTTTGATTTAGTTCATCAATTCTGGATTATCAGCCTTGTTCGTCCAACTCGTGCCAATCTTGCTTTGATTTGGAATTCGTAGCTTGTTCTGACAAACTCCTCCAACCTCTAAAGGTGGGCAATCACTCACGATTAATGTTCTTTTATTTATTAAATTTGATTTCAATTGAAACGACGATTGAAATATGCTATTGTTGGTTATTTACACTGTTATATATGTTATTACCTGTATCAGTTCATCTGTGACATCTGACACCATTATCTGTTATTTATACGGATAATCCTATTTGATTGATAAATGATTGATTGTTTGATGTTTACATTGGACGTTAAATTGTTAATGTTTAAAGTGATAAATAATATGCAATTGAATTTGATATAGGATAATTAACGAATTTAAAATTAATATATGTGTTGAATTTGATTAGTTAAAAATTGTATAATATGACCCATTTATATGTTGAATTAATCGACACATAGAAATTTGGTTAATTTCACCTTGAACCATTTAAATGTATGTTATTTAAATTGATTTAGTATGAAATTTGAATAATAGATATCGAGTTAAGAACCGTATAAACATTAGTGTAATAATCTTTAATCTACATGAAATGATAGTGTGGATTCTATAAATAATTATATTAATTTGCACAAACAACAATGTAAATTAATACAATTATTTCGGAATTATTTGAATTAATTATTGGATTATTATTGATGTTTGCTATTGATTGCTTATTTACTCCCAGTTATCACACTACATGTTCCCTTTGCTATGCTTTGATTTTTGAATTGAAATGGAATCGGGTTGGAATGATAAATACCTAAATAACGGGTTGAAATGATAAATACCCAAATAAACTTTGACTTAGGATAGAAAATTTAAATAAACCCGATTGGTCAATAATTTGCTTAAAAATAAAATTAAGATTTTATTTGAATAAAGAAAGTTTGAAATGAAGTTGGAATTTGAGATTTAATAAGAAGAAAATGTTAATATTTAATAATATGAAATAAATAATTAATATAGTAGTTGATGAAGGAACGTTGTTTTAAATTTAATTAATTAATAATTAAGTTTGGGATTATTTAATAATTAAGATTGGAATTATTTAATAATTAGGTCTTGGAATTTTTAAATAATTGAATTTTGAAATTATTAATTAAGTTTTGAAATTATTTAATAATTAAATAGGATTGAATTATTTAATAATTAAATAAATTGCATTCTTTGATAAATGAAATTGAACTTCTTGAATAAGTGAAATTAAGCTTCTTTATTAATTGAGTTTTGAAATTGTAACTAAGGAAATAAATAAGTGAAATTGAGTTTCTTTAACAAGAACTAAAATGTGATTTATCAAAATTAATGTAAGACTTGTAATTTAAAGAATTTGATTTGATGAATATCATTTAATTCAATTTGTAAGTTTGTTATAATGGAGTTGAACTTAAGCAATCAATTTAAGGAAATGGAAATTAAATAGAAATTGTTTTGAATGATAAATTAACTTAACGAATATTGACTGAAATCGATCAATGAATTTAAATTGATTTGAATGTTAAATTAAATTAATTTAAATGATTACGGAATGAAACTTATATACGAACTTGAATCAATATTTGAATTGTTCAAATAAAAATTGAAATTGAATTATAAGATTTTGAAATTATGAACTAGGAAGTTTTGAAACGTAAAATATGGAAATTGATTTAGAAAGACAAATGAAATATTGGTTTTACAAGTTCAAACTGAAATTGTATTTGATTTGGTTTTGAAATATGTTAAATGACCAATCGGTGTAATAATTACGAAAGTTATTAAAGAAACCGGAATCGGTTATGGACATACTCTCTGTCTAAACCGAAAACCACATTAATAACTATACGTGGAGTGTGATCCAGAATGAAGTGGTTGGAATGACGTACGTGATGACTGAAGAAAGAGAATGATTATGGATAGCCTTGACACTTGTGTCAAATTGGAAATGACTAAAACAGGAACCGTGCTGGGCCAAATGGGGTTAGCCACCTCAAGCGAACACACTACTTCATAAACTACTCATTACTTGTTATTGATTGGTGTGAACCCTCGAAATTTCGGGAGTGCTATTTCGCTTTGTTGCGATCGTTGCGGCGATGCTTTCTCACCAGTCCGGATCAGGCAAACGGTAGTTTCACTACCTTGGGTATTGCCTCATGTGCCTTTTCATACTTGTATCCCTATATACGCGACCACTACGAATTTGTTTTGTGTCATACATATGGAGTACTCCCTGATATCCCACTAGTTTACGGTTGAGTTTACAGTGCTGTATAGTCTATGACGCTTATATAAAAATGTGTTAAGGGGGATAATGGTAACGCCTTAACACTATTTTGATACTTTATATTACTCATAGGCATTGTCTACTTAGCATACACTACTGCATAGTAGATAGTTTAACGGATCCCTAGAGGATGATTATTTAACATCCTTTGAGTTACTTGTATTTCAGTTGTTATTTCACTTGAGTTGGATTTATTGATATAAGAATTTAATCCTGACTCGAGTGTTTTGTGTTTTGCTTTACGCTCAGGTCAGACTGAGTGTACCAGTATTTGAGATTCACCTTAGGAGTTGGAGCTTCGCCTGGAGATCTAGCTACCTATCCAGTTTTCAGATACAGTTGATTCCAGTGATGTGTTCTGATTCTTGTCTTTGACTATTGTATTCGAGACTTCTGTGTAACTTATTTAACTCTGTTATATATATAGTAGCTTCATGAACTACTATCTTTGTTTCCGCTGCATTTATTACTCTGTGTCTGTGATCTATGATTATTTATTTACTGTATATGCTCAGTTTTTCCAAATTTAAATTAACAATTCGGTATTTTGAATTATTCAAGTCCGACATGTGTGGATGCGAATAGTCCAAAATAGCGGGTCGTTATAGAAGTGGTTCATGGACATCTTTCTTCCTTGACGTAAAAAACTTCATCGCTATTTGCTCAAAAAGCTTAGCCGTCGTGCTGTAACTTTTTGTTCAAAATATAATTCTCGTTTTAGATCTATCTGTTGTTTTTTATAGTGATGAATTTCATCAATTTTCTCCTTTATATTAGGAGAAATAAACAGAGATCTTTTGATTTTCTTGCTATCGGGGGTAAATCCCGTGTGATATGAGGACCACCTATACGTCGGTTCCTGCTTTAGTGTTGGTGTAGGAAGTCATTGTGGTGTATCAGCCAAGCTATTTGTCGTAGGTGTCGAGATGGATATATAAGAGTTCTCAGAAGACATTACTATATTTTTGTTTCTTGAAGAGAATTTGAATTTAGTGTGTATAGTTTTTCTTGTTTGTATAACTGTTTATATAGAAGTTGAAAAATTATTTATAGAAAAACTAACTATCTAAAATTTAAAGGTTCAGTAATTATTAATTATAATTTGTGGATAGTAAATAATTGACTAATTATGGCCTAGATGAAGGAATTGTTTTTAAGGAAGAAGGTCATGAAGTGAGCAAATCCCTAAATTTCGTCGGAGTTTAATAAAAGTTTGTTCATTTAGTGGTTTCGTAAAGATGTCTGCTATTTGATTTTCGGTATTTACATATTCCAATGAAATAGTTCCTTTTTCAGCATTACCTCATAAAAATGATGTCGTATATCTATATGCTTAGTTCATGAATGATTGACCGGGATTTTTGTTAAATTTATAGCACTTGTGTTATCACAATATATTGGAGATTTGTTGATAATTTTGCCAAAATCCGTTAGTGTTTGTTGCACGTATATCACTTGTGCACATGCTAGAGCTGTGGAGATATATTCGGCTTCACAAGTAGACAAAGAAACACAATTTTGCTTTTTGCTAAACCATGAAACCAATGATTGTCCAATAAAGTGACAAGTTACACTAGTACTCTTACGATCTGTTCTACATCCACCGAAATCCGCATCACTATGTGAAACTAGTTCAAATTATGATCCTTTAGGGTAAAAAAACCGTAATCTCTAGTACTAGATAGATAACGTAAAATACGCTTAACACCTCTTAGCTGAGATTCTTTTGGTTTTGCTTGAAATCGAGCATAAAGACATACACTCATCATAATATCGGGTCGACTAGCCATCAAATAAAGTAAGGAACCAATCATGATGCAATATAATTTTTCATCAAAATATTTTCCGTTATCATCCTTTTCTAAGTGAATAGTGGTAATTATTGGTGTTGGTTTGCTCGAAGTTTTATCCATTTCAAAATGGCATAATAGATCGTTAAATGTTTTTCTTGACAAATAAAAATTCCATTTTCAAGTTGTTTTATTTGTAAACCTAAGAAGAAATTTAATTCTCCCATATGTGACATTTCAAATTCATTTTTCATAATACTTAAAAATTGATTACATAGATTTTCGTTGGTTGAACCAAAAATGATATCGTCAATGTAAATTTGTACAACTAAAATATCATTATTTTCTCTTTTAATAAATAAAGTTGTATCTATTTTGCCAATTTGAAAACCAGATGTAATTAAATGATTTTTAAGACGTTCGTACCATGCTCTTAGAGCTTGTTTTAATCCATATAATGCTTTGTGTAATTTAAAAACATGATCGGGATATTTTTCATGAACAAATAATGAGGGTTGTTCTACATATACATTTTCTTTAATAAAACCGTTTAAAAAAACACTTTTGACATCCATTTGAAATAATTTAAAATTGTGATGAGTTGAAAAGGCGAATAATGTACGAATGGCCTCTAATCTAGCTACTGGAGCAAAGGTTTCGTCATAATCGATACCTTCTTCTTGATTATAACCTTGAGCAACTAAACGTGCTTTATTTCTAACAATATTTCCATTCTCGCCTGCTTTGTTTTTAAATACACATTTTGTTCCTATAACTGATTGTTCTTCAGGTCTTGGTACTATTTTCCAAACATTATTACATTCAAATTGATTTAATTCTTCTTGCATAGCGATTATCCAAAAATTATCATTTGAAGCTTCTCTATAATTTTTTGGTTCAAAATTTGACACAAATGCTATATGGCTTATTTGGTTAAGTTGATTTCTAGTTACTCTAGAATTAAGATCTCCAATGATATTATCCCCTGGATGATTCTTAAGAATTCTAGGGATGATATCAAAGTGTTATTTTGCACATTTGTTTCGTTATTAATAGAATTTGTTAGTGGAATAAATTCTTCTTCATCATTAGTATGATGATTAAAAAGATTTTCGTCGAACGAAACATGTAAACTTTCTTCAATGGTATTATTTCGTTTATTAAAAATTCTATATGCTTTGCTACGATCCGAATATCCAACAAAGATACCTTCATCAGCCTTCGGATCAAAATTTCCTAAGTTATCTTTTGTATTTAATATAAAACATTTTGAACCAAAAGTTTTAAAATATGATACTTTAGGTTTTCTTCCAGAAAATATTTAAAAACAAGTTTGTTTAGTCATAGGACGTATAGTTACTCGATTCAATACATAATAAGCTGTAGCAATAGCTTCTGTCCAAAAGTGTTTTGGTAAACCACTACTATTTAACATTGTTCATGCACATTCTTGTAACGTTCGATTTTTTCTTTCTACGACACCATTTTGTTGAGGTGTGCGAGGAAAAAAAAATTTATGACTTATTCCTTTCTTATTACAAAAATTAGTAAATAGATCGTTTTCGAATTCTCCTCCGTGATCATTTCGAATATTTTTAATTTTCAAGTCCATTTGTGTTTTAATTCTTTTAGCAAATATCTTAAACATACCAAAAGTATCGCTTTTATGTTTTAAAAACAAAGTCCATGTATATCTTGAAAATCATCAATTATTACGAAAATATATTTGTTGTGATTTATATATCGTATTTGTGTTGGTCCAAATAAATCTAAATGTAATAATTCTAATGGTTGTTTTGTAGAAATATTATTTTTAGATTTAAAAGAGCTTTTCTTTAGTTTTGCAATTTGACAATCGTCACATAAATTTTCTACTTTGTAATTTATTTTAGGTAGACCTCTAACTAGCTCATATTTTGCCAATTTATTAATATTTTTAATATTGATATGACAAAATCGTTTATGCCATAACCATGGATCATCATGCTTGGCGGTTAAACATAAATTTGAATTTTTATTTATATTCATGTTTAATACATAAATATTTTTGTTTCTAAAACCTTCAAATACAAGTTGTTTGTTATTATCGAAAATATTACATCTATCTTTTTCGAAATTTATTTGAAAACCTTTATCGCATAATTGACTAATACTTAGTAGGTTGTGTTTTAGATTTTCTACTAATAAAACATTATAAATAATAGGAGAGTTAGAAATACCAGAGTTGACGACTTCTCCAATGCCCATGACATATCCTCTTGAGTTATCTCCAAAGGTTACCGTTCCACCATCGATGTATGTTATATTTGATAACATTTTTGAATTTTCGGTCATATGTTTGGAACATCCGCTATCTAGTATCCATTTCTCCTTATTTTTTGTGTTGGTTACCTGCAAAATAAAAGATGTTTTAATTGGTACCCATATATTTTGTTAGGGTCCTAATTGTTAGGTGAAGGTAGCCATACCCAAGATAGTTTGGTACCTTTATAAATATAATTTTTATTACAGTCTACATTCTCTAAGAAATTATTAATATATTTTTATCTAATCAAATTATTATTTGTCTTAGGAATCCAAATTTTCATATTTTTAGTATTCATATTGGACGTTGGTAAACTTTTAGTTTTTTATTACTAGAATGTTTAGAAATATTTTTAAATCCTATTCCATTTCTATTGCCTGATGGTTTTGAAGTTTTGATAAGATTTTCCAAATCTTGTTTTCCTTTATTAAATTTTGACACATTATTTGTAATTTTATCTAATTTTTCTTTTAATTCTAAATTTTCAATTTTCAATAACTCAATATTGCTTTTTAAATTGACACTTTCTTATAACAAATTATCCTTCACTATTTTAGTGTTTTCAAACTCAATAGCAATAACCTCACTTTCTATTAAGTTATTTTTAATTTTTCCTTGAGATACTTCTAGTTCTTCTTCTAAGATAATTTTTTCATCTTTTAATATTTCTACTTCAAGTTCTAATCTATTTATTTTGACTATTTATTCTTTGTTTAATTTTTTTATTTGTCTAAATTTATCATCTAATTCCATGCTAAGTTCTAATAATTCGTCATAGCTAAGTTTCGGACATACCTCATTAGTTTGTGCCATAAAACACACATTAGCTTGTTCTCCGTCACTATCGCTATCACTTTTAGATGATGAAGAATCCGAGTCATCCCATGTAACTTTGAAAGCATGATGAAGAATCCGAGTCATCCCATGTAACTTTGAAAGCTTTCTTCTTTTTGAATTTTTCAAATTTGTTCTTCTTTTTATCATTATTGAGTTTGGGGCAATCCTTCTTTATATGTCCGTATTTATCACATTCATAACACTTGATTTGAGACAGGTTTATTGTGTTGGACTTTCCTTCTTTTTGAAATTTGGTCATCTTTCTAAATTTATTGAATCTATTATAATTCTTGGCAATGAAGACTATCTCATCTTTATCTAAATCAGAGTCATCATTTTTTGTTGCTGGGAATGCTATGTTCTTCTTCTTCGAATTTAATTCTTTTCGTGCCTGCAAATTAGCTTCATAGGACATTAAATTTCCTATCAACTCTTCAACTTTGAGAGTAGAAAGATCATTAGCTTCTTCAATAGCTAATGCCTTTCTTTTCCAATCCGATGTTAAAGAGTTGAGTATTCGAGAAACTAAATTGAAATCAGTAAACTTCACTCCTAATGCCATAAGATCATGTTGGATAGTTTGAAATCTAGAATACATGTCAACAATAGTTTCATTTTGCTTCATTTTGAATGACGAGAATTGGTTTTGCAAAATTGAAATCTTAGTTTGTTTGACCTTTGTTATACCTTCGTGTGTAATTTGTAAGGTACGCCAAATGTCAAATGCAGTTGTGCATAACATGGCACGTGAAAATTCATTTTTATCTAGAGAGCAAAATAAAACATTCATAGCTTTAGCATTGTTTGATGCTAAGGTCTTTTGTGCATCGGTCCCTGTGTTCATAGCAGTAGTAGATGCTTCATATTTATCTTGTGTGGCTGACCAAATTTCTAGACCATTAGCTTCCATAAAAATTCTCATACGTGTTGACCAATATGCATAATTAGATCCATTAAAAAGCGGGGGTCGTGCTGTGGATTGTCCTTTTTGAAAAATACTTGTCATATTAAAGTGATTCAAAAATGTGTTACTGTTCTTTGATCAAACCTTGCTCTGATACCAATTGTAAATCTATATGATGGATCGTGTAGTGTATATATATGCAAGTATAAGTGACTAACTATATGATGTATCTAATATAAACTTAATAGATGATAATAGCAAAGTAAATGGAAATAAGCATACCATGATTTTATACTGGTTCCGACCTCCCATCCTACGTCCAGTCCTGAAGCTCCTCTTTGGAATTCGACTATCAAATGCCCTCACTTCTTCCGGAGGAATAGGCTTGGTTACAAAAGCTTATTCTTGTCAAGTGTGTGTTCTATAACACGAATATTGACTATTGAGTACAAATGCTTCCAATATATATCTATAGGATATTAATTGAAGAATTATGTATGTATGGAAGAGTGAAATACAAATATATAATTGCTAGAGACCAAGAATATATCAGAGTCAAAGAGTAAAGAGCATAAATAAGTAAGGTGTGATCTTCTCTTGGATTCTTGATACTATTTATAGCAGTAGAGAGATTCCTTGAGTAGTTGCTTCCATTAACAAGTGTTCTACGGTCGCTTCTGAAGGTGATGAAGAGTTGCAGTGAAGAGGAGCGAAAGTGTCTTTTCAGTTGTGACAGTTGTACTTTGAATGTCATCACCCGAGTTCAAAATCAGACGTTTGGAATATGTCTCAGACGTCTGGCTCTTATATATTTTTTGTATATGGTAGCTTTTCAGACGTCTAAGTACATTAACCAGACGTCTGATTCTGTCTGATTTGCGATCCAGAGGATTCAATCAGACGTCTGGCTAGTGCACCCAGATGTTTGAACTTGTGTATGTTGCTTTTCTTGTGTCTGTGTCATTACTCTTCCAATTCTATCGACTTGTAGCCACTTGATACTTTCTTTGAGTCTTATTCTTGTCTCTTTGGTGATGTTACTTTAACAATTACCTATGAACAGAAATATATATGCATATTCGATTTTCATTGTATAGTTGTCGTTATCGAAACCATAGAATTGATTTCCTAACAGATTTGTCCCAATTTCAGTACGTGGAGAGACGAGGTCACCACAAGAGTTTCTTATCCTTTATTTACTCTCCATGTAATTGCCTATCTTATCGGTAATTAGTATTTCTTTTCTCAGACTATGAATGTCATGTTTATGTACTCTGTAAGTTTGACTACGTACTATTTTTTTGAGACTATGTTATAAGATTTTCTAAGATGGATATTTTCTATATTTATATTATGTTCCATTCCTTTATAAGTTATGAAAGCGTAGTATATCTTAGATCATATATGTTTACTTTTAGTCTCTGCAATGTGATAAAAACCCAATGGCTTGTACTTCTTGGGACTAACGCGAGTCCAAAAGTCACCCTAGATTTAAGATCAGTGTATCGAGGGGTGCAGGTTATCATAGAAGGCATCTTGATTGGTATTAGTTAATGAAGCTCATTTTCGAGATCATTAAACTTGAACATATGCCTCTACCATGGAATTTTCAGAGTATATCTACTAGCAAGTTATTGACAGTATTGGTTATCCCTTTCATTTACAATGTTTCCTAAGTTATTTACAGAGCTAAAATCTATGGCAGCAATTTTTCATTAGTGGCATTACAATTTTAGAAACATGGACTCCAATTGCATCTTTAAAATTAGACTTTATGCTTATTCTTTCAGCATCAATATCATTTGGTACATTAATGAAATTCTTCGCAGCCTAGCATTATCAACTATAGCCTTATTTGCTACAACTTTAATCAATTTAATTTTCACCTTTAGTTTTTATTCATCTTTTTTTAAAAATAAATTATGCTTTGTAAATGAAATATGGAAGAAAGATAAATAATTTTCAACATCAGTCAGCTTAATTTTCATTTTTCATTTTGGAAACAATTTATTTCATTTAAATCTAATTAGATTATGTCGTTGACAATTGCTATAATATTATGATTTATATTTGAGTTAATGGGATTTCATGAGAATTCATGGGCTTTATTTATTGTTGGCCCATTTAGTTTCTAGGCCTTGATCTTATTAGTTTTATATTCGGAGACCAAGTTATTGTATATTTCAGGTTATCAGAAAATTGGAGCAAACAACTGAATTATCAACCTTGAATCATTGTTCTCTCTAGCCGATTCCTACTAAAAATGCCAGCTCACAAACACTACATCTAGTGTTGAGATGACCCACAACAAATCGATTTTGATAACTCTCTTACCTGAGAAAGACTATGTCAAAGCTCAAACTACAAATTTAAGCTGTTTTCATTTCAATACTTGGTGAATTCGATAACAAGGTATTGGAAAATGCTCAAAGGTTAGAGTCACTGCTATAATGCTTAAGAATAAGAACAAACGTTCCTTTGTAAAAGGCTTTATTAAACGGGCTTTTAACTAAGTAGAATTCAATCGGAATTAGAAGGTCAAGATGAAGGCAAAACGACTTGAGAACTTGCAAACACAATCAAAAGAACAAGAAGATGGAACCCAAGAAATTCCACTTGAATTTTAGCTAAGGAAAGATCTCGGTACTGAGAGTAACCTCTCGGTATCAAGAGGTGCCTCTTGGTGCCAAGAGGTCTTTTCTCTGTTTGATTCTCTAAAGCTCATATACTTTATATGTTACCTTAATCACTCATGGTCAAGTGCCTTTCTTAGAGAATAGGCGAGCAACATTAAGGATTTATGAGAAGAAAGCAATGAAAGCGGGGTAATCCGAGTATTATCAAGAGAATCATCAGAATCAACTTTAAATCCATGGAAGAAATTTTGAAACACATCGATAGGAGATTGAAGAACGGGGGAAGTAAATGACTTCGCTTTGCATAATTTAAAAGCTATCGATATCGAGAGCTTTCTCTCGGTACCGAGAGGATTTTATAACCTCCAAGTCCCACTTGACTACTTGTATAACGTTGAGCTTCCTTCTGGACTTCAATGCAAGGGGACTCCCACACTTATGAATTTATTTCTCTTTAAAAATTAATCCTAATGCAGCTAAAGAAGGATCTTGGGTGATCTTCACTATGCTTCTTCATCATCTCCTGTCTTCCTTATTTAATAGCCACCTAAGAAGCTATTGTTGGCAGTTCTAATCAATATGACCCATCAAACCCTTGTACTAGTGATTATATTCGTTGCAATCGACAACCAATAAAAACCATAAAGTGAACATAGGCCAGAGATTATCGAACCACTATAAAAATCTTGTGTCTTGCTATTCTATTTTTGTTATTTTTCTATTAAATACGAAATCTAGGTCTTATGAGTTCCCCACAATGTATCTTTTGGTGGTGATCCATTTTTGGCGTCAACATTTTGGTGCTTATACTAAGAATACTGAAACTAGGCTTAGATCTAGCTCTCTATTTTAGGTTGGAAAGATTCAGAAGTTAGATCTAGAAAACTTGGTTAAAGAACTTGAATGATTGCTAATAGAATGCCACGACACCAAGAAGATTTGGAAGATCCTCAAAAGTCGTGGCCGGACGTGATGAAGGCAATGCTCACCAAATTGAAGCAAACAATCGACAGGCAATAGTAGGATCCTCTGCTCAATAGGAAGTAGTTACCAGAAGAGAGTTTGATAAAATGTTGTAGGAGTTAAACCAGAAAATGGTAGATGGCCAGAAAGCTTTGATGGATAAGATAGATGCTTTGCTAACCTTGTTACCACTGAACTAGAAGAACTAGAAGGGAAACTTCACCTATGATGGAAAAGGAGAATTCTTTTATTCGTGGCGAAAATAAAAAGAGATGAAGCAAAAACAGAAGGTAGCAATCACTGGAGTTGTTGATGGACTTGCCAAAGGAAGCAAGAGTGCTCTCCCCACTAGAAAACCACCTGGTTGCAAGAGGAATCCTCTTAGTATCGAGAGGAATCTATGGGTTGATGATGTTTAGGAAGTGGATGCAATAATGGATTCTCATGAGGTGGTGGACTTGCAACTTGATGGTGAAGAACTGGAGTTGGATGTTGATGCCGGTAAAGGTGGAGTTCGAAAAACCACGACTCAACCAACCGCACGTCCATGAAATATCGAAGGAGTAGTTCTTCTAGAACAGGAGGACCCAGACGCTAGTTGGAAATCGAGACCATTTTACGAGTAAAACAATAGGTGTTACCCCTAAAATATGACCTTTAGATTATCGTACCAGTGAGGAGTATATCACAGATATGGTCAAACGATTGGTGGAGTAAAGTGAAGGTAGGAAGATCATTATGCCAACATGCCATCATACAGCGGAACTGCTGATCCCATACAATACTTATTCAAATACGAATAACATATAGATGGAGCTAGAGATACAGATGTTGTTTGTTGTAGGTGTTTTACTATCTTCTTGGAAGAGCCAATTCTATGTGGTTTAGTAGACTTACACGAAAATCCATATCTATATAAATCAGCTAAGAAGTTTTTCGAGTAGTTTAGGTTCCGTGCTACTAACCGTAGAATGTGATGTCCTATCTGGCTTGTTTCAAGGATCTAAAGTGTCACTAAAGCGTTTCTTGAACCAATTCAATATTGTCGTTACAGAGGTTAGCAATCTGAAGGGCATTCACTCGAACATGGATTTTGATAGGTGGCTGATGATGAAACAACTAACTATCAAATTCCATTGAATGGCAGACCAGTTTCTGCAATTAGAAGAAGCAAGCTCGGTTGAAAAAAGGTTACTGACATATAGTCGAATGAGGTAATTCAAAACAATATGGCTGTTAAACTGGATGGAGAAAACTCTGTTGGAGTTGCAGAAAATGCTGAAAATTATGGAAACTAGAAGAAATAGAATCAAGGCTCCGACAACAGGTGTAACGATAACAAGAAATATTCAAAGAATTTGAGACCAAAAGATTACACTCCTCTGAATGATACATTGGAGAATATTTATGTTGCTACTTGGGGAACTGAGCAGTATAAGAAACCAGTCGGAAGGGAAGCGATAGAGCACTAGAAGTAATCTGGGAAGTATTGCTGCTTCGACGAAATGCTTGGACATAACACAACGAATGACGTCACTTGAAGGACTTGATTGAGGAGTTGATATGGAAGAACATGCTCCAATCATACATGAAGAAACAACAAAACTATGGCCAAGCTGTCAAACCCCAAGGCCCATCAGCTCAAGGAAAACCACCTGGGCCCAGTGAAGAGGGGCCTAAGGGTATGGATGGGAGACTAGTGATTAATACTACAGTTGGAGGATCTTACCCAGCGGAGAGAACCTAGGGTAAGATGGAAAGATGTGCAAGTTCATTGAAACACACACCACGTGAGAGTTGCAACGCCATCGAAAACGGAGCTACGGGTAAGCAACAAAAGATGATAATGGATGATAATGTGTTTAGAAACCGAGATTCTGACGGGGCTAACCCTCGATCCCATGGTGATAACAGTCGGATTTTGACCAGTAGTTGTGTGACGAATTTTAATGGATAAGGGAAGCTTAGTTAACATTCTATTCAAAAAGACTTTCGACCAGATGAAAATTAGTATGCAGGATGAGACTGCCTGTAAGATGAAAATCCAAGGATTTGTGAATGAAGCTAAATAGCCGATTGGGTCGATCGACTGGTCACTAGAGCTTGGTAATCGAGAATGTAGTGTGTTGCACATTCAAATAATTGTTATTATCGATGAGTACTCAATATATAATGTTTTCTTAGGCCGACTGGTCCTAGCTAATTTCAAGATTGCTTTGGTTCCATGGTGCTTAACGATGAATTTCCCAATGGAGAATGGAATTGGAGTGGTGCGAAGGGACCAGAGTGCAGTAAGAGAATGCTATGTTGCAGAACTGCAAGAAGCTAAACGTCTCGAGAAAGGAAATAATGTGGGGAAGACTCCCCACATTCAGGAACCGCAAGCGTAGTAAATTTAGGAAAGCCCCTGGCATGGGGACTATAGCCGATTCAACAAGTCTATGGATCACCAAAAGAAGTCAGGGGAAGTGCGCGCAGCACCGATGAAGTTTACGGTGACTATCCCCATTGATATAGATGTCCCAACTCGAGTATTGAAGATTGGTTCTCTGCATGGAATTGAATTATGCAAGGAACTGATTAAATTCCTCCGAGGATATCTATGTGAGAAATGCGCATTACGGATCTTAAGGATGGAATAACACTAAAGGGGGTGAATATTGTTTTATGGATTTTTTAAAACTTTTTGAAACTTATGTAATTTAATCACTAACAAATGCAATTCACAGACACAGATGTAATCACAGAATCAGGCACAGATGCACATACTAAATGAAAGAAATAAAGGAAAGAACACACCAGGATTTTATACTTGTTCGGAGTTACTCTACATCCAGTCCCACACAATTGTACGTATTTCTTTTCAAAATAATCTCCTAGATTACACCCTCGGTTTCAAGGCTACGAGGTACACCCTCCTGTATTCGAGTCCGGGGAAAACTCTCTTGATTTAACCAGGCTACAAGATCACCTAATTGATTTCCGAGGCTACAATCACACCCAATTGATTTCAAGGCTCAACCGCACCTTTTACTCAACAGTTTGATTTACAAAAGATCTGATAACTCTGAATAGCACTAACATCTTATGAAGATAGAGGTAGAGAATCAAACATGTGATAGTCAAGTTTGATTCACTTGGTATTTTAGCAGAATATAGTTTTGGATTCTTTAGAATAAAAGAGGAAGACGAAGAGGAGAGAAAACAAGTGAAATCTGATAAAAAATTCGTTTACCATTACTGGTATTATAGAAGATCAACAGCCATATCTATTCGTGAAAGGATACAATGAATAGATACTTCTTCTGAAAATTTGAATTTTAACGGGCACCATGTCGACATGGGGAGTAGGAGTATGTCCACATGTTCTAGGCAAAAAAATGGTGATTTTGATTGGTTTCTATAATTTGTCAAAATAATTTCTAAACTTTGTAAATATATTTAAATATAGTTTAAACATGTAAAAGTAATTTTGAATATATATAATCTTAATCTATAAAGTGAATTAAAATCTGAGTATATAAATATTTAAAAGCTAAATAATTAAAACAAGAGATAGTTTAAAATCAAGAACAATTTTGAAATCAAAATATTAAAAAATGATAAAGATAATTTTGAGGCTAAAATATTTCAAATAAGAGAGATGTCTTTTTTAAAAGAAGGTTTTAAAAACATTTAAAATAAGAGATATATTTTTGAAAAGCATTTTCATAAAATTAGTGGATATCAAAATAGGACCACTATATGTTCCACTAGATATTGTCGTGGGTGCCATCCCTTCAACAGGCTTGAAGTGGATTTCATTCCACGAATAAATTTCGAATAAAGATGTAAGTGCTTTCAAGAAGTTTTAACATAATTCTAGACTCAATCCTTATCTTGTAATTTGAAATCTTGAACTCTTGATATCTTGATATTCATGAGTCTTCAATCTTGAATCTCTATACTGTACAGTCTTCATTCTTGGTACCTTCATGGTTATATCTTGCATATACATATATATCTAAACTATAATGTTAGTATTTATATTTTATAACAGGTCCTAAGGTTGTTGTCATCAAAACAATCATCTCAAGGACTAACAATCTCCTCCTTTTTGATGATGACAACCTATGTTTATAAAAAATACTTCTCCTTCACAATAACTCCCCCTAAAACTAATAACTCGCCCTTAATCTAAGCCTAACTGCTCTAACTACTCTATTTTATATTTCTCCCCCTTTGTCATCAACAAAAGCTAATCCTAAACTAATATAAATCCCCCTTAATCTAATACTATCCAAACTAAATACTAATAAGGAAGTATAATAAGTGAAAACAAATATTATATTATATATGATGTTATATTTACATGTATATATAGAACATAAACACACAAATATATTTAAGTACATAAACTATAGAATAACACTACTAACAAGAGTTTTTGACAATTGGAGATTTGTGAATCGAACAATTTGGATAATGAAAACAAAAGTTTTCACGTTGTTCAACCAAATTCCCATCTTTGTCAAAACAGACTTTGTCTACGCAGGCCAAGTTGTTTTCTTCTCCCGTAGTTGATTCTTCCTCTTCTTCTTCTTCCTCTTTGCTGTGTTCTAAGGGGTTATGCACTTGAATGTTGGGAGAATCTTCTTCAATCGCAATAGGATTTGTATGATTATCCATTAGGAATCTTTGCAAATTTCGAAGAATTTTGCCTTGCTTTTCTTGTTCTCTTTCCATCCTTATTTGTACAACTTGAAGTTCAGTCAATATTTGTGCGTTGGTATAGATCAGAATGAGGAGAAGGGAAAGAAATGGTGTCATTTTGGGTTGATTTAGTGGAAGAGGCCATTACTATCAATTTTCGAAAGTGTAATACAAAGAAAGAAAAGTGAGAAGATAAAAAAATTCGAAACACATAGATTTATATAACTTCCAAACTAATTTTAGAGGGAAAAATTAAAATTTTAAATTTTTCCGTTGTATGCCGACATGGGTGGTAGGGGTATGTCGACATGCCTATGAAAAATTTGGTTTTCTTGTATATTTCTATTTATTAAAAATATATGTTACTATATCCATATTCTATATTTTAGTTAATGAAAAAATGCCTAGTTCTCTTCTTAACTTATTAAATATAAGTTGATTTAAGGTTTTGTTTAAAATATCAGCAATTTGGTTCTCGAAGTTGATAAATTCAAGAGAAATAATATCCTTACTTATATTATCTCGAAGAAAATGATGTCTGATATCAATATGTTTAGTCCTAGCATGATAAGTATGATTTTTAGATAAATTTATTGCACTAGTACTATCATAATAAATTGGTGATTTTGAAATTGTTAATCCAAAACCTTTTAGGGTTTGTTGCATATAAATAACTTGAAAGTAGGCCAAAGCAGCAGAGATATAATCTGCTTCAGTTGTTGATAAAGAAACAGTGTTTTGCTTTTTACTAAACCATGAAACAGGAGAATGCCCCAAAAATGACAAGTTCCACTTGTACTTTTTCGATCAGATTTGCAACCAGCGTAGTCGGCATCCAACAAGAGATTAAATCAAATTAATCATTTTTGGGTAAAATAAACCATAGTCAAAAGTATATTTAACATAACTTATGATACGTTTCACAGCTTTTAAGTGAGTTTCTTTGGGTTGAGATTGGTATCTTGCACAGAGACAAACACTATGCATGATATCGGGTCTACTCGCCGTGATATAGAGTAGTGATCCAATCATTCCCCGTTATAGTTTTTGATTTACATCTTTTGAAAGTTCTTCTTTATATAATTCTTCATTTACTGCCATGGGAGTGGGTTTTCCACTCGCAATAGTCATACCAAATTTACTAACTAGATCCCTAGCATATTTTTCTTCACTAATAGAAATACCATTATCTAATTGTTTTATTTGTAAACCTAATAAGAAAGTAAGTTCACCAATATGACTCATCTCAAACACTTTTTTCATTATTTCAGAAAATTGTTTATTCATTTCATGATTATTTGAACCAAAAGTAATATCATCTACATAAACTTGTACTAGTAGGATATCATTTTTATTTATTTTAATAAAAAAAGTATTATCTACTTTACCAATTTCAAAATTTGATTGTAATAAAAAAGATCTTAGTCTGTCATACCATGCTCTAGGAGCTTGTTTCAGACCATATAGAGGTTTCTTAAGTTTGAAAACATGGTTTGGAAAGTTTTCATCTTCAAAGAGTGGAGGTTGTTCAACATAAACTTCCTCTTTAACAAATCCATTTAGAAAAGCACTTTTAACATCCATTTGAAGTAATTTGAAATTATTATAATTTGCAAAAGAAAGTAGAATTCTAATGGCTTCTAACGTTGCTACGGATGCAAAAGTTTCATCAAAATCTATTCCTTCTTCTTGACAATAAACTTGTGCGACTAATCGAGCTTTATTTCTAACGATTTCAACTAGTTCATTCATTTTATTTTTATAAACCCATTTATTTCCTATTATAGTTTATCCTCGGGTCTGGGAACAAGTTTCAAAACATCATTTCTAGTGAATTGATTCGGTTCTTCTTGCATAGCCAGAATCCATGAATCATCAGACGATGCTTCATTTGGATTTTTAGGTTCAATCGATGATAAGCTACATTACTCATGTTATATAGTTGATTTCTAGTTCTAACAATAGATTCAATACCTCCTAGTATATTTTCTATAGGATGATCTTTTAAAAGCTTAACCATTTTATATGGATGAATAAGTTCATTATTTGTTCCAATTGATTCACTATTTAGGGTAGCAAAATCTTCTTCATCATTAATTTGTTCAACATCTTTGAAATTTTCATCAAACGAAACATGCATTGTTTCTTCAATGGTATTAGTTCTTAAATTGAAAACTCTGTATGCTTTACTTCTATTAGAATATCCGATAAAGATTCCTTTGTCGGATTTAGGATCAAATTTATCCAAATTGTCTTTTGTATTTAGAATAAAACATATACTTCCAAAGATTCTAGAATAAGATACCTTTGGTTTCTTCTTGTAAACAAGTTCATAAGGTGTTTTGTCAGTTAACGGTCTAATTAATATTCTATTCAAAATGTAGCAAGCTATAGCTACTGTTGCAGCCCAACAATGTTTTGGTAAATTACTATCTGAAAGCATTGTTCTAGCACACTCTTGAATTGTCCTATTTTTACGTTCTACCACTCCGTTTTGTTGTGGAGTTCTTGGAAAAGAGAAATTATGAGTTATTCCCTTTTTATCGCAGAATCTCTCAAAATTTTCATTTTCAAATTCCCCACTGTGATCACTACGAACGGTTATAATTTTTAAAGAAAGTTGGTTTCGAAATCTTTTTTAAAAAAATTAAATAAATCAAAAGTATCACTTTTATGTTTCATAAAAATTGTCCACGTAAACCAAGAATAATCGTCTATAATTACAAAGACATATTTATTGTGATTTATTGATTGAATTTAAGATGGACCAAACAAATCTAAATGAAGTAACTCAAGAGGTTTTGAAGTTGAAATCATATCTTTTAATTTGAAAGAACTCTTCCTAAGTTTTCCTAATTAACAAGCATCACATATATAATCATTTTAAATTCATTCTAAGGAGACCACTTGCTAGATCAAGTTCTAAAAATCTAGATAAAAGTTTAAAATTCAAATGCCCATATCGTTTATGCAAAATCCAAGGGTCACTTGTATTCGCCAAAAGACAAAGATTATCATTTGAGATTTTCATACTAAGGATATAAATATTTTTCTTCCTAATTCCTTAAAATATAATATTTGAATTATTACCTTCCATGTGACATTTATCTTTTTCAAATTTAATCTTGTATCCTTTATCGCAAAGTTGACTAATGCTAAGCAGATTGTGTTTTAGATTCTTAACTAATAAAACATTAGAAATAGTAGGAGCTTTAGAGTTACCGATATTGCCGATGCTAATCACATATCCTTTTCAGTTATGTCCAAAATTAACAATCCTCCATCTTTATAGATAATATCATTCAGCATATCTGGATTTCCAGTCATGTGTCTTGAACATCCACTATCAAGTATCCATTTATTCTTCTTGATTTTCACAATTTGTCCATTGAGTGTTGATTCTTCAAAGGCCATATAACATTTTCCTTTCTGCACAGAATACAAATTCGGTAGATAACTTGATTTTCTATAATAACAATATATGCAGACTTATGAGACAATGATAATTTGAAAAGTTGTAAAATAGTGTTAACAAAATCCCCAAAAATAGCTATTTTTTAAAAACTTTTTCAAAATTCAGATTATGAAAACTTTGAAAACCTTGCTCTGATACCAAATGTGAGAAATGCGAATTACGGATCTTAAGGCTGGTATAACACTAGGGGGTGAATATTATTTTACGGATTTTCTAAATCTTTTTGAAACTTATGTAATTTAATCATTAAAAAATGCAATTCACAGACACAGATGCAGATACTAAATAAAAGTAGTAAAGGAAAGAACACATTAGGGTTTTATACTGGTTCGGAGTTACCCTACATCCAGTCCCACACAATTGTATGGATTTATTTTCAAAATAATCTCCCAGATTACACCCTCGGTTTCAAGACTACGAGGTACACCCTCCTGTATTCGAGTCTGGGGCAAACTCTCTTGATTTAGCCAGGCTACAAGACCACCTAGTTGATTTTTGAGGCTACAATCACGCCCAATTGATTTCAAGGTTCAACCACACTCAATAGTTTGAGTTACAAAAGTTCCTATAACTTTGAATAGCACTGAGATCTTATAAAGAGAGAGACAGAGAATCAAACAAGAGATAGTCAAGTTTGATTCACTTGGTATTTTGGATGAATATAGTTTTAGATTCTTTAGAATAAAAGAGGAAGATGGAGAGGAGAGAAAACAAGTGAAATCTGATTAAAAATTCGTTTAGAACTACTGGTATTTGTAGAAGATCAACGGCCATATCTATTCATGAAAGGATACAACGAATAGACATTTCTTCTGAAAATTTGAATTTTGAATTTTAACGGGCACCAAGTCGACATGGGAGGTAGGAGTATGTCGACATGCTCTAGGCAAAAAAAATGGTGATTTTGATTTTCTTATTAAAATTGGTTTCCGTAATTTGTCAAAACAATTTCTAAACTTTCTAAATGTATTTGAATATAGTTTAAACATATAAAAGTAACTTTTAATATATATAATCTTAATCTGTAAAGGGATTTAAAATCTGAGTATACAAATATTTAAAAACAATATATTTAAAACAAGAGATAGTTTAAAATCAAGGACAGTTTTGAAATCAAAATATTAAAAAACGATAAAGATAATTTTGAAGCTAAAATATTTCAAACAAGAGAGATGTCTTTTTGAAAAGAAGGTTTTAAAAACATATAAAATAAGAGATATATTTTGAAAAGCATTTTCATAAAATTAGTGGATATCAAAATAGGTCCACTATATGTTCCACTAGATATTGTCATGGGTTCCATCCCACTAGGGTTCCATCCCTTTAATAAGCTCGAAGTAGATTCCATTCCATAAATAAATTTCGAATAAAGATGCAAGTGCTTTCAAGAAGTTTTAACATAATTCTAGACTCAATACTTATCTTGTACTTTGAAATCTTGAACTCTTGATATCTTGATACTCATGAGTCTTCAATCTTGATATCTTCAATCTTGAATCTCTATACTGTACGGTCTTTATTCTTGGTACCCGCATGGTTATATCCTGCATATACATATATTCTAGACTATAATGTTAGTATTTATATTTTATAACAAGTCTTAAGGTTGTTGTCATCAAAACAATCATCTCAAGGACTAACAATCCGGAAGTGTTTGCTTAAAGCATTCTGATATGAGTGGTTTATCATTGAAGTTAATGTGTCATGCACTAAATATCGATCCCAAGTTCACACCAGTAAAACAGAAAAGGTGCAGTCTGGGTCCAGAGCGATCCACTGCATTGAAAGAAGAAATGGATAAGCTATTGACTAATGGCTTTATCTATGGCGCTTTATACCCTTAATGGGTATCTAAACCTATATTGTTCAAGAAGTCAAATGGGAAGTGGCATACGTGCATCGATTATTCAGATCTAAACAAAGCTAGCTTGAAGAATAGCTTTCCTTTGCCTAGAATTGATCAACTTTTTGATGTATAGCGAGGCATGATTTGCTATTGTTTATGGATGCTTATTCTGGATATAATCATATCATGATGCATGCGCTGGATCAGGAGAACACTAGCTTTATCATGGATTTGGGATTATACTTCTACCGAGTAATTTTGTTTAGTTTGAAGAATGTTGGAGCTATGTACTAAAGATTTGTAAATACAACATTCAAGAACCAAATTAGACGGACAATGGAGGTATACGTAGATGACATGCTTGTGAAATCATGGGTGTCTCAAAATCATTTGGATGACCTATCAGAGATGTTCAAAATTCTGCAAACATATGAAATGACGTTAAACCCATAGAAATGTTCTTTTGGCGTTGGTTCAGTAAAGTTTCTGGGTTTTATTATGAATGCAAGAGGGGGTATAAAAGCCAATCCAAAACAGATTGACGACTTGCGAAATGTCAAAGCCACAACAACAACTTCATAGGCTAAATTGAAAGATCACTGCTTTGAGTAGATTCATCTCAAGGGCGATAGGTAAGTGCATGCCTATCTTCGACTCCCTCAAAAATGATTAAAAAAATTTCGAAAGGATTAAGATTGCCAGAATGCCTTCGAGAAGTTGTTGAGGCATATGGAGACGCCGTTGGTCTTATCCAAACCATTGGATGGAGAGAATTTATTTACTTAACAGTGTCTTTTTGTGCACTAACTGCAGCTTTGGTACGTGAGGAGGAAAATTTTTAAAGATCGATCTACTACATTAGCAAGCGGTTTACAAGAGTAGAAAAGAATTACCTAAAATTGGAGAAACTTGCATATTGCTTGCCGATTGCATCAAGGAAGTTACAACCATATTTCAAGCTCATTCGATCAAAGTACTAATAGATCAGCCTCTGAAGCAGGTATTATATCAACTCGAGATTTTGAAAAGGTAGCTAAAATGGAATATCAAGTTGAGTCAGCATGGCATCACTTACCATTCGAGGAGAGCGATAAATGGACAGGTGTTGATAGACTTTATCGCTGAATTAACTGCGAGAAATGGTGAGGAAGAAGAGGATAATGTCATGATCGTGGCTTCTCATTGGAAATTGTTCATAGACGGCGCTTCGAACGAATTTAGGTCGGGGGTAGGAGCAGTGTTTGAAATGTCCAAGGATGATCGATTTTTTATGCACAAAAATTAGAATTCCCCACTAATAATAATGAAGTCAAGTACGAGGCATTGATAGTAGGATTAAAAATGGCGAAGGAACTGGCAATAAAGATGTTGCACATATTCAGCGACTTGCAACTAGTTATGTAACGATCTAGAATTTCTGTCATTTGAAAATCAGATATTTAATTGATTTTAAATATCAACAAGTAAAATTTGTAAGTCGAATAATTTATTTTTCGAATATTTAGATTTAATTGGATAATTAAATCGGTAATTTAATATTTGAAATTACTGAAAAATTTGGAATTTGGGTTTAATGTGATTAAAAATGATTTATAAAGTTATATTTAATCATATTGGAGTTAGAACAATGTTTGTGAAATTTTAAAATTGAATTAAAAGTTAATTAGTGAAGATTGAATATTTTAATATTTAATCGACTAGTGAAAATAGTCATTTTTCAAACGATCTCGGATTTTGACGAAACTAGTTTCATCGGATCTGTAATGTTAAATTATTGCATGGTTTCAAATTTCGTGTCAATCGGATTTACGGTTTGTCCAGGGCAAGCCAAAACGCATAGAAATTTGGTTTAATCGATTTAATTTAAATTTGATCATTTATTTCCGTAACTCACGCATACGACCGTATTAGCTTTCAAAACACGTTTCATTGTGTCCGAAACATGGGGTAAACCCTAGAAACGCTAGTCACCGCGTGAGATTTGGAGTTCGGAAAATTTTGGATGAATAGTGTTTTTGAGAATTTTCTATAAAAGGACTTGCTATCTTCACATTTGCAAACAAAAGAAAGAAACTAGGGTTTTGTGAGCCGGCCGCCTCCCTCTATTTTCAATGGCTGAAAATCATACTTCTTCTCCCTCCATTTTCTTCAAATCCACACATTAATTCAAGAAATCTTCAACTACAAAGTTGAAGATCATCACGAGATCTTGGATGTCAACGGTCACGATCGTTTTTCATTGAGTGGATCGACGTGAATTTGGGGTTGAACGGCTGAACTTCGCACGCGTTTTTCCATGCGAGATGGAGGCCGAGCTCTTCCGCATTCATGGTGGTTGTAGCTCGTGTGATGGGCGTTGGAGTGATGGTTGTTGATCGACCTAAAGCTTGTCATTGATGGCCGCGTGTATTAGGGTTTGCACGGCTATTGGGTTCGAGCATCAGGAAGTAACGAGGAAGAAGAAGTAAAAGCACATGCGGCCCAGATGCTTCCAAACAGAAACGAACGGCTGTGATACATTGAGGTTAAAAATAATAATAAAAGAAATGTAAATTAATTATATTTAAAATTTGTGTAAACTTTGTAATGCTATATCTTCTTCATACGAGGTCGAAAAATTTCGAAACGAATTGCGTTGGCTTCGTTTTGTCGAGCACTACGGAATGGAGCTGGTTTGGAGTCGTTTGGAGCTAGTGAAAATTTCAGATAAAATTAAACGCACGTTTAATTTTATTCGAAATAAAACGCTGCAGCTGTTATCGGAAACTCAAGGTGAGAACTTCTCACTCAATCAAATTGTTTCGATTTAAATTTTAAATAGTTAAATCTAAAATTGCTTGATTATGTGATTGGATGATAGTTATTATCTGTTGTATTGAAATAGACCCTATACGCCGTATATTAAGCGGAGGTTATTTATTAAAAACATATACCGCGATAATTTCAACTTGTATGGAATTGGTATTATATAGGTACTTGGAGTTGATTTCCTGCATTATATAGCGGATGAGACCCTATTGCGCCGCATAATAGCGGATAGTATTTTATAAATCCCATATACCGCGATATTTCATCTCGAAGCGGAATTGGTATTGTGCTAACATCTTTAGATACAGGGAAACAAGTTTGTTGGAAATCCAAAGAAACAATACGAGCCTTGTACGGTTTTAGTTGTATAACCTGCCATGGATTGTGGCGGTAACCTGCTATTGAACATGATAGCTATAGTAGGCGTACGATGATGATCGTATGTTGGCTAAGATTATATTCTATTTTCGAAATGCTTTCTACACTATGCACTAATAATAATATCAAAAATGATTTGTTTTGCGTAGTAAGCATCTTTGACTATCATAAGGAGAAATCTCCGCCAATTCTGCGCTTGCATTGTGTGTGTGCGGGGAGGCCTTATGGTGTTTCATTTTCCAAAAGCATTGTGGATATTTTTTTTCACTTCCCTTGTTGTTGTTTAAAAAAAATAACTGTTTTGAGTTCTCACACCAGTCCCATGACTGACCTGGAGTTTATTGTTCTCTTCCTAAACTCTGGGTGCCCATTATTTTCCACACGGGCAGTCTAGAGTCAGGTTATCAGGTCATTCTGGATTCAGAAGTGCTTTGGAGCTCAAGTGGCAAACTGGATGGCGAGACGTAGCACTTGTATATGATATTATCTTTCCGCTGTAAATTCACTTGTAGGGACATGTTTGTATAACTGTCCATTGTTTTGTTGTGTTGTATATCGTTGTTGTACACTCTGATGATGTAATGTAATAACTGAGATAGTTCTTTGTTTTAAAGATTATTCATTTATCTATTATATGTTGTTCCGCTACGATATGTGAGATTCTGATATTGTTTCTGTTCTGTTTTCTTACTTCTTCTATCTTTTTCTTCTACCTCTTTTTTTTAATCATAACAGTTTGGTTTTCTGGCATTCGATTATGCGGCATTTGATACAGTGGACGTAAGAATGCCGACCTTCGGATCCCGACAAAATCGAATCTGTTACATGTGGTATCAGAGCATATGGTTAAGTGACAACCTTGGCTCTGTTGGGGATTACTCATTAGAGATAGAGTCAGTAGTACTCTAGAATGATTTGAGTGTAATAATAGATATGAGAGCGTATTTGTTAGTGAATATGAAATTGTTTTGTATTGTGTTGACTTATCGGTTGATTGTTTATAGATTCTGGTCGGTGCAGTCTAGCTAACTGTCATCGATAGGGGTTTCTAAACTCTTAAACGAGATAAACCGACATAGTATCATTTTAAGTTGGGTAAATGAAATAATTTTACCTCGATTATATTTTATATATAAAGGAATAATTTTTTAGAATTATCAAAGTGTATGTGAAATTGAATTGTTTGATTGTTGAAAATGTAAGAAAATATATAAGTGAATCAAAGTTGTTCGAATAATCTAAATAAAAACAACAATTGTGAAAGAATAAATTATATAAAAGCAACAATTGTATAAGAAAATTTTGAAAGAATTTAAAGCATTGGATTCACTACTGTTGCTGGGGAATAATAAGGGTGATGACTGCAGCATCATCAGTATCATTTTCGAGTTTCTGTGTGATGGATTTGCTACCATAGTAAATTGAAATTGAAGTTTTGTTGTGATAAATAGATTTGAAATTAAAAATCCAAGTTGAAATTGATGAATATAAGTAATCAAGTTTTGAATTTATAATATGAGATAATAAAGATTTAACTTTAATAAAGTTGAAATAAATTTGAATTAGTATGACAAAATATATGATGTGAAATTTAACTAAAGAAAGTTAAATAAATTAAATCAGATTTGGAAGTTAAATGATAAGTTGTATAACTTATTAAATGTGAAAATGTAAGTAAAACCAATTGTTAAAATGGTTAAACAACTTTGTTAAGCAAAACGAGGTATGAATCTGAATAAGTGATAAAATTGACTTTGGTAAAAGTTAAATGGAATTTACTTTGGAGTTGCAATTTGAATTAGATTTTAACTGGATTAGATATGTCGTTGAAATGGAAATTTAAGTTAAGTTAAACAAATGATGTTTAAAAGGAATATAACTTAAGTGATGCTGAATGAAGTTGATTTTGGTATCAAAATGAATTAATGAAATGAAATCATTAAATGGATGTGAACTTGAGTTATATAAATGAAATTCAACTTTATTTACAAAATGAATTAGCAATTGAATAAATAAACGGATTGAATGTTAATCAATCTAATGTAATGAATTGATATAAAATAATGGATATAAGTGTTAATTCATGTATGGCTAATTGAATGTTAAACCAAATTGAAGGTAAACAAAGTGAATATGAATGTTGAATGTAAAGTGAATAAATTTGGTTGTGTGGGATATACATTGGTTGTTAGATTATTGTTAATTGATTGAATAGAAATTCATATGCAATTAAATGAATAAAATTGAAAGCTAAAGCAATTAAATTCAAATGGGAAGTTAAGTAAATTTAAATTGAATGGAAATTGATTTGAGTTGAAAGTTAACCAATGTGAATGTAAATTAGTGAATGTAAACTAATTGAAAATGAATAATTGAACGTCGTTGAATATGAATTGGTTGCAAACAATTACAAGTAATGTTGAAATCATATAAGTTGCTTATAAACCTTGTTTAGTATGCATTTCTTTTAATATGCACGTGTTGTAGTTGTTTAAAAGAGTAAAATATTAATAACTTCTTATGTATGTCACTTACGTGTTTATATTGAGTAAGTACAGGTACCGGGGCTACAGTTAGTGGGATTTGGGTTGCGCAAAATGCTAAATAAATAATTGTTTTGCTTAAAATGCTAAAAAGGTACGCCTACGCAATAAAAATAGGAAAATATGAACTGTTTTTCTGCTTTTCGACCGCGTGGGTCGATGTATATATATTTGTCTGTATTTGTGATATTGTAAAAGCTCCTCCGTAGAAAGGAGGTTATGGCGAAATTTTCTGAAAAATTAAGGCGTTAGAAAATTTTTGGGAACAATTGTGAAAACTAAGTTTTGATTTGAAGTTAAAGGTTAAACGATATAGTTGATTTTGAAAAGATAACTATATATGAATTTGAAAACTTAGTAAATATTTTGTAAGAAGTTTAACTATTGAATTTTTGGAAAAGTTAAACACTTGAGAGATTTGTAAATCAAATTTGAACGGTTTGTTTTGAAAAGTTAATGGATTTCAAAACTCTTTCTCACTTGGCAATTTCGAGGGCGAAATTCTTTTAAGGGGGGAAGTTTGTAACGACCCAGAATTTCTGTCATTTGAAAATCAGATATTTAATTGATTTTAAATATCAACAAGTAAAATTTGTAAGTCGAATAATTTATTTTTCGAATATTTAGATTTAATTGGATAATTAAATCGATAATTTAATATTTGAAATTACTGAAAAATTTGGAATTTGGGTTTAATGTGATTAAAAATGATTTATAAAGTTATATTTAATCATATTGGAGTTAGAACAATGTTTGTGAACTTTTAAAATTGAATTAAAAGTTAATTTGTGAAAATTGAATATTTTAATATTTAATCGACTAGTGAAAATAGTCATTTTTCAACCAGTCTTGGATTTCGACGAAACCAGTTTCATCGGATCCGTAATGTTAAATTATTGCATGATTTCCAATTTCGTGTCAATCAGATTTACGGTTTGTCCGGAGCAAGCCAAAACGCATAGAAATTTGGTTTAATCAATTTAATTTAAATTTGATCGTTTATTTCCGTAACTCGCGCATACGACTGAATTAGCTTCCGAAACACGTTCCATTATGTCCGGAATGCGGGGTAAACCCCAAAAACGTCAGTCACCGTGCGAGATTTGGAGTTTGGAAAATTTTGGATGAATAGTCTTTTTGAGAATTTTCTATAAAAGGGCTTGCTATCTTCACATTTGCAAACAAAAGAAAGAAACTAGGGTTTTGTGAGTCGGCCGCCTCCCTCTATTTTCAATGGCTGAAAATCATCCTTCTTCTTCTCCATTTTCTTCAAATCCACATGTTAATTCAAGAAATCTTCAACTACAAAGTTGAAGATCATCACGAGATCTTGGATATCAACGGTCGCGATCGTTTTTCATTGAGTGGATCGACGTGAATTTGGGGTTGAACGGCCGAACTTCGCATGTGTTTTTCCACGCGAGATGGAGGCCGAACTATGCCTCATTCATGGTGGTTGTAGCTCGTGCGATGGACGTTGGAGTGGTGGTTATTGATTGACCTAAAGCTTGTTGTTGATGGCCGCGTGTATTAGGGTTTGCACGGCTATTGGGTTCAAGCATCAGGAAGTAACGAGGAATAAGAAGTAAAAGCACGCGCGGCCCAGATGCTTCCAAACAGAAACGAATGGCTGTGATATGTCGAGGTTAAAAATAATAATAAAAGAAATGTAAATTAATTGTA
The DNA here is from genome assembly GCA_030765085.1 of Allium cepa. Classification (NCBI taxonomy): domain Eukaryota; kingdom Viridiplantae; phylum Streptophyta; class Magnoliopsida; order Asparagales; family Amaryllidaceae; genus Allium; species Allium cepa. The sequence goes on along the minus strand of CM060932.1, from coordinate 624,033,718 downwards.
TTTAAAATTTGTGTAAACTTTGTAATGCTATATCTTCTTCATACGAGGTCGAAAAATTTTCGAAACGAATTGCATTGGCTTCATTTTGTCAAGCACTACGCAATGGAGTAGGTTTGGAATTGTTTGGAGATAGTGAAAATTTGGGGTAAAATTAAACGCACGTTTAATTTTATTCGAAATAAAACGCTACAGCTATTATCGAAAATTCAAGGTGAGAACTTCTCACTCAATCGAATTGTTTCGCTTTAAATTTTAAATAGTTAAATTGAAAATTGCTTGATTGTGTGATTGGATGATAGTTATTATCCGTTGTATTGAAATAGACCCTATACGCCGTATATTAAGCGGAGGTTATTTGTTAAAAACATATACCGCGATAATTTCAACTTGTATGGAATTGGTATTATATATGTACTTGGAGTTGATTTCCCGCATTATATAGCGGATGAGACCCTATTGCGCCGCATAATAGCGGATAGTATTTATAAATCCCATATACCGTGATATTCCGTCTCGAAGCGGAATTGGTATTGTGCTAACATCTTTGGATACAGGGAAACAGGTTGGAGGGATCCAACTGGATTCCTCAAATGATTGAATTGGTTTCAATGTTGTGTGTTGATCTATTTATAATCTACGTGATTATCTTTGTGATTGAAATCGTTAAAGGCTAAAATTGAGCCGAATATAATTTTGGTATCGTTAGATGCCGAAAATAAATAAAATTGGATTTTTGAAAATTTAAGTTGAGAATTCGTAATAAAATTTAATTTTGGAATTGATTCATTTTAAATAAATAAATAAACATTGAAATTTTTATGTTATAAAAATTATGATTTTTGTGAAATATAACCGAAATGTGATTTTTGAAATAAGTAGTTGATTAATTTATAAAATGGTTTAAATTGGGATTTTTGAATTATAATAAATGATTTTATAAAAGATTTATAAAATTGATATTTATAAATTAAAATATTGGAATTATAAAACGAGTTTTTATAAGTGTTAAAAATGAAGTATAAATGGATTTCACAAGTGAATGAAATCTATAGATTTATAAATTGTGAAGTTATAAAATGAATAGATTTTGTAAAATAAAAGATTTATAAGTAATTAACTTATAAATTGGATTTTGGCGTGTAAATGGAATATGGGTAGAATTTGTTAATAAAGTGATTTTATAAGTTGAAGTTGTTATAAAGTATAAATGGAATTTATAAACGTTGTTTTATAAACCCAAATCGACTTATTTTAATAAGTTTAATTATTATAGCTTATTAAAGGAGATATATCCACGATTTTGGGACAGTGGATAATCCTTTAAATAAAATATGTAGAAATTGAATTTGGTTAACGAAGTATATTCACGATTTTGGACAGTGAATAATATATTAAAGAAATGTTTTGGGAAAGTGATATTTTAAATAGAATTTAAAATGATTTAAGGATGATTTAAAATGTGTTAAGTATCGAAACCATAGATTTCAACATTCATTATTGAAATAGACGTTTTCGAGAAATAGAAGGAAATGGTGGACTATAACACTGTTGTTATAGTAAACGATTTCCGAAAGGAAAAGTTTTGTATAATATTGGGATTTATATATCTATCTTAATTTCGAATCCCTATACTAGTGATTTTGGGTGTCGTAACGATGTTTTACGTAACATTCGTTTTGACCCAAATAAATGTGTTTAAGAGAACGTTTTCCTTAAAGAATAAAATATATACTTAATTTGGATTTAAGTATATTGAATATTTTCCAAATGTTGAAGATAAATAGATTGGTGAATTACTTATTATTAAATAAGTATGGAAATGTTTTCCAATATGAAGTGAATGTTTTGAGATTATATCTTTTAAAGATAAATAGAAAGTGAATAATTGAAATCGATTTGAAAAATCGTATAAAAAGTGAATATTTTGAAATGTAAATTCACAATGGAAATTTATAAGGGAAATTTGTTTTAAAAATAAACATTGATTTGTTTTTGAAGTGTGGAAATAAATTTACGGATTTGGGACGTAAATTTAATAAATCGGTAAGGATTTATTTGATTGGGTTAAATGAACCATTTTGAAATGAAAGTTGTAAAGGTGAAGTTTGATTTGAAATTTGTTTTCAAATGGTTGAAGTGTGGAAATTATATCTTATAAAGATATTTTTGAAAATAAATAATTTGGGAAATTATTTGGAATCGGGTTATGTTGTGATATTGATTGATAGTTAAATAACCGACTATCAATATTGATCCTTAAATGGCTATTTATTGTGAATTCGTTGAACTTGAATGCTACACTTATTTTTTTAAATTATTGCGCTTGTTATTCGGATTACCCATTCCGAATAGTGATACGACGTAATGGATAGCATTGAAGACCGGTGTTGAAGACCAGATATTTGTGAAAACGATAGGATGACCTATCGATTGTCTCTACACCGTTGGCTACGGTATGGAGATTTCCTTTGTGATGGGAAATTCGATCGGGATTGTGAATATCCGGATTGCAAGGGCTTCTTTTGAAGTGCCTTCGGTTCTGTTTGAGCCCAGAACAGACTTGTATGGTTACGTATCTGACATTACATTTTGAGATATAAAGCAGATTTCTTTCAAATACATTTCTGTTGGTGGCGGAGAATTTATTCTCTTAGTTAACACCCTTCTCTGAGACGTACGAGCTTAGAGGTTTTGTAGTTGAAGGTTATCAGTGATATACTCCCAATTTGGTAATGTGGCATGCTGAGTGTTGTTGTGTGATGATTATTTATTGATCATTTGTTGATCAAAGCGTGGCTTTGTGAAAAAACGTAGCTTTGTAGTCGAGACTTCTCAGACCTCACACCTCGGAAATGGTCAAAACAGGAATATGCGGCAAGGTTATGAGGGTCGCTCCCTTTAGGGTATGTCATTTCCTTCTGGAAAAGGGCGGCGTCAGGTATGGAGCCCTGATGCTTAACCTATGTGGTTGCTCCAATCTCTTTTTTCTGTGTGGTTGTTGCTTGGTGATCGAGGGCCCTCGGATAAAGGTCTCAAAGGACCGGGAGGTGGCATATTCGTGTAGCAGTTACCTAGTTATAGAGGTAACCCGGCCTTGTGTTGGCAGAAAGCTGGTTAAGTTCTTAGGACGTCCCGCCAGAGGCGATCCCATGTGGCAGTAGGAAGTTCCTTAGCCTGACCATTTGATGGAAATCCAAAGAAACAATACGAGCCTTGTACGGTTTTAGTCGTATAACCTGCCATGGATTGTGGCGGTAACCTGCTATTGAACATGGTAGCTATAGTAGGTGTACGATGATAGTCGTATGTTGGCTAAGATTTATATTCTATTTTCAAAATGCTTTCTACACTATGCACTAATAATAATATCAAAAATGATTTGTTTTGCGTAGTAAGCATCTTTGACTATCATAAGGAGAAATCTCCGCCAATTCTGCGTTTGCATTGTGTGTGTGCGGGAAGGCCTTATGGTGTTTCATTTTCCAAAAGCATTGCGGATATTTTTTTTCACTTCCCTTGTTGTTGTTTAAAAAAATAACTGTTTTGAGTTCTCACACCAGTCCCATGACTGACCTGGAGTTTATTGTTCTCTTCCTAAACTCTGGGTGCCCATTATTTTCCACACGGGCAGTCTAGAGTCAGGTTATCAGGTCATTCTGGATTCAGAAGTGCTTTGGAGCTCAAGTGGCGAGCTGGATGGCGAGACGTAGCACTTGTATATGATATTATCTTTCCGCTGTAAATTCACTTGTAGGGACATGTTTGTATAACTGTCCATTGTTTTGTTGTGTTGTATATCGTTGTTGTACACTCTGATGATGTAATGTAATAACTGAGATAGTTCTTTGTTTTAAAGATTATTCATTTATCTATTATATGTTGTTCCGCTACGATATGTGAGATTCTGAATATTGTTTCTGTTCTGTTTTCTTACTTCTTCTATCTTTTTCTTCTACCTCTTCTTTTTAATCATAACAGTTTGGTTTTCTGGCATTCGATTATGCGGCATTTGATACAGTGGACGTAAGAATGCCGACCTTCGGATCCCGACAAAATCGAATCTGTTACATGTGGTATCAGAGCATATGGTTAAGTGACAACCTTGGCTCTGTCGGGGATTACTCATTAGAGATAGAGTCAGTAGTACTCTAGAATGATTTGAGTGTAATAATAGATATGAGAGCGTATTTGTTAGTGAATATGAAATTGTTTTGTATTGTGTTGACTTATCGGTTGATTGTTTATAGATTCTGGTCGGTGCAGTCTAGCTAACTGTCATCGATAGGGGTTTCTAAACTCTTAAACGAGATAAACCGACATAGTATCATTTTAAATTGGGTAAATGAAATAATTTTACCTCGATTATATTTTATATATAAAGGAATAATTTTTTAGAATTATCAAAGTGTATGTGAAATTGAATTGTTTGATTGTTGAAAATGTAAGAAAATATATAAGTGAATCAAAGTTGCTCGAATAATCTGAATAAAAACAACAATTGTGAAAGAATAAATTATATAAAAGCAACAATTGTATAAGAAAATTTTGAAAGAATTTAAAGCATTGGATTCACTACTGTTGCTGGGGAATAATAAGGGTGATGACTGCAGCATCATCAGTATCATTTTCGAGTTTCTGTGTGATGGATTTGCTACCATAGTAAATTGAAATTGAAGTTTTGTTGTGATAAATAGATTTGAAATTAAAAATCCAAGTTGAAATTGATGAATATAAGTAATCAAGTTTTGAATTTATAATATGGATAATAAAGATTTAACTTTAATAAAGTTGAAATAAATTTGAATTAGTATGACAAAATATATGATTTGAAATTTAACTAAAGAAAGTTAAATAAATTAAATCAGATTTGGAAGTTAAATAATAAGTTGTATAACTTATTAAATGTGAAAATGTAAGTAAAACCAATTGTTAAAATGGTTAAACAACTTTGTTAAGCAAAACGAGGTATGAATCTGAATAAGTGATAAAAATGACTTTGGTAAAAGTTAAATGGAATTTACTTTGGAGTTGCAATTTGAATTGGATTTTAACTGGATTAGATATGTTGTTGAAATGGAAATTTAAGTTAAGTTAAACAAATGATGTTTAAAAGGAATATAACTTAAGTGATGCTGAATGAAGTTGATTTTGGTATCAAAATGAATTAATGAAATGAAATCATTAAATGGATGTGAACTTGAGTTATATAAATGAAATTCAACTTTATTTACAAAATGAATTAGCAATTGAATAAATAAATGGATTGAATGTTAATCAATCTAATGTAATGAATTGATATAAAATAATGGATATAAGTGTTAATTCATGTATGGCTAATTGAATGTTAAACCAAATTGAAGGTAAACAAAGTGAATATGAATGTTGAATGTAAAGTGAATAAATTTGGTTGTGTGGGATATACATTGGTTGTTAGATTATTGTTAATTGATTGAATAGAAATTCATATGCAATTAAATGAATAAAATTGAAAGCTAAAGCAATTAAATTCAAATGGGAAGTTAAGTAAATTTAAATTGAATGGAAATTGATTTGAATTGAAAGTGAACCAATATGAATGTAAATTAGTGAATGTAAACTAATTGAAAATGAATAATTGAACGTCGTTGAATATGAATTGGTTGTAAACAATTACAAGTAATGTTGAAATCATATAAGTTGCTTATAAACCTTGTTTAGTATGCATTTCTTTTAATATGCATGTGTTGTAGTTGTTTAAAAGAGTAAAATATTAATAACTTCTTATGTATGTCACTTACGTGTTTATATTGAGTAAGTACAGGTACCGGGGCTACCGTTAGTGGGATTTGGGTTGCGCAAAATGCTAAATAAATAATTGTTTTGCTTAAAAATGCTAAAAAGGTACGCCTATGTAATAAAAATAGGAAAATATGAACTGTTTTTCTGCTTTTCGACCGCGTGGGTCGATGTATATATATTTGTCTGTATTTGTGATATTGTAAAAGCTCCTCTGTACAAAGGAGGTTATGGCGAAATTTTTTGAAAAATTAAGGCGTTAGAAAATTTTTGGGAAAATTTGTGAAAACTAAGTTTTGATTTGAAGTTAAAGGTTAAACGATATAGTTGATTTTGAAAAGATAACTATATATGGATTTGAAAACTTAGTAAATATTTTGTAAGAAGTTTAACTATTGAATTTTTGGAAAAGTTAAACACTTGAGAGATTTGTAAATCAAATTTGAACGGTTTGTTTTGAAAAGTTAATGGATTTCAAAACTCTTTCTCACTTGGCAATTTCGAGGGCGAAATTCTTTTAAGGGGGGAAGTTTGTACGACCCAGAATTTCTGTCATTTGAAAATCAGATATTTAATTGATTTTAAATATCAACAAGTAAAATTTGTAAGTCGAATAATTTATTTTTCGAATATTTAGATTTAATTGGATAATTAAATCGATAATTTAATATTTGAAATTACTGAAAAATTTGGAATTTGGGTTTAATGTGATTAAAAATGATTTATAAAGTTATATTTAATCATACTGGAGTTAGAACAATGTTTGTGTACTTTTAAAATTGAATTAAAATTAATTTGTGAAAATTGAATATTTTAATATTTAATCGACTAGTGAAAATAGTCATTTTTCAAACAGTCTTGGATTTCGACGAAACCAGTTTCATCGGATCCGTAATGTTAAATTATTGCATGATTTCAAATTTCGTGTCAATCGGATTTACGATTTGTCCGGAGCAAGCCAAAACGCATAGAAATTTGGTTTAATCAATTTAATTTAAATTTGATCGTTTATTTCCGTAACTCGCGCATACGACCGAATTAGCTTCCGAACACGTTCCATTATGTCCGAAATGCGGGGTAAACCCTAGAAACGTCGGTCACCGTGCGAGATTTGGAGTTTGGAAAATTTTGGATGAATAGTGTTTTTGAGAATTTTCTATAAAAGGGCTTGCTATCTTCACATTTGCAAACAAAAGAAAGAAACTAGGGTTTTGTGAGCCGGCCGCCTCCCTCTATTTTCAATGGCCGAAAATCATCCTTCTTCTTTCTCCATTTTCTTCAAATCCACATGTTAATTCAAGAAACCTTCAACTACAAAGTTGAAGATCATCACGAGATCTTGGATATCAACGGTCGCGATCGTTTTTCATTGAGTGGATCGACGTGAATTTGGGGTTGAACGGCCGAACTTCGCACGTGTTTTTCCACGCGAGATGGAGGCCGAGCTATGCCTCATTCATGGTGGTTGTAGCTCGTGCGATGGGCGTTGGAGTGGTGGTTATTGATTGACCTAAAGCTTGTTGTTGATGGCCGCATGTATTATGGTTTGCACGGCTATTGGGTTCGAGCATCAGGAAGTAACGAGGAAGAAGAAGTAAAAGCACACGCGGCCTAGATGCTTCCAAACAGAAACGAATGGCTGTGATATGTTGAGGTTAAAAATAATAATAAAAGAAATGTAAATTAATTATATTTAAAATTTGTGTAAACTTTGTAATGCTATATCTTCTTCATACGAGGTCGAAAAATTTCGAAACGAATTGCGTTGGCTTCATTTTGTCAAGCACTATGCAATGGAGTAGGTTTGGAATCGTTTGGAGATAGTGAAAATTTGGGGTAAAATTAAACGCACGTCTAATTTTGTTCGAAATAAAACGCTACAGCTATTATCGAAAATTCAAGGTGAGAACTTCTCACTCAATCGAATTGTTTCGCTATAAATTTTAAATAGTTAAATTTAAAATTGCTTGATTGTGTGATTGGATGATAGTTATTATCTGTTGTATTGAAATAAACCCTATACGCCGTATATTAAGCGGAGGTTATTTATTAAAAACATATACCGCGATAATTTCAACTTGTATGGAATTGGTATTATATATGTACTTGGAGTTGATTTCCCGCATTATATAGCGGATGAGACCCTATTGCGCCGCACAATAGCGGATAGTATTTATAAATCCCATATACCGCGATATTCCGTCTCGAAGCGGAATTGGTATTGTGCTAACATCTTTGGATACAGGGAAACAGGTTGGAGGGATCCAACTGGATTCCTCAAATGATTGAATTGGTTTCAATGTTGTGTGTTGATCTATTTATAATCTGCGTGATTATCTTTGTGATTGAAATCGTTAAAGGCTAAAATTGAGCCGAATATAATTTTGGTATCGTTAGATGCCGAAAATAAATAAAATTGGATTTTTGAAAATTTAAGTTGAGAATTCGTAATAAAATTTAATTTTGGAATTGATTCATTTTAAATAAATAAATAAACGTTGAAATTTTTATGTTATAAAAATTATGATTTTTGTGAAATATAACCGAAATGTGATTTTTGAAATAAGTAGTTGATTAATTTATAAAATGGTTTAAATTGGAATTTTTGAATTATATAAATGATTTATATAAAAGATTTATAAAATTGATATTTATTAATTAAAATATTGGAATTATAAAACGAGTTTTTATAAGTGTTAAAAATGAAGTATAAATGGATTTCACTAGTGAATGAAATCTATAGATTTATAAATTACGAAGTTATAAAATGAATAGATTTTGTAAAATATAAGATTTATAAGTAATTAACTTATAAATTGGATTTTGGCGTGTAAATAGAATATGGGTAGAATTTGTTAATAAAGTGATTTTATAAGTTGAAGTTGTTATAAAGTATAAATGGAATTTATAAACGTTGTTTTACAAATTCGAAATCGACTTATTTTAATAAGTTTAATTATTATAGCTTATTAAAGGAGAAATATCCACGATTTTGGGATAGTGGATAATCCTTTAAATAAAATATGTAGAAATTGAATTTGGTTAATGAAGTATATTCACGATTTTGGACAGTGAATAATATATCAAAGAAATGTTTTGGGAAAGTGATATTTTAAATAAAATTTAAAACGATTTAAGGATGTTTTAAAATGTATTAAGTATCGAAACCATAGATTTCAACATTCATTGTTGAAATAGACGTTTTCGAGAAACAGAAGGAAATGGTGGACTATAACACTGTTGTTATAGTAAATGATTTTCGAAAGGAAAAGTTTTGTATAGTATTAGGATTTATATATCTATCTTATTTCGAATCCCTATAATAGTGATTTTGTGTTGTCGTAACGATGTTTTACTAACATTCGTTTTGACCCAAATAAATGTGTTTAAGAGAACGTTTTCCTTAAAGAATAAAATATATACTTAATTTGGATTTAAGTATATTGAATATTTTCCAAATATTGAAGATAAATAGATTGGTGAATTACTTATTATTAATAAGTATGGAAATGTTTTCCAATATGAAGTGAATGTTTTGAGATTATATCTTTTAAAGATAAATAGAAAGTGAATAATTGAAATCGATTTGAAAAATCGTATAAAAAGTGAATATTTGGAAATGTAAATTCACAATGGAAATTTATAAGGGAAATTTGTTTTAAAAATAAACATTGATTTATTTTTGAAGTATGGAAATAAATTTACGAATTTGGGACGTAAATTTAATAAATCGGTAAGGATTTATTTGATTGGGTTAAATGAACCATTTTGAAATGAAAGTTGTAAAGGTGAAGTTTGATTTGAAATTTGTTTTCAAATGGTTGAAGTGTGGAAATTATATCTTATAAAGATATTTTTGAAAATAAATAATTTGGGAAATTATTTGGAATCGGGTTATGTTGTGAATATTGATTGATAGTTAAATAACCGACTATCAATATTGACCCTTAAATGGCTATTTGTTGTGAATTGGTTGAAATTGAATGCTACACTTATTTTTTTTAAATTATTGCGCTCGTTATTCGAATTACCCATTCCGAATAGTGATACGACGTAATGGATAGCATTGAAGACCGGTGTTGAAGACTGGTTATTTGTGAAAATGATTGGATGACCTATCGATTGTCTCTGCACCGTTAGCTATGGTATGGAGATTTCCTTTGTGATGGGAAATTCGATCGGGATTGTGAATACCCGGATTGCAAGGGCTTCTTTTGAAGTGCCTTCGGTTTTGTTCGAGCCCGGAACAGACTTGTATGGTTACGTGTCTGACATTACATTTTGAGATATAAAGCAAATTTCTTTCAAATACATTTCTGTTGGTGGCGGTGAATTTATTCTCTTAGTTAACACCCTTCTCTGAGACGTACGAGCTCATAGGTTTTGTAATTGAAGGTTATCAGCGATATACTCCCAATTTCGTACTGTGGCATGCTGAGTGTTGCTGTGTGATGATAATTTATTGATCATTTGTTGATCAAAGCGTGGCTTTGTGAAAAAACGTAGCTTTGTGGACGAGACTCTATCAGACCTCACACCCGGAAATGGTCGAAACAGGAATATGCGGCAAGGTTATGAGGGTCACTCCCTTTAGGGTATGTCATTTCCTTCTGGAAAAGGGTGGTGTCAGGTATGGAGCCCTGATGCTTAACCTATGTGGTTGCTCCAATCTCATTTTTCTGTGTGGTTGTTGCTCGGTGATCGAGGGCCCTCGGATAAAGGTCGCAAAGGACCGGGGGGTGGCATATTCGTGTTGTAGTTACCTAGTTATAGAGGTAACCCGGTCTTGTATTGGCAGAGAGTTGGTTAAGTTCTCGGGACGTCCCGCCAGAGGCGATCCCATGTGGCAGTAGGAAGTTCCTTAGCCTGACCATTTGTTGGAAATCCAAAGAAACAGTACGAGCCTTGTACGGTTTTAGTTGTATAACCTGCCATGTAATGTGGTGGTAACCTGCTATTGAACATGGTAGCTATAGTAGTCATACGATAATGGTCTTATGTTGGCTAAGATTTATATTCTATTTTCGAAATGCTTTCTACACTATGCACTAATAATAATATCAAAAATGATTTGTTTTGCGTAGTAAGCATCTTTGACTATCATAAGGAGAAATCTCCTCCAATTCTGCGTTAGCACTGTGTGTGTGCGGGGAGGCCTTATGGTAGTGTCATTTTCTAAAAGCATTGCGGATATTTTTTTTTCACTTCCCTTGTTGTTGTTTAAAAAAAATAACTGTTTTGAGTTCTCACACCAGTCCCATGACTGACCTGAGTTTATTATTCTCTTCCTAAACTCTGGGTACCCATAATTTTCCACACGGGCAGTCTAGAGTCAGGTTATCAGGTCATTCTGGATTCAGAAGTGCTTTCGAGCTCAAGTGGCAAGCTGGATAGCGAGACGTATTACTTGTATATGATATTATCTTTCCGCTGTAAATTCACTTGTAGGGACATGTTTGTATAACTGTCCATTGTTTTGTTGTGTTGTATATTGTTGTTGTACACTCTGATGATGTAATGTAATAACCGAGATAGTTATTTGTTTTAAAGATTATTCATTCATCTATTATATGTTGTTCCGCTGCGATATGTGAGATTCTGATATTGTTTCTGTTCTATTTTCTTACTTCTTCTATCTTTTTCTTCTACCTCTTCTTTTTAATCATAACAGTTCAGTTTTCCGGCATTCGATTATGCGGCATTTGATACAGTGGACGTAAGAATGCCGACCTTCGGATCCCGACAAAATCGAATCTGTTACAAGTTATCTGCCAAGTTAAGAAGGAATATCGGGCAAAGGGCATGAGACTAGCCGTTTACTTGTCAAAGGCACCGAACTTCTTGAAGATCTAGAGCACTACACGATTACTTACATTGCTAGAGAGGAGAACATGAAGGTGAATTTACTAACTAAGCTAGCAAGTTCTGGAAAAGCTAAGCCAGTTAGTTCTTGGGAAGCACAACTGATGGGACTTGTTTCAATGGAGATTCTGACGGCTCTAAGCATATATCAAATGGACGTTGACTGGATTTTGGAGACAGCAAAGGAAGCAGAATTGTGGATGACTCCTAATGAGGACTATTTGCGTAGGGAATACTTGCTAAAGATAGGAACGAGCGAAAGTAACTCCTTCGAAAAGTACCGCGATTTGTGATACAAGATGGAATACTGTATAGAAGAGGATTTTGTATGCCCTTTCTTCGATGTGTAACCAAGGATGAAGCTAGGAAAATCCTTATGGAAGTCCATAAAGGCAGTTGTGGTGATCACACCGGGATACAAACTCTAGCAAAGAAAGTGCTTCGATATGGATATTTTTGGCCGATAGTAATCCAAGATTCTGCTTACTACACCAAAGGGTACGACTGATGTCAGAGATTTACAAAGATTCCGAGAGCACCATCTTTAGAGCTTACATAGATGGTCGACTCGTGGAAGTTTATGATTTAGCGAATTAACCTCATTGGTATGCCACCAATAGCGAAAAGAGGTGCCAAATATGCTATCGTCGCAGTGAATTACTTTGCAACGTGGCTGACGCGGAACCACTTACCACAATTACAATTAAAAAGGAAATCAATTTATAATGAAGAATATCATCTGTAGATTCGGAGTACCTCAGAAGATACATTATGGTTAATGGAACTCAATTCGAAAGTACTGAGTTTAAGGACTTTTGCAAATGATACCGAATCGAAAAGAGCTTCTCCGTAGTGGCGCATCCTCAAGCGAATGGACAAGTGGAAGCAGTAAATAAAACCATCAAATTCACCCTAAAGAAATGACTTATTAAAGCTAAGGGCAATTAGGTTGATGAGCTTCTGCTAGCACTATGGGCTTACAAGACAACACATAATTCAGTGACAGGACACTCACCGTTTTCTTTGGCCTATAGTTCAGAAGTAATGATACCGATGGAACTAGAAGTCCCATCCCATCATAGAAGACATTTCAACCAAAGAGAAAATAGTGAACTACTGCTTGAGTCCCTTGATCTAGTCAATGAGAAGCGGGAAGAAGCTGAGATAAGGGTAGCCGCTTATCAGAAAAGGGTAGCACGATACTTCAACACCGAGGTCTGAAACTATACTTTTGAGGTAGGAATCTCGTTATGAAAAAGGTACTTTTGGGTATGGAAGCACTTGGTCTGAACTAGGAAGGACCCTATGTAATTGATCTAAAGCTTAGAAACGGTACTTTTCAAGCTAGCAACATTGATGGAGTTCCAATCCCATGTGCAGGGAACAATGACCTACTCTGGCACTATTACATCTAGCTTTTCTTTTTCTTTTTTCTCACAAATAAGCTATCCGAAGATCCTGGAGGAACCGTAAATAGGAAGGACCTGCCATTTCTTCTACTTATCAATAAAGTTAGCTTCCTGGATCAATGGAAACGTGTCCTTGTAAGCAATACTCCAGTGCCGCATGACAGTAACACATTCTTTCGAGAACCATTATTTTTCGAAGATAAGCGACACCAAGAAGGTCAAAACCGTCGGATGGATGGAGAAAATCGACCCACAACCGTTTGAGGACCGGTGTTTCCCAGAGATAGATGATAAAGGGAAGGTCAAAACTACTAGGTCGATGGTGAAAATTGACCCCGTCCTTTTAAAAACCGGCATCATTTGGAGTAGGCAACATCGAGAAGGCATCAAACAGCTAGGTCGACAGTGCAAATCGACCCCAACCTTCTTAGAACTGACGTCGCTTAAAGATAGGTGACGCAGGGAAGGTATCAAACTAGCGAGTTGACGATGAAAGTCGACCCTAACCTTTTGAGAACCGATAATGCCCAGAGATAGGCGATGTCGGAAAGGTCTAAACTGTCGGATCGATGGGCTAAATTGGCCAATGACATTCTAAGATCTGGCATTACCCAAAGATAGGAATGCCGCAAAGGTATCAAACGCCGAGTCAATGACGAAAATCAACCCACAATCTTCTGAGAACTGGCGTTGCTGGAGATAGGAGACTCTAGCAACCAGGAAGGTATTAAACCGCTGGTTTGACGGTGAAACTCAACCCCGACCTTCTGAAACCTATCGTCGCTTGGAGATAGGCGACATCAGGAAAGTATCAAACCGCTGATTCGACGGTGAAAATTGACCCTAACCTTTTGAGTACTAGCATCGCCTGTAGATAGGCAACATCGAGAAGGTATCAAACTTTCGGGTCGACAATAAAAATCAACCCAAATCTTCTAGGAATTGGCATTATCCGGAGATAGGAGATGCTGGGAAGGTCTAAACTGCCAGGTTAACGATGAAAATCGACTCCACCTTCTGAAAATCGGCATTGCCCAGAGATAGGCAACGTTGGAAAAGTCCCGAACCACCGGGTTGACTGTGAAAGTTGACCCTTGCTTTTGGAAATCCAGCATGGCCCAGAGTTATGCGACGACGGGAAGGTTTGACAACTCAGGGATCGATCCGGTAATTCAATCCCAACGTCTAGGGATACACCATTTCCCTATGATAGGCGTTGCCGATGAAATAATCTTTGGATTCAAGCTATTCATGCACTAACTCCTGGAGATAAGGTTTGAAGCTCAATCAAACTTTTCAACCTACAAGAATTGTCATTGCCTGGAGATAGGCAATGACAGAAAGATGGAGTTATTCTTAGGTCAATCCGACAGTTCGACTCTAGCTTGAAATTGTCGATCATTACCCAAAGACAAGAAATGTTAAGGGGAAATTCTTGGGATAAGGCCACTGATATGCTAGTCTCTGGATTCTTAACATCGAACTTGGAAAAATCTGTTATGATAGAAGATAACAATGATGCATATTTACGATACATACATCTAGAATGACATTGACTGAGGATGTCAACTTGGAAGAATTCAGTTGCAGCCCGAAGATTGGCAGCATCGAAAACACAATGCTTAGAATCAAGTGGGAAAGTCACTAGTTTTTGAAGATAGGAACTATTGTAAAAACAAGATTTCTGCAAGGACGCTAGCAACTATGCAGGACATGCTTGGTCGAGGATAGGCGGAAATAGTCATAAAGAATCAAAAGCTGGAATTATTGGACTTACTCGATCCCAAAGTAGGAAGAGAACTTGACTGGGAACAATCAAACGAATTACATGCAACAAGCAATCCATCGTAAATGCTCTAATTTGGCATTTGAAATAATAAATTTTATGAACATGGACACGTATGCAAACAACCAATCGAAAGGATCCCGATCGATTTCTAACAGGAATAACCGCAAAGTCGAAAAAATAATAATTCTGTTCTGCCAGATAGGACAATTTGGCATCTACAAATAGAGCTAAGCAGCAAGATATAAATAAAACAATGACAAGAATATTGTTTACATGCATAGAGTTATGGTAAATAAGCATATTCCATGGAAACAGAAAGAATATAACATAAGAAAAACTAAAGAGCGGACCGTTATATTTTATACACAGGCAGTTGTACACAAACAGGCACAATACATAAAATGAAAACAAGTAAACTGGGGAGAGATCACAACAAAGTTAATCTTTTACCAACTGTTTAAAGTACAATCAAACAGTGGGGGTCATGCCCATGTAATATTGGCCTGTTCAAAACAAAAGGACAAAAATATAGACTCAGGCATGACCAACACAAAAAACAGACTATTGCGCTTACTGCCTTCAAACACTTTTCATTTCTTTCCATTTATGCCACCTTATCACCCGAGGGATGGCTCTTGTGTTCTTTCTTTTCATCTTTAGGTACCCTACCAAGGGGAGTCTCGTCTTTAAATGAGTGGACTCTTCGTCGCAGTAGAATCGAGCTCCCTAGATTTGCTGGCAGGGTCATCAGTATGCTTCGACAACTTGATCTTCAACGCATGAATCTTGTGTCTTGAGCCTACCGGCTTGTAGGCAGCGAGCTAGGTGACTCTAGGATCTTGATTCACTTTTACTTTCTTTATATCCACTCTCAGTCTTGCAGCCAAGGTCTTATAATTGTTTAGGTCTAAAGCACTTATTAACGTTACATCTTCCTCCTAGGACATTGAAACGTCCTCCTAGTTCTCCAGGGTGGCTATCTTCTCAAATTTAGGTTCGGGGCTAAAGGTGGAAGCATGAAAGGTTACGGTAAGCTCGACAGAGATGGTGGTAGATGGAGTAAAAATGGTTGTAGTTCCTAAGCCTTATGTAGCCGGAGGTGGAAGAGGAAGATGCGGTTGACCTACAAGTTGACAAACAGGATAATAAAGTTTAAATATGGACTTTGGAGAGAACCGAATTTTCTTGAACGCCTACGTGAAAAGAGAAATACCCGAGTCTAGGCTTCTTTCCTAGACATCAACTTCAAATTTTCCTTCCCTCATTATGTTCTCCTCGATTTGGCCTACAAAATAAAGAATGTAGGGCTTATGAATAGAAGATTCCATCGAAATCGGAATCGTACGAGCCATCTCAAAGCTAACCTACATGGATGCAGAACTAATCGCCATCGGCTCTATGGATTATGAAGTGGACATTTCAAGCTGAGCCGAAGGGTTAGGGCTAGAGAGTGCTTTGGCAGTAGTTGCAGCACCAGTATTAGAGGCCTCTTTGGCTAGGGAGCACTTTCCAACCGAGAGAAACTCTATGTCTTCGGCATCGAGGTACATAGCCATTAGCTCCTCCTCAGAGCGATTGTCTAAGGCCCACACATCCCTGCACGGTACTTCTTCCCAAATGCCAGCAAGAGTCTCGGATAGTCATACCCCAGCCATCTTTGATTTTTTATGCTTAACCACGCTGGTATAGAAGTGCAACGTACTTGCATCAAGTGCATCGTTAGTCCTGGATCTCTCTTCCTGAAGCTCTTTAAGCTCATGTTGAGAAATTGCAAGTTCAAGATCAATAGCGAATTTTACTGAAGATAGCTGCTCCATTTCATCGGCGAGTTTCTTCTTCTCTTCACCAAGCTTTTAATTCTCCTCGCGGAGCCTAGTAAATTCAGCAACTTGTTTTAAGATAGTTTGGTCCCGGGCTTGAATGATCTCATTTTTTGTGTAAGAGCCAGGGCCTTCTCATTAACCTACTTCTTGAACTCTGCACTTCAGTAATGGAAACTCTTAGCTGGTCTCTAAAGATGAGCTCGGCGTTAGTTTGGGTGCACTTCATCTCTTTAAATAATTCATCGGAGTGGGTTTTCACTAAAAGGGTCGAGTCCTTCTCTCTTATGATCATGAACTGGTCATTCTCTCGATTCTTAATCATTTTCTCAAAGCCCTCCTTCTCGGAATCGCAAGAGCAAATGTTGGTATAGTTGACCTTATTCACTTCAAAGAGGGCAGTACACAGCTTCTTCCATTTCTACCTCTTACAGATATGCTTTTGGACACTTTTTAAGTCATGCTTCACCAACTCTTTTGGGTCACTTGTCCTGATTGAATTTGACGTCGTGTAAAAAGAGATTAGAAAATGATCTTGTAGGTGCGAGGGACCGGGCAGAAGAGTAAACATAGTAGCAAAAATGGCTTTGGAGTGAGGGGGAGCAGCAATAATAAGAGATTAGGAGATTGGAACTTGTTTTACTAAATAAGTCTGAGCTTATGTGTATGGCGGAACATTGACAAAAGAAGTCCCATGGTGCTTGTGAATTCTCTTATGCATTTGGCAACGCCGCGGGATAGCCCAGTCTCAACCTTTCTCTTCTTTATCTCCTTTTCTCCCTCCCCGCCCTTTTCTCTATTAGCTTCAAGCTTCATTAGCTTTGCGGTCCTTCCTCCTTTACCTCCCCTCATCAATTTTATAGCGACAAAGCAGGAGTCTAGCCTCTGTATGCTCCAGCATTATGGGAGGGCTTCTCGTAATAACCACGACCCATGGAACCCTATGCAAGAAGAAAAACGATGTTGGTATTGGAATTTCGGGGAAAGATTCAATGCAAGAATGTATGTCCGTGATCTTAGTGAAGTGTATAGTGCCAATGACCCCTTAAATACTCTGTAGACCGTGTTCGCATGAGTGTAAAGATGGAGTTTCTCCACCTTCATTTATACTTGTTCTCGGAGAGAAGTGGAAGCCAGAGCCTATTTCATCCAAATTGTCTCAAATAGAAAATTCGATCTTTTCGATATCACTTTAATCGACGAAAATGTCGCCAAAGGGGCAGTTCTTATGTAAAAAGGAATGGTGATAGCTTATGCTAGTAGGCAATTGAAGAATCATGAGAAGAGATACCCAACTCATGACTTAGAGTTAACGACTATTGCTTTTTCCTTTAAAATGTAGAGGCACTATCCTTTAATGGAAGGTTTGATGGTTCACCAACCATAAATCACTCAAATACTTATTTTCCCAAAAAGATTTAAATTCAAGGTAGGAAAGATAGATGGAGTTTATAAAATCTTATGACTTTGAAATATAGTATACACCCGAAAAAGGGAATGTTGTCGCCAACTCCCTTAGCCAGAGGCATGCTACCTTAGGTGCTATATTTGAGTGAAGGCAGTTGGAGTTCCTCTCTAATTTCAACTTCCAACCACAAGCAGAACCTACTCAAACATATTTAGCAGCAATGGAGGTTAGGCCAGCATTCATGGACTGCATCGGATTGGAGCAAAAGAAGGATGAGGAGATAATAAATATTTTGGATAAGCTAAGTAGAGGAGAACATTTTCCCCATGTCAATCGATATGGAAACAAGGGATGTTTGAGGAGAGATAAATGCCTTTATGTTCCAAAGATTGATAGTGTGTTGGAAAAAGTACTTATGGAGTGTCACCATTTAAGGATGACCATTTACCCGGAAGGAGATAAGATGTATACAGATATAAAGAGGATTTTATATTGGCTATGGATGAAGAAGAGAGTAGTTGAATTTGTTTCTAAATATTTAACATGCCAAAGGATAAAGGTTGAACAAGGAAAGCCCAGAGGATAGTTATTGCCTTTATAGATTTCGACTTGGAAATGGCGCATATATATATATGGACTTCATAGATAGGCCGCCCAGGAGCCAAAGAGGAAATGAGAAATTTATGTTATTGACGACAGACTCATTAAAAGCGCCCATTTTATTTCCATTAAGAGCAATAGGACCGTTGCATCTCTAGCACAGGTTTATATCAAGGAAGTGGTTTGACTTCATGGAATTCCAATTGGCATCATTAGTGATAGGAACCCCTTATTTACTAGCGAAATTTGGAGGAGTTTGCAAGCAGCTTTGGGAACTTTATCGAATCTTAGCATTAATTACCACCCTCAGACCGATGGATAAACAGAAAGGGTGAATATAAACTTAGAGGATTTTTTGAGAGCTTGCAACTTGGACTTCGGAGGACATTAGGACCAGCACCTGCCTTTAGTCGAATTCGGTTATAATAATAGTCACCAAGCGATGATTGGTATAACACCCTATGGAGCGCTTTATGGGAGGCCATGCAGATCATCAAATTTATTGATGGGATACCACCGACAAAATCCTATTCGAACTAGATTTAATTCATGAAATTTGAAAAAAGGTTGAGTTGATTAGGAAGAATATTAACACAATGCAAGACTGCCAAAAATCCTACATGAACAAGAGAAGAAAGGAACTAGAGTTCGAGGTTGGGGACATGCTGTTTATCAAAGTTCCCCCTCTTAGGAAAGTCGTAAGATTTGGAAAATCGGGAAAGTTGGCACCAAGATTTGTTGAGCCTTTTCGAATTTTGGAAAAAATATGAAAGTTTGCTTACCGCGTGGAGCTACCAGATAAACTGGTGGGAGTCTAGGATGTTTTTCATGTCGCACTTGAGAAAATAGCTTCATAGCATAGTTACTGTAGTAGGGCTTGATCAATTGGGGGATGTTGAGATGGATCCGATAGCACACCGTGCCACAACACGTATTATGAAGCATGGAACTAGTAATCTCTGCAACAAAGAAATTGCAAGAAAATCCCATGGAAAGCACATAGGAAACTGAAGATGGTTGCATCGTGGTTGCTAGATTGGATAGTAGGAGATGGTTGCGACACTCTTCACAATCACTTTTTGCACTCATATAGAAATTTTTATGCATGTTTTGGATGCTTGCATACATGCCTACATGTTACTATCATACACTCATGCTAGGATTGAGCTCATGCATAATATGCCTGCACATATAATCACATTGCACTTTTGGTTGAGTGGATGGTATGTAGATAACTGGGTTGTATACCATGGACGTTATTGCGCGTTACGCTGTATGACTCTGGGAATGATTTCGAGGATGAAATCCTTTTAAAAGGGATAATGTAACATCCCATAAAATTAATAAGAAATAATAAGTTGAATTAATTAATTAAACAAGATAAGACTATAAATGAGAATTCTGCAAAAGTCAGAATTTAGCCACGAAAGTTGTGTCTTATGTAAGTGGCGATTTTCTGATCAATTTCCATATACAATGTTTTAAAAATGGAGATCGAATGAAAATTATAGATGTTTGAAGTTTTTGGATTTTAAGTTATTTAAATGGAATTCAAATTCAAATTAATAATTATTTCCAAAATTTGAATGTAAAAATTAACAGTAATTAGACTTGGGGATTAATTAAATGTTGAAAGTATAATTAAATAATCAAATAAATTATTCAACGGCAAGAATAATGTTCCCAAAATCGAGACCATCGATTGATCGCATACATGGGCTAGTCGACCACTAGCAGTCGACCGGCAGTGTAGGGGCGGTCGACAAGTCCCTGTGTATGGTGGCTATGGTTTTGTGCAAATGAATTTCCTAGATTTTATTATTTTTAGCTGGCTTAAATCCGACGGTTCTGGCGCTTTCTAACTACTATAAATAAGAGTTTAGCCCCTTCACTTTTATTCACAAATTATTTTAGGAACCAGTCGAAGCTCCATTAGTCTCTCTCCTCGAAGATCAGAAAAATACTTTGAGGTTTCAAGTAAGAATTTTAGTTGTTTGATTTCAATTTCTAATCATTTTCTCCTCCAATTCCTAAATTTCTGAATCTAATTCGTATACAATACCCTTGTATATTTCTAAAAGAAGAGATTGAAAGAGGTTAAAATAGACTACCAAATCCAAAACGGGAAGAGCTAAGGATTGGTTGTGAGTGTAAGTCTTAGTTTTCCCTATTTTATAATTGTATAATATAACTTGGATCTGATATACGCCTTTGGAAAATTTTGTTTACGCAAACATCGCCTAAAACCCCGAAATTCCCCTAAAGGGAAATGTCAGTTCTTAAGCTTGAATCCCAATTATTCTATATTGAAATAATGGAATTCTGTAAGTATTGCAATTTAATGTTTTACATTCTATTCCACTTCCTTTTCTTCTTCCTTGCATCCGATTAAGGGTTTTGAAAAGAATAAATTAGAAAATGGTGTATAAGGTATGAATTATTTTGTTCGTAGTTTGCACCGCCTATTTACACAATTTAAATAGAAATTCCCTTTTTCAATTTTATACAAAGAAGTTGAATAGATTGTAACAGTATTTGAACCGTAAGTTTTTATTAATGATTGATTATGTTATTTTAGTGTAGAATCAGTTGGTTATGGGTTCACTTTTATACAAGTCTGTTGATTTAGTTGTGGTACCGGATATATGGAATATGTGTTGGTATGAAATTGAACTTGTATAAATTTGAATTTTTGACATTTAAAACGTTCATTTTGGATGCAATCTTTGCATTGCTTACTTTAGACGCGTGCGTGTGCGTACATATGCGTGCGCACGCCTAAAGTAAGCATTCCAAGAATGCGCCCTAAATTAACATTTTAAATGTACGAACCTCAAACATATATATATATATATATATATATATATTGTGTGTGTATGTATGTATATGAGCAAATAACTTGCAGTTATAACATACTTATTGTGTAGTTATATAATATTAATTATAATTAAATTCCCCTTAGGAATGTAATTGATGGTAAAGGTGAAATAAGAGTTTTTCTTATAAAGCCTTGATTTGTAATGTGGTGAGATATGGGATAATAAATTAAAAGAGTGTTTTAGATTGTGGCTAAGTTATAAGGATGCGAAGTCAGTCAAAAACACTAAGAAGTCCGCCAAGCTAATCTGGCTACCAATAGTGTGACTTTGGGACTGATGTGAGACATCAGCTATAATAAATAACTATGTAGGATGCGTGATTGGTCCCAATGTTGCAGGGTAAACCTACCAAGTTAATCTGGCTACTAGTACCTACGAATAGTCGGACTAATGTGAGACGTCATAGTTGAACTAAAGGTCATAACACGAAGGACCTGCTTTGGGGATTGAAGGTATTAAGTGGCTGGTTGAGAGTCTGCCTCTTCCTAATAATAGAAGTATTAAATTGTCAGGGTAATTGGTTGGGCATGGTAAAGGATATCACAAAGAGGGTCCACTTAAGGGTTAAAGTAGTAAGTGGCCTGAAAAGATTCCATGTAATGTCAGCTGGATAGTACCGAAGAGGAGTCCACCTTGGGATAGGTAGTAAATGATGGAGACCTTCCTTAAGTAAGGTATTAAATGGTTAGCATCCTCTTAGTTTCCATAAAAAATGTGTTAAGTGACTTGGGTACCATCTCTTATATAATTAAGGCATTATTGATGAAAATATAGGTTATTAGGTTGAAATATTAATGAACTGTAGAAGCCTCTGAGCTTATGGTCTAAGAACTTATAATATGGTTAAGATATGTAAGACAATTCTTATTTAAATTATACTGCCCAAGTACAAGGCTCGAGATTTTATTCACTAGACATTGTTGTTCTAACTCCCTCCTCATTACAACAAAGGTTAGAGATGTTGATACAGATTTTCGAAGGTGGTGGCAGAGACGCAGACTTGTGGCAGTTGTTTAGATATTTATGTTATTTTTCTACTTTAGATGTACCCATTGAAAAATGATGTATTTTCAGATATTGCACTATGGATATTTGGTGGTGTTGTTGTTACTGTTGTTGTTTTGACAGTTTGAAATTTTAAATAAAATGAGTATTGTTCTTTTATTACATTTTATCCTTCCGCTGTGAGTTTCTGAATGTGTAGACAAATATCTCTATGTTTTGTTCTTTATACCAACCAACAACCATTTTTGGAATGATTCTATGTTTCAATGAGCCTTTTCGGGTCAGAATTTAGGCCTATTTCGAAACAAGTTATTACATCGATGCACATGGACCAGTAGGAGCTTCAATGGTGGCTTTAGCAGCAGCAACCTATGCAGCCGCGATTGCTTTTCCCTCTTCCATCTTTTTAATGTCACCGATGTCAAGATTCTTTTCTTTCAATTGGTTTTTGGTGAGGCTTTTCCTGAGTGTAGCCGCTCGACACATTATCTTTTCCCAGGATCGACCAGGGTATCGGAGTAATTGCTTCCTAACTACTTCGGGTTCTTGAATTGGATAACATCGGAGAAGAAATGTTGAAGGATATAATTCAAACCTCCTTTTTCCTTGACTACATACACTTTTAACTCAATTGGCTTGCTCATTGTTCCAGCATTATAAACTTGAACCTCCTATTTTTTTGCTTTCCATTAATAAGGGGGACTCAAGCTTTTTAATTTTGGCTCTGAGTTTTTGGATATCAGCGTCCTTGCCCTGGAGTGCCTTGTCTTTTTTCTAGGAGGGCCTGGTCCTTGGTATTATTCTACACCTTGAGATGGACATTTTCTTCATGAGTTATTTTTACTTGGTCTTTCATCATAATCATGGCTTGATCGTCATTACTTTTAATCTCTACGACCAATTCTTTAGCATTCTTCATCGATTTTTGAGTTGCATCTTTTTCTTCTATAGCCTAAGCCAACTCCTTGTATTCATTTATATTTCTGTCATAGATCTTCCTCTTTGACGCAAAAGATTAGATGTTAGTTAGATGAATTCTAATGACATCAAAGAGGGCGAAGACGGGTTTTTCCATGCGTACCCTTGGTCTATCAGCTCCTGGATTCCTTCGAACCTACGATTTTCCTTTTCCCTAAGAATATATTTAATGTCATGGTCTAACTTGAGCCCGGTAAGACAAAAGATTGGGAAGACTACATGCATTCCTCTTGGTGAGGATGGAGGTAGAGTGCGGTGAATAGCGACCTCTTTTGATTGATTAGGCAAAGGAACAGTAGTAGTCAGAGAGAGCATCACTGGAGGTTGTTATGAAAAAAGCTATGGTTGAAACTAAGGTGGGAGAAGACCAAAGGAAGGACCATGGAAGTCACTTGATTCTTTGTTCCTTTCCTTGGATTACAGGGTTCTTTCTCCTCTACCTGCCTTTTCTTTTCATCTCTATCCACCTTGGGCAATTTTCCACTTAGCCTTCTCTATCTTTCCTCCATGCTCTCTCATTATCTGATTCTCTTTATCCATGAGAGCTCGAATGAGGTAGATATGTCTCAAGAATTAATCTCCTTTGTTAGTAGAAAGTGAAAATAGCTAAAACAGTATATTCCCACTACACTTGAAATGAAAGAAAGGATCATGTCAGTTTCGGAACTTGGAATAAGGGCGAATGTGAGGTATGAGTGTTTGCAATCCTAGAAGTGTGTAGATTGATGGTGTGGCCCTAAGTACTCTACGAAACATGTTCAGAAGTTTGTAAGGAAAGAGACTCGCCTCCCTCGCGTAGGAGGCCCTCGGATAGGAAGCTAAAGCTTAAAGGACACTCCTTGATAATATTGCGATGGGAATGTCAAGATCACTTAGTGATTTGAAGATGCTTTCAAGTAATCGGTTGAGGGTTTGCCTTGATTATTGGGATTGCAATCTGTTCCATAGACTGCTGGGAGGTCTTGACAGTTATTCATTTTGTACGTGATGAGGTAGGAATTTCAATACCTCCTGAAGATGTTTCTCCGTATGACTCGTCGCCTCTTTGATCCAAGTAGGGCTGTTACTTTTGTTTGAGTATCGATGCCCGTTCGAGTATATAGTCAAAAAGTGTCCATCCGAGTCTGTTCAATTTTCATTTAGAACATGTATTAGGATAGCAAAATTTATACGAGAAAAAATCTCGTCCGACCATATACGTTCGAATTCATCTGAATTTCATATAAGTCAGTATATCCATTATGTTCTTCAAAATATTTATCATAACAGTTTGATTGATTGATTGAGTAAAGATCATTAAAATCTTTATACTTCAGTACATACTGATAAAAATAATATAATTGATAGGAACTCCATTAAAAAACATAAAATATGATGTAAATAGTAATGTCTGCTTGAGTCTGTGGTCGAAAAATGTCCGTCCATGTCCATCCAATTTTATTTAGGACATGAATTAGGGAAACAAAATTTGTACGAGAATAAATCTCGTCCGTTCCATATCCGGATCGATTTCATATATGGTAGAAACTGAACACTCCTTCATCTGGTCTGGTCCGGTCCGACCGATTTACAAGCCTAAATCAAAGTCCTCATTGTCATTGTCTTCTTCGTTGCCTTTTCCTTCTTCTTCTTCTTTCTCTTCTCCTCCTTCTTCTCTTCCTCCCCCTCCTCTATAGATTGTTTTCATCTCAATTCTCTTCTCTCCTTCCACTTTCACTTCAACGGCTATGTTAACTTCCGTTGTTCTATTAGTAGTTTCATCGATGTTCGTCGTGCCTGATGAGCCTTAAGCACCCCCTTGAATGTCTTTGTTGGAGCGATGAATATGGGTATAAGATCTGGTATACACCCTTAATCCTTTTGGTGGAAGTTCGACCAAAATGACGAATCATTCAGGGTATAAGAGGCTATACCGACAAAGATTCTCATTCGTCGCGAGATAAGTGGTGGAGCCATATCGGATGCTAACCTTTTGAGGGTCTTTAAAGTCTCAGAGTTCACGTCGCTCGTATCTCAAGTAGGAATATCTATAAAGAAAGTGGATATCAAGTTAGACACTTGGACGATAAGAGCCCAAATAAGGGGAAGAATGTAAGGGAAGAAGTCTTACTTTCAGACATTTAGAGCCAGTTGAAGCCATATGGACATCGAACATAGAAGTACTTGTTTTTGAAGTATAATAATTTATTATGAAATGCCTTAATCATTTTGCATTCTCACTAGGATTCTATGATCCTAAGCAATAGTGAGTCACTCTACTGCTTGAAGCTTAGGACATGTGTTAGCTCCCCAAAGGTTGGAGGCCGTTGAAATTGGTTCATGAATAGGACATGCATAAAACTCAACAAGGCATAGCTATTGGGATGGACTTCAGTGGGAGCGAGCCTGTGCTCTTGAAGGAACATATAAAGGAATGATTAAAGGGATGTATAGCACCTCCTAGGCACATGTAGATATTGTAAGTTGTGTAGCCCTATGGAGAATTATGCGCCCGTTGGCTAACTGTTGGGAGCATGATATCACTCTCAGGTATTCCGTGCTGAAAGCATATAGTTTGGAGTGACTTAGAAGTTAGGATTATTGGCCTTTTTCAAGATTGTTGGCCTTCTTTTGGGAGGATCATCTAGAGCTCTTAAGCCAACTTGTTCATTAAGAGAAGGAGGTTGGTTCCAGATTAGAGCCACTGCTATTATCCTCTGCAACTCTGTGGCGGTTGAACATTTGGGTCCAGCAGCCGTTGATGTCAAGGCTTGTACACCCAGCCTCGGGAGGAGTCAATGAACCAATGCCAAGGTTGAATCGAGGTGAATGGCATGTCATTCTGGATAGGAAAGCTTGATACTGAATGCAGTCGGTTATAATTTATTTTGAAATTACATTTTAAATGTGAATCCATGGTATCGGTGCTCAGAATTCAATGGATGTCGACATTTGTTGACCAATCGGATTCTAAACGTCGACTGGGACAATTAGAAGTGTCAGTCTAGACGGTATGTCATGTGTCTCATACACAACAAATAGACCCTTCTATGTAGATAGCCCACTCGTGCTGGCAAATGAGCTTCGTTGCATGATATAACTATATGTCGGATCTTACCTTTATCGTTGGATAATCGATAAAGGGACCACTATCCATAGTGACGTGGAGCGTTCTTTTGAAGGAACATAGGTAGTGCGGTGATTGAAAATTCTATACAACTAAATTTTTTAGTCGTCGGAATGCGTTCAACGCAACCATTCTTTAGAAGTGAATTGTCTCATTGGAGCATGAAAAAACGATAAGTGACCGACCAAACTTCAACAAAAAGGTAGTTCAAACACTTTAGAGAGCAACAGTGTTAAGTAATGGTAATGTGGAAGATCTTATGAATGGCCCGAAGCAGGATTCATGATGACTTAGATTCGACACAAGTTTTTGGAATTTGGGTATTTATATTTCCTACTTTGGGTCAAACCCAAGTCCATCCTTAGAGCAACCTAGGACGTGCCTCAACAACGAAAAAAAGAGTGGTTGATCACTTTCCAAAGCCTTTCAAGCCACAACCATCGATGCTGACCATAACTACGGCCATAATGATGTAGAATAGCAATGAACCACCTTTCAGTGATTGCATTTACATGTAGAGTTGAAAAGAATTTAGGATCGAATTCTTTTGGAAAGACAATACTGGTCAAGGTGGGTAGCAAGTTGCAGCGGCAGTGAAGAAACTGTGGCGGCGGTTCTAGCTTGTCAACGATGAATGGTTTTGGCTTGGGGTTTGAGCACATTAGTTTTCAACACCGAAAGAATGAAGGAAAGGGAAATATGAATGCGCACCTAAAATCCTCTAAGTGTTGAGTTATATATGGATTGGCATGGCTCGTCATTTCATATCGGTACTGACCTGAAGTGGTCGATACTGACATGAATTTTGGACCTAGAATGAAAAGAAAAGGAGAGTAATACATAAATGTCTGGGGTATGGAATGATGTTCGGATTGTATATTCTAATCTTGGCACAGAGATTGGTACTACTAATATTTAAAGAAATGGAGCTGATGTCCTTGGAATGGAGACAAAACTTTAAAGCAACTCTTAAATGATCAATGAACTTGTATGGATAAGGGTATACACTTTTCTTGTCCAAAGCATGCTTTGTATACAACAGAGTCCTACTTTGGAGAGCATGTGTTATTCGACTTTTGGACCAAGCAGCTAACGAATGAATTTGAACGTCATGATGAAGACGAGATAGTTCAAGAACTTGGTGGCACGCATGGAAGAACAATGGAGGAGGCTTCAAAGGATTAGAGTGCAAACTAGACTAAGTAAAGTGATCAGTATCGACCACTTTTTAGGTCGGTACTAACATGATTTTGTGCACTCTGAAGGACTTTGGGCCTATAGACAATGAGAGGTTGGATAAAGTCATCGTCCCAAGGCCCATTTTTGAAGTAATAGGTGAACAATTCCAAAAAGCTCTAAAGATAAGGAAAAGTACTAGACATGTTAGAACCACTTAACATCGTATTGATTTCTAAGGCAAAAGTGCTCATAACTCAATGGATCGAAGGAAGAGCATGGAGTTGTAGAAGATGGCATTGTAGCAACCTACCTCAAAACAGGCCTAATTTTTGACCCAGAAAAGGCCTATTAAATATTAGACCCATTCCAAAGATGGTTGTTGGTTGGTAAAAATAATACACAGAGCTACCTACTAATGCTATAGAATCTAATAGTGGAAATGATAAAATATAATATAGGAAACATAACAAAACATAACATCCTAATATCTATGGTACAATATCTCAAAAATACAATAACATCATGTCTGAATGGGTACATCAACGTATAAAAAAACAAAAATAGACAGATAACTGCCACAAAACACCATCTCCTCCTTTATCTCCTAGATTTACATCTTCTTCTCTAACCTGTGTTGTAATGACGAGGGATTCAGAATAACAATGTCCGGTGAATAAAATCTCGAGTCTTTCCATAGTAGTACTTAGGAAGTATAATTTAGATAAGAATATGTTGGCGTCAAAATTGGCCACCAATACCCAATTATGTAAAAGTACTAGTATCCAATCCAATCATAGAAATATAAAAAGAAATAAATGAAGAACAAAATTAAAATAATTAGAAAGCAAGTAAAAGAGACAAGATTTATAGTGGTTCGACTAACTCCAGCCTACATCCACTCCCAAATAATCCTTTTTAACATACTGAAGTTTGTTTATAGGTACAATCCGAAATTAAGAAAAAAATTAGAAGAGTGTTACCTAGGTTGAAGATAAAGAGAAGCAGAAAGAAGATCCTTTCACTGACGCTATGCCTGCTGCATTTATCAGGTAAGACGTGCAAGGATCGGGCAGAAATTTTGACCGAAGGTTCGGGAGACCAAGACGAGGCCATCCAAAAAATTTCAAGTCCATTAGAGCCAACAATTAGGATAAGTACCGATCCTTATTAGTGTTTCTAAATGGGCCATGATTTTATGAGGGGTGCCTTATGATATTAGCTACTTGCTCCTCAAATATCGTTCAATTCCGACGTACGGTTTGTGAGATATCGAATTTTTCGTGAAGTAGTGTTGCTAGAATTCTAATTTATGCCAATCCCTCTTGAGGATAGGTATTGATCCCTCCAATCGCTTTCAAATGTTATGTGATCCTTAGGGGAGCTTCTCCATGTTATATTATGTTTAGCCTCCATGTTCACAGCAATTGGATTAGTAAAACTCGAGTTATTGATCAATCTTTGTTGCAATATGCTGTGAAGGCTTATTATAGCCTTATGGAGGGGTACGTACCGATCTCTCCAACTACTCCAACTGATATGTGATCCCTATAGGGTGTTTCACATGTTGTAATTAGCTTGTCCTCAAGTTTCATGTCAATTGGATGTATAGATGTTGAGTATTGACCAATCACTGCTAGAACTGAATATAGTGGATCTCTATAAGGGAAGAATACTGATCCCTATGGAGAGATCAGTACCGATCCCTTCAAGTTGCATATTTTCGAGTGTGATTCCTAAGGTGAACTTCCTAAGGTCCCTACAACCTCTCGTAGAGTTTTACTTCAATCCCTCTTATGGTTATTGAGTTATTAATTGTTTTCTATCAAAATGCACTTGCCCTTATGTGTTGAACCATATTCCATAACATTCTGCCTTGCATAACTATCAATTTCATTCAATCTCGATTTCATGTTATTATCTGTACTTGATTTTTAGGTCCCACAATCATCACTCTGGACTCGTCGGCCTCGATAATCGTGAAGTCTGCTGGGTTAAATCCGCCTGTATATTGCCTTGGAAAAAGGTGGGTTAAAACTTTACCCTCCCAAAACATGCCTTGCGATAGGAAGGTTTGTTTTTAATTTTCGTAAATCCAAAATTTGAAATCCCTAATCCATTGATAGGCATATTTTCCAATCCACAATCCAATCTATTGCCCATCCAAAACCATGATCTCTACGTATCGTTAATGAAATGCATGACTATTCTGGGTCGATATCCAAGTCTAGTTACATTCCAAATTCATAGTTGAATCCATGTCTATCCAAAGCCAATAGCCAAATCAATATTCGACGACTTGAGTAGGCCGATCCATTACATTCGAGTGAAGGGACCTACCCCTTGCCAGGCATAGTCCATACCCGACGACCTTGATCTCTTCGGATCCTTGTCGGGCACAATCCATACACGACGACCTGAGTAGGCTGATCCATCGCAGTCGAGTGAAGCGACTTTCCCCTTGCCAGGCATAGTCCATACTTGGCGACCTAGATCTCTCCGAATCCTTGCCGAGCACAATCCATACTTGACGACCTAAGTAGGGTGATCGCTTGCATTTAAGCGAAGTGATGTACCCCTTGCCAGGCATAGTCCGTACCTACAACCTATGTTCTCTATTACATTAATCCAAATTTAAACATTCCTAAGTTCATTTTCCAAAATATGAAATAAGAGTCCGTACAACCAATCAACCAGAGTTCGAAGCAAACAAGAAGAAAAAGAAAAACTAATTTTACAAATCTGAGAATTATGGTTTATCATTATCTCAAAGCATGCCTGGGGATCATCCTTGATCCAGTACATGTGTAAGTGACTTAGTTGTTCTACTGTGGAGTTTGTTACTTATTCCATGCCATCCCGATCAATTGATGACAAGCTGACGATGATGTCTTGATCCAATGCCATTTTCATTCAAGGTGGACGGTGGCTACTCATGTTCCACCGCCGTAGCCCGACTCCATACGTATTGTTGTAAGTAACCATTCCTCACGTGTTCCTCAATGATATCTTTTAAATGCCAGCAGTCATTTGTATCATGCACATCCAGCGTAAGGAATAGGTAATGCTTTCTTGATGTCCGTTCATGTTCAGGAGGGTTCCCTCTTTGCCGGCCTCCGATATGGAAAGCGCCAATTAATATCCAGATATAACCATTCTAGGGTTTCATTCAATTTCGGATAAGAAGAGAATTTGGGTTCCCCCCTCTGTCACTTTGATCCATCAAAGTTATTATCCATGTTCCGTTTACCCTTGTCCTTTCCTCGGCTTCCACCGGCGGTTCTCCACCCCGTACTGTATTAACTTCCATTGCCTTTTTTTTATCAAATTTCATATCTTCTTGTCCTAGAAACTTCTCTGCTTTATGGTAGAATACCCTGAGATCCATCGGCGGATCCCGTATCAGTGATATCTTAAAATCTGAATTATCTGCAACTCTTGGTACTACCAGCATCAAAACCATCGATGGATCCGGTCGATCCACCGAAACAACTGCCACGTCAAACCTGGTTAAGAAATTCTTGAGTGATTCTCCTACCCACTGCTTTATTAATGTCAATGTCATAACATTCTTGGGTCTCGTAATGTGAATCCGAAACTGCTTGATAAATCTTTCGAACAATCCTATCCATGTATTAATAGAATCGCTCTCCAACCGTCTAAACCATAGCATAGCTACATCTGTTAAGTACAGGGGAAAGCATCGTGCCAGGACTTCTTTAGAAGCCTCAAGCACTTCCATGTGCCGTATATACCTCATCATATGCATAGTTGGATCCGACATTTCATCATAAGCTTCCAGTGTTGGTAGTTTGAATTCTGGTGGATTCCTAGCATTCCTAATATTAGGAGCAAATGAACTTCTATTTACATCCTCCAGATCCCTGTTCACTAATCCTCCATGCATAGTTCGCTTGATAATATTTGCAAACCAGTCATTGTCTTCCAGTGGTAGTCTCCTATCATCTTCTCCAAGCTACCCCTCCAGTCTATGAGGGAATTCTGGAATACGTATTCCTCTTGGCGAGCATCCAAATTCCAATTCGCACCAAGCTCCGTGGGATGACACCAGATCCTCACGATCAACCAAACCCAGGGGTATGCCCCTATATCTTTGGGGGTCGATGCTGATCCCTCTGGAGGGATCAGTGTCGATACCTCTAAGATGGTCAGGGACTGCCCTTGGTTGCTCTGTTCCGCTCTTTTGTCCAATAGCTCCATCTCCAAGCTTCCAGTTCTGATTTTCAGTGAATCTTGCCATCTTAACTCCTTGATCCAAAGTTCTATTAGTCCCTATCATTCTAACTTCTTGGTTTTGAATTCAAATAGCTCCTATGGCTCTAGCCTGTCCAATCTGTCTGGGTAGATTTTACATCATCTCCTCCTATCTTTTCAACATTTGTTCCTGCATAGCATCCAAAATGGTTCTGATTTCATCTCTAGTGATGTGAGATGTTTGATTAGCTCCGACTCTTGAGAAATCCTCGTGACTCCCTTCATGATGGCTCTTTTCCGCTACTGTCCTCTTGTTGATAGTCTCAACATTGCTCCAAATCTGAACTCCAAATCGGCGGGAGCTAGCTTTCTCACCGAAAACACCAAAATGTTGGCGTCGAAATTAGCCATCAACACTCAATTATGTAAAATACCAATATCTAATCCAATCATGGAAATATGAAGAGAAATAAATGAAGAACAAAATTATAACAATTAGAAAGCAAGTAAAAAGAAGACAAGATTTATAGTGGTTCGGTTAACTCCAGTCGACGTCCACTCCCAAACAATCCTTTTTATTATACTGAAGTTTGGTTACAGTTACAATCCGAAATCAAGAATAAAATTGGCAGAGTGTATCCTAGGTCGACGATAAAGAAATGCAAAAAGAAGATCCTTTCTTTGATGCCATGCCCGCTATATTTATAAGGCAAAACGAGCATAGATCGAGTAGAAATTTTGACAGAAGGTTCGGGAGACCAAGAGAGGCCACTCAAAAATTTCTAGGCCCTTAGGGCCCACAATAGGGATCGGTACCGATCCCTATTAGTGTATCCAAATGGACTGTGATCCCTATGAGTGGTGCCTCATGATGTTAGCTAACTTCTCCCTAAATTTCGTGCAATTCCGACATAGAGTTTGTAAGATATCACATTTTCCATGAAGTAGTTTTGCTTGAATTTTGATTTATGTCGATCCCTCTAATCTCTTCTGAATGCCATGCGATCCTTAGGGGAGTTTCTCCATGTTGTACTATGTTGATCCTCCAAGCTTCACGCCAGTTGGATTAGTAGAACTCGAGTTATTGATCAATCTTCGTTGCAATATGTTATGAAGGCTGATTATTGCCCTATGGAGGGGTAGGTACGGATCCCTCCAACTTGCTCTAAATGATATGTGATTCCTATGGGGTGTTCTACATGTTGTAATTAACTTGTCCTCTAAGTTTCATGTCAAATAGATGTGTAGGTGTTGCGATATTGACCGATCACTACTAGAATTGAATATTGTGGATTCCTGTAAGGGAAGAGTACCGATCCCTTCAGGTTGCATGTGTTGGGGTGCAATCCTTAGGATGAACTTCCTAGGGTCCCCTCTTCCTGCTCGTAGAGTTTCACTTCGAACCCACTTGTGGTTGTTGAGTTGTTAATTGTTTTCTATTGAAATGCACTTGCTCCTATGTGCTGAACCATATTCTATACTCCGGACATTCTACCTTGCATATCTATCAATTCCATTTAATCTCGACTTCATGTTATTATCTGTACTTGATTTATGGGTCCCACTATCATTACCCTGGACTCATAGGCCTCGATAATCGTGAAGTCTGCTAGGTTAAATCCGCCCGTATACTTCCTTGGAAAAATGTGCTTTAGCAGAATATGTCCTACGTATCCTAACTATATTTCTCATAGGTACCATCAACTGTAAGCCCGAAGGCTTTCCCAGTCCAATCCTATAACTTACACTTTCTAACCAATCTCTATAGCTTGCTTTCAACTGTAGGCCCAAGGTCTTTCCCAGTCCCATGCATCTACCATTAGTGATTTCCTAACAATATGAGAGAAAGTACTCAATCCAGTTAATACCTTTTCAATGAGAATTAGAAAACTCTGATCATTTAACACCTGTCTGTTAGGTAGGTCCTCATTATTTAATAACTAACCTAAGACGGAACCCTCTCTAGTATAATCTAGCTGACATTACATGAAATCTCATCAGGCCACTTGATACTTCTTTGTAGAAAAGATGGACCCTACAATAGCCACTTAATACCTCAAACCCAAAGCAGACACTTCCTAAGATTACCATTTACCATCCCTAATCGCTATCCTTGACTATTTAATACTTCCTAATTAGGGAGGAAGCGAACCCTACAACAGCTACTTACTACCCCTGATCCCCATAGCAGGTCCTATGTATTATAAACCGTAACCCAGGTGTGACGTCTCACATTAGTTCGACCATTCGTAGGCACTGAAAGTCAGATTATTAGGGCATACTTACCTTAAAGAATTAGGACTAATCTCGAATCCTCCATGTGTACTTATTAAAGGCAATGTCTCACATTCAGCCCCAAAGTCACACTACTTATAGCCAGATCAGCTAGGCAGGCTTTCTTGTGCTTTTAACTAACGTCGCATTCCTATAACTTAGTCATAATTTACACTCCTCTAACCATACTACCACATACCTCACCGTATTCTTCTAAGGCTATAAAAAAGATCCTTTATTTTGTCACTAATCATAATCATGCATAACTTCTATCCTATGGGTTTTAATGCTAATTACTAACTTATTTATTATGAAGTTAATACGTTATTAATTGTGAATTATTCATGTGGTAATATATATATATATATATATATGTATGTATGTATGTATGTATGTATGTATGTATGTATGTATTTATAAATTCATAACTAAAATATTCCTAGGCATGCGAAGATTATGCCCTATACTAATCATTAAATGTCATAACTTCCAATTTATACAAGTATAATTTCATATCATAACATACAAATTAGGTTTTATTCTTAGCCCAATAATAGATCTTTATAAGAAAATAGAATCAATCACCTAATTTATTTTATATTAAAATAGTAAAATCAACATTAATAGAATTTACAGTTCAATATTTTTACATTCTATTCAACTTCCAATTATAAAATGGAAAAGGGACACATATTTAAATTATTAAAATAGGCAGTAAAACTACGAATAGGAGAATCCATATTTTATATGCCATTTCCAAAATTTTAGAATGCTTAATCATATCAAAGGAGAAAAATGAGAAGTGGAATTGAATGTAAAAGAGTAAAATTGCAATAACAACAAAAATTTTGCTGGTTTAATATAGAATAACTGAGATTTCAAAATATAAGAATTAACATTTCGCTTTGAAGGAATTTTGGAGGTTTAGATTTTAAGTTTTCATGAACAAAAGTTCCCCAAGGCATATATCAACTCCAGCCTATACTATACAATTACTAAAATGAGAAAAAACTAAGATTTTCACTTATAGATAATGCCCATCTTCCTTTTACGGATTAGAACATGCCTACTATTTAATCTCTTCCCAGATCTTTCCTGTTAAAATATACAATAATTGGATTGTATATTAATTAGATTCACAATTTCAAGGATCGGAGGAGAATAGAACTAGAAATTGAATATAAATATCTAAAACCCTTACTGAAGACCTTACGAAAAATTTGAATCGTGTAAAAAAAGAAACTGATAGTTATTCGCTCACATTCTCAAATAATTTATAAATAGAAGCGAGGGGGCTATGCTCTTATTTATAACAGTTCGAAGTCACCCGAACCGTCGAATAAAGTTAATAAAATCTGGACAATTCCTGGCTTAAATAACCCTAGCCGACACAATACCCACCGATCGATCTCTCCTACTTAGGCAGTCGATTGCTAGTGGTTGACCGGACCTAGGTAGGCAGTCGACCGATTGTCTAAATATAGGAACATATTATTTCAGCCTTTTAATTATTATTTAATTCCTTATTTATATTTAACATTAACATTTTCTTACAATGTTTACTTAAACCCCAATATCTAATCACCGTTAAATTTTGAATTTCAAATTTTAATATTAATTTCATTTTGAACTTGAATTCCATTGGAATTATTTTAAATTCAAAAACTTTAAATGTCAATAATTTTTCCATTTGAGCATCGATTTCATAACTTTATATATAAAAATTAATCAAAAGACCGCCACAAACAAACGTCACAACTTTCGTGGTCATATTCTGACGTCTTTCAAATTGCATTTTTAGCCTCATTATTATTTTTTAAATTTATATTTTTTTTTATAAATTTGTATGGTGTGTTACAAGCATAGTTAGGAATCAACAATTCAGATCGGTACCAATTACTTTTGATCGGTACTGATATGATTTTTCAACTCTAAGGAACTCGCCTCCCCTCCTACTTTCTTGGATCTGAAGTTCCATGATTCGATGACTTCGTTGTGCGATTTCTCTATAAATAGCAAGCATATGCCAACTTAGATAGGACTTTTGGCTCCTCTCTCTGATCGACCTTATCAAGAGAAAGTTACTTTTCGTTATTCTAAGTCGTTTGGAACTGCAAAACCCTTGTCCTTGCAATAAAAAATTTCTTTAATAACATTAAAGTGGTCGTGGGGCATAGATTTGTCGAATCATTATAAAAATTCGCATGTTTTTTACTTCGTTTTATTGCTCATAGCTAAATCTCTCCACTTTTAATCTGATTTAGGGTGTTGTGCCAGCTTTTGGCCTAACGGCAAGTCTAATACATGATACGTGTATGCGGGTTCCATTTTTCTCATTAGAAATTTCGAGAATGAAATTCTTTCGGAGGGATGTAATACCCAAGAAATTTCGTTAATAATTTTTAAGATAATTTGGTCAGTTTAATTAATAAGGGCAAAATTATCGTTTTACAAACAATGGAATTTGACGATGAATGTTGCACTAGATCAGAGTTTTTTTTTGATCAGTTTCGATTATATGAACGTCAGAATCAAAGATCGAGTGGAGGAGATATATAGGATTTAGTCTGAGCATTTTTAGATGGGCCGAAGCAGGTCAGGATTTTAATTTGAATTTAATTGGTCACTTCCCTCAATCTATATAAACCAAAACTAACGTACGATTCCACGTTTCAAACTCATTTTCTTCTTCTTTGTTTCATTTTCCCCTCTCTTCCATGACACTACAAACAACCATAACTCACTTGTTTCTCAACGGATTTGGCTAAATTTTATAATAAAATGACAAGCGGAATAAGAACTACTAGTAGATACCAACTTATTGAAAAATTGAGATAATTTTTGAATGCATATTTTTGGGCAATGGAGATGTTGGTGGGTTCTTGATTGAAGAATGGGATTTTGAACTTCATTTCGACGAGTGGATCTCGTTTCTTGGCAACTAATGCGATTATATTGTTATATCATTATTTTAATGTAACCTTAGGATTGATTTCAAATTCAGTAAGGAGTAATAATGAATAAATAAAGATAACAGTACTTGAATTAGAAGTTAATTAAGATAAATAAGTCAAATAACTCGATAATGTTGATATAGCCGAATTAAAAAAATGATGTTTTAGTGAACTTATATTGCTATAATAACAATTAGGAATAAAGAATAAAATGTTGAAATGAGAACCAAAATGAAATGATTAAAAAAAGGGACAAAATTTGAATAAACAAGCATTATAGTGCCTAAAAATTGACAATGACCAACCTACCAGTAGAGCCACCGCTAGTTCATCGATAATGAGCAACAAACTAGTGGTAAGGCACAATTGGTCAGGTTGAACGTAGAAACCAATAAGGCTAAGCTAAATTGAGATTGTTTTCAAAACCGAGTTTTTGTATGATTTATCGGGGTTACTTCCAGGACGACTAACCTAGTATGATTTTGAATGAGATGAGGCGTGTATACACTATTGTATATATGGATGTTTGTGGTTTGCATTTGATGATCACATTGAATGATAATTTGTGATGTATAAATAATATGGGAAATATTAATTCCCTCGGTATTTCAAGAAATAGTTCCGAGAGATAATTACTCCCTTAATATTAAAGGAAAGAGTGTTTCAAGAAAAATGGTCGTTCCCTTCGATGGTTCAAAAAATAATTGTTATGGGGAAACGATTGCATAAGATTGCAGA
The DNA here is from genome assembly GCA_030765085.1 of Allium cepa. Lineage (NCBI taxonomy): Eukaryota > Viridiplantae > Streptophyta > Magnoliopsida > Asparagales > Amaryllidaceae > Allium > Allium cepa. The sequence goes on along the minus strand of CM060932.1, from coordinate 623,995,730 downwards.
ATATGGATCTTAAGGCTAAATTAACACTAAAGGGGATGAATAGTGTTTTCTAATTTATATGGATCGTTTTGAAATCTTTTGAAATTATACGTAGAATTATGCAATTATTAATCACATAATCAAAAGACAGATATAAATGTAGTAAAAGTAAAAAGAAAGAACACACTAGGATTTTATACCGGTTCGAAGTTATCCTACATCTAGACCCGCACAATTCCTTGTACATATTTCATTTCAGCTAGTAAATGCAAATACAATCTTTATGACGACCCACAAATCCGTACCATTTGAATCGACAATAATCCACACATGTCCGACCCAAAAAGCACAAATTGACGGAAAGTCAAGAGAAAGAAAAGAAGAGAGAAGAAGAGAAGAGAAGAAAGAGAGAAGATAGAACAAAACAGAACAATACAGAATCTCACATCGCAGCGGAAAATATATAATATCATATCAATGATCTTTACAAAATAGAAACTGTATATATACACACATCAATCAGAGTTCAACAATCAATCAATAGTTATCATCTTGAACAGTTATAATAACCTGTCCTCACGATTGCTGATAATATAAAACAACTAAGCACAGCGGATAATCAATAATCAAAACAGATACGCGTATACGAAATGAAGATCTCCAGCTCGCCTGCTGAAGCTCCAAAAGCACCAAAGCATAACCTGTAAATATACCCGTTCTAACCCGAGCATTGAAAGGGAAGAACGCCCGGATCAGTCTGGTAAACCAGCGTGAGAAACCACTCAACTGAATTTATTAAATTACCAAAACTTTTCCTTTATCAAAATAAAAGTATCTCGTAAGACAAGTCCACACATAAACACGGACATGTTTTTACCTTACGATAACTAAAACATATCATATCAAATCTCATGTTATATTATAGTAGTGTCTACTTTATAAAAATAATATTAATCATAGCCGAAATTATTACATTGGTTAAATTCCAGCATATAGCCTATTTGGGTAATACAATCAAAATGGCAGGGACGTAGTGGAGTTTGGATTTCCATACAAATGACCAGGTGAAGGGACTACCTTCCGGCAGTACATCTCTAGAAAAATGTACCGAGGACCATCAATAAGGATCCTCTACCAACACAAGACTGGCCCACCTCTATAACTAGATGGTACCGAATATATCGTCCTTAGGTCGTTACCGACATTTACCGAGGGCCCTCATAGCATACAAACCACAATAATCAGATACACGATGCCATAGCGTGTAAAGATATATCTAGAAGAGGATGATCATATCCTAATGGGAATGACCCACTTAGCCCTGTTGCATCCAACTCTGTTTTGGTCATTTCCGGTTGATGAGGCTAGAGGTAACGATTACCTTTCACAAAGCACAATCACATAACTTAGAATGCCACACGGCCATTTCCGTTGACTACTAATTGCCTTCCACAAAAATACAACCCTTAAGCTCATACGTCTCAAGGAGGGTGTTATGCTAAGAGAAGTTTCCTTCTCCGCCACCACTGATGTACGTTTGTAAAAACCAATGTACGTAATCTATAGAAATGCAATGTGAGACAAACATCCATGCAAGTTGTCCAGGAACAGGACAAACCGAAGGTACTTTCCTACCACATCCTGTCGGGAAATCCCTAAGATTAGTAGCGAATTGTCCCCGCATTGGATATTTCATAATGAAGAGACCACTGCTACTGGATGTATATTGGGATTTTAACCCCAAACGATCAACAAGAAGTCCCCTACTATGAAAATCCGGAATATCAATATCATCACAAAGCAACCTGCACAATCGTCGCATATACGCTGGTCCGAAGTGGTCCGAAGTGGTTTTCGGATAAACCGATCCCGGTCTCTTCGCACCAACAACGCAAAAGTGTTTCTCAACCTCACACATCAACTAAGTCTCATAGACATATCATGTTTCCAACTTTCAACTTGCTATCCTTCGGACCAAGAAGGAAGCTCGATAGATTGGAGTAATACTCCACACTATACGAATCAACATCCTCAACACAAACGATAATCAAGCCTACACAGAAGGCTACGTACTAAGTGTACGACTAAATAGTTCCCACATCAAGTTGAGGAACTAAAATTTTGGCCAAGTCTGATAGTCGGTTATTTAACTATAAAAACAAACAAACAAATATTTAGCACTATAACAATCACTAAGCCCTTTTAATTAATCTTTTATTAATTAAATTGCTTGCCAAATATTCACTTTAAATTACCTTTAAAAATATATAATTCCAAAACATTTCAACATTGGAAAACATTTCCATATACTTATTTAATAATAAATAATTCACAATTCAATTTATATTTTCAACACTTAGAAAATATTTCATTTACTTAAATCAGGATTAAGTATATATTTTATTCTTTAGGGAAAATATTCTCTTCAAACATATTTATTGGGTCAAAACGAATGTTGCGTAAAACATCATTACGACAACCCAAAATCAATAGTATAGGGATTCGAAATAAGATAGATATATAAACCCCAATACTATACAAAAACATTTCCTTTCGCAAATCATTTACTATAACAACAGTGTTATAGTCCATCATTTCCTTATTTCTCGAAAATGTCTATTTCAACAATGAATGTTGAAATCTATGTATTCGATACTTAACAAATTTTCAAATAACTTTAAACCATTTAACTCCATTTTAAAATATCACTTTCCAAAACATTAATTTAATATATTATTCACTTGCAAAGCATATCATTTTATTCAATATATGATTCACTGTCCAAAATCATGAATATACTTCTCTTATCCAAATTCAATACTTCTACGCCTTTAATTAAGGGATCATCCACTGTCCAAAATCGTGAATGTATCTCCTTTAATAAACTATAATGATTAACCTATCAAATTCAAATGATTTCGAAATTATAAAACAATGTTTATAAATTCCATTTATAACTTCATTTTAACACTTATAAAATTCGTTTTATAACTTTAATATTTTAATTTATAAAATACCAATTTTATAAATCTCTTATATAAACCATTTTACAAAATAGTTAACTTCGCATTCCAAAGTTCATATTATGGTTTTATTTCACTAAAATCATAATTTCAATTATATTTCCCAAAACATCATAATTTTTATAGCATAAAATTATTACTTTTATTTATTCAAAATAAATTAATTCTTAACGATTCAAAAATTCAATAAAACATTTATTTTCGAAATCACTTTAAAATTCTTTTAAATTCGAAATCGTTACTTTAGCATTTTAAAACTCCAAAATAGGCCCAATGCTACAACAGTACCTAATACATCAATCACAACATCCAAACATCATATATCATAAGATAACATAATATATATATCAATATCTGTAAATAAATCGATACTAGTGAGGAATCCAGTTGGATCCCTCCGACCTATCACCTGCAACAAATATACATATTAGAATATGTGTACAATGTTCACTTCAAGGCAGACGCGCGTACAAAGGGTCATCCGCTCAAACACGGGAACGTATAGGGTCATCTTCTCCACTAGGCAGGTATATATCCAAATATCAATAAATAAATCATATATCATCCAAACAATCATCAATCATCACATAATAAATTATTTCTCACTTATATAAAATATCAGTGAATCAGAAAGAGTGAGTTGTACTCATATTGTCTCCAATAGCAGTTGCAGTGTTTTATTCTAAATAAAATTAAACGCACGTTTAATTTTACCCAAAATTCACACTAGCTCCAACTAACCCCAAACCAGCTCCATCGCATGGTGTTCGTCAATATGGTTCCAACGCAAGTTGTTTCGTGCGAAACGGATCTTGTATGACAAAGATACGCAATTTAGAAGTTAATACGAATTTAAATAAATTAATTTCAATTTCTATTTTCAAATTTTTATACCCTGGCTTCATCCAGGTCGTTAGTCAGCTAGATGGAATCGTGGCCACCCTTTCTTTCTTCTTCCATGCACGAAACTTCCAGGTTTGAGAACCCATCGGTTGTAACGACCCGTTGAAATTAATAATATTTAATAAATTAAATTAATATAATTTCTAATTTGTTTAAGAATAAATGTAGAAATTTGGTATAGTAGTTGTAACCTAGTGTAACAATAAAATTTTATGACAATAGATTTGGATAATGTAATTTGTCATTTTTTGTTAAAAGTAAATTTTAAGAAATCAATAAATGTTGAATTGAGAATATTAATAAAAAAATATTAACTAAAATGAGATTCATTAATATAAAATCAGTAGTGAAGATGTCACCTTTGGTTGTAATAAAGGTGAATGCTATTAGTGGATGTCAACACTTAATAAAATTTATTTAGAATAAAAAGAATTTAAATGCATGTTTGAATAGAGTATTAAATTGATAGACTAAGCGTAAGTAATTAGAATTTAACCCTATAAGATATGGAACTGAATGTATGAATATAATTTTGTAGAAATAGTTAATTAACAACTTATTTGTGCATACCCAATTTAATATAAATAACAAAAGGGATAGCACTTGATGTGCCTAAGTATTAATATATTGGAACTATAATAAAATAGAGAGTTTGGTAGTAAATAGAAATAAAAAGACCGTTATTAACTAGTAAATTAATAAATGGATTCTAACAATAGGTAGTAATTAATGCGTGTATATTGGGCATTTGCGGATTACCAATTTTTCTACCTATTCATATAATTTATTTATGTAAATCTAAACCTATGGCAACATTTTGTTAATAAATGTTGGAAGTGAATTTGAATATATCAAAGGATAACAAGTGTTTAGGTTAACCATTTATTTTATTTAGTTAAGAAGGGAAATAGATTGAAATAAAGCTAATTTAATTTTTTTTTGGTTGTTAATGGGTATAGTTAAATAAGGAGAAGTTATAGGAAATAAAACGCGCACTAATGAGATGTAATATAATTCCAAAGTTATTTATACCCACAAATAGGTTAATTACTGTATAGAAAGAGTCTAAATCAATATATGAATTTATTAAGATTACATTTATAATTTTATAACCTTTATGCTGATTTAAGTTCAATTAATTTATTTGATTAAATAGTGCAGTAGCGTAGTTTTGTGCGGTAGTTGAAATAGCTAATTCTTTTAGGTGAAGTTAAGGCTAATTCTATATATATATTTGACCTATTGTTGATATAGATTCTAGGAAGCAGGATCTATTAATTAAATGGATTATTAGATTCAATAATTGCATTTATCGCATAAATAAAGAGAATATAACGGTTAAAATTGGCGTTATTGAAATTAAAAAGGAATGGGGGAATAATAATTTGAAATCATTGCAATAGATATTAATTTAAGGTTACCTTAAATAAATTAAGGTAATAAATGGAGGATAGTGTAAATATCTTTATAATACGATGATTTGTGTAGTTAGGGTAGTTTTGATTTGTCACTTAAGATGGAGGATTTTTATAAAATGTAATAAATGCAGTTTAAATTAAGGCATTGACGTTTGGGTATTTAAGAAGTGATAAACTAAAATTTATTTATTTATTTGAAAATTTGAAATCCAATTTGTGGATTTATTGCAAATAAGTGAAATTTGTGTTTAACCATTACATCGATAGGAATAAATTAAATTTAAGGTTATATTAATAAAATTTGGACTAGAAAAATGATATGAATCGGTTTTAGAAGCCCTAAATATAAAATGGGAAGTAGACGAGATTTCACGTTACAACCATTTTTAAAAAATCCCGATGTATGTAGAAATATTTATGAAATATAACGTAAACCAATGTTGAATCAAAAGAATAGAGTCAACACTTATTTATTCATTTAATGTGATATAACTACGAGTATGATTTATTGCAAATTACATGGAAATCTAATATATAGGACATTACCTAAAAAGGAAGAGTAGATAAAATTTATGATAAACATATTTGTATATGAAGGTTATTGATTTAAGGAGAAATTGGGCAAGTTTTATGTATTTGGGTTAAGTGCAACCTTTAATAGATAAATTTAGTGCAATTAAAGAAATTGACAATTAATATTTCTATAACCTAAAATTTGATGGGATAAGAACATTTGGGTAATGAAGGGATGACAAATATTAGCTATGATTCTAGAAGGAATTAAATAGATAATGGGAAGATTAAAATCAGGTTCTAAGCAATAATTATTAAATAACAGAAGTTTAGGAGTAAAGTGAGATAATTGAAAATTTTAATCATTCATATAAGTCATTTGTTTATTAATATGAGTTAGCTAATAAATTTAATTTGGGCAATACCTATATATTGGAAACACATTTGTAAAGTGTAATTAATTGAATTTGGTGAATTGGGAATGAATCCAAGGTTATAGGAATTGATGTAATACTACGCAAATAAAAGGTAACTGCATAAAATCAATGTTTCGTAATAAATTGTAATTGATAATTAAGTAGGAATGGGTTTGAATTTGACAAAAAGAAAAATTTATTATTTGCTTACCCATCTATTCAATCTATTAAATTTGATCAGATCCATTTGCAATTAAACGAATTTATTTACAAGTTAGTATGTATTTAGCTGATAACTATAAACCAATTAGGGCAATTGGGTATATATATATTACCAGTTAAGTTATATAAGATAATGGTTGACTTAATTAAGGGAGTTTATGTAATAATTTCATTTATTTTGTAAGTGGAAATAAAACGTTAATGATAACAAGTATTCAAAATTTACCATCTATTTAGTATATTAAGTATAATTGATAATCAACTGCAGCAAGTAATAAATAATAAATACGTAACGTTAAATGAAGTAATATTTGAAATTTAATATTTAGAAACTATGTAAATATAAGTGCAGATGAAATTGGGGATATTTACATATTGAAATATGGATCCAATGATAAATCAATCTAATTGACAATAAATAATGGAAAGTAAATTTAATTAAATTTTGGAAATTTAATATATATATATACAGTTATAAACCCTAGCTCCATCCTATTGTCATTTGCTGTATATTCATTTCTTCATCTCCTTCTCCTCCTCAAATGGTTGCAAAACCTAGATCTACTTCAATCCAAATTTCAATGAAAATGCAAACACTTTAGAAAAATTCCACAAAAAATATATGTTAATGTTCTCGAGGCACGTAATCTACTGGTGCAATTCGTTTTCTGTTTTGAACATTCGTTTGACCAGAATTAATTCAAACAGTCCGTGACCATTCATCATCGTCGTCGCAAACTTCGTCGGATCGTCAAACCTTTTCTGGGTTTTGTAGAGTGGACGATGGGGATCGCATCTATATGGTTTGTGTGTCGTTTTATTTATTTTCAATTTTGAATTCAATCATCATTTTTCGCCATAACTTTCTCATACGAAGTCGGATTCACACGAAATTTCTTTTGTTAGGATCGTAATTTAATTTCGGATTTGATGACGCTGGTTTGGACGAATTCCGAGAAGGGCGAATTTTTGGGTTTAAATCGAATTTAAATTCGATTTAAATTTCAAAGGTGAGTGTTTAAACCCACTCACAACTACTAGAAGCTTTTATGTTTGTTAAACTAATTTTAGAAATGAATAGAAATTTATTTATGAGTATTTGGCATGTTTATTTTATTCATATCTGTTGAATTGCATTTATTTAATTTAACTGTTAATTTAATTAATTTATTGCGTATAAATTTACAGTTAAAATTTATTTGTTTGTATATGAACTGCTAGTTAACAGTTATATAATTTATTACTGAATATAGACTGTAGATTAATAGCTGTTAAATTTAATTTGAATAAAATTGCCAGTATTACCTGTTATGTGGTACCAAAAATAATATTGTTATTAATTGATACTGATTGATGATTGCGATTTGGATGATGGATGATGTTGATGAATGGATGTTTATTGTATATCATTAAATTGCAAATTATCATGCATATTTCATTTCATTCGGGATTGTGGTTTGAAATGATATACAACCGCAAAATTTTATATCTTTTAAATTGCGGATTGAAATGATAAATATCCGTATCACTTGACCATAGGATAGAAAATTATATACAGGCACCGCGGTATATATATAACTATTTAAAGGTGATTTCTATGGTTTGGATGGAATACGGTCTATAATAATCTTAAATTTTATATTGTATAAATATTATTCTTCCATATATATACATATGAAGTTGAAAATTTTGAAATTAAAAGGTGTATAAATCTCTTTATTAAAAATGGAAAAAATTTAAGAAAATGGAGTTTGATAATTTATATCATATGTTTAAATGTTAAGTTTGGAAATTTTAAGATATGATATTTATAATTGGATTTTTTTCCAAGATAAATTGAAATGAATATTCTAGTATAATTTGAATTGAAAAAAATATATATTTTATTACTAGAAATTGGAGTTCTTATTTATTTATGGATTTTATGTGAATATTCAAGACTAAATAATAGAACATTTAATTTGGTTGAAGGAATAAATTCCAACTTTAGTTTTGAAATATTAATACTCCAAATGGATATATATATATATATATATATATATAAATTGAAGTGGTTTCGGAACTTGAGAGAGATAATACAAATTTTGGTTTAGACTTTAATAAAGAAATGTATTTGTAAAGCCATGAGAACTATTTTCTTTACAAAGTAACATTTAAGTTAAACCTTTTAATTCATATACCGTTGAATATCCAAACCATTCAAGTTTTAGAAGTTATGGTTTTAAATTATGATTTTCAAAATACTATGCTTTGAAAATATTTGATTTTCAGACGATATGAAGTTAAAGCATTTTGATTTTGGAAAAGAATTATATTTGGGATAAGTGAATAAATATGGTTTTGGGTTTTGAAATGATATCGTATTCATGGTTATGAAATGGAATGTTTATTCTGATTTTTAAAGTATAACCTATTTTTAAATGACCGCGGTGTTATAATAACGATGGGTTGGCAAAGAGACCGGGATCGGATATCTGACATACTCTCTGTCGATACCGAAAACCACTTTGACTAACCGTGTACGCGGTGGAGATTCCAGAATGAAGTAGGTGGTGGTGACGTTTCCTGTAAGGTAAATACGTGGACCCGACTCCCGTGAGTTGGCATAAGGTGGCTAAAACAGGAGCGATTCTCAGGCCAATGAGGTCATTCCTCTGATCGGACCCTCCTCTTCGATATTATACTTTGATTTTGGATTGATTCAGTGGCCACTTCTATATTTTGATTTTGGGGAGTTAGTCCGAGGTGGGCGGTAACTGCGGCTACGCGTTTCCACCAGCCTGGATAGCAATTGGTATATCTACCCTGGCATTGCCTAGTTGTGCCGTGTCACCTACCATACCGAGCCTTTACTACGAGTTTCTATTTGTGTCGTACCTATGGAGTATCCTCTGGTAGCTTCCCGATCAGGAGGTATTACGGTACTGTATAGACTATTGGCATTATTTGTATTAAGGGCTATATGGGTAACCCCTTAACGCTATTAAAAAGTAAGTTTATTTTATAAATAGACACTATTATAATAGCGCAATATACTACATAGTAAATAGTTTAACCGATCCTTAGGAGATGTAAATCCCAAGCATCTCTTGAGTTACTGTACTCATATTTATTTCTGTTAATTTAACTCACATAAGATCTTTTAGTTCTGACTCTAGTGTTTTTGTCTCTTCAAATTCGCTCGGGTCAGTCCGAGCGTTTCAGGATCGAAGACTTTAGCTTTGAAGGACGAAGACGAAGGAGTCGTATTATTATTATCTATAGTATTGCACCACACTCATACTGTTCCGCTGCATTGATTGTATTGGTAGGTGTAACTCTGATAAAGCAAATCAAGTGTTTGTAAACTGTTTTGAACTGTATATTTATTATTATATTTTATCCTTCCGCTATGAGATTCTGTTTTGTTTTATTTCTTCTCTGTTTTCTTATTTACCCCATAACAATCCGCCCTTGCGTATGCTTTGAATTGGCACGTGTGTCGGTTTAAAGTGTGCGAAAAGGCGAGATGTTACAGTTGGTATCAGAGCTTTGGTTTAGCGATAAACCTTGGCTTTGTGGGGTTTGACTCTTTATTAATAGGGTAGTAATACCCTATGGGAGTCGCTGAGTGTATATATATATGAGAGAGCGTATTTGTTAGTATTAATAAAGGATTTTGATATTGTGTTAATCTGTTCCGCTTTGTATTTATAAATTCTGGTTGATGCATGGGACGCTATGTCATCAATAGGGATTTCTAAACACTTAATAGGACAGACCGACATAATATTTGTTTTAATATAGGTGAATGAAATAATTTTGCCTATTATATTTTCTATATATAAAAATATTTTTATAAAGATATATATATATATTTGGTTGCTATAGATTGGGTGTTAGGAAATAAAAATATTTATAACAATTAAAACTAAGTTGAAATTATAATAAATCAAATTGGAGATTTTAGAACTTAAGTCCGGGATTTTAAAATTTTGCTTTCAAAGGATTTATGAAATATAATGATTTGGTTTATAAGTATTTTCTTATATAAATATTTAGTATAATTCGGAAGAATTGTTTAAAGAAGATTTTGGAGAAAATAAATTTTGTACTTTCCTCTCTGTCGCTGGAAAATAATTTCGGTGATGACGGCCGCATCATCGACTTTCATTTTCGAGTTTTGAAGGGAAAGGCCACTGTAGTAAGTTCTACTGCAGATTTGTTTGAAATTATTTAAAATTTTAATTGTTTAAAGGTAATTAGAGATATAAAAGCTGTAAGAAATTAATTATCTATTATTTTAAAGTAATTTTGGAATTTGACCCGGTATTAATTCTTGAATTTCCATTAATTAGTTGTAAAAAAAAAATTGAGGTTAGTAAAATAAAGGTTAAGTAATCAATGAATTAAAAGAGTTAAGATTAAACTTGTATAAGTTCTTTTGCTTTTTCTTTAACATAAATAACTTACCAAGTATAAAAAGTTGAAATGTAAATTAAGAGTGGAATAGAATATTATGCAAGTAGAATTTTTGGAAATAATGAAGTATTCAATAAATTACTGTTATAAATAAGAATTTAATGGTATTAACTTAAGTGATGATTGGAATTTTACTAAAATTAAAGGTTGTATTATTAATAGGTGATTTTAACCGTAAGAAAGTAAAAATGAAATTCCTTAATTTATAAAGTTTGATTGTAGGGTTATTAACTTAAGTACGCCTTAATTTCCCCTATTCTAATATAATAGAAAGTAGGAAAAATATAAATGACTGCAATCCATAGTTAATGAATGAGTAAAATCTTTCACTTATAGGAATGCAAGTTATAAGGTTAATAAATTAAGTGTAAGTAGAGGGTTACTGTAATTAAATATAATGGAAACTTCAACATTAAATACATGAATGAGATTAAAGGTAAGTTGAAATTGTAGGTTATAAAACAAATATATATTAATTAAAGGAATGAAAAGAAACTTGTAAATTTTCACTTACATTCTTAAAATATATATAACTTACCATAAAATAAAAGTTGCAATTGCTAGTAAGAAAGTGTAAAGGGAAATCTTACAAGTGAAGCTTGAGGTAATTAAAGTATTCAATTAATTGCTGTTAAAACTTAAGCTAAATCGGAAATTTTACTATATAAGAAAGGTAAGTAGAATAAATGGGTGATATAAACTTTAGTCAATAAATTGGAACACAAATATGATAATTTTGTAATAAATGAAAATGAAAATTGTAAGAAGTAAAGGGATCACTCCATAAATGAAAGAAAGAAAATCAAACCATTGAAGCATGAGATAAATGTATAATAAATAAATTTGGGTGTTGGTTTGAATTGTGTTGTTTGATTTATGTTGTTGGGTAAGAAATTTGAAGTGGTTAAATGAATAAGTATCTATCTTTGTTCCATCTAAGACTGTTGAGTAAAGGATGCACTTGATAGTTAATTTCATTTCATACAAATTTCAAGTTTGAACCCAAACAACTATTTGTTTGATGGATTAAATGGTTGCTTTGTTTGTGTATGTATGTTGTTTGTAAGGTTGATGGTTGTTGAATTGTTTGGTTGATTAATGATTGAATCCAATTGAATAGTTCACTTTAAAATAAATAATATTTGAAATAAGATGTACTGTTTTATTCTTCCTTCTCCCTTCTTTTTCCTTTTCGGGGACGAAAAGTTTTGAGTGAGGGAGATTGTAACGACCCGTTGAAATTAATAATATTTAATAAATTAAATTAATATAATTTCTAATTTGTTTAAGAATAAATGTAGAAATTTGGTATAGTAGTTGTAACCTAGTGTAACAATAAAATTTTATGACAATAGATTTGGATAATGTAATTTGTCACTTTTTGTTAAAAGTAAATTTTAAGAAATCAATAAATGTTGTATTGAGAATATTAATAAAAAAATATTAACTAAAATGAGATTCATTAATATAAAATCAGTAGTGAAGATGTCACCTTTGGTTGTAATAAAGGTGAATGCTATTAGTGGATGTCAACACTTAATAAAATTTATTTAGAATAAAAAGAATTTAAATGCATGTTTGAATAGAGTATTAAATTGATAGATTAAGCGTAAGTAATTAGAATTTAACCCTATAAGATATGGAACTGAATGTATGAATATAATTTTGTAGAAATAGTTAATTAACAACTTATTTGTGCATACCCAATTTAATATAAATAACAAAAGGGATAGCACTTGATGTGCCTAAGTATTAATATATTGGAACTATAATAAAATAGAGAGTTTGGTAGTAAATAGAAATAAAAAGACCGTTATTAACTAGTAAATTAATAAATGGATTCTAACAATAGGTAGTAATTAATGCGTGTATATTGGGCATTTGCGGATTACCAATTTTTCTACCTATTCATATAATTTATTTATGTAAATCTAAACCTATGGCAACATTTTGTTAATAAATGTTGGAAGTGAATTTGAATATATCAAAGGATAACAAGTGTTTAGGTTAACCATTTATTTTATTTAGTTAAGAAGGGAAATAGATTGAAATAAAGCTAATTTAATTTTTTTGGTTGTTAATGGGTATAGTTAAATAAGGAGAAGTTATAGGAAATAAAACGCGCACTAATGAGATGTAATATAATTCCAAAGTTATTTATACCCACAAATAGGTTAATTACTGTATAGAAAGAGTCTAAATCAATAAATGAATTTATTAAGATTACATTTATAATTTTATAACCTTTATGCTGATTTAAGTTCAATTAATTTATTTGATTAAATAGTGCAGTAGCGTAGTTTTGTGCGGTTGTTGAAATAGCTAATTCTTTTAGGTGAAGTTAAGGCTAATTCTATATATATATATTTGACCTATTGTTGATATAGATTCTAGGAAGCAGGATCTATTAATTAAATGGAGTATTAGATTCAATAATTGCATTTATCGCATAAATAAAGAGAATATAACGGTTAAAATTGGCGTTATTGAAATTAAAAAGGAATGGGGGAATAATAATTTGAAATCATTGCAATAGATATTAATTTAAGTTTACCTTAAATAAATTAAGGTAATAAATGGAGGATAGTGTAAATATCTTTATAATACGATGATTTGTGTAGTTAGGGTAGTTTTGATTTGTCACTAAAGATGGAGGATTTTTATAAAATGTAATAAATGCAGTTTAAATTAAGGCATTGGCGTTTGGGTATTTAAGAAGTGATAAACTAAAATTTATTTATTTATTTGAAAATTTGAAATCCAATTTGTGGATTTATTGCAAATAAGTGGAATTTGTGTTTAACCATTACATCGATAGGAATAAATTAAATTTAAGGTTATATTAATAAAATTTGGACTAGAGAAATGATATGAATCGGTTTTAGAAGCCTTAAATATAAAATGGGAAGTAAACGAGATTTCACGTTACAACCATTTTTAAAAAATCCTGATGTATGTAGAAATATTTATGAAATATAACGTAAACCAATGTTGAATCAAAAGAATAGAGTCAACACTTATTTATTCATTTAATGTGATATAACTACGAGTATGATTTATTGCAAATTACATGGAAATCTAATATATAGGACATTACCTAAAAAGGAAGAGTAGATAAAATTTATGATAAACATATTTGTATATGAAGGTTATTGATTTAAGGAGAAATTGGGCAAGTTTTATGTATTTGGGTTTAGTGCAACCTTTAATAGATAAATTTAGTGCAATTAAAGAAATTGACAATTAATATTTCTATAACCTAAAATTTGATGGGATAAGAACATTTGGGTAATGAAGGGATGACAAATATTAGCTATGATTCTAGAAGGAATTAAATAGATAATGGGAAGATTAAAATCAGTTTCTAAGCAATAATTATTAAATAACAGAAGTTTAGGAGTAAAGTGAGATAATTGAAAATTTTAATCATTCATATAAGTCATTTGTTTATTAATATGAGTTAGCTAATAAATTTAATTTGGGCAATACCTATATATTGGAAACACATTTGTAAAGTGTAATTAATTGAATTTGGTGAATTGGAAATGAATCCAAGGTTATAGGAATTGATGTAATACTACGCAAATAAAAGGTAACTGCATAAAATCAATGTTTCGTAATAAATTGTAATTGATAATTAAGTAGGAATGGGTTTGAATTTGACAAAAAGGAAAATTTATTATTTGCTTACCCATCTATTCAATCTATTAAATTTGATCAGATCCATTTGCAATTAAACGAATTTATTTACAAGTTAGTATGTATTTAGCTGATAACTATAAACCAATTAGGGCAATTGGGTATATATATATATTACCAGTTAAGTTATATAAGATAATGGTTGACTTAATTAAGGGAGTTTATGTAATAATTTCATTTATTTTGTAAGTGGAAATAAAACGTTAATGATAACAAGTATTCAAAATTTACCATCTATTTAGTATATTAAGTATAATTGATAATCAACTGCAGCAAGTAATAAATAATAAATACGTAACGTTAAATGAAGTAATATTTGAAATTTAATATTTAGAAACTATGTAAATATAAGTGCAGATGAAATTGGGGATATTTACATATTGAAATATGGATCCAATGATCAATCAATCTAATTGACAATAAATAATGGAAAGTAAATTTAATTAAATTTTGGAAATTTAATATATATATATATATATATATATATATATATATATATATATACACAGTTATAAACCCTAGCTCCATCCTATTGTCATTTGCTGTATATTCATTTCTTCATCTCCTTCTCCTCCTCAAATGGTTGCAAAACCTAGATCTACTTCAATCCAAATTTCAATGAAAATGCAAACACTTCAGAAAAATTCCACAAAAAATATATGTTAATGTTCTCGAGGCACGTAATCTACTGGTGCAATTCGTTTTCTGTTTTAAACATTCGTTTGACCAGAATTAATTCAAACAGTCTGTGACCATTCATCATCGTCGTCGCAAACTTCGTCGGATCGTCAAACCTTTTATGGGTTTTGTAGAGTGGACGATGGGGATCGCATCTATATGGTTTGTGTGTCGTTTTATTTATTTTCAATTTTGAATTCAATCATCATTTTTCGCCATAACTTTCTCATACGAAGTCGGATTCACACGAAATTTCTTTTGTTAGGATCGTAATTTAATTCCGGATTTGATGACGCTGGTTTGGACGAATTCCGAGAAGGGCGAATTTATGGGTTTAAATCGAATTTAAATTCGATTTAAATTTCAAAGGTGAGTGTTTAAACCCACTCACAACTACTAGAAGCTTTTATGTTTGTTAAACTAATTTTAGAAATGAATAGAAATTTATTTATGAGTATTTGGCATGTTTATTTTATTCATATCTGTTGAATTGCATTTATTTAATTTAACTGTTAATTTAATTAATTTATTGCGTATAAATTTACAGTTAAAATTTATTTGTTTGTATATGAACTGCTAGTTAACAGTTATATAATTTATTACTGAATATAGACGGTAGATTAATAGCTGTTAAATTTAATTTGAATAAAATTGCCAGTATTACCTGTTATGTAGTACCAAAAATAATATTGTTATTAATTGATACTGATTGATGATTGCGATTTGGATGATGGATGATGTTGATGAATGGATGTTTATTGTATATCATTAAATTGCAAATTATCATGCATATTTCATTTCGTTCGGGATTGTGGTTTGAAATGATATACAACCACAAAATTTTATATCTTTTAAATTGCGGATTGAAATGATAAATATCCGTATCACTTGACCATAGGATAGAAAATTATATACAGGCACCGCGGTATATATATAACTATTTAAAGGTGATTTCTATGGTTTGGATGGAATACGGTCTATAATAATCTTAAATTTTATATTGTATAAATATTATTCTTCCATATATATACATATGAAGTTGAAAATTTTGAAATTAAAAGGTGTATAAATCTCTTTATTAAAAATGGAAAAAATTTAAGAAAATGGAGTTTGATAATTTATATCATATGTTTAAATGTTAAGTTTGGAAATTTTAAGATATGATATTTATAATTGGATTTTTTTCCAAGATAAATTGAAATGAATATTCTAGTATAATTTGAATTGAAAAAAATATATATTTTATTACTAGAAATTGGAGTTCTTATTTATTTATGGATTTTATGTGAATATTCAAGACTAAATAATAGAACATTTAATTTGGTTGAAGGAATAAATTCCAACTTTAGTTTTGAAATATTAATACTCCAAATGGATATATATATATATATATATATATATATATATATAAATTGAAGTGGTTTCAGAACTTGAGAGAGATAATACAAATTTTGGTTTAGACTTTAATAAAGAAATGTATTTGTAAAGCCATGAGAACTATTTTCTTTACAAAGTAACATTTAAGTTAAACCTTTTAATTCATATACCGTTGAATATCCAAACCATTCAAGTTTTAGAAGTTATGGTTTTAAATTATGATTTTCAAAATACTATGCTTTGAAAATATTTGATTTTCAGACGATATGAAGTTAAAGCATTTTGATTTTGGAAAAGAATTATATTTGGGATAAGTGAATAAATATGGTTTTGGGTTTTGAAATGATATCGTATTCATGGTTATGAAATGGAATGTTTATTCTGATTTTTAAAGTATAACCTATTTTTAAATGACCGCGGTGTTATAATAACGATGGGTTGGCAAAGAGACCGGGATCGGATATCTGACATACTCTCTGTCGATACCGAAAACCACTTTGACTAACCGTGTACGCGGTGGAGATTCCAGAATGAAGTAGGTGGTGGTGACGTTTCCTGTAAGGTAAATACGTGGACCCGACTCCCGTGAGTTGGCATAAGGTGGCTAAAACAGGAGCGATTCTCAGGCCAATGAGGTCATTCCTCTGATCGGACCCTCCTCTTCGATATTATACTTTGATTTTGGATTGATTCAGTGGCCACTTCTATATTTTGATTTTGGGGAGTTAGTCCGAGGTGGGCGGTAACTGCGGCTACGCGTTTCCACCAGCCTGGATAGCAATTGGTATATCTACCCTGGCATTGCCTAGTTGTGCCGTGTCACCTACCATACCGAGCCTTTACTACGAGTTTCTATTTGTGTCGTACCTATGGAGTATCCTCTGGTAGCTTCCCGATCAGGAGGTATTACGGTACTGTATAGACTATTGGCATTATTTGTGTTAAGGGCTATATGGGTAACCCCTTAACGCTATTAAAAAGTAAGTTTATTTTATAAATAGACACTATTATAATAGCGCAATATACTACATAGTAAATAGTTTAACCGATCCTTAGGAGATGTAAATCCCGAGCATCTCTTGAGTTACTGTACTCATATTTATTTCTGTTAATTTAACTCACATAAGATCTTTTAGTTCTGACTCGAGTGTTTTGTCTCTTCAAATTCGCTCGGGTCAGTCCGAGCGTTTCAGGATCGAAGACTTTAGCTTTGAAGGACGAAGACGAAGGAGTCGTATTATTATTATCTATAGTATTGCACCACACTCATATTGTTCCGCTGCATTGATTGTATTGGTAGGTGTAACTCTGATATTTATTGTATAAAGTAAATCAAGTGTTTGTAAACTGTTTTGAACTGTATATTTATTATTATATTTTATCCTTCCGCTGTGAGATTCTGTTTTGTTTTATTTCTTCTCTGTTTTCTTATTTACCCCATAACAATCCGCCCTTGCGTATGCTTTGAATTGGCACGTGTGTCGGTTTAAAGTGTGCGAAAAGGCGGGATGTTACATCGGTCGTCAAACGTTCGTGAATTTTCGAGCCTCCATTCGACGACGAGCCATCGATCAAGCTCCGCCATTCGAACGCCCTTGCTCCACTCTACCAACGCCGTGAAGGACGTTCAACTCGGTCATCTATTCGCATTGAAAAACGTGCGCGAACGCCGACACTTCATCGGCCTGCTGCGCCTCAATCGACTCGCCGAATACGATCATAGCCCTATGGATCGAAAGATCTCGTGAAGCTCTATAATGTTCTAGTTGGAAGCTTTTGCTATAAATGGATGGATCTAGAGATATTGAGGGAGAAAGTATGGAGCATTTTCGGCCATTGGAGGTGAAAATGGCGGCTTGCCCTAGTTGCTATTAGGGTTTTGCAAAAACGAATAAAACAAGTCCTTTTATAGAAAATTCCAAAACACGATACATCCGAAATTTTTCCGAACTCCAAACGAAGTGTGCCGTCTGGCGTTCACAATATTTTATCCCTATTTCGAACAGAATGGAATATATATCGAAGGCCAATTCGATCGTATTTGGAAGTTAGGTTTTTGAAGCGATAAATTTAAATTTAAAATTCACTTAAACGATTTTCTACACGTTTTAGCTTGCCCCGAACAAACCGTAAATCCAATTGACATGAAATTTGAAATCTTACAATAATTTAACATTACGGATCCAATGAAACTGGTTTCGTCGAAATCCAAGACTGTTTGATAAATGGCTATTTTTACACGTCAATTTAAATATTAAAATATTCAATTATTACAATTTGACTTTTAATTCAATTTTAAAACCTCTATAACATCAATCTAATTCAAATATGATTTAATATAACTTTATAAATCATTTCTATTCATATTAAATTCAAATATCAATTATTTCTGTAATTTCAAATATTAAATCAACAATTTAATTATCCAATTAAATCATATATTTCAAATATAAGTTATTCGAGTTACAAAATTAACTTGTGAATATTTAAAATTAATTAAATATATGAATTTTAAATGACTGAAATTCTGGGTCGTTACATTCTCCCCTACTTAAAAGAATTTCGTCCTCGAAATTACCAAGTAAGAAAAAGTCACAAAATCAATTAACTTTTCAAAACAAATCGTTCAAATTAGATTTACCAAATCTATTTAACCTTTTAAATTTTCCAAAATTTATTAGTTAAACTTCTCACAAAAACTTTACTAAGTTTTCAAATCCTTTCGTAGTTATCTTTTCAAAAGTACTAATATCGTTTAACTTTCAACTCATAAACCAAAACTTTAGTTATCAAAATCTTCCAATTTTCCTAAAAAAATTCTAACGCCTTAAATTTTCAAAAAAAATCGCCATAGCCTCCTTTGTGCGGTTCGATTCGAAAAAAGTAACAATATATATGTCACAAATATACATCTCGTCATCAAGGATGAGGTATCCCGAAGGGAAAAAAGTGTAAAAGTACGATATGTAATCCGAGATATGTACCTTATATATTATTAGCAAGCATATACTGCTAATATAGCGCGAAAGCGAGCTCCAAAAGCGAAGCAAGCGCCATACACACATACTAAATACTCTACAAACCATGAGAAACATGTATATATGAAAGTAATATCAATATACAACATATACCAGCAACTATATATGCCAATATAGCAAATACAACAAAAGCAATAAATCCATTCATCAAACAACTATCATCCAACAACTATCCAATCAATCCATAACCAAATCAATATACATTCACTTCTCATTAATATTCATTGAATTGATTTTCAATTTATCACATTTGATTCATTAACATTGGATTTTACTAACATTCATTCATATTCAATTAGTTTACATTCACTAATTTACATTCAAATTTGTTCACTTTCAATTCAAATCAGATTCAATTACATAGCTTTCCATTTCATTAGTTCAATTTCATATGGATTTTCTATACAATCAATTAACATCCATTTAACAAACAATGCATAACCAACATTACCAAATTTAGTTACTTTGCTTACATTCAATTTGGTTTAACATTCAATTGACTTTCATTCAATTTTTCAATTTACAATTTCGTTAGCTTTTAATGAATGAATACTTACATCCCTTACCATATCAATTCATTTACATTAAATTGATTAACATTCAATCCATTTATTAATTCAGTTGCTAAATCATTTTACCATTAAAGTTGAATTTTTATATAACTCAAGTTCACATTCATCACTTTATTAATTTACTTCGATACCAAAATCAACTTCAATTAACATCACTTAAGTTTTGTTCCTTTTTATAAACATCACTTTGTTTCACTTAACTTAAATTTCAACTTATAAATCCAATTCATATTTCAATTCTAAAGTCAATTTTATTTATTTTTTTGGCAAAGCCAGCGGGGTTAACTGGGCCCCTACCAGTTTTATTGCAATACAATAAAAAGATACAACATAAAGAAAAAAAACAAATAAATAAAAAAACAACATAAACATCAACCTCATCCCCAAGCATCAACCAATGAAGGAGGGAAAACAGCAACACTAAAAACAAGCTGAGAATGGGTACGAGACTTGATATCTTTCCATATTAAGGCATCAGTTCTTCTAGTATTGTCAAAAACCATTGAATTCCTCTCTGTCCAGATCACACACATACTTATTTTCAATGCAACAGCAAGTGCTCTATCTTGCTCCTTTCTCCACTTAGTTGCTTTATAGATTAAATGCCAAAGAGTACTATTTGTTGATCCAGTTAAGTGATATCCAGAAATACTACATATCCTGTCAATAATGAACTGTAAAGCAGGACAACCAAAAAAAAGATGTTCAGTTGTCTCATCATGTAGTTGACAGAATAAGCACAAGTTGGAACAAACCATTCCAAAGCTACTGATAACACTTCTTGTTAGTAAGGCCTGATTTATGACTTTCCACATCATTAAATTTTCTTTAGGAGTTGAATCAGTATTCCATATCACATTGTACCACTTAGCAGCTATAAGTGGTACACTATCAGTAATGTAATTGTAAACAGTTTTGACAGTGTGAGGCTTGTTATCCCATGAAACACAAGCATCCTGCTTCACACTGTAATAATGCTGATGTATATCATCCCACATCAGCTTTAGCACTTGATTACTGGTATTTGGTAACAGTATTTTGCCATTATGAAGATAGTCATTAGCTAATGCATTTTGATGTATTCCAGACTGTATCATCTGTGCATGATCACAAACATTGTAAAGGATATGACCATTTCTAACCCATGGATCATGCCAAAAACTAACAGGCATATTAGAATTCACAGCATAAAGAATCATTGGGAGGAAAACATGCCTTAGATTTAACATACTTCTCCAAATCCAGCTGCAGCTCTGAGGAGTATCCATAGTCCAAAAATGCTTATTCTTAATGCTGTGTTTCCATGTCCAACTAACCCACAAACTTTTCTTATTATTTATGAGGGCATCAAATTGCTTACTAATAGCAGATGTATTCCATTTCCTGATATTTATAACTCCCAATCCACCAAGTTTCAATGATGTCTCAATTCTAGAATAGGAACAAGGCACAATCTTCCTGTTATGAATACTTCCTGTCCAAAAAAATCTAATCATAGCAGACCTTATTAGTTGCAACATTTTAACAGGTAGAATAATGGTTCTGGCCCAGTATACCAATGAGGGAAAAACAACAGACTTAATTATAACTAGCCTACCACTCTGAGACAAACTCCTATTGTCCCAACAAGATAATGCAGAGGTGATCTTGTTGAAAAGTGGAATGCAATCAGCCTTAGTAATTCTTTTAGATATTAAAGGAAGACCAAGATACTTCATATCATTAGACATGCAAGAGATACCAGTATGACTATGAAGAGCAGCAGCCTGTATTTGATTAACACTAGAGACCAATAGAGAAGACTTGCCATGATTAATAGATAGCCCTGTCATACAGTGAAATTCATGCAAAACTTCCAAAACTCCATTCAAAGAATGCAAATCTGGTTTGGTAAACACCATAACATCATCAGCAAACATAATAGAGGTGATTTGTAAATCAAAGCACTTAGGATGGTACTTAATGAATTTAAGTTTGTACCTATCACTAAGCATAACTGTTAACACTTCCATAACCATCAAGAATATGTATGATGATATAGGGTCACCTTGGCGTATTCCTTTACTACTTCTGAAATTACCAACAGGTCTGCCATTAATAACAACAGAAAAGGAAGGGGTGGATATACATACATATATCCAGGACACAAAAACTTTAGGGAACCCCATCACAGCCATTATCCTAACAATAGAGTCCCAATGGATTGTATCATAAGCCTTGGAAATATCAAGTTTGATTGTGGCAGCAGGAACCACATTTTTCTTTCCATATCCTTTGAGTAATTCTTGAGCAAGGAGAACATTATCAATTATGTCTCTGGAAGGTAAAAATGCAGATTGGTTATTGGAAACAATAGAAGGCAGAACTTTGACAAGTCGTGAAGCTATGATTTTTGAAATACACTTGTAAACAACATTACAACATGATATAGGTCTGAAAGAAGTAACACTAGTAGGAGGAGTGACCTTAGGTATCAGGGCAATGTTGGTACTATTGACTTCCCCAAGCAACTTACACTTATTAAAAAAGTTGTGAATTGCAGCACAAAATTCATCACCTAGCACATTCCAAGTTGATATAAAGAAAATGACATTTAATCCATCAGGGCCACCAGTTGACTGCTTGTTCATAGAGAAAAGGGTGGCTTTGATTTCTTCATTTGAAACAGGCATTATTAGAGAGGAAGCATCAATATCAGAAATGCAAGGAAGATCAAGGGTGGATATAAGGTTCAAATCAGGAATGAATTCATCAGCATTGCTAAACATATTAGTGTAGTATTGGATAAATGCTTGATCTACAGAATCTGCAAGAAATACAATTTTATTTAACTTTTATTTAAGTCAAATTCACATCACTATTTAATTATAGATTTTGTTTTGCTTAACAAAATTGTCTAACCATCTTTAATATTTGGTTTTGCTTATATTTTCTCATTTTATAAGTTATACAACTTAATTATTCATAATTCCGTGAACATCTACCTAAGTTCACTTCCGTTCACTAAACTCATTCTTTATAATTTCAAATCCAATTCACTATATTAACTTTTCTTTAGTTAAATTTCAAATCATATATTTAATATGCTAACTCAAATTTTATTTCAACTTTACCAAAGCTAAAATTTATTATCTATAAGTCCAAAATTTATTTTACTTATATTTATTAATTTCAACTCGGATTTTAAATCAAATTTGTTTATCATAACAAAACATAAATTTCAATTTACTTTGGTAGCTTATCCATCACACAGAAACTCGAAAATGATACTGATGATGCTGCAGTCATCACCCTTATTATTTTCCAGTAACAGTAGTGAATTCATTACTTTCTATTCTTTAAAAAATTCTTTTATTTATAAATCACATTTATAAATATATTCTTATAGTTTCACTTCTTATATATAAGATTA
Organism: Allium cepa; assembly: GCA_030765085.1. NCBI lineage: Eukaryota > Viridiplantae > Streptophyta > Magnoliopsida > Asparagales > Amaryllidaceae > Allium > Allium cepa. The sequence continues at coordinate 623,972,019 of CM060932.1, read as the reverse complement.
TTTCACAATTGTAAATCATATTAATTATAATTCATACTTTATAATTCAGTTGCTAATATAATTTATTCTTTTACAATTGTTGTTTTATTTAGATTATTCAAACAACTTTTATTAACTTATATATATTTACATTTTCAAACAACCAAACAATCAGTTCAATTTATATACACTTTAATAATTCTGAAAAATTATTTCCATTATATATGAAATATAATCTAGGTAAAATTATTTCGTTTGCCCAATTTAAAATGATACTATGTCGACCTGCCTTGTTTAAGTGTTTTGAAATCCCTATCGATAACATGCATCCCACATACCGACCAAAATTCACAAACATCTCAACGGATAAGCAAACATAATATAAAACAATTTTTATTCACTAACAAATACGCGCTTATATATATAATACACGCAACTCAATCTAGGGTGCTGCTGTCCCTATCTATAATGAGTACACATCAAAGCTTAGGAATATACAAAATCTAAGCTCTGATACCAGCTGTGACGACCTACAAATCCGTACGCTTTGAATCGACAATAATCCACACATGTCCAACCCAAAAAGCAAAAAATTGACGGAAAGTCAAGAGAAAGAAAAGAAGAGAGAAGAAGAGAAGAGAAGAAAGAGAGAAGATAGAACAAAACAGAACAATACAGAATCTCAACTCGGTCATTTATTCGCGTTGAAAAACGTGCACGAGCGTCGACACTTCATCGGCCTGCTGCGCCTCGATCAACTCGCCGATTACGATCATAGCCGTACGGATCGAAAGATCTATAATGTTTTATGTAACGTCCCGCCTTTTCGCACGCTTCAAATCGACACACATGCCGATTCAAACCATACGGAAGGGCGGATTGTTATGGGGTAAATAAGGAAAAACAGAGAAGAAATAAACAAAATAGAATCTCACAGTAGAAGGATAAAATATAATAATAAAATATACAGTTTATAAAACTGTTTACAAACATTTATATAATACATATCAGAGTTACACATACCAATAACAATGCAGCGGAACAGTGTGTAGTGCACTAGATAAATAATAATAGTAATACTACAAATCTTCGTCTTCGTCCTCCAGAGCTAAACTTCAAATCCTAAAACGCTCGGACTGACCCGAGCGAATTGAAAAGACAAAACACTCGAGTCAGAACTAAAAGATCTTATGTGAGTTAAATTAACAGAAATAAATATGAGTACAGTAACTCAAGAGATGCTCGGGATTTACATCTCCTAAGGATCCGTTAAACTATTTACTATGTAGTATATTGCGCTATTATAATAGTGTCTATTTGTAAAATAAACTTACTTTTAAATAGCGTTAAGGCTTTACATTTTCCACCTTAACACAGTTATATATTCCCATAGTCTATACAGTACCGTAATCTCCCCCGTACTGGGCGTCGTCAGAGGGCACTCCATAGGTATGGTACAAAACCAAAATCGTATAAGGCGCGCTATGGTAGGTGACACGGCACAAATAGGCAATGTCAGGGTAGATATACCAATTACGCTTCCGGGCCGATGGAAACGCGCAGCGCGCAGCTGCCGCCCACCTCGGACAAACTCCCCACATCAAAGAAATCAAAAGTGAAGGTGTCCACCAAAAATCCAAAGTCTGAGTATAGTATCGAAGGGAAGTGTCCGATCAGAGGTGCTACCTCATTAACCCGTCGATCGCTCCTGTTTTAGCCACCTTATGCCAACTCACGGGAGTTGGGTCCTCGTATTTACCTTTAAAGGAAACGCCGCCACCAACCTACTTCATTCTGAAATCTCCACCGCGTACACGGTTAGTCAAAGTGGTTTTCGGTATCGACAGAGAGTATGTCCATATCCGATCCTGGTCTCTTTGCCAACCAATCGTTATTATAACATCGCGGTCTTTTCAAAATAGTTTATACTTTAAAACCAGAATAAAATATCCATTTCAAAACCATATAAATATGATATCATTTCCTTTTAAAACACAAACAATATGATATCATCTTTATTTTCCAATATATTCTTTTCCAAAATCATAGGATTTTCAAAGTAAAATATTTAGAAATCAAAACTCTTGAATATAATATTTTCAAATTATACTACCTTGAAAATCATAACTTTGAAACAAGTTTCCATTTCTTAAATGGTTAAATATTAAATTACCTTTATAAACCAAATAGCTTCTTTAGATTTCACAAGTCAATTTCAAATATCGATTTAAACTTCCAAATACCATTTCAATTCTTATGTTTCAAAGCTTTAAATATTTCACCACTTCAAAACAACTCATTTGACAAATCCATATATATTAAATTCAATTACTTATTTATTTTATTTTTTTTACTTGAAATCTTTACTTAATGAATTCAATATAATTTTAAGAAACCTTTAACTTCACATGACTGGAAAATCTTTAGTTTATATATTCATTTAAATCAACCTGATATTCATTTAAATCACTCTACACAAAATCAAGTTATAAAATCATATCCTTTTAAAATTCGAACTTTTCATTAAATTTCAATTTAACTTAATATTCATCTTCCAACCTTGTTCTCTTTTAAGTCATTAAAACTCCAGAAATTAAATTTTAAATAAATTCTTAATCATATTTGATCTCGAAAATCAAACTTTATTTTTATACTTCAAATCAAATTTATACAAAGCTTAAAACCTGAAAATTTATATATATATATATATATATATATATATATAAATAACCAAATCAATATCCATAAACCATATATATATAGCTTTACAAAACCAAAACATTTCAAAATATATTTTATATATATACCGCGGTGCCTGTATAAAATTTTCTACCCTATGGTCAAGTGATACAGATGTTTATCATTTCAATCCGCAATTTAAAATAAAAATGCGGTTGTATATCATTTCAAACCGCAATCCTGAATGAATGAAATGCATAGCAACTTGCAATTAATAAAATTAATCATCCATTCGTCCATCAAATCATACATCCATTTATCACAGTCATCATCCAATTTCAAACAATCATCAATACATAACAGGTGATAAATAATGGTATCAATTATCAATTTATACTCAAAATAAATTTAATAACTGTTAATTGGCAGTTTATATGCAAAAATAAACGTAAATTTAACTGGCAGTTAATATGAAATAAAAATTTAACATAACTATGACTGGCAGTTAATATGCAAATAAATAAATTCTAACTGTCAAATTTATGCAATAAATAAAATAAATTAACAGTTAAATTAAATAAATGCAATTTAACAGAGATAATGAATAAAATATGCCAAACAGTCATAAATAAATTTCTACTCATATCTAAAATTAGTTTAACAGACATAAGAAGTTTTAGAAGTTGTGAGTGGGTTAAAACACTCACCTTTTGAATTTAAATCGAATTTAAATCCGATTTAAACCCAAAAATTTGGCGATCTTCAAATCTGTCCAAACTAGCGTCAAAGCGTCTGGAATTTTATTACAATCCTAACGAAAAAAATCTCGCGTGAAAATGAGGTCGTATGAGAAAGTTATTGCAGTTCGAATATTTGAATTCGAAAATAAAAATAAACAAAAAAAAACTCTGACCAATAACGTTCGGCCACGTCATCATCAACACGCGCGCATTCATGTTCCTCTCCAGATCACGATGTACGCAACCGAACCCATCCCCTTCATGAAACCGTCCACTTTGACCACCAAATACACCTACCTCCAGCCACGATCGAGCCGCCGCCTACCACCATCGAACTCCCCTCGAACGCCTCATCCAACCTTCCTCCTGCGGCGTGCCCACGTGGCGCCAGAGCCGGCCGCCGTTGCTTCAAAAATTAGGGTTTTCGAACCCTAATTTACCAATTCCCGCCGCCATAGATTGATTTACCTCCAACGACCACCACCAAAATTCTCCCCTTCACAATCTTTATCAAACCCATATCTCAATTTAGCCAATCGCTGACTCGATCAAAAACCCCCAATTTGAACTTTGACCGTGATTTCAGGACGATTCGAACATCGTATACAGAAATGAACACCACCAGTACATTCGTGTCGATGAAATCTACAACATATATTTTTTTTAGATTTTTCTGAGAACTTTGAATTTTGACTTTGATTTTGAAATTGTGTTTGGATCTATGATTTTGCATCCATTGAGGAAGAGAAAGAGTCGAAGAAAATGAACGTACAGCAAATGAGAAAAGAATGGAGGCTAGGGTTTATAACCGCCTATTTATAGACAAACTGCAATAGAATAGGTGGGCACGAATTATAAACGCACTAACCGATAGTTGGCCCAAAAGCCCGTTCTGACCCCAGAACGAAAATAGGATAACCCATATATCAAAATAGGTATTTTAAAATATTCTAAACGGGATGGAAAAAGTTTCAAGTCCAAATTCGATCGTATGAAGAAGTTGTGATGAAAACAATATTTCCAAATTGATTTCAGTTAAATCGATTTCAAGGCGTTTCGCGTTCGCACGATCAAACGACAAGTCCGATCGTTACGAAACTTGAAACCCTACAATAATTCACCGTTACGGATCCGATGAAACTGTTTCGTCGAAATCCGAGTTCATGACCAAAATGGCTAATTTTATAATAATTAAATAAATTAAAATAAATTATAAAAATCCAATTTTATAATTAAATTCTAAAATTGACCAAATTTTATCGCTTATGTTATTCTTAATCAATTTCAATGATTTAACAAGTTTAGACATGAATTAAAAGTTGATAAGTCTATCAATTGCAGTGTTAATTTCTCCACTTCCTTATATTTAGGAATTATAAATTAAATTCTCAAAACCCATTTATTAGATTTCAACTTTTATATTCTCTATTTTTATCCAAAATAAGGATGCCACTAACATTGGTTCATGATTTCACATTACTATCCTCAAAGTCCATTTATAATTTCAATAACGAAATATTTAACCGTTAAATTCCATTTTATTATGCAATAAATGCAACTGTTGAATTTTATAATCTAATTAAATTTTATAAATTCTGCTTTCTATACTTTAAATCAACCAATGGTCCTATTATAGAAGAATTAGCATAAATTTCGTCTTATAAAATTTTCCCTTTTCAATTACAAACGAAATTTACGCTAACTGCACAATTTAAATCAATTAATTGTAATTGAGTCTACATTAAATGTTATAAATTATAAATTGGAACCTCAATAAATTCGTTTATTGATTTAAAAATCTTTTTATTCAGTAAATAGACATTTATTGGGTATAAATAACATTGAATTATAATACATTTCATTAGTGCATGCTTCATTTCTTATAAATTCCCCTTTATTAACTAGAACACATTAACAAAACAAAATAATTAATTTAGATTTATTTTAATCGATTGCCATTCTTAACTTAATATACTCAATAAATGGTTAACCTAAATAATTGTTACCCTTTTACATTCAAATTCACTTACAACCATCATTAACAAAAATGTTGCCATAGATTTTGATTTAATTAAATAAATTAGATGAATGGGTAAAAATTTTGTAATTATCACAAATGCCCAAAAATATATGCATTAATTACTACTTCATTATTATGAATTCGTTTATAAATTTACTAGTTGCCTTTGTCTTCTTATATCCTATTTACTACCAAACTTTCTATTTAGTTATAGTTTATAAATATATAAATGCCTAGGCAAATCAAGTTCTTGTCCTTTTTGTTATTTCAATTAAATCGGGTATGCGCAACTAAATTGTTCGTTAACTTATTCTTACAAAATAAATTACATACATTCAGTTACACCTAATTTAATGCATTGATTTTCATTTATAAATTAAAGGTTTTTCTTTAAAAGCTTTTATTACTAACCATACTCCAACCTCTACAGGACATTGATTTAATTCAATTTACTATCTAATATTATTAATCCATTAAATAAATTCACTACTTACCCTTGTTTTCCTATATTCTCTTCTTATCCTAGTATAACCATTTACATTACTTCAATTTATTCGTCATTTTATATCAACTGTTAAAACTTAGCTTAAGTTTCTATGGTTTAATTTCTTTTCAACATATGCTTCATTATCAGCTATAAATCTTTACTTCTTTCTAAAGTTAAAATTATCAAATCTTATTAAAATGACAAAATTAACTGACGAAAATTTACGGGTCGTTACACTCTCCCCCACTCAAAACTTTTCGTCCCCGAAAAGGAAAAAGAAAAGAGAAGGAAGAATTTAATAACAGTACATCTTATTTCAAAAATTAACTTGTAAACAATAATTTACTAAATTTATTGCCTTAAATAAAATATTTCTGTTTTATAATCATTATATCTTTTGATACTTAAATCATTAGAGTCTGTAAAACATTTTCAAAGTTTTTTCAAGTCCAAAATTTACGGAAAAATTCTGGCAGAGTCTCCTTTGTACGGGGAGGCTCGGGAAAAATATAATACCAAAATATAACAAAGTATCATATAGAATATTCAAAATAGTATATCCCAACATGGGAAATATATAAAAATATCGCTACAAAACGTAATCCGGAAACGTACCTATTTGTCGGGCAAATTACGCTTAATTTATGGAACCAAAATCAGTAGCAATTGCTTCCATACCTGCATTTCCCTTATATAATCTAAAAGGTTAACTATTTGTATTAAAGTGAAATATTTTCATGGTTTCAACTACTAACAACAATAAATACACAATCATCAATTTGACAAACAGCATACACAACAAAACAAAACAACCATTCAATCAAACAAGCAAATAGTTGTTCGGGTTCAAAACTTGAAATGGTACGGAATGAAAAATAACTATTCAGTGCATCATTTACTCAACAGTCTTAGATGGGACAAAAATAGATTATTTATTCATCCAACAACTTCAAATTTCCTTACCCAACCAACCCTAAATCAAACAATTACAATTCAAACCAACAAATCAAATTAACTTATATAAATTCATTACATACTTTATTTGTTTGATTTCCTTTCTTATAATTTACATTTATTTCTAACAAACTTCAAATTTTATCTTCTCATTCAGTGGTTGTTTCTTTCATTTCTACTTATTACTTACAATTATTCATTTTTGCTTATTTAGGTCATGTAAGTTTCTTTTATTTGTATTATATTTAATGCACTTCTCACTTTCAATCATTTATTTAATGCTTACATTTCTATTATATTTAATTATAGTAATCCTTTTTATTACACTTAAATTCTTAACCTTATAACATCCATTCTTATAGGTAAAGGATTTTATTAATTCTTTGACTAGGGTTTGCAGTCATTTATTTATGTTACCTACTTTCCATTATATTCAACTAGTAGCATTTATATCATACTTAAGTTTATAACCCTACACATCAATCCTTATTTATTAAAGAATTTCATTTTATTTACTTAAGTTTTAAAATAACCTATTTATAATACTTACCTTTAATTTTGGTAAAATTTCAATTTATAACCTAAGTTTACAACATTAAATTCTCATTTATAATAGCAATTCATTTAATACTTCATTATTTCCAAAATTTCTTCTTGTATAATATTCTATCCCAATTTCTTATTTAACATTTCAACTTTTCATATTTGGTAAGTTATTTATGTTAAAGAAAATGCAAATGAACTTATACAAGTTTTATCTCATCTTTTAATAAATTTTAATGTTCACAATATTACTCCTTGTCTCATATGTTACAAATTCAAATTTTCCTTTATAACTTTGCATTAAATTTCTTACCTAAATTAGAGGTTTCAATTTATTAATCACTTACCTTTTATTTCACTACAATAATTTAAACAATTAATTAATGGAAATTTAAGAATTAAATTTCGGGTTAAATTTCAAATTATTTTGAAATAATAGATAAATATTTCCTTATAACTTATATACCTCTAGTTTTATTTAAAACAATTAAAATTTTAGATATTTTCAAAATAAAGCTGCAGTAGAATTACTACAGTGGCCTTTCCCCTTCGAAACTCGAAAATAGAAGTCGATAATGCGGCCGCCATCACCGAAATTATTTTCCAACGACAGAGAGGAAATTTCATAACTTATTTTCTCCAAAATCTTCTTTAAAACAATTCTTCCGAATTATAATGAAATATTTATATCGGAAAATATTTATAAACAATATTATTATATTTCAAAATCCTTTGAAAGCAAATTTTCAAAAATCCCGGACTTAAGTCCTAAAATTTCCAACTTTCATTGATTTTAATTTCAATCTCATTTTACCTATTATTTAAAATTTTATTCCTAACAACCAATCTATTGCAACCAAAAATATATATATATATATATATAATATCATTTAAAAATTTATTTTATATATAGAAAATATAGTAGGCAAAATTGTTTCATTCACCTATATTAAAAACAAATATTATGTCGGTCTGTCCTATTAAGTGTTTAGAAATCCCTATTGATGTCATAGCGTCCCATGCACCAACCAGAATTTATAAATACAAAACGGAACAGATTAACACAATATCAAAATCTTTTTATAACACTAACAAATACGTTCTCTCATATATATACACTCCGCGACTCCCATAGGGTATTACTACCCTATTAACAAAGAGTCAAACCCCACAAAGCTAAGGTTTATCGCCAAACCTAAGCTCTGATACCAGATGTAACGTCCCGCCTTTTCGAACGCTTCAAATCGACATACATGCCAATTCAAACCATACGGAAGGGCAGATTGTTATGGGGTAAATAAGAAAAAACAGAGAAGAAATAAACAAAATAGAATCTCACAGCGGAAGGATAAAATATACAGTTTATAAAACTGTTTACAAACATTTATATAATACATACCAGAGTTACACATACCAATAACAATGCAGCGGAACAGTGTGTAGTGCACTAGATAAATAATAATTGTAATACTACAAGTCTTCGTCTTCGTCCTCCAGAGCTAAACTTCAAATCCTAAAACGCTCGGACTGACCCGAGCGAATTGAAAAGACAAAACACTCGAGTCAGAACTAAAAGATCTTATGTGAGTTAAATTAACAGAAATAAATATGAGTGCAGTAACTCAAGAGATGCTCGGGATTTACATCTCCTAAGGATCCGTTAAACTATTTACTATGTAGTATATTGCGCTATTATAATAGTGTCTATTTGTAAAATAAACTTACTTTTAAATAGCGTTAAGGCTTTACATTTTCCACCTTAACACAGTTATATATTCCCATAGTCTATACAGTACCGTAATCTCCCCCGTACTGGGCGTCGTCAGAGGGCACTCCATAGGTATGGTACAAAACCAAAATCGTATAAGGCGCGCTAGGGTAGGTGACACGGCACAACTAGGCAATGCCAGGGTAGATATACCAATTACGCTTCCGGGCCGATGGAAACGCGCAGGGCGCAGCTGCCGCCCACCTCGAACAAACTCCCCACATCAAAGAAATCAAAAGTGAAGGTGGCCACCGAAAATCCAAAGTCTGAGTATAGTATCGAAGGGAAGTGTCCGATCAGAGGTGCTACCACATTAACCCGTCGATCGCTCCTGTTTTAGCCACCTTATGCCAACTCACGGGAGTTGGGTCCTCGTATTTACCTTTAAAGGAAACGCCGCCACCAACCTACTTCATTCTGGAATCTCCACCGTGTACATGGTTAGTCAAAGTGGTTTTCGGTATCGACAGAGAGTATGTCCATATCCGATCCCGGTCTCTTTGCCAACCAATCGTTATTATAACACCGCGGTCTTTTCAAAATAGTTTATACTTTAAAACCATAATAAAATATCCATTTCAAAACCATATAAATATGATATCATTTCCTTTTAAAACACAAACAATATGATATCATCTTTATTTTCCAATATATTCTTTTCCAAAATCATAGGATTTTCAAAGTAAAATATTTAGAAATCAAAACTCTTGAATATAATATTTTCAAATTATACTACCTTGAAAATCATAACTTTGAAACAAGTTTCCATTTCTTAAATGGTTAAATATTAAATTACCTTTATAAACCAAATAGCTTCTTCAGATTTCACAAGTCAATTTCAAATATCGATTTAAACTTCCAAATACCATTTCAATTCTTATGTTTCAAAGCTTTAAATATTTCACCATTTCAAAACAACTCATTTGACAAATCCATATATATTAAATTCAATTACTTATTTATTTTATTTTTTTTACTTGAAATCTTTACTTAATGAATTCAATATAATTTTAAGAAACCTTTAACTTCACATGACTGGAAAATCTTTAGTTTATTATATATTCATTTAAATCAACCTGATATTCATTTAAATCACTCTACACAAAATCAAGTTATAAAATCATATCCTTTTAAAATTCGAACTTTTCATTAAATTTCAATTGAACTTAATATTCATCTTCCAACCTTGTTCTCTTTTAAGTCATTAAAACTCCAGAAATTAAATTTTAAATAAATTCTTAATCGTATTTGATCTCGAAAATCAAACTTCATTTTTATACTTCAAATCAAATTTATACAAAGCTTAAAACCTGAAAATTTCTATATATATATATAAATAACCAAATCAATATCCATAAACCATATATATATATATAGATTTACAAAACCAAAACATTTCAAAATATATTTTATATATATACCGCGGTGCCTGTATAAAATTTTCTACCCTATGGTCAAGTGATACGGATGTCTATCATTTCAATCCGCAATTTAAAATAAAAATGCGGTTGTATATCATTTCAAACCGCAATCCCGAATGAATGAAATGCATAGCAACTTGCAATTAATAAAATTAATCATCCATTCGTCCATCAAATCATACATCCATCTATCACAGTCATCATCCAATTTCAAACAATCATCAATACATAACAGGTGATAAATAATGGTATCAATTATCAGTTTATACTCAAAATAAATTTAATAACTGTTAATTGGCAGTTTATATGCAAAAATAAACGTAAATTTAACTGGCAGTTAATATGAAATAAAAATTTAACATAACTATGACTGGCAGTTAATATGCAAATAAATAAATTCTAACTGTCAAATTTATGCAATAAATAAAATAAATTAATAGTTAAATTAAATAAATGCAATTTAACAGAGATAATGAATAAAACATGCCAAACAGTCATAAATAAATTTCTACTCATATCTAAAATTAGTTTAACAGACATAAGAAGTTTTAGAAGTTGTGAGTGGGTTAAAACACTCACCTTTTGAATTTAAATCGAATTTAAATCCGATTTAAACCCAAAAATTTGACGGTCTCCAAATCTGTCCAAACCAGCGTCAAAGCGTCCGGAATTTTATTACAATCCTAACAAAAAAATCTCGCGTGAAAACGAGGTCGTATGAGAAAGTTATTGCAGTTTGAATATTTGAATTCGAAAAAAAAATAAACAAAAAAAACTCTGACCAATAACGTTCGGCCACGTCATCATCAACACGCGCGCATTCACGTTCCTCTCCAGATCATGATGTACGCAACCTAACCCATCCCCTTCATGAAACCATCCACTTTGACCACCAAATACACCTACCTCCAGCCACGATCGAGCCGCCGCCTACCACCATCGAACTCCCCTCGAACGCCTCATCCAACCTTCCTCCTGCGGCGTGCCCACGTGGCGCTAGAGCCGGCCGCCGTTGCTTCAAAAATTAGGGTTTTCGAACCCTAATTTACCAATTCCCGCCGCCATAGATCGATTTACCTCCAACGACCACCACCAAAATTCTCCCCTTCACAATCTCTATCAAACCCATATCTCAATTTGGCCAATCGCTGACTCGATTAAAAAACCCCCAATTTGAACTTTGACCGTGGGACGATTCGAGCATCGTATACAGAAACGAACACCACCAGTACATTCGTGTCGATGAAATCTACAACATATAATTTCTTTAGATTTTTCTGAGAACTTTGAATTTTGACTTTGATTTTGAAATTGTGTTTGGATCTATGATTTTGCATCCATTGAGGAAGAGAAAGAGTCGAAGAAAATGAACGTACAGCAAATGAGAAAAGAATGGAGGCTAGGGTTCATAACCGCCTATTTATAGACAAACTGCAATAGAATAGGTGGGCACGAATTATAAACGCACTAACCGATAGTTGGCCCAAAATCCCGTTCTGACCCCGGAACGAAAATGGGATAACCCATATATCACAATAGGTATTTTAAAATATTCTAAACGCGATGGAAAAAGTTTCAAGTCCAAGTTCGATCGTATGAAGAAGTTATGATGAAAACAATATTTCCAAATTGATTTCAATTAAATCGATTTCAAGGCGTTTCGCGCTCGTACGATCAAACGACAAGTCCGATCGTTACGAAACTTGAAACCCTACAATAATTCACCGTTACGTATCCGATGAAACTGGTTTCGTCGAAATCCGAGTTTATGGCCAAAATGGCTAATTTTATAATAATTAAATAAACTAAAATAAATTATAAAAATCCAATTTTATAATTAAATTCTAAAATTGACCAAATTTTATCGCTTATATAATTCTTAATCAATTTCAATGATTTAACAAGTTTAGACATGAATTAAAAGTTGATAAGTCTATCAATTGCAGTGTTAATTTCTCCACTTCCTTATATTTAGGAATTATAAATTAAATTCTCAAAACCCATTTATTAGATTTCAACTTTTATATTCTCCCTTTTTATCCAAAATAAGGATGCCACTAACATTGGTTCATGATTTCACATTATTATCCTCAAAGTCCATTTATAATTTCAATAACGAAATATTTAACCGTTAAATTCCATTTTATTATGCAATAAATGCAACAGTTGAATTTTATACTCTAATTAAATTTTATAAATCCTGCTTTCTATACTTTAAATCAACCAATGGTCCTATTATAAAAGAATTAGCATAAATTTCGTCTTATAAAATTTTCCCTTTTCAATTACAAACGAAATTTACGCTAACTGCACAATTTAAATCAATTAATTGTAATTGAGTCTACATTAAATGTTATAAATTATAAATTGGAACCTCAATAAATTCGTTTATTGATTTAAAAATCTTTTTATTCAGTAAATAGACATTTATTAGGTATAAATAACATTGAATTATAATACATTTCATTAGTGCATGCTTCATTTCTTATAAATTCCCCTTTATTAACTAGAACACATTAACAAAACAAAATAATTAATTTAGATTTATTTTAATCGATTGCCATTCTTAACTTAATATACTCAATAAATGGTTAACCTAAATAATTGTTACCCTTTTACATTCAAATTCACTTACAACCATCATTAACAAAAATGTTGCCATAGATTTTGATTTAATTAAATAAATTAGATGAATGGGTAAAAATTTTGTAATTATCACAAATGCCCAAAAATATATGCATTAATTACTACTTCATTATTATGAATTCGTTTATAAATTTACTAGTTGCCTTTGTCTTCTTATATCATATTTACTACCAAACTTTCTATTTAGTTATAGTTTATAAATATATAAATGCCTAGGCAAATCAAGTTCTTGTCCTTTTTGTTATTTCAATTAAATCGGGTATGCGCAACTAAATTGTTCGTTAACTTATTCGTACAAAATAAATTACATACATTCAGTTACACCTAATTTAATGCATTGATTTTCATTTATAAATTAAAGGTTTTCCTTTAAAAGCTTTTATTACTAACCATACTCCAACCTCTACAGGACATTGATTTAATTCAATTTACTATCTAATATTATTAATCCATTAAATAAATTCACTACTTACCCTTGTTTTCCTATATTCTATTCTTATCCTAGTATAACCATTTACATTACTTCAATTTATTCGTCATTTTATATCAACTGTTAAAACTTAGCTTAAGTTTCTATGGTTTAATTTCTTTTCAACATATGCTTCATTATCAGCTATAAATCTTTACTTCTTTCTAAAGTTAAAATTATCAAATCTTATTAAAATGACAAAATTAACTGACGAAAATTTACGGGTCGTTACATTCCAGTTGGAAGCTTTTGCTATGAGTGGATGGATAGAGATTTTGAGGGAGAAAGTATGGAGCATTTTCGACCATTGGAGGTGAAAATGGCGGCTTTCCCTAGTTGCTGTTAGGGTTTTGCAAAATTGAATAAAACAAGTCCTTTTATAGAAAATTCCAAAACACTATTATTCCAAAAAAAATCCCAAACTCCAAACGAAGTGTGCCGCCTGACGTTCATAATGTTTTACCCCTATTCCAAACACAATAGAATATATATCGAAGGCCAATTCGATCGTATTTGGAAGGTAGGTTTTCGAATCGACAAATTTAAATTCAAAATTCACTTAAACGATTTTCTATGCGTTTTAGCTTGCCCCAAACAAACCGTAAATCCAATTGACACGAAATTTGAAATCTTACAATAATTTAAAATTACGGATCCAATGAAACTTGTTTCGTCGAAATCCGAGACTGTTTGAAAAATGGCTATTTTTACAAGTCAATTTAAATATTAAAATATTCAATTTTTACAATTTGACTTTTAATTCAATTTTAAAACCTCTATAACATCAATCTAATTCAAATATGATTTAATATAAATTTTAAAATCATTTTTATTCATATTAAATTCAAATATCAATTATTTTTGTAATTTAAAATATTAAATCAACAATTTAATTATCCAATTAAATCATTATATTTCAAATATAAGTTATTCGACTTATAAAATTAACTTGTGAATATTTAAAATTAATTAAATATACGAATTTCAAATGATTGAAATTCTGGGTCGTTACGATCTTGATTTCAAGGCCATGAGACACACCCGCTAGAATCCCGACCTTTGGGTAGAGTCACTTGATTTTTGAGCTACAAGCACACCCGCTAGATTTACGGGCTACTAAGCATACCCTTTGATTTACGGGCTACAATCTTACCCACAAGTGTAGCGGTTTGATTTGATAGAGTTTTACAGACTCAAATCATCAATCTTGAGTATAAATGACACTACGATTCTTGAATAGCACTTTGATATTGATTGGAGTGAGAGAGATGATAGAAATCAAATAACAAACGATAGAGAATCAAACCAATGGTGATAGAGTTTGATTCTGGTTGAAATTCGGTAGAGTATGGCTACGTTTTTGTTCAGAAAATGAAAGAAGATAAGGAGGAGAGAAGAAGAATGAAAAATGATAACAAAATTCATTCGAAAGACAGGTATTTATAGAGGAATAATGGTCATGTCTGTTCGTGAAGAGATATGATGAATAGACACTTCTTTTGAAATTCGATTTTTGAAAACCACGGTTAGCATGTCGACATATAGAGGTAGAGTATGTCGACATACTCTTTATAATTTTGAAAAATTCTTTAAAATATTATTTTGAAAATGTATTGCTTTGTAAAATAATTTGGTACTTTGTAAACATGCTTAAATATAATTTATACACTTTTAAATCATATTAAAACTTGAGTAAAATTATATGATAACATTTTTGAAAAATAAACCAATATAAATCAAAATCTAGTAAAAACAATAGCTTAGTAAAGTATCAAAACATAAAATAATATTTATATAATAAATTGAAAACTATTTAAAAGTTGTTTTGAAAAGAATATTTAAAAATTGAGAGTGAGAAATGTGAGAGTGACAAGTACTATTAGAATTTTAACATAAACCTATGACATTATAATTATCTGGAATATCTTGAATTTTTGAACTCTTTAATACTCATAAGTCTTCATTCTCTAGCACTTGAGCCTCTATATCAACATCTTGAATCTCTTCAATCTTTACTTGATAATGTACGGTCTTCTTAAATCGTTACCTGTCAAATATTCTACACTATATGCTATATACCTTGATAAAACATTAGTATTTATATTTTATATGATTTCCTAAAGTAGTAGTCATCAAAACCAATGTCTCAGGTACTAACAACCTCCCACTTTTGATGATGACAACTTTGTACATAATATATAATATAACTCCCCCTTAATTTATGCCTAGTATTTTATATATCCCACCCCCTTTGTCATCAATTAAAAATAACTAACTATAACGACAATTCTAACCCTATCTCTAAATATTTATTCTAACTCCCACTAAATAAGACACTAAATACTCATAATGATATAAATACATATAGAAGTGATAAGTAATATGATCATGAAATACAAAATGACAAGAATGATATATAAGAAATATGATATGTAAAATAGGATAACATTATTTAATAACTAATTCCAAGCATACATAATGTCATACACCAAACAATATTCAAATTCAAACAAATTCAAAACCAATCATATCCAAACAAACTAATCCAATCAAATTAAGTGTATATATATATATATACGCACACACAATCAAATATATTTTTAAACCAGACATTTTACGGGACATCAACCCATCCATCAGCGCCAAAGATAGGATCCGCTTTAATAGCCTCCCTATCTTCATCGTCTTTATTAATGGTGCACTCTGGATTAGTAGTTGGTTCATTTTTGTTCAGGGCAGAGATCATCCATCGAATTGCGTCAAAACGCCTTTCTTGCTCCTTGATCATCTGTATTTGACTCAATTCTAAGTGTCTTCGATTTTGCAAGATGAAAGAGAGAATGTTTGTGAAAGATTCAAGTGTTTGTTCGAGGTTTTCGACTAATTTTTAAATAGGAGAAGCCATTTTTTATGATTCTGAGTTTAGGATGTAAAGGAAGAAGAAAGAGAACGGAAAATGGGTGACATTGGTCTACATGTTTATTTAAGGGGGTAGAAAGTCATTGGAATTGAATAGACATTTTCTTGTCTATTCAATTTTCAAAATTAAAATTTTTTGAAAACTTCTGTTGTATGTTGACATACACATTTAAGGTATGTTCACATATACTTCCAAATTTTTAGAACTTTTTTTTTATATTCTAATTTATTTAACTTATACTATTATACTAGTTATGATTTCCAAAGATGATAACCAATGAATAACAGCAAGAAAACGGATTTTTCATTAACATTAAGATGGAGAATACATAGAACATAAGAAAATGATAAGATACATAGATTCAAACTACACTTAAATTAATACAACCAAATACAACACACTTAAACAACTACATACTAACTAAAATGATGTGGATGAAGAGGATGATGAAGAGATTCCAAACTATGTTTCACTTTTCCAAAGAATTTGTCGATTTTGTTGGAAATTTTGTTTAACTTATTTCTCATGGACTGGTTAAGAATCTTTTGGTTTTCAACAATCTTGATTGTTGAGAAGGTCTTGATTGGTTGGATGGAGTGGATATTCAATGCTTTCTATGGAGGTTTCCTCCTCCTCTTCTTCTTCAATATCCATTTCTTCCCCTTCTTCCTCTTCCTCCTCTTCTTCCATTTCTTCCTCCTCTTCATGTGCTAACCTCTTTTCTTTCTCTGCAAGTGTTTTATATGACTCAAAAATTGGTGGAATTTTCAAAAGATCTATATTTGCTTGATTAAACACTTTACGAGAGACACATTCCTCTCCTTTAAAGTCAACACCAAAGTGGTTGAAAATATAGGTAAGATAAATACCATGAAATAGTGTATTTTTATGGTTGGAAAGATTTTTGGGACAACATTCATCCAAAATAAATTGTGTCCAATTTATGTCATATCGACCATAAATGGAAAAAGGAGCTTCACAAACATTCAAGGTAGGATCAATAAAATTTGTCGAACGAGGAGTGATAGTATGTTGCACAAGAAGATTAAGAATTCTAGCTTTTGGATAGAAATTTCGGTTTTTAAACTCAAAATTATCATCATCTTCGAAAATGTTACGAAAAACTTCACGATCATGCTCATCAATTTTGAAAGAAGTAAGGTCGATTCTGGTAGATTTGCATCCAAGAATGATACCCAAAAGTTCGCAATTTAAAATAATTAAAGTTCCTTTAACACTACACCAAACTTCTCCTTCTCCACCTCTATGAAATTTTCCTTTCAAATTTGATAAAACATTTTGACCAAGTATGGATAGAAAATAAAATAGTTTTGAGAAGCATTAATTAAACCGAGCATTCCATTCTGAGAACAAAGAGTATCTATTTCTAAGTAGAAAAATCATTAAAAACAGCAAACTTTCCCATAGAAAATTTCCCATAATTCATGTAGATAATATAAGCTTTCATGGCTTCTTGATCATGATAGAGAAAGTTTTTGATATTTTTGTAGAGTCTCATGGAAGTTGGAGTACTTGAGGAAGCTATTGATGAATGTTTTGAGGAGATAAGAGAGCTGATGAAGGTTTGAATTTTGAAATGAAAGGTGAATTGAATGAAAAGAAATAGAGATAATAAATAGAGAATCAATTGACTTGTTGTCTGGTCAAGAGACACCTTTTTAGAACATTGAGATCGGTGTAAAGGTAGAGGAAAAATTCAAATTTTGAATTTGAAATTGAAATTCAAATTCTGCACATGTATGTCGACATATGCTAGGGGTGTATGTCGACATATGCATTGAATTTTTCAAAAGTGATTTGTTTTTAACAATATTCTATTTTATTTTACATATAACTATTAAAATTTATTCTATTTAAAGAAAAATATATTAAAAATAGTTAAAAAATTATTTTAAGTATATTTTATATTATTATTATATTATAAATTATAAATATATAAAAATTTAAAAATTTAAAAATTATACAATATTCAACCAATAATATTATTAATCTATAGGACATTCCTAACAACCAAACAATCGAAAATTTAAATGATATAAAGCTTTTAATATATTAAATGCATACTTTTTTCTGATCCTATTTCACCAATTATATCTGAATTATGTATTGTTGTGAAACACATGTTGGTTGTTTCCGTATCTGATTCATTTTCACTTAATGATGTATCTAAGTCATCTATGTTGCATTATAGGCTCTTATCTGTTTTCTAGATGAATCAGTGTTGGTGTGGCTTTTAGTTTCTTGAGATGCGAACAGTCTCGTTTTAAGTGACCAGGGTCATTGCAGTTATAACATCTGATGCCATTTCGCTTCCATTTTGAGGATTTTTATTGTCATTTCTTTTAAAATTTCTTATCTTCCTATGTTTTAGGAATTTTCTAAAGTTCCTTGTCATGAAAGCAATTTCTTCATTATTATCACTATTTGAATCCAGATAATCCGTCATTGCAATGAATGCTACAGATTTCTTCTCTATTGCCTTATTTTCTCTTTTGCCCCGCATTTGTGCCTCAAAAGACATTAAATTGCCAATTAACTCTTCAATCTTTAGTTTACTAATATCATTAGCCTCTTCTATTGCAAGAGTCTTTTGGTCTTATTCAGGAGTAAGTGAATTGAGGATTTTTCTAATTTGATCCTCCTTAGAGAAACTTTTAGTGGTATCTTGAAATCTACTATACATATCAGATATGGAGTCATTTGGACTCAATTTAAATGATTGAAACTGGTTTTTTAACATGGAAATCTTGGTCTGTTTAACCTTGCTTGTGCCTTTATGTGTAACTTGCAAAGTTCTCCAAATTTCAAATGCAGACTTATATATAGATACTCTATTAAATTTATTTCTATCTGGTGAATGGAATAGTATATTCATGGCCTTAGATTTACTTTATGCAAGTGCCTTTTTTCAGTAGTCCATTGTGCAAAATTAGTCTCGGGTTCAATGTACTTGGTTTATGTGATATTACAAGTATCTAATCCAATTGATTGTAAACAGATTTTCATTCTACATGACCAATATGTGTAGTTACTGCCATTAAAAAGTGGTGGTAAAGCAGTAGATTGTCCTTCAACAAATGAATTACTAACAAGTGTATTAACTGTGTTACTAACAGTACTATTACCAGTGTTGGTAGCTATTTAAACTTTTCAAAATACAGATTCTGAACACTTTGAAAACCAATGCTCTGATACCGAATGTAAGATTGCGGAATAGGGATCTTAAGGCTAAATTAACACTAGAATGGGTGAATAGTATTTTCTAATTTATATGAATCGTTTTTAAATCTTTTGAAATTATACTTAAAATTATGCAATTATTAATCATATAATCAAAATAAGGATAAAAGTAAATGCAGTAAAAGTAAAAGGAAAGAACACATCCGCAATTTATACTGGTTCTTGAGTTACCCTACATCAAGTCTCGCATAATTCCTTATACATTTTCTTTTCAAATAGGAAATGTAAATACAATCTCGATTTCAAGGCCACAAGACACACCCTCCAGAATTCCAACCTTTGGGTGGAGTCACTTGATTTGGGGCTACAAGCACAATCACTAGATTTACAGGCTACTAAGCACATTCAATTGATTTACATGCTACAATCTCACCCACAAGTATAACGATTTGATTTGATAGAGTTTTACAGACTTGGATCTTTAATCTTGATTATGAATGATTCTTTAACTCTTGAATAACACTTTTATCTTGATTGGAGTCAGAGAGATGATAGAATAAGATAGAAAATGGTCTAGAATCAAATTATTAGTGATTGAGTATGATTTTGCTTGAAATTCACAAAGTATGGTCATTTTTTGTTTAGAAATGAAAGAGGATAAGGAGGATAGAAGAAGAACGAAAAATGTTAATAAAATTCTTTGGGAAGACAAGTATTTATAGAGGAATAACGGTCGTGTCTATTCGTTAAGAGATATGACGAATAGACACTACTTTTGAAATTTGATTTTTGAAAATCACTGCTAATATATCGACATATAGGCGTAGAGTATGTCGACATACTCTTTATAATTTTGATAAACACTTTAAAATATTATTTTGAAAATGTATTACTTTCTAAAATAATTTGATACATTGTAAACATGCTTAAATATCATTTATACACTTTTAAATCATAATAAAACTTGAGTAAAATTACATGATAAGATTTTGAAAAAAAACCAATATAAATCAAAATTTAATAAAAACAATAACTTAGTAAAATACCAAAAACATAAAATAATATTTATATGTATAAGATTTTGAAAACTATTTAAAAGTTGTTTTGAAAAGAATATTTAAAACTTATTTAAAAATAAAGAGAGAGATGAGAGAGAGGTCAAGTCCTGTCTAACATAAATCTACGAGACTATAACTTGTCTGGAATATTTGAAATATTGAACTCTTCAATACACATGAGTCTTCATTTTCTAGCTCTTGAGTCTCTGTATCAACCTCATGAATCTCTTCAACCTTTGCTTGATACTGTACAATCTTCTTATATCACTACCTGTTTAATATCCTACACTATATACTATATACCTTGATAAAACATTAGTATTTGAATTTATATGACTTCCTAAAGTTGTCATCAAAACCAATATCTCAAGTACAATAATTGCTCCCTTTGTAATGCAGAAATTATTGTTCCTTTTGGTTGAGTTTATAATTGTATATATCATATAGTTGGAAGTAACATGAGCTTAATGGAGTAATCAACTATGTTATAGTGTTAATATTACTCTTTGAATTAGATTGGGCAGGTTAAGGTCTGTTCATGTCTGTATTGTTAAGGTCTGTTCATGTGTGTATTAGAAAATAATGATGTTATATCAGTATTTTTCTAGTATACGCAAAATAGACTTGTTTGACACACTCAGACGTATGTTTGATTTGTCTCGATATTTTTCTTTGTACATACCATAGATAGGTTGATAACGTACGGAGTCGTTCCAAAGTAAGAGATGCTGAAGGTGCAGATTATGGAGGGGTTACTTACACACACATACACAGATATGTGTGTGTGTGTGTAAATTGTATATATTGGCATCTGACACTTAGTATGATATTGTGAGTGGATTTGTATTGTCTTTATTTATAACAATGAAGTTATAACTATGGGCTGGTTTGAATAAATGAATAAATTTATATTATATATTGTTCTTCCATTATGGTTTCTGAATCGCATAGTTAGAAATTATTATGCTTATCTATATCATAAGCCAAACGATCCATTGTTTTCATCTCTTGTGATTCGAACATCGATCAGGGCATTAAATCAAAGGGTCAAAAATGGTGGGTTGTTGTAATGAATGCATCTCAAGACCAGCAAAAGTCCTATGTTGATAAAAAGACGAATTAATTTAGAATTTTCCATATATGGTATTTTTGAAACATCATCTTTAAAGAGAGTTATGAGATTTTTCAATTTTGAAAAGTTTGCACCAAGGTTCATTGGGCCTCTTCCTATCGTGAAAAGAATTGGGTAACTTGCCAATGTAGTTGATCTTTCCAAAAAGATGGTCGGGTACAGAATGTGTTCCATATTTCACACTTGCAAATATGTCCATGATTCAAGAGTAGTTGTTGAGACAAAATAGTTAGAATGGATGGATATGGTATCAGAATTATCTATGCCTATTGGGCATATTCATATTATAAGAATGTGATCAAGCGACTCTTGAAAATATTGTCAAGCTTGTTCGACTCGAATAGGGCATGGATTCTTAGGAGAATACATGGAGCCATAAGAGAATATGCATGCTTCCCATTATTAGTATGATTTCATTTACTTTAACTAAATTGATTCAGATTGCATGCTAGTGTAGAAATAACTTTGTGTTGTTGTTCTTGGTTGTATATGCCAATGTGATATGCTATGTATTAGTGCTGTGGTGCATGGTATGGTTGATACAATGCATTGTTCCGCTTCTTATGGTTTCTGGGATGAAATTCCTTTTGGAGGGGAATGTAATAACCTATATTTTTGACATGTGATAAGTAGGATAATTAATCGGTTTAATTAACTAATCGATAAAGATTAATACCGTTTAATCTAATGACTTGAGAAATGCATACTTAAAAATAAACGAATTGAGACTTTAGGCCTATTCCACTACGTTCGTAATACTTTTTAAAAGTGAAAAGCATATAAACTTTGTTAACATCGGATAGTAGGTTTAAAAGACACGAAAGATGAAGCTAGCGTCAAAATTGTAGCTGAACTAATTTTTGGCTGAACGTATTTAAATCAAAAATTCAAGATCCCAACCTCATTCATTTCATCTTCAACAACCGTAATCTAAATTCCATTAATTCTCTCTTATCCTACTCATTTCTTAATGTTAACATGCAAATAAATACTCCAAATTTAAGTTGAGTGATTATCTACAAAACCATCTTCCTAAATTGATAGCTTGGCAAGAGTTGATTTTGGATTTCCATGTTACATACTTCAAGAGGTAATTTTTGGCCTGAGCTAGTGATTTCTATTAGTAATATGATCCTAGTATTTTGATTATGACAATCATATAAAACAATGCTACTAACAAATTTATCAAGTTATTTTAGGTACAGTTGCAATTATGTATAAGAGATGGTATAATGGTGATCGATTTAATCTCAACAAAGTGACTTATATAAAGAATATTATGTATGGAGATGCTAGAGTGGAGATTTTCTATAGAACACATATTGTGAAGTTAAAAAATCAACAACTCAAAGAAAAACTCGAAGACAAACCAAAAAGATAAAAAGATCAAGTATGAGTTATATGTTTGTATATCAAATCTTAAAGCTCATACTAGTTAAAACCATTCAAATAATGTCAGAATCGTCTGAAATATTTGCACAACCTCTATAATATGCTCTGGTGTTTTTAGGAATTTTCGAGATATTTCAGAGCAAAGTAAATGGATGAAAGTGTATGAAGCATGACAAAACTAGGCAGATAAAATCGGTCAATTAGTTTTCAATAACTAATCAACCGGTGCAGGATGTTACTGCCCAGACCAAGCTCATTCTAATATGACTTTTTGAGCCATTTCTCTTTGGTTTTGATCTCTAGATGCATTCTTTCACTTCAAACTCAATCCTTATTTTTTTTTAAAAAATTAATGAAGAGTTGTAACCTCTTAATCACATTCCTAATCAACTATGTAATACCCATCCTTTCCTAGAGTTGAGCATTTAGATTTGTAAATTTTGATCCATTCTTTATTGTATTATTTCTTTATTCTTTCTAGTTCTAAAGCAATCAAAGCATTCAACTTTAAACTACTTCTAAATCAATTTCAATCAGTCATAAAACCTCGCACATTGATCTCCAAAGATTTTTGAGTGGTTATAGGACATTGTAAAGGACTAGATGACAAAATCAGCGTATTTAGAGACAAGCCCTTGTCTAAGTCACATTACTACTTTTGGTGTTCAAGTCATATGCACTATCTTGGGAGTGTCATTGAAGTCCAGTTCAAGTTCAGGAAAAGTTGTAATACATGATCCTCCAAGTCAGGAGGGGGCTAGTTAAAATTCCAGAGAAAGATTTGAGTTGGACATAGGACGAAAGTTCAAACCAGTGTAAAAATTTCCGATGTGATTTTTCTTATTTTCTTCCTTATTTTATGCTTCTTAGTTTATACATTTCTAGTTGTTAATTTATCTAATTACTTATTCTATACTTAGAAGTAATTTATATAGTTGTATATATAATTCGTCTTTCCAGCTTTTTCATTTAGTATCAAAGTAATGACTTTGAAAAGTATAAAAAAAAATTATATAACATGACCACTGGTAACTTGGCTATGTTTCTAAAGGGTCAGTCTATAGCTCGTCCAACCCTATTTACTGGCTCTAACTATGAATATTAAGATATTGGAATAATGATTTATATGCAGACCAATAGCTTTACGATATGGAAAATGACTTAAATGGAGTATGAAAAATTACCATCAATTTTGAGTTATGGACCGTTGAATAAAAGTGTGCCTGAAATCACTGTACACCCATGAGAATTTTATTTGTTGCCTAAGATAACAATGGATTTAATAGAGTTAGTGTTACTAAATCTATTTATGGAATGTGGCATACATTTCAAGTCACAGGTGAAGGTATGAACAAAGTGAAACAAACTAAGATTCCCATGCTGAAAAATCGGTGACAAGATTTTAAAATAAGAAATAATGGACTATCTCTAATATGTATGCATGGTGACTCCAAGACATTACACTTGCTTTAACCGATTCAGAGTCCCACTTTATGATTTTAACATAGTTTCTAAAATTCTAAACTCTTTAACTAATGATTGGGAAGGAAGGTCTTAGCCATTCAGGAGGCTAGTTATCTCTCCAAGTTAAAAGTTGATGAGCTTATTAGAAATATGATGTCATGTGATACAAACATACAACATAAAAAGGATAAAGCTTGGAGAAGAGGTCCATAGAATTCTAAGCTGAAGAGGACTCTGGTTTTGACATGAATTAACGTAGCATACAATAGTTTGACATGAATAAAATAATTACAAACTCGGAAAGAAGTAAAGCTTATAGAATCTTTAGTAAACAAACAAACATTATTGGAAAAACTCTACACTTGTCACTTGACAATTTTTTTAAAGTTATAGCTAATGAACCCGAAATTTCATTTGTTGATTAACCAATAGTTTTTGAGCATAATGCTTAAAAAATAAGGAAACTGTTGGAAATGGTAATGTTGATTATTAAACCAATTCGAATATAATGGTGCAGTGGAATTAGTTCTTAAGATTAAAGATTAATCAATCATTGGAATGGGCTGGATATTAAAAAATAAAAATGATGAAAATAGTGAAATTATTAGAATAAAGCTAGATTGATTACACAGGGTTACCATCAAGAAGAAGAGAAGGATTACGATAAGATGTATAATCATGTGGTAAGAATCAAAGCTATAAGAATTTTATTATTTTTTACTTGTCATCATGATTTCAAACTTTACTAAATGGATGTTAAAAGAGATTTCCTGAATGGCTTTATTAAATAAAATGTTTATGTAGAACAACCTCATTAATTTAAGCATGAAAAAAACCATGACCACATTTATAACTTAAAAAGGCATTTTACGGCCTTAAATAAGTACTACATCCTTGGTATGGTATAAATGTTGAGAATTAAAAGTTAAATTTGAATGGAAAATATTAAAACTAGTTTGAATTCGAATTTAAAGAGACCAAATTTCTTTCGACCCAAGCCCATTAAAAATTCCTTTCTCCCTTCATCTAGAATCTTCCCACATCTCACCCTTCAATCCCTCTCAAGCCCAACCCGAACCCCTTAAGCAGTTCGACCTAACCTCAATCAAAAATCACGATTGTAAAAAAAGGGGGAAAAATGTCGCATGCTTTAGTAGTGCGCACGACATGGTGCTAGAGTATGCTCGATGTGGGAGGCAGGTCCGCCATCGTGTCAGGTCGTGATGTTGAGGTACGACATCGGCTGGCATGGTGACGTATGGAGTTTGCGATGAATCTTGGCTACGGCACGAATCTACGATGAGGAGGTATTGGTAGACGAAGGCGCAATTTCTAGGACTTGGTGTGTTTGATGGTGCAATTTAGGCAACACGTGATGGGAACTGACGCGATGCTTTTTTAGTGATGTTGAAGCGTTGGTTGGTTGCAGCAGTAGAAAGTGTGACATCAAGGAGCTGCAACGAAGGAATGGTGATTGGAGTTCAGACATGGAGTATAGGCAGGTCCAATGGCGTTTGTGCTGAGTGAAGGGTAGCTACTATTTTGGGGGGCTTGAGCGTCGTTTAGTTGAGTAAATTCTTTTATCATAATTATTGTATGTTGCTTTGCATTTTGTGCTTGATTGAAATCGCTTGATTTTGCTATGGCATTGAATGGTTGATATGGAGTGAATTGGCTGAAATTGAGTTGCATATCTTTGATTGTTTGTCGCTGTGATGAGATCACATTAGTAATTGATCGGAAGTGGAGGAATAAATTAAAATGGAAGGTTTTGAAAGAAATGCAATATTTTTGGGAATAAATAGTGGTTTTTCGAATGATTTATATTTAAAAATTGATATAATATCTGTGATAGAAAATATTTAAGTGAATGTTTTGAGGATTCTATGGATATCAATTATTTAAGAAATGATGAATTTTGGAATTTTATTAAATAGATGAATTTTTATTTGTCGATGATTATAGAGATATCTAAAGGTTTTTAAATGAAAGGTATTTAAAATTTATATTTTGAAGTGATGAGCTAATATTATTCGAATTTAATAAATTAGAAGTTTGAACAATTATATTTTAAGGTATTGATAAGTTGAATGCAATTTATTTATTGTATGAAAATTCTTGCTTAGAGGATTTATTATTTAAATATTGTTAAGTAAATTTTGGAAGTAATTATAGTATTTGATTGTTTTTAAATAAAAGGGTAAATCAAATTTAAAAGCATTTAGAAATATTTTTATAGAAGCATTTGAAGTCAAATATTATGGAAAGGCAATTTTAGGATTTTGTTATACAAATAATTATTATAAATTAATGTTTTCCCGTAAAATATTTAAAAGGTTTATATAGAATAGAACTTTTTGATGGATTACTCTATTTAAAAAGGATTTTAAATGTAAATGAGGGTTTCAAAGACATTGGTTTTGAAATTTTATAATACAGCTTTGAAATATTATTTTTGATTGAGAATCCTTGCTCGAAGTATGAAATTATTTAGATTTGTTATTTAAAGGGAATTATTATAAAACTTCTTTGATATTATTATCATTAATTAAAAGTTTATAAATTATTTCAAAAAGGAATTCAAGAGATTTGGAATAAAATGAAGTTTAACTTATAGATTTCTTTATAATAAAATAAGAGGGTTAAAAATATTTACTTATGAAAAAGTAGAAGGATTTCGAGGAAAGAATGAGAATTATATAATTTAATTTTCTTTAATTAAAAATTGATATTTGAAATTGTATTGAAGATTTTTGGAAAAGTGTAATTTAAAACCCCTTTCGAATCAATTGAATAAAGAATGATTTATATTTCTGTGTAATGAGAACAAAGTTATAGTACCGTCTGGAATGGGTCTTTCAGTAACATTTCTTTAGTTATTCGTTGGACTTGTTATATAAAATAATATTGTGTGAAATGCTAGATTGTGGGGAAGTTGAGTAAATGGATTAGTAATACTGTCTAGTTTGGGACATTAAGTAATTTATTCTGGTTACTTTATTGACTCATGGTATATAATATTATTGTGTGAAATTCGACGTGGTGAGAATTTTGAGTAAACGGGTTAATAACATCTTCTGATATGGCACATTCAGTAATAACATTCCAATTACTCTTTTGACATATGGTATATGATATTACTATAGGTAAGGAGCGTAGTTTACGAACATTGAGTAAACAAGCGAGTAACACCAGGTGTTATAGGACGCATGCATTGAAGTTTGTTCGATTAATTTCTGTAAGTGAGGGGCACTCTTATTTTACGGGTTAATGTCCAAAGGAAGGGTCAGTTATGTGCACTTGTGCTATATTTTGTTTATCTAGATAGACTAGAGTACATTCTAGGTAGCTGATCGTGGGGCCGCATCCCAGATCCGTGACCTCACCTTATTATACTTGTTGTGTGCATTTAGATTGTGTGATGATGTTCCCTGATGGCACACTAGCCAAACAGTTTATTCCATTAGGCAGTAGGCTCATGACCATAGTGTATATAGATGGATGTAGTGTTACAATGATCGAGCGTAAATAAGACGGTGGGTGTGCTTTGTGCTATGTGTTGTAAGTGTTGTATGTTGTCCCCTAGAGTGTGTTATGTGTTGTGTAGCTCCCATCTCGAATATGTGAGATTATATTATTATACTATATTATTTAAATACCCCTTCTACACATTTATTCATAGGCGATGACCTCTTAACCTACTGGAGCATGTTGTGTGATGTAAAGCTCCCAACTGGAATATGTGATTTGAGATATATAGACACACGATACCATACCTATAGCACCTCGCTTGATTGTGTGATTGCTGATAGTTGATTCCCTTTTGTGTTAGGGGTGTATTGGTTGATGATTAGATATTTGATTAATTCGCTCGCTATGCTATGGTTTTATTGATAGGTATTATGGTTGGATGTTTGGACATATAGATGTCTTATTTACCTATATGTTGTGATGTTCATTTCCAAGGGTGATGATTTGTGCATGGTATGATATATGTGATATACTTAAAATGTTCACACATATTTATTATGTATATTTATAGCACCATGCCAGTATATTATACACTAACATCTACATTCTAGGCATAGTCTGACCCGTATGTTATTTTATATAATACTTGGATCAATCCGAGACATTTCATGTTCAGGGACGAGTTGACCAGTTTGTGGATGTTGGGCATAGATGGAGGATAGAGTATTTGTATATCATTTTGTATATTGTAGTTACATGTGCTCGTGTGTTGATGATATATATATATATAGGACATGCTATGTATATATTTAATGATGGTGGGCATTTGACTATTTTTCTAGACCCACTTAGACTTGTGTATATTTTATATTATATGTTATCGCTGCGTTGATGACTCCGTGATCTCTATGATTTATATTATATTATGTATTGTTCTATCCTAGAGACGCACATGTTTATTACTTTGTGGTGATATTGTGTACGTATAGGTAAGTTGTTTATTCGATTTTGAAATACCTACAAGTTTTAGTCCAAGGAAATATTCACATGTGTAAGCCCAATATCGCCTCATTCTCTGTATTATCAGATAATATTACACTATGATATTCTTTGATAATATGGATATAGAAGTGCGGTGTTACAATGATACAAGATTCTTACTTAAGAAGACACGGTATCCACTTGTGGACCGCCTATCATCTATATCGTTTGCCTAATCCGCATCAACATATAAATTAACAGTATGTCATTCTTTTTAAATGTTATTCCTTGAAATACTGCCTTTCGGGTTACTTAATGTATTTTCAACTACTTTCCAAGCTCATCGAATGGTTGTTGAAAAAGTTGACAAACTTTGTTCATACTGAAAACTATTTATGGTCTAGTTATGTGATATGCTATAGTGCTCCCAATAACACTTCTATATCGGTAAACATTTTCTACGGGATCTCCTTTGTTGCTAGATAGGTGTAGGTTGCTTACCATAGGACTACATAAGGGATGTGATTTGTCCATCGTAGCCTTGATTAGGAGATGTATTTTTTTTGTTCAAATGTAGCTCTTTATCTCAAAGTTTTCTACTTCTATACCCAAAAAATAGTTGAGTTCAGCAAGGTCTTTAATTGAAAATTTCTTGTCTAAATATTTGATTATTTATGTTATCTCGTTCTCTTTGCTTCCTGTAACGGTGAAATTATCTACATATACTAGTATATATGTGTTGAAGTACCATGATTCTTATAAATAAATAATTATTTGAATTAGTGGGTTGATCACCGAAACTGATCAACATGTTCTCAAGCTTACCAAACTAGACTTTAAATGCTTGTTTGAGTCCACAAATGGCCTTCTTCGGTTTCCATTTGGTTTAGTTTCCTTCTCATTTTCTTCTCAAAGCCTTTGGGTTGATCCATGTAAACTTCTTCTTGCAGTTCTCGATTGAGAAACGCATTATTCACATCTAATTGGTTTATTTTCCAATATTTGTGTAGGGCTACAGTGAGTATAACTCTGCTGGGTGTTGGCTTGACGGCTTGATGGGTGAGTATATCCTTTGGCTACTAACTTTTCTTTGTACTTAGCTATGCTTCCATCAAAGTTCTTTTTCAGCTTAGAGGTCCACTTGCAACCCACTGAGTTTTTGCTTTCATGGATTGGATTTCACTTAACCCATGGTTGAGAACTAATGATTGGTTCGATCTACAATGATTTTGGATTGGCTTATAAAGAGCAAATTATATCTTGTCTTGTTTCCACTTTTCCGATCATTCTGATTATAATTATGAAATATTAGATCTTCTAGGGAGTCACAAGACTCCAAGTATTGTTCTTGAATAGTGCATTACATTCTCGTATCATTGTGTTACCCAAATTTCATCCTTTATTTCTTGTTCAACTGTGCTTGGCTCTTCAACTGTCATGTTCATTGTGTATACTTTGGGTTTAAATATGCCACTATGGCCCCCGTGATCATATGGTGTCCATGTTGCCTTTTTTATGAACTGTATGAGGTATCTTGCATAGATGATGACTTCTATTGTGTCTGATTTGATTTTGGTGGAGAAATTTTTTTAGGTGAAGTTTGTTCATTACTTGAGTTTTCTATAATTGGGTTGCTTGGTGCATTCCTTGGAGTTGGTAGATCATAATGAAGCTCATTTGGCTCTTGTGTTTCTGAGCTTTGAGTCGCCATGAACGGATATGTCACAATTCTAGGTGATTGCATGCTTATATTGAAGACTGTTATGGTAATGGTAAATTTATCATCACCATACCAATACCAAACAATTGGTAGCCAATATCGAGTTACATATATCTATCAGTGTTATTGGTACGGTAACGGTTAATTTATCATTATTAACGGTAAATGTAGTAGCAAAGAAATGTCAAAACTAATTGCAACAGTAGAATTACAGGTCATATTAATTTTTATTTCGTTTTTTTAAATAATCATAACCACAAAACATTTTGAAGATTTATTAGATTTTAAGCAAATGTTTATAGTATTGTTTATAATTATATTACTTTTTGGCTTTATTAACTTCAAAGTTTAAGGTTGAGAAGATTATTATTTTACGTTACTAAAAAACACTTGTGTTGAATCAAGAGAATTTTCTTTATCAATTAAAATAAGTCAAAATATTTTTTATATGAGTAATTGAAGTTAGAATTAATAACAATATATTTACTTCTGTCATTATCAAAATTTTAGTGTAATAAAATTCTAAAATTCTAATGGCTTTATATAGCGAAATTTTTTATCATTATCAATCAACGATTTGCCAGTTTATCGTTAGGGATGAGCAATATTCGGTTCAAACCGAATTAACCGATCAAACCAGTTCATTTCGGTCGGTTCGATTCGGTTATGAAATTGTATCGGTTTTAATTCGGTTTGTAAAATAATTTTACTTTGGTTATCGGTTTAACCAAATTAACCGAGCTTTTATTATATTATCCAAATTCATAGCATTGTAATACTATTAATAATTTGTTTAGTTATAAAAACCAAATTTTATCTATTGAAAATATGTTAATTTTTCTTATAAATTTTAAAAAGTACTCGAAGTAGTTTCTCTAAACATAAATTTATGTTTTCCTTTGAGTAAATCGATCATTTGAATAATAATCTATGGTAATTTATTTTACTTACCTTTCTAGTTTGGTTAAATCGGTTACCAACCGAATTAACCAAAATTAATTTGGTTTGGTTCGGTTCTGATTTTTTTCAGTTTTAGTTCGGTTTGACATTTTTTATCTTAAAACCAACCGAACGCTCACCCCTATTTATCGGTATAACAACGAATATTTTATCAATGATAACTTAAAACTATTGATAGTCATTTTTGACTTACCAATAATATCGGTACGATAACAATTTTCTTGTATCGCCATTACCATTAACAGCTCCATTTATATGTGCACTCTCCGAATGATTCTGAGGCACTTCATCAATACATAGTAGTATAGCATGAATGGACATCAGTTTTGGGATTACAGACTTCTTGTGTTTTTATGAGAACTTACACTTCATCAATACATAGTGGTATGGATGGAGATCAGAGAAATTAGGATCAGGCTTTATTTATCAAAAAATGAGTTATCTAAGATTACAATAAACAATCTATATTTAACCAATAGTAGAAGGATATAATCAAAATCCACATAGGCACAGTCATTCATACACAAAAAAAATAACATAAGCAGTTTTCTGTGGGCATTAAAAATACAAATACTCCAACATACTTGTATCATATACATAACATATGTATATATATATATTTACTATAACATATCAGAATGAAACCATAACCATAAACAACCAAAGAGAGAGAGAAAAATGCACGCCGCTCAAAAAGAAGACACCAAAATCAATAAGGCGGGTAGTAATAACCTGCACCTCCATTAACAGGTGGCATGCCATACTGCCCGTACCCATTCCCTACCCTATTCAAACCCGTTTGGCCTTGCATTCCATTCTGAGCATACTGCTGCCACATCATCTGCTCCTGCATCAGCATCTGCTGCTTCTTCTCCATGTCAGACATCTGCACATACGAAGGAGGAGGAATAGCAGCCGATGCAGCAAATGGGTCTTCGTTTATGTTCTGCACGGTTCCATCGGGCGCGGGTAAAGCCAGAACCTGAGTTTTACCTTTTCCAGGTAAAGCAACACTGCTGGCGCTGCCTGAACTCGCCTGTGCGGTCATGTGCTGCTTCACCATCCCATGGTCGTACATACCGTTCAGGATTAACGGGTCCAACCCACCTGGAAGACTTGCCTTCTGGTTCGATAGGTGGCTTGCTGTCTCCACTAGTGCTAGTTCCCAGTCCGCTTTTCCTTTCTCTGCAGCTGGGTTTTGCCATGCCGATGTTACCGTGTTGTTATCGGATGGAAATGCTTCCCATGTTCCATTATTGCTCGCTGATGTAGCTCCACCTGCAGAATATTAAAAAAAAAAAAAGTCGTAGTCATCACAATTTACTCAGTATACAGTGCTCCTGCTTCAGCAGGGTTTGAGGTGAGCAAATTGTACACAAGTCTATACCCCATTCTGGATACTGTTTCCGGAACTCGATCTGCAAACTAAGTGCATATAACATTCAAAGCACAAGGTGTGAATGACAACTTTAGCCTTATGAGCACCCTTGAATTCCAATGAAACCAAGTTAAATGAAGGATTTTACTGTCCCTAGTACTTTCTTTAAATAGGAGCTATATTGCCCTAAAAGTGCAGACTCGTATAGCTCTTTTACCATATGCCCACAAAGTGAAACAGGAACTCGTATAGCTATATATAAGCAGGAGACATACCTGCAGAAAAAAGTGCTAGTGCTAATCTATTTTCATGGTCCACTGCAGACATGGAACCCTCTCTGAGGTTTAGAAGGTCCCCTTCTTCCTGTTTTTTCGGTTCGGGCACTTTAACTTCAGGGGGCTGAGGTTCAGGCTCGAAATCAGCAGGTGCAGGAAGAGCTTTGATAGCATTCATATCCTCAGCTGGTTCTTCTTCTTTGATTGGGGGCTCTGGGGCGGGCTCGAGCTCTTTGGGTGTTTCCACGGGTTTTTTGGCTCGATCTTTCATGAACTCTTCTAACGTTTCCAGCAATTTATCGGTTATTCTTTGCACTTCAGGAAACTCGGAAGACCTCGCTACACCTACATCTTTGCACCAGCTGTAAAAGGCAGAAAGCTCGTCAATCTGCTTGGCTGCACTGGCGTAGGCTTCGAAGGACTTTACACAGTCGGGATACTCCATATCGAAGAATCGGTCGAGGAGTACAGCTAGAATTTCACATATGTCAGCGTATAGTTGGAAGCTGTCTCTAACGATAGGGTATAGTGCGATTAAGATCATTCTACTGTTCTTGGCGATGCCTGTAGGGCGAAGAGCTAGGAAACGATCAAGAAGCAGCTGCAGTTGATGCATCTTGGCCAGTATTTTCTCAGGCTTCATGTCTCTTAATGGAGTTTGTGGCTTTTTCTCTTCACTTGCTCGATTAGGGCTTTTGTAGCTATATCTGTCAGGGCTTTTGTAATTGTATCTATCTTCGTATTTATCTCCATTTGGTGACCTACCATAACCTCTACCACTGCCAAGGTTTCAGTCATAAATCATAAAGCTTAAATTTTAAATCGAAACTAGATTAAAGGACTCATCTTGAATGATCATATATGCTCTATGGTAGAATTTTTGCTTTATGTAGGTAATCAAACAAAATTTAAATATGTGAAAACATTAAAAGAAATCCTAGCAACATTTTGGTACTTTCCAAATTGATTTAGACGCCTGAGCTGCTCGTCTAAATCTAAAACTAATATTACTCTCTTGTTTTATTTTATTTTGTTTAGAATATAATAAAATTAGAATTGTGGATTCAAATATGTGTCTTGACATATTTTTTTAAAATATGAACTAAATGTTCTTTTTTTCCTCTATTGTGATTTCATAGGTTTCGAGTCGTAGTTAAAGGGATTCGATTTGAAACAAAATTTAAGTCACGAGGTTTTAAGATTTTCTATAACAATACCTGCCACCATAAGAATCACGCTCTCCAAAATCAGTCTCGTATCGACCACGACTACTATCAGCACGGGCCCCACCACGTTCCTTTTGTTCAGAAACCACCATTTCAAGTCTTTGGTCTAAATACAAGGCATAAGTACGCACAAAAGCTGAGTGATCCCAAGAGCTTGAATGAGCTTCATCGCGAAAATCAGACATGTTCAAAAGGCGTGTCCCTTTACGAGTAGCATAAAATATTTCAAAATGGAAAGAAGGGTCTCCATCAGCTAAAAGGCGATGCACGAGCATTAGGGTCTTCAAGGCTACGATCCAATCACGTGTCTTGCCCAATCGTTTGGATACAGCAGCTATACAGGCACTTACATATCCTCTGGAAGAGCTTGTTAGGTTCAGAATTTCTCTTATGTGTCTTTCTTCAGCTGGGTCGTCATCGTGACTTGTTGCTTTTACTATAACCACGTCAAGCTCAGGAGCAATGTTGCTTGAGACTTTGGCTATGCCAATACTTGTTTGATCTTTCACTGTTCCTAAGGCTTTCCTAATGGTGCTAGGTGCCATTTCCCTTTTGAAAGTTTTCTGATATCTCTAGCCTATGGGAGGAATTACCGTATCGGACTAGCTTCTGCCTATGATAGGAAGATAAGCAACAATAAGACATTTTGTTGTGAAATGCGAACTGAAAGGAAAAAATAAATTACTTAATTACATGATATAAGTTCATAGGTTTAAATAAGATCAAGCATAACTCAGGCCGCAGAGACTAACTCAAAGCAGTAATGATAAACAGTGCAAACATGATATCTTAAAAAGACAATATCGATGAGCCTTTAATCATTTTGAGCCATTTATTTAAGAGTAATTACAAATTTAAATGCTTTTTAAAACATATTCCGGATATAGACCACATTCTAACAGCGCAGCAAAATAGTAGCCAATTGCCCAGTACATTTTTTGTCTTAAATTTACATAATTTTGTTATGGCTCCATTAGAATTTGATGTAGTATCGGCGTAAATTCTGACAAAGAAAACTGAAAGCTGAAGTATGTGACAACCCATATGCGTACGCTACGTGTCATGTGCTGGAGATGGAGAGCTTGGTCCGACCGCCATTACATAACAAGAGGCTCTAAGAGAACGGATTTAGCAGCAAAATATGTTCGGGTAATATTCATTCATCCTTCCCTCAGCTGCTAGACGTATATACATCTCCCATTTGGACAATAGTGGGGAAAATGCATTTATT
Organism: Allium cepa; assembly: GCA_030765085.1. Classification (NCBI taxonomy): domain Eukaryota; kingdom Viridiplantae; phylum Streptophyta; class Magnoliopsida; order Asparagales; family Amaryllidaceae; genus Allium; species Allium cepa. Next base: position 623,935,904 of record CM060932.1, on the reverse strand, counting down.
TCCTAAACAAACAGCGGTATTGACTGACTTAAAAGTTGAAGATGGTAATATTCACCGACCCTAAAGACCTTCACATATATTTCATTTACCAGGAATTATAAAGTTCTTTGAAGTTCTAACAAAGTCAACCATATGATATGCGCAAAGTAATGTATGTAACTAGATTAACAATAATACGGGTTCTTGACTTTTAGCACAAACTAGACAACTGCATAATGCTGATTACGGTCAGGACTGGTATTACAGATTTACATTATTTAGGATATAACACATATCATAATTATTTCCATAAACGTGTTATTGATTCTAAAAACAAATAATATTAACATTTTCAACTTATACCCTATATGCACCGATACAGATCTAGCACATCTCTTAAAAAGAATATTAGTAATTGAATCAAACAATTTACCTGCGAAATTTATCTAGAAACGGAATTCAGCTGCCAAATATTAATTCAATCAACAAGATCTGCTAATTTAAAGAGTCAAATCCTACTATTGCTCCATAACTGAAATAGATCCACCAAAGTATAGAAGAGATCTGAAATTTACCTGAGAAAAATCTGCCGAAATATAAATAAATAATGATATTATTAGCTCTCAATCGGTTCGCCCTATTTACTCGGATTTTGTCTTTTTGAAAGATATAAAAAAAAGAAAGAAATACAACTCCTATTGACAGGGTAGAGAAATTACGAGACTTATTTCTGAGCCACTCTTTTGGTACTTTTATTTCACAATAGCCCTGAACATTCTAGTTTACAGACGAGTCAACGGTTTTTGGACTTTCGTTTGTATGCTAAGCTCATTCACGATGAAACTATTTGTTTATTTTTTCAATGGCATCTACCGGATTAGGCACTCTAATATTTTTGTGATGACCAATCATCAAAAGCATCCAACAATTAAACTTTTATTGAACAAACATCGTTGAACATTACTTAAATCAGCACTTAAGCTTGCTATTGATTTAATCAACACATAAGTTTGGACGTTGATTAAATGAAGGCTTTAACCTTAAAGTTGACTAAATCAACACTTAGTTCACTAAACAAACACGCGAAACATCTTACCTTTCTTGAATTGGAAATGCAAGGTTACGACACCTTAAGTATCTTAATTGCTCTGTTGGAGTATTTCAATTTGATTTTATAACACTAAACCTGCAATTTCCTTAAATAATTTCCTGTGGAAAATATAAGGATTCTCAAATATTTGTATTATATTTGTGCATGTGGACTATAAAGCACATTCTAGGACCATCAACACGGTGAAGAAACAGTTTTATCCAATTTTTATAAAGTCGGCAATATATTTTTTCATATATTTTTTCTAATATCACTTGTTCGATTCAACTGCATGATAACAACTTGATTAATAAAGAACGTCAATTTTTTTTTAGTTCTCTAAAAGTTGGTCACTACGATTTATACCCACAAAGAACTTTTTTCATACTTTCATCGTTCATCTCTTTTACTACATAAATTTTTAATATAATCACTAAATAAAGTTATGATTTAGCATGTTGTTATTTCTATATATTTATTATCACTTCTTCAGAAAAAATATATTCATGTATATTAAACATCACAAAGATATAAATGTATCTAAAACAAAACAAAGATATTTCGTATTTCAATGTTTTTGCACTATTATTGTATTTTAATCATTCTACATAGTTAGGTTAAAGATAAAATCCTTTTATTGCATGTAATATTGAGTTTTAACGATTGACCACGTTCTCCTGCCTTCTTCATGTGTCGTACGTGTATGGGTTATCACACATGTGTAATAAAAGAAAGCTCTCAATGCTACGTGTCTACTTACTCATATTTATACACCACATATTGAGAGCAGTGTTTTCTTATCTGCATGGCTTAGTTCGTAACACTCAGCTCTGATACCGTGTTGAGTTTCGATGGTTTGACCAAGCTCCCTATATAACCCGGATTTTCTACACATAGTAAGTAAGATATTAGTCGGTGCTAATTTTAGTCACGTTTCAAGCTAAGGCCTTAAAAAGTGAATTTTTAAGATAAAAGGATTAGGACCTTAGACCCATTACATTGTGTTTGTAATGTCGTTATATGTGAAAAACATATAAAACATATTAAAACGGAGCCAACGAGGTTGACGTAGTTGGTTGATAGTCTGGACTGTGAGAGCGAAGGCCATAAGTTCGAATCCCAAAAACTAATAACCTTGTAACAAGTACGTAGAGTATGTGATCGACAGCCACATGCTTCCCTAGAGTCTACAACCGAAGTTTAGTTCTCTAGGTAATTAAAAAAACATATTAAAATCGGATAACGGGATAAAACGAGAGAAAAATATAATCGAAAATTTATCTTCTCACTGCACATTCCCGGCTATTGCCCCGAGCTCGTTGACTGGTTCTGTCGATTCCCTAGAATTTGGTTCTAGGGTCTCCATGGGTATATCTTGAGTGGTTGTTCTGATATTGTCAGTTTTAGGCATCACTGTTTATGTCATACTTGGGCTTGGTCTGTTCTATGGTGTTTATTTGATGATCTTTTGCTAGCTGACCAGGCATGCTGGCAGTTATTCTCTAATAAGGGCTTCTTACCTAGGACTTCTATACCTTTTCATTACACACACACACACACACACACACACACACACACACACACACACACATATATATATATGCCTATTACAGTTGTATGATCCTCGGATCATGCATCCTTTCTATCAAAAAAAGAAGCTAGGGGTAAAATGATAAACAAATCAGAAAAGTTATCCTTAACTCTGGAATGCATACTCTTTCCTTCATTGTTCATGTTAAAAACAAAGAAGATAATACCTAGTTCTCTTCATAATTTCCACAATAAAAATCCATTTACACACTTTAAATTCAAGTTAGAATATTTGTTAAAAACCCATCCACTCAAGTTGGCAACTTGGTAAGAGTAATATGATGACCGCCTTGCACCTTTGGTACTCAATATACCTGTAGAGTGTGCTGCAACAGTCCACGATCGATGCAAAGTAATAATCAAGGGGTAAAATAACTAAAACCTCGAACCAAACCTTATCGTATATCTCACAATGCATATGATAGTATAATAATCACATAGATATAAAACAGACAAGGCGATAAATGCAGCACCTTATAAATTAATAAATTGATTAATTAAGAAAATAATTATTGAAATGGTTGAATCATGCAATTACCAAAATAATGCGGTAAGCATTTTGGTATACATTTACTTATTTCGTTGTATTAATGACAACCTATTGGGTGCCTATTCAAATGAAGCTTAGCTTGAATGAATTAAGGAAGAAGGGGAACAGTGGGCTAGTGGCCCATAAAGGGGAATCGTACAAAAAAATTCATCATTTCTATATATTTCATTACTCATAAAAACTTAAAATAAAAGCTTGAGCTCTTTAGTCGTGTTTGTAGCTTAAATGAGAAAGAAGATTTAAAGCTAATATGATAGATTTAGGAGTATGCTCTAGGGGCAATTTGTTAGAACCTCTATTATATGGTTTCGATGACAACAACTATATAATCATACAAGTACAATATATTCCATCTATTTGTAGGTAAAAACTTTCAGAATTCACATTATCACGACTTGAAGACGACCAGTAGAAGAGAAGAATTATTAGTATTAGAGAAGCTATTGTAGTGTGTTATAGTCATAGATAGATGGTTTGTAAAATCTCATTTAAGTAGTTTTTACACAACATTGCACGTCAAAGTTTTTTGTTAGCCTTTCATTGTTTTAAACAAGTTAATTGCAGAAGTTAATGGGCATCAGACATCTGTTCATATGTGCCAGACGTCTGACTCTCTTCTCTATTTAAAATTATATATTTAAACAGAGGTTTGAATTTTATGGGCAGACGTCTGTGTTGGGTAACGGGCTAAAACTGTGAACATGCACTTGCTTCATTCTAATGGCTGCCTATGTATCTCTTCAACGCATCTCTTCTTTCTCAAAGATCTCAACCCTTAGACTAAAATAGAACATACTAAAGCATGTTACTCTTCAAGAAAACTCTTTAACACCTATAAACATGTAAAAGATTTTGAGAAACAAACAACTTGAATTTTCTGAATCTTATATATATACTCTTTGCATACTCTGATTTTTAAAAGCAATCAATATATCAATTTTAGCACTTCCTAAAAGCAAAGCTTCATATACACATACAACTCAAAGGAGATTAGAGGAAGATGTATTGTGCAGTCAAAATCAGTGTTACTAAGAACACATGCTTGTCAAGAAAAGATTTTTGTATCAAGCCTATTCCTTCGAGCAAAGTGAGGGTTGTTTACTAGTTAGGACCGAAAGGGGGCTTCAGGACTGGACGTAGGACAGGAGGTCCGAACCATTATAAAAACACGGGTTTGATTGTTTCCTTACTTTTATTTACTTTACTCTGCTAGTTATAAGTTAGCTATTTATTACACTTGCATATTAGATATAAATACATGATCCATAGACTCTTTTTACAATTCTGTAATTTTTTATAAGTTAATTAACTCTGTAGTCAATTATCATTCGTAATAAATGTGTTTTTCTTCCTATCATATATATTTATTATAATGTGTTATAAATGATTAAATATTTAATTAAAGTATATTTAACAAAAAATCCATAAATAGTGTGTTTGCGATAGTAATTACAAATAGTTGTAAACATGAGTGTTATCTCACAATATAATAAACACATTATTTTAAATATTCCTAGTCAAGATGCATTGAAACTGGATATCGATGCATCCATTAAGACTACGGTACGTAACGCTCTTCAAATATTAGGTAATGTATTACTCATGATTGTTGGGGACGCCAAGGGGTTATGTACTGGTTATTGGATAACCATGGAATGACTCGCTAGGTAGTTTTATATTGGTCAATATAACTATGGATAACTATGATATGACCCACTCGATAGTTTTCTATTGGTTAATATAACTAAGGTTAGACAAAAAATACTGACGTGGCTAATTACACAGCTCTCTCAACTTGAGAATACTTTTGATCTTCAATATGAAAGCTTCATTAAATAATGGGACGACGTCCATCTAGTGACTACAGTTGGATCGAGTGGAAGTATTGGGAGTGAAACAATATTCAAAAGAGGATTCGTCTCCTCGATTATATGAGGTTAGTATCATAGTAGACTCAAGTCAACTCAAAGTAAAAATCTTTGGTCAGAGTAGTTCGGTTAATAGTAATTGTTATTATTGAACCAAAGACTTTGTGTTTTTACTATAGCGTTGAATATGAGCGATATAGTAAAAATTGGTGTTAAATAATAGTCACGATCGCGTAACGCTTAACAAAGTAAAATTGGATTTACCAAAACCAAGTAAGGGATAAATTTTACCAAAGTGTCACATCACATGCTAAGTGACGTATGAACATTAATACTCGAATATTTTGATACTAAGCTGACCAAATTTATACTTAATAGGCCATACAACTGAAATGATGAATACTCCTATGATCAAACGATTTAATTAATTTATAATTGTTATAAACTGATTAGATTAATTAATATTTAACAAATATTAGTTATAAAATTTTATTTTGTTTTGATGAATAAATATTGTTAAATATATTTACAATAGTTATAAATATATTGATCGATATACGATATCAATATGGGTTTAAATTGGATCTAAATATGAAATAGTTTGTTCGGGATTTAAATGGGTTTGCAGCCCATACAGGGTTGGTTTGTTTCAGCCGTAATGAGGACATGAAGGGGTGTAGACATATGATGGCTAGGTGGTTTTGTTTTGTATGGATTAGGGAAAGAGAATTGATAAAGGTAAAAGAGGATCTAGTTCTTAACTTGTCTCTAATTTCTCCCTTATACAAGCATCTCGACCCACAATTATTTGAGAACTTCTTGAAGCCTCTTAATTCTCCACCCTTGGCCAAAAATTAAACCTTCCTATCCCTTCATTTTCGAACAAAAATCAAAGTAAAACAAATACAACCAGGTAGCAGGTGATCATCGATTATGGAGTAGCACTCCATTGGATTGGAAACTGGTTCAAGGAGTAAATCACATTGTTTTAAGGTATACTTATAGGCATTAGTAATAAGGTAAATTTCTAATCTATTGACGAATATCAATGTGTAGATAATACTTATATCATGTATATTATTTTGTTAGTTAGATGATGATTCTATTACATCAATATATTATCACAATCATATTGGTTGTGTGTTTATATACTTATATGTACTTTTTTTTAATTATTTTTTACACATATCTACCTATAACATGCATGACTCAAAATTTAAAAAAAAAAATAGTATAATTATTTTAATATACATTATTTAATTATATATAAGCTTTATAGTTTAAATACTATATCTTATTCTATACAGAATATGGTTTTATAATTTTATACAAATAGTTTCATATTTAAAATATTTTTGGCAGAAATAAAATAATTTCAATACATACATACATACATACATATATATATATATATATATTATTTAAAAATTATGCAAATAGATTAATTTTGCAAATTAATTATATCAACATATATATATATATATATATTATATAAAATACGTTTTATATTTTATAAAATTAAATTAGTACTAATATACTTTAGATAGAAAAGTAAAAAAAAGTTATATATAATTTAAATATTTAAATATTAGCTGAAAATTAAAATAGATTTAAATTTATTTAAAATTATAAAATTATATATTAAATATTCAGAAAATAAATACACCCAGACTTTTATAGAAATTTTAATTCAAAATTATGTTACGAAAAATAATTTTTAATTAATTTCTCACTAATTTTTTGCACAGATATTAATTTTAAAATATATATTTTAAATTAAAAATATATTTCTATGTCGTGTGCTTTATTAGATATATATATATTTTGCATATTTTAAAAGTGTTGATATGTATTATTATATTATTTATATGTGTGTATGTGTAATATATATATATATATATGTTTTAAAAATTTCCACATATATTGCTTTCGGCTTTGAACCAAACAAATAATTAAATTTAATATTATTTACAAATGTTTTAAAATATATTTATCATATATAATGTTAAAATTCCATGTGTGTATATATATATATATTTGTATAAAATGATTCAAAATAAAATATAATTTATACATATAGACATACATACATATATATAACATTGTGTACACATAAATTAAAGTATGTAAATATACATTTGGACAACATATTTGTATACCAATGAGCTAATATGTCTGTTGTGGTGTAAATCCCAACACTTATACATGGACATGTTATAACATACAAGGATTGTTATGTTACACATGCACACAAATATATATATATATATGTGTGTGTGTGTGTGTGTGTATGATACATACATATATATATTATTAACTACTTAAAATAAAATTATATTATAAATTTAAATAAAATGATTATTTTATTTAAAAGAAATTCGGAAATATTATAAATAAATTGGACTCTATATGCCTAATAAAGATCCAAAATGGTAAAAAAAAATTGAAATTCACCTATTACTTCCGTTATGGGTTGGCCTAGTTCTAATAATGATATTATAGCCCAATAGCATATGCGATCTAAATTAATCATGCTAGGATTAACTAAGTAATCTCACAACCCAAATAGTAAGGTGTCTAGAAAGGTAGCTGTAACAACCGGCACCTTAATGGGCCAAAATTTTGACAAAATTCGAAACCTAAGCATGAGAGAAAAATTCTCTCTAACAACAAAGGACTGATAGAAAAAGTCTCTCTACCCCAAGCATGAGATAATCATGAGCATTATCGGAGACGGATAGAAATCTAAACTCACAGCAGAAATAATAATAGGATAAAAATAGCAACTGTGACTACTACTTTGGAACTAAGGGTATTCCTTGGATGGAAGATGTTCACATCAGCATCAAGCATGAGAGAAAAATTCTCTTTAACAACAAAGGATATCCAGCTCCAGTGACATGTTCCTCTAAATCTATTATGTGTATTGTAATGAGGTGGGGGTCAAAACAATATTCTGGTGACTGGAAAATAATATAAACTATCCATAATGTAAACTTATACCGATAGATTTCCATTTAATTGTTATGTCCATCAAGAAATTCTAATCTAACCTTATATTGTACATACGATTACTTACTTACACATTCCCAAGGTACGAAATACTAACGAAGCCATATCAACCACCCAATGCTTCTAAATCCGTTACCCACTTAATACTTCGGAATATGAAGCAGGCTTCTATAGTATTTTTAATAGAGAAATAGGCAGACTCTGTCATTTATGACCTTAATTGAAGTAAACTCCATCATTTAAGGCCTACTCTCAAGGTTTCCTAACAATGTTCTCAATGGTCAATGGGTCCTAACTACAAGACCTCTAACCACTATTTAAGGCTTTTGACATTTAATGTTCAACTATTGCCGCATCTACTGCCGATAAAATCGTAATCATGTAATAAACAATACACATGCCACTTAATACCTTTTTTAGAAAATAGGCAAACTTTGGCCATTTAAGAACTTAACTAAGGCAGCCCCATCATTTAAGACATATCCCCAAGACGTGCTCCTAAATGGTACTATTATCATTCTAGCTTTAGCAACGTAAGAGACTGTACCCAAGCCACTTAATATTTCCCAGTGGAAAATAGGTAGACTCTGTCATTTAAGACCTAATTCCTGAAGAGTGCTCCCTAGCGGTACTATCTAGCTGTCATTGCTTGTAAACCTTATTGGGCTACTTAATAATTCATTTATAGGAAAGGGGAGGACTTTATACACATAAGACCCGAAACCGGAAGTGAACCCTTCCCAGGATATCCACTCTCACTCTTTAATTATAAATATGGCATCTTATTAGGCTACTTCTTTTAATAGGGAGGTAGATCCTTCAACCACTTATGACCTCAATACTGAGTAAACCTTTTTTTAGAGACATCCTTATTTATTTATTTGTAATCTCACTAGGTGACTTAATACTTCCATTTAGAAAAGAGGTGGACCCTTCAGCCACTTAAGACCTCAAACCATAAGCGAAAACCTATGGAAATATTCCTTACCGTTCCTAATTTCAAATTCGGACCATTTAATATTTTCCAACTAAGAAAGCAAGCCCAATCTCTCACGTCATCACGGGTCGTTGGATTAGTGATAATACACCCGACTGTTGGTAGCCTCAAAGTGAAGGGAAGTCTTCTGTCGAGCGACTCTACTAACCTCGCATCGCTAACCCACTAAGTCCAATTATCCTTCCAAGTCTTTATTTATATTAGCTTAGGTAGACATTGGGCTTAGCTTACTAATTCCTTTTTTATTTAAGACAATAAGATTTATCTTGAATATTTATCTACCCATAATCCTTGTTTAGTGCTCATAAATGTCAATTTGTTCACAAAATCCTAGTGGACATTTCCTAAGACATTTATGTATTATTACTAGTTTCAAATTAGTAACCTTTTATATCTATTTCATTTTTAGCAGTCCCATTAATCCATTAATCCTATTAATTTATTGCAACTTCCACATTAATTACCATTTACTGGAAATACAGCCTTTTAACTTCTTTTCTCATTAGTTAATTATCCTAAACGCGAATATTACGCATAAGCGTCGTTATTAGCTTTTTATCTAATTATTATAGGCGCGGTAATTACATACAAATGTTTACTTTTCTTAAATATGTTTTAATTATATCTTTACTATAATATACTTTTTCATGTTAAATTATTGGAATCATACTAAAAAGACTATACGCTATAATTTCCACACCTTAGTCGAAAATAAAAGATTTAACTTTAAAAATATAAAATACTACATCGTTTGAAATTACAAGGAAAAATCATTTCTTTTTATTACTAAAATAGACAGTGTAAAATACAATGAATTCATACTTTACACTTCTTTTTATATTTGCATCTATTCCTTGTTAGATCAAACTATGTATCTTTCTAAAAGGGAAATAAACGAAACTAATTTACAAATATTAAAAAGATCTAAATTCCAGCAAATCGAAATATAAAAAAGTTTATATTCTAACAAATTAGGTTAATAATTCAAATTTATAACATTCTTATAAAACTTATTTCAGATCTGAAATAAATTTCATTTAAACTAATATTATAAATTCGTACTTTTGGAACTGATTTCCAGGTCGGGTTGTATTCAATGCTAAATTAACTTATAATATGCAGGCAATATTTGTTATACTCACATTCTATTCAATTTTTTGCCTACAACTCATATATAATTATCCAATTAGGCGTGAAAATTAAATAAACACCAACGGGGTAATTTTCATATTATAACAATCTATAAAATTCCCACTCACCTTTTAAAGCGATCCAAATTTCCAGATCTAAAGTAGAATCTTTGATTCATCTCCAAATCTTTTTAAATCCAAGAGATGTATAAAAGGGTATATACATACATTAGAATTATAGATCTGAGAAGAGATTTAAAATTGGGAGAGAAAACAAGTACAAATATATAAATTACCTCAAATACGTATATGGTTGATTCTCTTCTCCCTTTTATTGGATTTCTACTTTTCTTCTATTTGTATGAATATAGATACAAATACCTTATCTTAATAATTTAGAAAGAAAGTGGAGAAGAAGAAATGACAGAGCTTTCCTACAGCCTCTATAAAAATATGAGAAGAGAAATGAGGGTTATGTCAGAATTTATAGGCGCTAGAATCAACCGAACCTTTAGATCGAAGATATTATATCCGGCCAGTTGCGGCCAAGGTTTACTAAAACCGCCAGGTCGTCACCGGTCGACCGTCCTTGGGCGATCGGTCGGCCGCTAGGGGTTGACCGTCACCAATTATGGGTAGGCCTATGGGCCATGGTAATTAATATAAAAGCGTTAATTATTTTATATTTAATTATTTTCATTCTGAATTTGTTTTTCGTCCGTAACTTCTTTGTTTGAACTCCGGTCGCAAAATAATAAATATGAGTTACTAAGAATTTCGCCACAAATGCAATGGTGCAAGTTTCGTGATCAAATTCCATCGTTTGTACAAATTCCATTTTCAGAGCCTAATTAATTAACTAACTAATTACATAACTAGCACCAAATTACGGAGTGTTAGATTATTCTCCGTTAAAAAGAATTTCATCTCCGAAATTTCGTTAATGACCAAGCCAAGGTTTTAGCCCCTAATTATTCTAAACTACACAACCAATGAGTGTAAAACGTACTTTGTAATCAAATGTGCATAAGTGCATAGTGTATTACTGTATCAGCACACGGAAAATATGTATGCATAATGATTCTAAATCTAATCCTCCTATATGAATGCATTTCTTTGAAAAATATTTTTGAAAAATATGACGCATACAACCTATATATATACTGGTAGTTCTACATGTAAGCATCTTTGAAAAATCATTTCAACCAAAACCTCCATACTCCTGCAAAGAGAAGTATGAGGCAACAAATTTTGCATCCACTTTCTATCATCCAATAATCTAGCGCATCAAAAACTACTTCCTAAATTTAAATTTTATGCCCGAAAAAAGGAATTTAGGTGGAGAATTTAACATTCTTACCACGCTATGATCTTTCTATTTCTACAGTACAGTGGAAATTTCTTCGCTGCCCCGGATTTACTTCAAATTTTCCACATACAAAATGCATAAGGTGACTTATTTTTAAGCTCTAAAACAGAATTAAATCTAAAAATATATTAGCATACGTCATCGACAAGGTTTGAAAATAAAAAATCCAAGGATAAAACCACTTTTTCCTTATTATCGCTTGCATAAATCACATCATTGACCCTAATATACTACTCAACCGTAAATTCTAACTCTATTTATCTTCTCTACACCTAACGTGTGGTCTTCAAAATTAACGTTTTTACAAAAATCTTTCTCGGTTTTCAAATTTGTACATCATTTGGAAAATAAAATCCTAAAATATTTAGATGCACACTTTTCCTTGAAATAAAATTTTGAACAAAAACTTTAAAAATAATTTAATAGCAAAAATAATTAAAACGAAAAAAATTTCTTGCTCTTTTTTTCTTTCAAAAGGGACCAAATCAAGGGGAATTTTTTTCAAAATATTTTCGTTCTAAAATATTTTGATAAATCGGGTCACACTTTGAGCATAGTCGGAAGTCGGTTATGCGCCAAATGCATAAATTAGATTTCAGAATTCTATAACTAACCTACACCCAAGAATTTGACATTTTATTTAAAATGTCAACACTTCTATCATACAAGAATTTTAGCTTTTAAGGAACATGAGCAATGTCCCATGATATTATCACGTCCTTCCCTAAAATTTCCAACTATTCTAAATTTTCAATCTTTATTGCATTTATTGTTAGTTAAGTGTCTTAATGAGAATCCCATATTTATATTGTTTGTAATATCCTAGATTTTTTATAACAATATTTAGGAGATTTAGTTACAGACGCTAAATAAAATAATGTGTTGACAAAGGGATTGAGATTTGATTTAATTAAGGTAGATGTGCCTTTTTAACTAATAAATTAAATGAAGGGTTTAAAAATGAATTAGAGGAGGGATATTATGGGAAAGAAACCATTTCTATATCATCTTCCTTGGGCCGTGTATTTCAAAACACACATTCACCCTCATTTTCTAAAAATTAAAAGCTTGGCCAGCCACCATTAACGAAGGAAGAAGAAGAGGAAATAAAAGAAAAGCTTAAGGAAAGCAAATTCAAATCTTACTCATTCAAATCTCAAGCTCCTTAATCATTAAAGTAAAAGGTGAATAATGTTTACATCTCTAAACTTTTATGGTTTCGGCTTTAAGGTTAAACCCGAATAATTTTGCAAAGATTTGTCATATTTTGAATGATAAAGTGATTATATATACATATTGACGTTCATATAAATTTTATGACATGTTTTAAGATAAAAACCATATTAAATGACATCCATTAGCCTTGAAATTTTTATGGTGATCTAAAAAATTATTTTAGAGATGAGTTTCAATTTTTAGAATTTTCTGAATTTTTATGGAACCGTCGTGAATTTTCCAAGGAAGAAAAAGGTTAATTTGGATTATAAAAAAAATTATGGGAAAAATAGTTATAGTTTGGATTCTAAAATTTCATATGTTGAAGAGAACATAGTATTCAACCTTTCGGAATTTTTCCAAAAATTTTCAAGGTGTTTTAATAATTATAAAATTATTTATGGTATGAGACTTAAATGTTTTATATAATTATAAAGGAGAAAGGGGCATCTTCAAAATTATTCAAATTTCCAAATAAGGATAGTCGGTAGCACTTTTGAGTATAAAATTCTGGCAACCAATCAAATTTAGACAAATAAGGCAGGTGGGGTACAAAAGAACTGTTTTAAAGTACAAATAAATAGTTTTTCTTCTATTTCAACCCTTTCGGCAGAGCTTCCGCCTTCATTCCAAACCTTTCGAAAAGGTCAAAAGGTAACAAACCTTGCAACTAGCTCAAATACCAAGGCACAAGGTATCAGGCAACTAGTACGTAGTAAATTGAAAGAGATAAAATGGTTTAGGGACGAAATGTTATAGCTTTCGAAAGAGATGAAGTTTTGTTTTGGTTTAATGAAAATACGCCAGCAAGCTTTCGACAAAGAGCATTTGACAGTGTCAAAAGGTTTAAAAAAAAGGTTTCGATTGGTTTGCTTTCTTGTTTTAAATTAAACCTTCCAACAAGGTCGAAGGTTATAGCTTTTGGCAAAGTCGAAAGTATAGTTATCGCGTCCTAACCTTTCGATACAGATAGAATCAAAGGTTATCTTTTGTTTTCTAAAACTAGCCGCCTCTCCCCGTTGATTTCGAAGAATTGGTTCTAACATCAACACTCAATTATTTTCAAATGGTCTCGAAAGGTTTTTTAAAGGTTTTGAAGCAGTTGCTTTCGACTCCAATGTTTTTCTGATCTTGTTGCATAATCCAAATGTTTAAGTTGAAACGTTTTAAAGGTTTCAAAGTAGTTAACTTTGATTGGTTTCGAAAGGTTTTCTACCTGTTTTAAATTGAACCAAATGTATTCGAAAGGTTTTGAGTTACATTGCTTTCGAAAGGTTCATTATATAGGGGAGGTATACCAGGATTTCGATAAAGTAGAAAGTGAAACCTTTCGACTAGGTCGAAAAGAAGCCTTCCGACAAGGTCGAAAGGTATGGTTTTGCTATGTTTTCGAAAGGCTAAGATTTAAAGGATTTAAAAGGCAGATGTCATATGTTTTAAAGCATATGAAAAGAAAGCTTTTAAAAGGTTTAGAATGAGCCACCTTCAACGATTTTGAAAGGGTTTTTAAAGGATATAAAGGAGTTACCTTCAATTGTTTCGAAGAGTTTATGAATGATTTTGAAGGAGTTACCTTCTGTGTTTTCGAAAGGTTGTTTAAGGGTTTCAAACAATGGTTTCGAATATAAGAATTAGGCAGATGCCTAAGTATTTTAAGTTATAAAGGACTTTAACTTATTTTAAGACAATCCTTATTGAACATCATCAACATTATCTTGAATAAAATATATATTACATGGCAAAAATAGCTTAGAGAAAAGCTAAAGATATATTTTCCTCGTATATATATATGATTTGACGAATTAAATCATTTAAAAAAGGTTTCAAGGAAAATTTAAAGAGTTAGTAGTTCAAATATTTGAAAGGTTGTTAACCAAAAACAAAATTCAGGCAGTCAGCTCATTTTAAATTCGGACAGTTAGTCCATTTTGAGGGCAGTCAGCCTAGAGGACTATTAGTCCAGGACAGTTAGTACAGAAAGAGTAGTCAGCTCTAATATGAACAGATAGTTCATTTATTAGCATAACGGACCTTGCTAAATTTTTAAGGACGGTCAGTCCACCCTTTTTACCTGTTTTGGGCAGATAGCCCATTAGCAAGAATGTAAGATATTGCTTTAACCAATTTTAGGACAAAGTACAGAAAAGAGCAGATAGTTCAGAATTAGAACAGATAGTTCAGAATTGACAGATGGTCTCTTTCATTTCCTGTTTTAGCATAATGGATATTGCTGTATTATTATTATAATCAGTTGATTAATCAAACTTGGTTGCAGGGAAGGATTTGCAAAATATATGCTTTAAAAAGAGATGTTAGTGAGGGGAAAACCATTCCGCTAAGCGGCGTGGTCTCACTGTTTATCAGTAAACTGAGATGTAACAGATATTATTCATACCAGGATTTAAGTCTGACTTAAATTTTTTGTTTCTCCTTGAACTTTCGGGTGCTCAAAATTTGATTTGAGTAGGCTGAGGGTTTAGGTTTTCAGGTTTTAGCAGAATTTGGTGAATAAAGCATCCGAAAACGAGCTAATGGATAATGGATAGCTAATTCAGGAATTTTGTTTTAAAATTGTTTCTGCTGTGTATTAAGACAGTTATGTCTATATTGCTTTGATCATCCAAGGAGGCATCTTCATATGTCACTCTTGGCGTATTGTTGAAAACTATATTTGATCAATGCCTGGGATTACGTTTGGGATTTTTAAAATTTGGATAAAATTTATTTGAAATGTAATCACTGAAATTATTGTTTTTTTAATCTGTGATTTTGTTCATATTCAAGTGCTTCTGATATTATGGATACCATTAATTCTCCGTATTTTGTCACCAGAAGTTAATACTGTGGATAACTACAGCATCCATAGCGCTTAGCTTTTGGCCTCCAGATACGAGATGTTACATTGTTTCTCTACTATGCATACATATATGAGTGGTTCGCATATCCAGAAATAATATTACAGAAAGTGAAAAGAAACTCATAATATCATGCGTGCTTTTATAAGAGACAACTAATAGTTTTACAATCTAACAACCCAAAAGAAAAGAACAAATGCTTAAAATAAAAGGATACAGCAATCCTAAATAAAACATGGCCTAAGAACTATGAGAAAGTCTCGCTCCGTGGCTAAAGATCAAGCTATTACCATGACCGTGAATGGTCGTAGCATGGCGGTTATGCACCCAATCTCATGCCTTTGGCGCTGCTGCTCCGTCCTAATCTCCTAGAGCTCTGCCTGAACCTATCGGATAACAAGCTCAAGACTCATGTATCCCTCGGTGCCCTACGCTATCCCCTACAGCTGGTGCTGCGGTTCTAGTGTGCTAGGAAATCCAATCTACGATTTCGATGACAACAACTATACAATGGAAATCAAATATACATATATATTTATATATACAGGTATTTGCTAGAACAACATCATAAGAAAGACAAGAACAAGGCTCAAAGGACACTACACGAGACTACAAGTCGATAGTACAAAGAAGCAAAAGAAATGATGCACAAAAACAGACATGCACCAGTATCAGACGTTTGGGTGCACAAGCCAGACATCAGGAAAAGTTCTTTGGAACAACAAATAGGCTAATCTAGACGTCTAATCATAGCACTCAAACGTTTGAAAATCTACCGTGTTCAAAAAAAAATATAATATCAAACGTCTGAGACAAATACCAAACGTCTGAATTCAAACTCGAACTTCAGAAAAGAACTTCAATTGCCGCATGCGACTGGACATCTCATCTTCTTTTCGCCACAACTCTTCACCATCAACTGAAGCGACTTTAGAGTGTTTGTTAATGGATGCAAATACTCAGAATACCTATCTACAATTATATATAGCATAAAGAATCAAAGAACAGAACTTACCTTACTTACTTAAGCTTATTAATTCCATACTTTATCCTATATTCTTGATCTCTACACTCTAGCAATCTTTACTTGCATTCACTCTTCCATATACTCATTTCTTCATAGACAATATTTTTTAGATATATATTGGAAGCAATTGTACTATTTAGTCAACATCCATGTTACACTAGAACACACATTTGACAAGAACAACTTATTATAACCAAGCCTATTCCTCCGGGAGTAGCGAGGGTTTTTGATAGTCGAATTTCGAAAGGGAGCTTCGGGGCTGGATGTAGGACGAAATGTCCGAACCAGTATAAAATTTTGGTGTGCTTATTCTATATTTACTTAGATTAGTATTATTTTAGTTGCATCATATAGTTTGTCACACATACTTGCATATACACTACATGATCCACCCTGTAGACTTTCAACTGGCATCAGAGCAAGGTTTGATCAAAGTACAGTAACATGTATTTGAATCACTTTAATATGGCAAGTATTTTTCAAGAAGGCCAATCCACAGCACGTCCCCCACTTTTTAATGGTTCTAATTATGCATATTGGTCAACAAGTAAGAGAATTTTTATGGAAGCTAAAGGATTAGAAATTTGGTTAGCCACTCAAAAAATATGAAGCACCTAACATTGCTATGAACACATGGAATGATGCACAAAAAACGGAGCTTTTAATAATGCCAAAGCTATGAATTTTCACGTGTCATGTTATGTAACACTACATATGATATTTGGCGTACCTTACAAGTTACGCACGAAGGCGCAAACAAAGTTAAACAAACTAAAATTACAAAAACAATTTTCATCATTTAAAATGAAACAAAATGAATCTATAGTGGACATGTACTCTAGATTCCAAACTATTCAACACGATTTAATGGCATTTGCAGTTAAATTCACAAACTTTGATTTAGTATCTAGAATACTCAAGTCTTTAACTCCAAAGTAGGAAAGAAAAGTATTAGCTATCGAAGAAGCTAATGACCTCTCAACACTCTTAGTTGAAGAATTGATAGGAAATTTAATGTCATATGAAGCTAATCTGCAGGCAAGAAAAGAACAGAACTCAGAGAAGAAAAACATAGCATTTCCAGCAACAAATGAAGACTTCGACTTAGAAGAAGAAGAAATCGTTTTTATTGCCAAAAACTACAACAAATTCAAGAAGTTTAGGAAACTAACCAGATTTCAAAAAGGAGGAAAATCAAACTCAACAAATCAAACATCAATCAAATGCTATGAATATGATCAATTTGGACATATGAAGAAAGATTGTCCCAAGCTCAACAATGATAAAAAGAAGAACAAATTTGAAAAATTCAAAAAGAAGAAAGCTTTCAAAGTAACATGGGATGACTCAGATTTTTCATCATCATTAGATGGTGACAACAATAGTGACAGAGAACAAGCTAATGTAAGTTTAATGGTACAAACTTATGAGGTATGTCCCAAACTTAGCTACAATGAATTATTGAAGCTTAGTGTGGAATTAGATGATAAATTTAGACAAATTAAAAAATTGAATAAAGAACGCATAGACAAAATAAATAGATTAGAACTTGAAATAGGAATGTTAAAAGATGAAAAAATTATTTTGGAGGAGGAACTAGAATTATCTCAAGAAAAAAATTAAAAATAGTTTAGTTGGAAATGAGACTATATCTATTGATTTTGGAAAAGTTAAACTAGAAAAGGATAACTTGTTAAAAGAAAATATCAACTTGAAAAATAATATAGAAACATTGAAAATTTTGAATTAAAAGAAAAATTAGATAAAATTACAAATAACGTTTCAATATTTAATAAAGGAAAACAAGATTTGGGAAATCTTATCAAAACTTCAAAACCATCAGGTAATAGAAATGGAATATGATTTAAAAATATTCCTAAACAAAAAGGGAATAATATTAAGAAATATAGTTTTATTTATCAAAAGACTAAAAGATCACCTAAGTCTAATACGAATACAAAAATATAAAAATTTGGATTCCTAAGACAAATAATAATTTGATTAGATAAAAATATATTAATAATTTTCTAGATAACATAGTCTATAATAAAAATTATGTTCATAAAGGTACCAAACCTTCTTGGGTATGGCTACTTGCTTCTCCTAATATCTAGGACCCTAACAGAGTATATGGATACCAATTAAATCATTTTTCATTTTGCAGGTACCCAAAATAAAAAATAGGGAGAAATGGATACTTGATAGTCCAAGCATATGACCGAAAAATCCAAAATGTTATCAAATATAACATACATCGATGGTGGAACGATAACTTGTGGAGATAACTCAAAAAGATACGTCGTTGGCATCGGAGAAGTCATCAACTCTGGTATTTCTAACTCTCCTATTATTACAAATGTTTTGTTAGTAGAAAATTTAAAACATAACCTACTTAGCATTAGTCAATTATGCTATAATGGTTTTCAAATTAATTTCGAAAAAGATAGATGTAATATTTTCGATAATAACAAACAACTTATCTTTGAGGGTTTTAGAAACAAAAATATTTACATCTTAAACATGAATATAAATCAAAATTCAAACTTATGCTTAACCGCCAAACATGACGATCCATGGTTATGGCATAAACGATTCTGTCATATTAATTTTAAATATATTAATAAATTAGCAAAATATGAGCTAGTTAGAGGTTTACCTAAAATAAATTATAAAATAGAAAATTTATATGACGATTGTCAAATCGGTAAACTAAAGAAAAGCTCTTTTAAATCTAAAAATAATATTTCTACAAAACAACCATTAGAATTATTACATTTAGATTTATTTGGTCTAACTTAATTACGATCTATAAATCACAACAAATATGTTTTCGTAATATTTGATGATTTTTCAAGATATACATGAACTTTATTTTTAAAACATAAAAGTGAAACTTTTGGTATGTTTAATTTTTTTGCTAAAAGAATTAAAACTCAAATGGATTTGAAAATTAAGAATATTCGTAATGATCACAATGGAGAAATCGAAAATGATCCTTTTACTAATTTTTGTAATAAAAAAGGCATAAGTCATAATTTCTCTTTTCCCCACACACTTCAACAAAATGGTGTAGTAGAAAGAAAAAATCATACGTTACAAGAATGTGCACGAACACAATTAAATAGTAGTAGTTTACCAAAACATTTTTGGGCCGAAGTTATTGCTACGACTTGTTATGTTTTGAATCGAATAACCATACAACTATGACTAAACATACTTGTTTCGAAATAATTTTTGGAAGAAAACCTAAAGTATCATACTTTAAAACTTTTAGATCAAAATGTTTTACATTAAATACAAAAGATAATTTAGGAAAATTCGACCTGAAGGCCGATGAAGGAATTTTTGTTGGATATTCAGATCGTAGCAAGGCGTATAGAATTTTTAATAAACGTACTAACACAATTGAAGAAAGTTTACATGTTTCATTTAATGAAAATTTCCTTAACAATCATACTAATGACGATGAAGAAATTATTCCAATAACAAATACAACAAACTCATCTAATAATGAGACAAATGCACAAACTAATACTTTAGTATCACCCCCTAGAATTCTAAAAGATCATCCAAAAGATAATATCATTGGGGATCTGAATTCCAAAGTAACTAGAAATCAACTTAGCCAAATAATCCATATTGCATTTGTGTCAAATTTTGAACCAAAAAATTATAAAGAAGCATCAAACGATGATTTTTGGATAATAGCCATGCAAGAAGAATTGAATCAATTTGAACGTAATAATGTTCGGAAATTAGTACCTAGACTAGAAAATCAATCAGTCATTGGAACAAAATGGGTATTTAAAAACAAAGCAGATGAAAACGAAAATATAGTTAGGATTAAAGCACGTTTAGCCGCTCAGGGTTATAATCAAGAAGAAGGTATCGCCTATAGCAAAACTTTTGCTCTAGTAGCAAGACTCGAGGCCATACGCACATTACTTGTATTTTGCAGGTCATCACAATCATAAATTATTTCAAATGGACGTCAAAATTGCTTTTTTTAAATGGTTTTATTAAAGAAAACGTATATATTGAACAACCTCCATTATTTGTTCACGAAAAGTATCCCGATCATGTTTTTAAATTACACAAAGCCTTATATGGTTTAAAGCAAGGCCCCCCCTGCCTAGTATGAACGTCTTAAGAATCATTTAATTGCATCTGGTTTTCAAATAAGTAAAATAGATACGACTTTATGTATTAAACGAGAAAATAATGACTCTTAGTTATACAAATTTACGTAAACAATATTATTTTTAGTTCAACTAACGAAAAAATCTTTGTACTTAATTTTCAAATATTATAAAAAACGAATTTGAAGTGTCTCACATGGGTGAATTGAATTGACTTTCTTTCCAGGTTTAGAAATAAAACAACATGAAAATGATATTTTTATTCATCAAGAAAAATATTGTAACGATTTATTACGTCGTTTTGGAACGGATAAAACAATAAGCAAACCAACACCAATGAGTACTAGTGTTCACTTGGAAAAAGATGATAACGCAAGAGATTTTGATGAAAAAATATATCGTAGTATGATTGGCTCCTTACTATATTTGACGGCTAGTTGACCCGACATTATGATGAGCATATGTCTTTGTGTCTGATTACAAGCAAAACCAAAAGAGTCTCACCAAAGAGCTATTAAACGTATCTTACGATATTTATCTAGTACTAAAGATTATGGTTTGTTTTATCCGAAGGGACCATCGTTTGAACTTGTTTCATATAATGATGCAGATTTCGATGGATGTAAAACAGATCGTAAGAGTACTAGCGGAACATGTCATTTTATCGGACAATTGTTGGTTTCATGGTTTAGCAAAAAGCCAAACTGTGTCTCTTTATCCTTTTGCAAAGCCGAATATATTTCAGCGGCCTTAGCATGTGCACAAGTGATATACATGCAACAAACGCTTAAGGATTTCGAAAAATTTATCGATAAATCACCAATATATTGTGATAATACGAGTGCAATAAATCTATCAAAAAACCCTGTAAATCACTCACATACTAAACATATAGATATACGACATCATTTTTCATGCGACAATGTAGAAAAAGGAATTATTGCATTAGAATACGTAAATACCGAGAATCAAATAGCAGATATTTTCACAAAACCATTAAATGAACAAATGTTTGGTAAACTATGACGTGATTTAGGAATTGTTATCTTAATGATATTATTCGTCAATTCTAAATTTCATTCATTCTATTTTTGGTTAATTTTTTTTATCCACAATCAAAATTTTTAACACTAGCCAATAATTTTTTAGAAAGTTTGTTTTCTGCAAACAACTATGTATAACCTTTTAAAAACATGCATAAATAGCCACTCTTTTTAAGAACATATATTTCATCTAAATAAATATATTTATTCTTCTTGTATTTTCATCTACATATATTTGTATTTTTTTCAAAAAATAATAATATTATGTTTCACTAAAAACAATCTCTCGAAAAATAAGCAACACCTTTCAAAATATATCTATTGTTAGACATACTGCACATTTCAAACGGCTGAACAATGCCCTCAGACGTCTGACACCCTTGTGTCATAACATTTTTAAATATTATGCATATATCAAACGACTAATATAAACATCCAGACGTCTGAATTTTTTTCCGCCTCATAAAAGATACAAAACAATCTATTTCAGATGTCTAAAATAGTAACCAAACGTCTGAACAAAGTCTCTGCCTCCTTAAAATACAAATTTAGACCATTTTCAGACGTCTGATCTTATATCCAAACATCTGAGAAAACTATCTGTCTTCAAAAATTTACACTTCTCCTATTCCAGACGTCTGATTCTATATCCAGACGTCTTACAACACTCTTTATCTTCAAAATTTACAACTCTATCTATTCCAAACGTCTGCCAACACCTTCCAAACTCTGAACATATTTACTGTCTTCATTTTAGGTTAAACAGACGTCTAACTCACTTTCTAGACGTTTGAAATCCAGTCGACAACCTTCAGTAACCTTATAACGACTATTTTTCCTAAAATTTTTCATTTCGTTTCTCTTTCATATCCAAAACCCTAATACTCCAGATCGCTATCTCCATAAATTCGCTCGACCTTATGGCGCCTAAAACTAAAAGCCCTAAAATTTTCTAAAAGAAAGCAAGAGCAAGCCACATCCTCCAACCCGCAAGTGTGCTCTGATGATCAAATTGAGAGATGGATGAATCAAGTACATCATTCAATCAAAAGATATGACGATATTCAAAAGAAAACGCTACATACATGTACTTAAATTTTCTATGTACGATTTGGATGAAATGTGCAAAAATACTGGGTTAGAAACATTGATTTCCTACAATTCAAATAATGTCCAAATCCATCAGCTCGTCATATTCCTCTTCTATGCTAATCTAAATAGTACTGCCGTATGGAATACAGAGAATGATGAAAATTGGCTTTGGTCAAGTGTTTACGGCAACACTATTCGTCTAACTCTGGGAATTATAGGTCATACTCTAGGTTGTTCTGACTCTGGAGAAGATTTGTGTAACATCCCGGATATGCGTCTAAAACCAAGAGATAATGTTACCCAACAAATTTGGGAAGATGAAATGTCAAGATTTGCTTCCAAATACCTACGACCGAAGGCAAAACTCCTCACCAGGATGATTATCAAGACAATCATTCTTCGCCTTGGCAGTCATGAACAAATAATAGAATTAGAGCACAAAGCTCTATATGCCATCTTTAGTGGAACGAGGGTAAATTGGGTGATATTCATATTTGACGAGCTTAAACACTGTTGGACTCGATCACGTCCATCCATCATCTATCCTACCTATATCACGCGTCTTCTGAAAGCTCACAACATTCCATCGTATTTATCAACTTTTGAAGAGATTTCTCCCAAGTACGCCTCCACAAAGTTCTTCTCTCTATGTACTTACCAGAAAATTCTTCGGATTTTATGTCATTTGAAGAGTGGACGTAGCGTCGTCAACAAGATAGTCAAGCTACGCCTCCACCCCAACAATAAACACCACAACCATCGCAAGAAGAGGAACAACATCACGAACAAACTCCTCCTCCTCCTACACCTTTTGACTATCCAGACCAAGATGACATTTTGAAGACTCGCACCGAGACCAGTCCAAATGAAAGTATTCAGGACTTAACTCTCCAAAATCAACTTATCTTGTCAAGAAATCAAAAATTATTGGCTAAACGTATTGATAGCTTTGAGACAACATTTGCTTCTCGTCTAGCCTCAGTTGAAACATCACTTTCAACAACATTATCTTTCTAAAAGAGGTTCTTCAACGAGTCTGTGGCCTTACACCACCTTTGGAAGATTGGCTGACTCTAATGCCTTCTCCTTCTCCTTCAAAACATTCTAAACTTTTTGAAGAGGAAAAAGAACCTCTCGAACATACTTCAACATCTCCTAAACAACAAGGTAGTCCTTCAATGAATGAAGATGAAGGAGGTGCTCAAGCTAAAGCTTCCCCAAAAGATCCTTAGATATTTTTAATAGGTTCCATCTTTTGTATTGTAATCAAAAATCTATGCATGTAATTACTGTGTTTGATGATTATAAAAAGTGATTTTTTTTACTTCTACGTAATTATAGTAAATTGATATAACCTTCCGGCAATTAGTAAAAATTCCATATTAATAGTGTGTACATGCTATCTAAATTATATATGTTAATACTTTTTGATAATGCCAAAGGGGAGAAATTATGGTAAGTACATATTCAAGAGGAGATTTATAAAATTATATCTAAGTACATTGTATAGTTGTCATCGTCAAAAGGAGAAGAATGTTAGGAAATCCAATCTACGATTTCGATGACAACAACTATACAATGGAAATCGAATATACATATATATTTATATATACAGGTATTTGCTAGAACAACATCATAAGAAAGACAAGAACAAGACTCAAATGACACTACAAGGGACTATAAGTCGATAGGTACAAAGAAGCAAAAGAAAAGATGCACAAAAACAGACATGCACCAGTATCAGACGACTGAGTGCACAAGCTAGACGTTTGGAAAAGTTCTCTGGAACAACAAACTGACTAATCCAGACGTTTGGTACGCAGACATCTAAAAATCTACTAAGTTCAAAAAAAAATATAATATCAGACGTCTGAGACAAATACCAAACGTCTGAATTCAAACTCGAACTTTAGAAAAGAACTTCAACTACCACATGCGAATGGACATCTCCGCTTCTCTTCGCCATAACTCTTCACCATCAACAGAAGCGACTTTAGAGTGTTCGTTAATGGATGCAACTACTCAAGATACCTATCTACAATTATATAGAGCATCAAGAATCAAAAGAACAGAACTTACCTTACTTACTTACGCTTTCTAATTCCATACTATATCCTATATTCTTGATCTCTACACTCTAGCAATCTTTACTTGTGTTCGCTCTTCCATATACTCAGTTCTTCATAGAAAATATTCTTTAGATATATATTGGAAGCAATCGTACTATTTAGTTAACATCCGTGTTACACTAGAACACATATTTGACAAGAACAACTTATTGCAACCAAACATATTCCTCTGGGCAAAGCGAGGGTTTTTTTGATAGTCGAATTCCAAATGGGAGCTTCGGGCCTGGACGTAGGACGGAATGTCCGAACCAGTATAAAATTCTAGTGTGCTTATTCTATATTTATTTAGATTAATATTATTTTAGTTGCATCATATAGTTTGTCACATATACTTGCATTACACTATATGATCCACCCTATAGACTTTCATAGTGGTGGTACGGGTGGTGTGGCAGGTGGTAAAGGAATATTCATCCTCTTGATGGTGGTCTGATTGAGGGTAGGAGGGCCTTCCTCACCACTACTTCTCTACTCAAATTTACCTCGTAATCCATAAACACTCAAGTGAGCAAGTGACAATATGGAAAGTGAGTCCTCGAGATACCAATTCGCAGATCGACCATGTGAAGCATCAAGACATGAGCCCAATTGAAGGCTATGCCACCAATTATAGCATGGGTGGCTTTTCGCACCGAGGTGTAGATTTGGTCAAGACTCTCTGTCTTCGAAATGATTTTGTGCCAAATGATGCGCACAACGTGATGGCCACCGATTGCAAATATTCGATCCTCCAATCACTGACATTTCCAGAAAAGGTCCATTGAAGAATCTCATGGACAGTCGTCTCATTGTCACCCAAACCTGTGCTTACTGCAGATATCTCCAAAATTCCAACAAGATCATCATCTGACATCTCAATATGAACTCCCTTCACCTCACGCTTAATGTAGCTATTGCCATCATCCAAATCTTGCGCCATCTGTGCATCCAAAAGACGTGGGTAATGTTCCCGCTCATAAGTCTCGAAGCGAAAGATCGGTGCAAGTCATGCCGTGACGAAAAGCTCTTCAAGCTCGAGAGTAGCGAAATCTCTGAACTTCATTGGTCATACGTAAAGGAAATCAAAGTCCGCCTTTACAAGATAGGTAGCAATATTCCGCTCGCTCCGGTCAAGCCAAGCACTTTCTTAGGAGTGAGGCCATGATGACAAGAAGAAGTGCCGTCGGTTCGTGGTGGTGCTATTGGCTGAGAGGTTGTTGGAAAAGGGAAAATGGCTTAGATCTGGAGTAGTGGTGGGGCAAGATCTGTCATGCAATAATTTTGGTATTGGTCGATGGAGGAATAGAGAAAAGAGGCCTTGGTTAAGTGGAGGAAGGGGGAGGTGGAATTGGGTTCGGCTAAAAAATGAAGAGGAGGAAGAGAGTGAGGGAGTGTGTGGGGGCTGAAGGTTTGGGTGCGACTTATAGTCGTTTTCTAGGTTCGGGTTCAACTTGAATCCACCTAGAGGTCGACCGCTACTAGTCAACCGATCGACGGCTACGAGTAAAAGTGTATGTTTATACTCTCATCTTAATCTTCTTTTATTAAAATAAGTGAGCATATTAGTGTATTTTACATGTTTAAACCAAAATCTAAATTGTTTTCGAACCATCATTCATTCATCTTAGTTTAGGCGAAAAATGGTAATTTTACGTATGAATTAATTTTGAGAAAACTTATTTGCACATTTTTATTTTTGTTTGTAGAAAATTGAGTGCAAATTGGATGGAGCTTCATGGATATATGCATGCACAAATAGTCAAGGCCAACAGAATGTAGGAAAGAAAAAAATAATGCAACATGGAGGAGCCCACATGTCCACTAACTAGTGGACCATAATTAAAAGCACATGCACATGTTAATGGAGATTTAAAGGCATATTAGTATGGATTAATTAATTCCCTAATGATCACTTGAAGATTACAAATCTCAAGGGCATTTTGGTAGTCCCCTAAAAATGGAATTAGGGTTTTAAACATGTACAAATACCCCTTATGTTTCATATAATTAGTCTCCTCTCTTTTTATGCGATGTTGTAGCCACAAAATTAATGATAAATAAACTATCTTTTTAATGGCTTCTTAGCCTTCTTCTTGTTTGCTTTTGTTTATATGCTCTTTTCTCTTATGATATTTTATTTCATGCTCTTTTATGTTAATTTATTTCTCTTTTAATTCATGTTAATAGTATAGATTTAATTCTTGCAATTAGTTTAGATTTATTTTATGCAAGTAATTAGTTCTTTTTTCTTTTGATTGGCTTTCCTTTTCCTTGTTTTCATGCTAAAACCATTTTGTGTTGAGATGAATTCAATTATGAGAAGCTAAATCCCTTCAATATACGGGTAATGAAGCTCTCATGAATCATACTAAATCAACATGACATGGTTGCATTTGTAGTCTCTTGTTTTGTGCTTAATGGATGAATGATGGTAGTTTATGTTTCTTGTTTAGTGAATTTGATGGTCTATATTGACATCTCAAATAAGCTATGCTTAATCCAATATAAACATAAACTATTTGATCATCTACTTAAGTGATTTTGATAATGAAAGTCAAACTAGAATCAAAATTTGATGATCTATGTTACTAGTTCATAGTAAATAGATCATTCTTAAAATAGATTTTAATTTTAATTTTATGTCATTTTCATTATAATTGAGAAGTAGGTTTGAATGGTATGTTAGAGTTTGATGGTTTAAGTTGTGCTAATTAATAATACAAATAAACCATACTTATAATAAACCCATCAATCATTTATACTTAAAATTTAAATGAGAGATTATAGATGAATTTTGTGTTGATTTATATGTATGGTTGGAAGTGGATTTGACTCTAAATTGCTCCTTAATCTCATAGTTTTATTCTTATTTACATTCTATTTTTAGTTAATTTTTATACAATTCTAGCTAAATCTTTTCTTAATTTTTAGGCTAATTTGATTGAGTAGTTTTAAAAATTAATTCTTTCCCTGTGAATCGACCCGTACTTGTATACGTAGTATGATTGTACGCCGTGCACTTGCGGTTTTATAACGATATATTTTCGACGGTTTTCTAGTCGATAGAATATTCTGTCATTTGACAAGTTTTTGACGCCGTTGCCAATTTATTTTTTATTTACTCTTCGGGTTAATTTTCTTTTATTTGCATTTTCCTCTTTAGTTTAAAAAAAAATCATTGTATTGCTTTTGGTGGTTGCTGTTTTTATTCGTCAAAGCTTGTTCTGTTTTCATTACTCACTGGTGTTAGTATTGAGAATTTGAGCTATTTGCATTGCACTGTGTTGTTTTCATTTAAATTCACAACCGTTTTAATTTCTATTTCTCTTTTATGTGCGTTTGTTTCACATTTCGCATTCCACATTAGCATTTCGATTCAAAATTTGAAAAGAAAAAAATTACTATGCGGTTTAGTTTTACATTCTCTATTTTATATTCTCTGTACATTTTATTGCAGGTCTCACACTCCATCGGTAACTCACTGCCACTGCTTGAACTCTACATCACCTTCCACTATCTCTAGAATCTCCCATTCCATCCAGCTTCAAAACTGCTTTCAACCTGCTACACTACAAACTGCCATAACCTCTTCAACCAATCATTCCAACCTCTACACTGCCACCCCCTCCATCTAAACCGCAACCGAACACCTGCTTCCTTCCCTTCATCACTGTATTACCTCTTCAGACGCCTCACTTAAACCATCAGCAACCTCCATACCCGATCACTTCCCCCTCCTCCTACACCTTATTGTACCAAAAACAACCTCCTTCAACCACTTCACTCTTCCAACCACCAATCGAACCTATTGCCAAAACAACTCCTCCCTTCATCTACCTGAAGCACCAAAAAGAATCAACTATAGCAACCCATTCCATCCCAAAACTGCCTTTACCAAACATTCAACCACACTCTCACCCATCCATCATCCAAACGAACTTCAAACAGCAACCTGAAAATCATACGCCTAAAACTCAACCTACAAACAAAATTCACTACTCCAACCATTGCAGGTTCATCAGACCTCCTCATCTCTACATCTACACCCCTCTTCCAGACTCAAACTTCACTTCAATTAAAAACTGCCACACTTCACTCCACTTCATTACTTCCTATACCACCCCTTTAACTCATTGCATCGCAATTTCCAACCTCCAACATCCCACCAGAAACTTCACCGCAAACTTCACTCGAAACCACCTCACTGCCACTACAACACCCTTGCTTCAACACTGCTACCGACCAACATCCTCTCTGCCCCGCTTCAGTAGCATCTCCATCCCCTGCAAATTAACATCCCACCAGCACACTTTAAACCTACGTTCCAAGCAAATCCATAAACCATCTCCAAGTAACAATACTTTTAACTCTTGCATCATCAACTCACCTCAAACTGCAACTACCTCTACCCCTATCCTTCAGCAACCGATTCCAATTCCCGAACTGTCTTGGCAACCCAAGCCACCTGAATGCAAACGTGATCTCACCTCATATCTCCTCCATCCAAAGCAACCACTTACCCAAATTTGCACTCACGCAAACGAACGACTAAATAAGCCCAAATCCACGAACAAGCAACCCGAGTTTGATCCTCTGTGACTAGCAATCTCCATCTCCTCCCAAATCTGATCCAAAGTCATGAACAATTCACCAATCCGCAACCCTAATTCCAGTCACTGTGCGACCTTCAAAGCAAAACTGCGACTTTCTTTTTTGTGTTTAGTTCGTGATTTCCAAATCCAAAACCAAAACGAAAATCCAAATTCCAAATTGCAAATTGCAATTTTTTTAGCTTGCATTTCCTTTTCTTTTCTTTTTTTAGTTTTGAATTCACGTTTTTAAAAAGAGGAAAAAGTCGCAGTTTTATCGTTATAAGAGATAAAGAAAGGGATTTAGGGTTATTAGTGAAAAACTATAGGCTTGCTTGTGGGTTGAGTTTATTTTTTTGTTGTGTTTTAGAAAAAAAACAATAGGATAAAAAAAGGAATAAACCATAAGAATAAAATTGATTATAAATTCCTTATGGGCCCTTGGGCAGTGGGTTTTGTTTTGGGCTGTTTTCATTTTATTTATTCTTATTTTGCAAATTCATTTGTTCAAAAAAAAAATAACTGTTGCTTGTTTAAAAAGAACAGGTAAATAGGCATAAGGAAGAAGTTGCAAAAAAATTTGGTCTCAAGGACAACAAGTTTGTTTTTTAGTCTGAAGGACACTTTTTAGTGTAAATTGAAAATGATAGTTACAACCATCATTCTGTGATTTGCACTAAAAAGTGTCCTTCAGCCTAAAAAACAAACTTTTTGTCCCTAAAATTAAATTTTTCTTTAACTTTTTCCTTGAGCCTAAAAACCCCTAAAAAGAAAACTTGCTTTTATTTGTTAATTTTTTTTTTTTGAAATTTATTTAAAAATATTCTCTTTAGTAGATATTCAAATTTACTTTTGTTTGCCTTGTTTTTATTTTATCCTTTTTAATATATATATATATATATATATATATATATATATATTTCATTTGCCTTTGAAAAAAACAAAAAATAAATAAATCTTGTTCCGCCTTTTTTTAGGCTGCAAAAACAGACAATGTGAAAAATTGCTAGCTTGCTTTAAAATAAAATATGAAAATAATTCTGCATGCTCTAGAATCGTGTTCTCATCTCCAATCTTATTAAATTGCATTGTTGCTTGCATGCATTTAAAAATCCAAAAACAAAAACCAAATCTCATTCGTAGCCGCATTGTTAATACACGTATTTAATTTCTGTTTTGCATTCATTTTATTTTATTTTCTTTTCTAAGGGCAATACCTAAATTCACATAAGGTGGATGATTCATCACCCTTTCCTTGGTCCACTAATTGCATATCATCTTAGAATTTGACTAATAATAATGATTAGGCGTTGGACTTAATGGAGTCACGAGCTCATCTAGCGCAAAATTATATCTTGACAAGTTGATTTCTTTTAATAATTTATATCTTGGTGTCTAGGCTATGGAAGAACAATAATCATTTATAAATATTACGGTGATTCATAAATATTGTAGTGATTATTCTCTGATGGTACTTAAACCTTCAATTACATTGCTTCATGGTGCACTGATAACTCTTGTTTGTTACCTAGCTAAGAATTATTTTGTTGAATTAAGCCAAAATATGGTTATACAATTTTAGGTTAGGAACTATTAAGGACAGAAAATTTGTAGTTAAGTTCTTGCATTCATTTAGTTGCATTAGTTCATGCATACATAAAACCAAATAAAAAATCCAAAAGTAAAAGAATATATATAAAAACTAGAATTTTACTTCATTTAGTTTTTAAAAAAAATCAATAATAAAAAATCTTTTCAAAAACTAAAACTAAAACAAAAACATTTAAAAAAAATTAAATCCAAAAAAACAAATTAAATCACTCTTTTGAAAAATAAACTCTTTTTGGTAAATATTTTTTCTTTTTAAAGAAAACAAAAGAAAAGAAATATTCATTTAATTCTCTAAAACCTTGTTTCATTCTATTAACCTTGATTTTCACATCTTTCTCTCCTTGATCTTTTCACTTGCACATGAGTACCTGGACTCGTGACACAACGACAAATCGTTTAACTCGAACGAATGATCATCCAATGATGGCTAATGAAAACCCTCCCTAAACTCTCATGGATAGAGTCTTTTCCGATAGAGTTTTTATCCCTTCTTGTATCATATTACAACTGGCAATCACTTCGAAATTCATTCAAATCATATTGCCATGCTCCCAAAATTTGGCAATTTCGAACACGATGACCCATACATCCTCTTAACAAAATTAGAACAAGTCTGTGTAACTATTAAACTTTAACAACTATGTGACTATGGAACCAAACTTCGATTGATTCCATTCACCCTAACCGATTATGCCAAAAAATAGCTGTACAACTTACCTTCGAACTCGATCAAAACTTGGGATGAATTCTTTAAAGTTTTCTTATAAAATTATGCTCCTTAAAAAAACCAACCAAAATACGAAACGAAATTGTGACTTTTCATCAATTCACGGGTGAACCTTTCTAAAATACTTTGAAAGATTTAAAGAGCTTTTGATTAAAATGTCCATACCATAATTTTGAAAAATGGACTCCTTGCAAAATCTTATGCGCTGAACATGAAAATAGTTCGCGAACCATGCTTGAATCGATGTGTCAAGGCAATTTTTTCGCCCAACGTCACGACGATGCTTGGCAATTCCTTGAGAACTTGGTCAAAAAATCATCGCAATTGGGGCGTTCTAACGAAAAATCCATTTATTCACGATCGAGCGCACACTTGATAGGATCGTCATTGGCTTTAGAAGCTAAAATCGATGCAATAATCAATAAATTAGACAATGTTTCTCATTCGATCAAATGAACCAAGCTTCCTAACCATTATGTTATAGATGTAACGATCTGAATCACATCGTAGATTAGTGCCCTCATTCGGTAGAGCAACTCAATACTTTTAACAAGTTATTAACAAGTTAATAATGACCTATTTTCTCCGACATAAAATCCTGGTTGGAGAAATTATCCTAACTTTGCATGGAACCAAAATAATTCTAACATGAATTTGGTTCGACCCAATGTTCAAGCATTTCCTAACAATGCTTCGAATCCTCCGTTTCAGTCCAACCACTTTCAAAAAAATTTAGTGGCTCCATCTCAAAATCAACCGCAATGATCACACTCCCCAAGACGATAAATGAATAACTTTACTTGTGAAAAGTCTTAAAACTTTAACTAAAGAGACCGCTCGAAACCTCCAATCAATTAGCAAGTTGCAAAATTTGTTAACCTCGTACATGCAAAATACTAGTCAATCAATTCCTAAACTCAAAATGCAAATGAGTCAATTAACCACTTTTGTGAGTGAACATGAACGAGGCACGTTTCTAAGTCAGCCCACTCGAACCCTAGAAATCAAAACATGAACTCGAATCAAGCTTATGTCATTCAAGATAGCAATGTGAACCAAATTAATGCTATCATGACTTTGCTTTTCGGTAAACTAATTGATAACCAAGTTGACAATCCAAACGATTTAGTGAAAGCTTCTCTTGACACTTCGAAATCAAGCGATTTTGAACAAAATATCGAGTCAAATATCGAATCAAATTCCAATCCAAATTCTTCTTGTACTCAAATAGACCGACCTATTGAGCATCGATTCTATTTCAACACTGACTTCGACCTAAGAAAAATTCCAATCAAATGAAAAAGATGTTGGAAAATTTCAAACAAGTCAAAGTGAACATCCCTCTCCTTAATATTGTTCAACAAGTCTTAACTTACACTAAGTTTCTAAAGGACTTGTGTACTCAGAAGCGACATACTCATGTACCCAAGAAGGTTTTCTTAGCTGCCGTCTTTGCAAAATCTTATCTCAGTCAGTTCCCGTAAAATACAAAGAACTTGGATGTCTGATGATCTCGTGCACAATAGGAGACAGGACGATTAATAAGTGCTTACCAGACTTGGATGCGAGTGTTAATTTGATTCCTTATTTAGTTTACTAGCAATTTGGCTTGGGTGAACTAAAACCGATGAAAATAACTCTTCAATTTTCCGATCGTTTGATAAAGAAACCCATGGGAGAAGCCGATGACTACTCATCAAAATCGATCAATTCATATTCCTCGTTGCTTTCATCGTCCTAGAGACACAACATGTGAATAATCTGATGAGTCAGAATACATTGATGAAAATTTCTTTTGGTAACATGACTTTGGCTCTTAACATCTGCAATCTCGAAATCAATCGAACGAACCACTTGACCAAACGTGGGATGTTAGCTCCATTCAAGAAAATTTTGACAATGAAACAGTTGATCTTAACAATGAATGCGAGACCAAATACGAACAAATGTTTCGAGACGAGCCTAATGATATTGAAAATGCGCTTCCGTTTGAACCCCTCATGATTGAGTTAGACTTTCAACCAAATTCTTTGACTGAGCAACCTCCTAGGTTGGAACTCAAACCTCTTCCTGATCGCCTTAAGTATGCATACGTATGTGATGATGAAACGTTTCCTATCATAATCTCTCCAAATCTTTCTCTTGATCAAGAAGCCTCCCTTCTTTCAATTCTATCGAAAAACAAAGAGGCAATTGGATGGTCAATTACCGATATTAAGGGAATTAGTCCTGCTCTTGTTCAACATCGCATCCACTTAGTTGACGAACCCAAGCCTATTCATGGCGCGCAACAAAGGCTTAACCCCAAAATAAAAGATGCGGTTTGAGACAAAATTCTTAAATTCCTCGATAATAGTATCATATATCCCATCTCTGATAGTTCATGGGTTTTTCGTATCGTGCCTAAAAAGTCCAGGGTCACCGCTTTCACTCTAACAAACTTATTCCAACTTGTATTCAAACAGATTGGCGTGTTTGCATTAATTATCAAAAATTAAATGTTGCAGCATGTAAAGATCATTTTCCTCTCCCTTTCATCGACCAAATGCTTGAACGATTAGATGGCCATGAATTCTATAGTTTTCTTGATGGTTATTATAGTTATAACAAGTTCCAATTGCTCCAGAAGATCAAGAAAAAATGACTTTCACGTGTCTTTTCGGAGCTTTTGCTTACCGACATATGTCATTCAGCCTTTGTAATGCCTCTTTGACTTTCCAATGATGCATAGTTGGCATCTTTTTTGACATGATTGAATTCTTTTTAAAAGTATTTATAGCTGATTTTTCCATCTTTGGAAATTCTTTTTTCGAATGCTTACAATCTCGAGATGGTTCTGAATCGATGCAAGGACAAACACTTAACGTTAAATTAGAACAAATTCCTTTTTATGGTCAAACTTGGCACTATACTTGGGATGTCATTTCAAACAAAGACATTGAAGTATATAAAGAGAAAGTTGACGTAATTGCAATCTACCCTTTTCCAAATTTGTCAAGGAGATTCGTTCATTTCTAGGACACGTTAGTCTTTATCGACGCTTTGTGAAAGACTCAAGTAAAATTGCTTGACCTTTCAATTCATCTTCGAAAAGATGTTCCATGTGACTTTAATTCTGAGTATGTTTCTGCTTTTGAAAGACTAAAAAATCAATTCATTTCTGCTCTCATCATTTGTTCACTCAATTGGGATCTTCCTTTCGAAATAATGTGTGATGATTCTAATTTTACGGTTGGTGCTATCTTAGGACAATGCATCAACAAAAATTTTCACATCATCTACTGCTATAGTATGACTCTAAACGATGCTCAAATCAATTACACAACCACCAAAAAGGAGCTTCTAGCAGAAGTTTTTGCACTGGAAATATTTCGATCTTATTTGGTTGGCTCACACATTACTGTTTACACTGACCACTCCACTCTTAGGTACCTTTCCGCTAAAAGGGATGCTAAGTCGTTTAATCTGTTGGATCCTTTTACCTCAAAAAATTTCCTTACAGTTAAAGAAAAAAATGATCTGACAACGTCATTGTTGATCATATGTCGTGTCTTCTAAACGCACCATCTTCTTTATCGATCAACGAGAACTATCCTGACGAACAACTCCTTTCCATTTCCATCAATCAATGGTATGTTGATATAGTCAAATATTTAGTCACTAAGGAAACTCCTTCATTTTGGTCGAAACAAGATAAATAATTTTTTTTCCCAAGTGAAATATTTTTATAGGGATGATCCATACTTTTTTAAGTATTGTTATGACCAAATCATTCGACATTGCGTTCTAGATGTGAAATTAACAGTATTCTTTCATTTTTTGATGACCAAGCTTATAGTGGTCATTTCGGTCCTAAGAAAACAATGGAAATGGCACTCCAATGCGGTTTTTACCGGCCTGCACCTTTCAAAGATGCATTCTAGTTCTGTTATCGAGGAACCACGAACAAGCAACCCAAATTTGATCCTCTGCGACTAGCGATCTCCATCTCCTCCTAATTTGATCCAAAGTCATGAACAATTCACCAATCCGCAACCTTAATTCCAGTCGTTGTGCTACCTTTAAAGCAAAGCCACGACTTTCTTTTTTGTGTTTAGTACGTGATTTCCAAATCCAAAATCAAAACGAAAATCCAAATTGCAATTTTTTTAGTTTTGCATTTCCTTTTCTTTTATTAATTCCGAATTTGATCCTCTGCAACTAGCAACGGAAATAAGCCCAAATCCACGTACAAGCAACCCGAATTTGATCCTCTGCGGCTAGCAATCTCCATCTCCTCCCAAATCTGATCCAAAGTCATGAACAATTCACCAATCTACAACCCTAATTCCAGTTTCACTGTGCGACCTTCAAAGCAAAACTACGACTTTCTTTTTTGTGTTTATTTCGTGATTTGCAAATCCAAAACCAAAAAGAAAATCCAAATTCCAAATTGCAATTTTTTTAGTTTGCATTTCTTTTTTCAATTTTGATTCACGTTTTTAAAAAGAGGAAAAAATCACATTTTTTTCATTATAAGATATAAAGAAAGGGATTTAGGGTTATTAGTGAAAAGCATGGGCTTGCTTGTGGGTTGAGTTTATTTTTTTGTTGTGTTTTACAAATAAACAAAAGGATAAAAAAAGGAATAAACCATAAAAATAAAATTGATTATAAATTCCTTTTTGGCCCTTGGGTAGTGGGTTTTGTTTTGGGCTGTTTTCATTTTATTTATTCTTATTTTGCAAATTCGTTTGTTCAAAAAAAATTCACTATTGCTTGTTGAAAAAGAAAACTTGCTTTTGTTTGTTTAATTTTTTTTTAGAAATTTGTTTAGATAAATTATCTTAAATAAATATTCAAATTTACTTTTGTTTGCCTTTTTTTTTATTTTATCCTTTTTAAAAATATATATAAATTTCATTTGCCTTTGAAAAAAAAATACATATCTTGTTCCGCATTTTTTTAGGTTGCAAAAGCTGATAAGGTGAAAAATTGCTGGCTTGCTTTAAAACAAAATTTGCAAATAATTCTACATGCTCTGCTATCGTGTTCTCATCTCTAATCTTATTAAATTGCATTGTTGGTTGCTTGCATTTAAAAGTCCAAAAACAAAAACCAAATCTCATTCGTAGTTGCAATGTTAATACACATTTAAATTCTGTTTTGCATTCATTCTATCTTATTTTCTTTCCTAAGGACAATACCTAAATTCACATAAGATGGGGGATTCATCACCCCTTCCTTGGTCCACAAATTGCATATCGTCTTAGAATTTGACTAATAATAACGATTAGACGTTGGAATAAAGGGAGTCACGAGGTCAACTAGGGAAAAATTAAACCTTGACAAGTTGATTTCTTTTAATAATTTATTTCTTGGTTACTAGGCTATGCAAGAACAATAACCATTTATAAATATTACGGTGATTCATAAATATTGTAGTGATTATTTCTCTGATGGTACTTAAACTTCGGTTGCATTGCTTCATGGTGCATTGATAACTCTTGTTTGTTACCTGGCTAAGAATTATTTTGTTGAATTAAGTCAAAATATGATTATACAATTTTGGGTTAGGAACTATTAAGGACAGAAAATTTGTAGTCAAGTTCTTGCATTCATTTAGTTGTATTAATTCATGCATATATAAAACCAAATAAAAATCCAAAAGTAAAAAAAGAACTAGCATTTTACTTCATTTATTTTTAAAACAATCAGAAGTCCAAAATAAAAAATCTTTTCAAAAACTAAAACTGAAATAAAAACATATAAAAAAATTAAATCCAAAAAAACAAAACAAATCAAATCTCTTTTTTGAAAAATAGGTCTTTTTGGTAAATATTTTTTTCGTTTAAAAAAACAAAAGAAAAGAAATATTCATTTCATTCCCTAAAAGCTTGTTTCATTCTCTTAACCTTGATTTTCACATCTTTCTCTCCTTGATCTTTTCACTTGCGCATGAGTACCTGGACCTGTGACACAACGACAAATCATATAACTCGAACGAACGATCCTCTAATGATGGCTAATGTAAAACCTCCCTAAACTCTCATGGATAGAGTCTTTTCCGATAGAGTTTTTATCCCTTCTTGTATCATATTACAACTGGTAATCACTTTGAAATTCATTCAAATCATATTGCCATGCTTCTAAAATTTGGCAATTTCGAACACGATGACCCATACATCCTCTTAACAAAATTAGAACAAGTCTATGCAACCATTAAACCTTAACAACTACGTGACGATGGAATCAAACTTCGGTTGATTCCATTCACCCTAACCGATTATTCCAAAAAATAGTTGTACAACTTACCTTCGAACTCGATCAAAACTTAGGATGAATTCGTTAAAGTTTTCTTAAAAAATTCTACTCCTTAAAAAACCAACCAAAATACGAAACGAAATTTTGACTTTTCATCAACTCACGGGTGAACCTTTCTAAAATACTTTGAAATATTTAAAGAGCTTTTGATTAAAATGTCCATACCATAATTTTGAAAAATGGACTCTTTGCCAAATCTTATGTGATGAACATGAAAATAGTTCACGAATCATGCTTGAATCGATGTGTCAAGGCAATTTTTTAGCCCAACATCACGACGATGCTTGGCAATTCCTCGAGAACGTGTCAAAAAATCATCCCGATTGGGATGTTCTAACGAAAAATCCATTTATTCACGATCGAACGCATAGTTGATAGGATCGTCATTGGCTTTAGAAGCTAAAATCGATGCAATTATCAATAAATTCGACAATGATTTCTCATCCGATCAAATGAACCTAGCTTCCTACCCTGATATTATAGATGCAACGATCTGAATCACATCGTCGATTAGTGTTCTCATTCGGTAGAACAACTCAATGCTTTTAACAGGTTATTAACAAGTTGATAATGACCTATTTTCTACGACGTAAAATCCTGGTTGGAGAAATTTTCCTAACTTTTCATGGAACCAAAATAATTCTAACACGAATTTGGTTCGACCCAATTTTCAAGCATTTCCGAACAATGCTTCGAATCCTTCGTTTCAGTCCAACCACTTTCAACAAAATTTTACGGCCCCATCTCAAATCAACCGCAATGTTCTTACGCTCCCTAAGATGATAAATGAATAACTTTACTTGTGAAAAGTCTTAAAACATTGACTAAAGAGACCACTCAAAACCTCCAATCAACTAGCAAGTTGTAAAATTCGTTAACCTCGTACATGCAAAATACTAGTCAATCAATTACTAAACTCAAAATGCAAATGAGTCAATTAGCCACTTCTGTGAGTGGACATGAATGAGGCATGTTTCCAAGTCATCCAACTCCGAACCCTAGAAATCAAAACACGAACTTGAATCAAGCTTATGTCAATCAAGATAGCAATGTGAACCAAATTAATGTTATCATGACTTTTCTTTTCGGTAAACTGATCGATAACCAAGTTGTCAATCCAAATGATTTAGTGAAAGCTCCTCTTGACACTTCGAAAACAAGAATTTGAACAAAACATCGAGTCAAATTTAGAATCAAATTCCAGTCCAAATTCTTCTTGTACTCAAATAGACCGACTTATTGAGTATCGATTCCATTTCAACACCGACTTCGACCTAAGAAACATTCCAATCAAATGAAAAAGATGTTGAAAATTTTCAAACAAGTCAAAGTGAACATCACTCTCCTTGATATTGTTTAACAAGTCTCAACTTACACCAAGTTCCTAAAGGACTTGCGTACTCAGAAACGACACACTCATGTACCCAAGAAAGTTTTCTTAGCTGTCGTCTTAGCAAAATCTTGTCTCGGTCAATTCCTGTAAAATACAAAGATCTTGGATGTCCGATGATCTCATGCACAATAGAAGATATGACGACCAGTAAGTGCTTACCTGACTTGGATGCGAGTGTTAATTTGATTCCTTATTTAGTTTACCAGCAACTTGGCTTGGGTGAACTAAAACTGATGAAAGTAACTCTTCAATTTTCCGATCGTTTGATAAAGAAACCCATGGGAGAAACCGAGGACTACTCATCAAAATCGATCAATTCATATTCCCCATTGATTTCATCGTCCTAGAGACACAACTTGTGAATAATCTGATGAGTCAAATTCCATTGATGAAAATTTCTTTTGGTAACATGACTTTGGATCTTAACATCTGCAATCTCGAAAACCAATCGAACGAACCACTTGACCAAACGTTGGATGTTAGCTCCATACAAGAAAATTTTGACAATGAAACATTTGATCTTAACAACGAACGCGAGCCCAAATACGAACAAATGTTTTGAGACGAGCCTAATGAGATTGAAAATGCGCTTTTGTTTGAACCCCTCACGATTGAGTCAGACCTTCAACCGAATTCTTTGACTGAGCAACCTCCTAGGTTGGAACTCAAACCTCTTCCTGATCACCTTAAGTATGCATACGTATGTGATGATGAAACATTTCCTGTCATAATTTCGCCAAATCTTTCACTTGATCAAGAAGCCTCCCTTCTTTCAATTCTATCGGAAAAAAATGAGGCAATTGGGTGGTCAATTACCGATATTAGGGGAATTAGTCCTGCTCTTGTTCAACATCGCATTCGCTTAGTTGACGAACCCAAGCCTGTTCATGACGTGCAATGAAGGCTTAAACCCAAAATAAAAGATGCAGTTTGAGACAAAATTCTTAAACTCCTCGATAATAGTATCATATATCCCATCTCTGATAGTACATGGGTTAGCCCAATTCGTGTCGTGCCTAAAAAGTCTGGTATCACTGCTTCCACAAATGAATCTAACAAACTTATTCCAACTTGTACTCAAACAGTTTGGCATGTCTTCATTAATTATCGAAAATTAAATGTTGCAGCACGTAGAGAACATTTCCCTCTCTCTTTCATCAACTAAATGCTTGAACGATTAGCTGGCCATGAATTCTATAGTTTTTTGATAGTTATTCCAGTTATAACAAGTTCCAATTGCTCCAGAAGATCAAGAAAACATGACTTTCACGTGTCCTTTTAGAGCTTTTGCTTACCTACATATGCCATTTAGTCTTAGTAATGCCCCTATGACTTTCCAACGATGCATAGTTGGCATCTTTTCTGACATGATTGAACGCTTTTTAAAAGTATTTATGGCTGATTTTTCCGTGTTTGGAAATTCTTTTTTCGAATGCTTACACCATCTCGAGATGGTTCTGAATCGATGTAAGGACAACCACTTAACATTAAATTAGAACAAATGCCTTTTATGGTCAAATGTTGCATTATCCTTGGGCATGTCATTTCAGACAAAGACATTGAAGTAGATAAAGAGAAAGTTGATGTAATTGCAAATCTACCCATTCCCAAATTTGTCGAGGACATTCGTTCATTTCTAGGACACGTTAGTCTTTATCGATGCTTTGTGAAAGAATTAAGTAAAATTGCTTGACCTTTCAATTCTTCGTCGAAAAGACGTTCCATTTGACTTTAATTTCGACTGTATTTATGCTTTTGAACGAATCAAAATGAACTCATTTCTGCTCCCATCATTTGTTCACTCAATTGGGATCTTCTTTTCAAAATAATGTGTGATGCTTCTAATTTTACGGTTGGTGCTATCTTAGGACAACGCATCAACAAAAATTTTCACGTCATCTATTACTCTTGTATGACCCTAAATGATGCTCAACTCAATTACACAACCACCAAAAAGGAGCTTCTAGCAGAAGTTTTTGCACTAGAAATATTTCGACCTTATTTGATTGGCTCACACATTACTGTTTACACTGACCACTCCGCTCTTAGGTACCTTTTCGCTAAAAATGATACTAAATCGTTTAATCCGTTGGATCCTTTTACTTCAAGAATTTGGCTTACAATCAAAGAAAAAAATGATTTGACAACGTCATTGTTGATCATCTGTCGCGTCTTCCAAACGCACCATCTTCTTTATCGATCAACGAGAACTATCCTGACGAACAACTTCTTTTCATTTCCATCAACCCATGGTATGTCAACATAGTCAACTATTTAGTCACTAAACTCCTTCATTTTGGTCGAAACAAGATAAATACAAAAAAAATTCCCAAGTGAAATATTTCTATTGGGATGATCCATACTTGTCTAAGTATTGTTATGACCAAATCATTCGACGTTGCGTCCTAGATGGTGCAATTAACAGCGTTCCTTCATTTTGTCATGACCAAGCTTGTAGTGGTCACTTCGGTCCTAAGAAAACAATGGAAATGGTGCTCCAATGCGGTTTTTACCAGCCTACACCTTTCAAAGATGCATTCTTGTTCTGTTATCGAGGAACCACGAACAAGCAACCCGAGTTTGATCCTCTGCGACTAGCAATCTCCATCACCTCCCAATTTGATCCAAAGTCACGAACAATTCACCAATCTACAACCCTAATTCTAGTCACTGTGTGACCTTCAAACCAAAACTGCGACATTCTTTTTTGTGTTTAGTTCATGATTTCCAAATCCAAAACCAAAATCCAAATTCCAAATTGCAATTTTTTTAGTTTGCATTTCTCTTTCTTTTTTTAATTCCAAATTTGATCCTCTGCGACGAGCAATGGAAATAAGCCCAAATCCACGAACAAGCAACCCGAATTTGATCCTCTACGACTAGCAATCTCCATCTCCTCCCAAATCTGATCCAAATTCATGAACAATTCACCTATCCGCAACCTTAATTCCAGTCACAGTGCGACCTTCAAAGCAAAACTGCAACTTTCTTTTTTGTGTTTAGTTCGTGATTTCCAACCCCAAAACCAAAACGAAAATCCAAATTCCAAATTGCAATTTTTTTTTATTTTGCATTTCTTCTTGTTTTTTTAATTTTTATTTCATGTTTTTAAAAAGAGGAAAAAGTCGAAGTTTTTTCGCTATAAGAGGTAAAGAAAGGGATTTAGGGTTATTAGTGAAAAACTATGGGCTTGCTTGTGGGTTGATTTTATTTTTTTTGTGTTTTAGAAAAAAACAAAAGGATGAAAAAAGGAATAAATCATAAAAATAAAATTGATTATAAATTCCTTTTAGGCCTTTGGGTAGTGGGTTTTGTTTTGGGCTATTTTCATTTTATTTATTCTTATTTTGCAAATTCATTGTTCAAAAAAAATTCGTCGTTACTTGTTTAAAAAGAAAACTCGCTTTTGTTTGTTTAATTTTTTTAGAAATTTGTTTAACAAAAATTCTCTTTAATAAATATTCAAATTTACTTTTGTTTGCCTTGTTTTTATTTTGTCCTTTTTAATATATATATATATATATATATATATATATGTATGTATGTATGTATGTATGGATATATATTTCATTTGCCTTTAAAAAAACAAAAAAATATAAATCTTGTTCCGCATTGTTTTAGGTTGCAAAAGTAGATAAGGTGAAAAATTGCTGGCTTGCTTTAAAATAAAATTTGCAAATAATTTTGCATGCTCTGGTATTCTCATCTCCAATCTTATTAAATTGCATTGTTGGTTGCTTGCACTTAAAAATCAAAAAACAAAAACCAAATCTCATTCGTAGGTGCATTGTTAATTCACGTTTAATTTCTATTTTGCATTCATTTCATCTTATTTTCTTTTCTAAGGGCAATACCCAAATTCACATAAGGTGGGGGATTCATCACCGCTTTCTTGGTCCACCAACTGCATGTCGTCTTAGAATTTCACTAATAATAACGATTAGACGTTGGACTTAAGGGAGTCACGAGCTCATCTAGGGAAAAATTATATCTTGACAAGTTGATTTCTTTAAATAATTTATTTCTTGGTGTCTAGGCTATGGAAGAACAATAATCATTTATAAATATTACGGTGATTCATAAATATTGTAGTGATTATTTCTCTAATGGTACTTAAATCTTCGGTTGCATTGCTTCATGGTGCACTTATATCTCTTGTTTGTTACCTGGCTAAGAATTATTTTGCTGAATTAAGTCAAAATATGATTATACAATTTTGGGTTAGGAACTATTAAGGACAGAAATTTGTAGTTAAGTTCTTGCATTCGTTTAGTTGCATTAGTTCATGCATATAAAAAGCTAAATAAAAAATCCTAAAGTAAAAAAAAGTAATATAAAAACTAGCATTTTACTTCATTTATTTTTAAAAAAAATCAAAAATCCAATTTTTTTTCTTCAAAAACTAAAATTAAAACAAAAACATTTAAAAAAATTAAATCCAAAGAACAAAACAAAACAAATCAAATCTCTGTTTTGAAAAATAGGTCTTTTTGGTAAATATTTTTTTCTTTTAAAAAACAAAAGAAAAGAAATATTCATTTCATTCCCTAAAACCTTGTTTCATTCTCTTAACCTTGATATTCACATCTTTCTCTCCTTGATCTTTTCACTTGTGCATGAGTACCTGGACTCGTGACACAACGACAATGTAACGACCCGTATTTTACGTATCGATATATCGTAGAATTATTAGGTCGTTAGTATTGTTTTGGTCATCCATAGCCTGAGTCGTGAAGAAGATAGCTCGTAGGGTCTTTAGAACGATGCTTGGTTAGGTTGTTAACGAGTTATAAAGCTTGGCCGAGTTAAGTTAGTGGG
This sequence comes from Allium cepa, assembly GCA_030765085.1. Taxonomy (NCBI): domain Eukaryota; kingdom Viridiplantae; phylum Streptophyta; class Magnoliopsida; order Asparagales; family Amaryllidaceae; genus Allium; species Allium cepa. The sequence goes on along the minus strand of CM060932.1, from coordinate 623,891,399 downwards.
CGACTCAAGAGTGGCCGGGTTAGTGGGGTTCTTAAGTCGTTAACGACTCATACTTTTTGACCGAGGTAAGGCTTAAGCATGTAGACCGACCTAAGAAAGTTGACCGACTCATGAAATAGAGGGCTTCCGAGTTAGGGAGGTTGTCGAGTTAACGACTTAAGGGGATAAGTCGTATACGAGTTAAGGCGATGAGTCGTATGGTTGTTAGGTCGGAAGGGTTTTGGAGCGACCTAAGGAAGTTAGGTCGTGGACGACCTAGCAGATAGGATGATGCTAGTGGCGACCGATCTAGTGTAGATCGACCTAGAGGTGTCCGACCTATAGTAGTAAACGACTTAACTTAGAAGGTGTAAGCTGTTAGGTCGTGTAAGTTTTGGGTCGTGGGAGTAGTTAGGTCGCGTGAGTACTGTTTAGACTTAGGTCGTAAACGACCTAAGTTAGGTCGGAGATATTAGGTCGGCCATAAGGCTAAGCTGTTAAGTCGTGTCCCGTATGGCCTTGGTCTATGTGTTTAGGACTTAGGTCGGCAGGGTCTTAGGTCGTAGGTCGGCATGCTAGTTTAGTCGTCAGGCGACCTAGGACTTAGGAAATGCGGCAGTGTGTTGAGTCGTGTGACAGTTGGGTCGGCAGTGCGTTGAGTCGTTAGGTCGGCCTGTGTTTTAGGTCGCGTCTGGGTTAAGTCGTAAGTCGGCCTTGGTTGTATGTTGTGTTGGTTAGGTCGTAGGTCGTAGGGGCTGATGAGTCGGCAACGACTCATAGTTAGGTCGGGGACGACCTAAGGGGCGACGACCTAAGGGGTTTCCAGCCTATAAATAGAGGTGTTCGGCTCACTTTTTGGCACCGGTTTTTGAAGCGACGAAGTGCTGCCATTTTGAAGACTCGACTACGGTATTTTCTTCACTTCTTTCTCTACTTCCATCAAGTGCTAACATCCGTTGAAGATCGAAGATCAAGATCGAAGATCCAAGTGTCCAAGTTGAAGATCTTCATCCGTTCGAGCTAGATTTCATCGATTGAAGCGAGATATTGCCGGATCAAACCTTGATCTTCGCTGTCCAGATCTGAAGTGTGTAGTTTTTGTAGTGTTTGGGTGATTTGGTGAGTGGTAGTTATCTCTCACGCGGATCCAAAGGAGTGTATGGGATTGGTGATATTTTTATGTGTTAAAGTTAGCGTTTTCTCGCATTTTCCTTAAGTCTGCATGTAGATCCATCATGTTTGAAGATGTTTACCTTTAGAAGTTATTTATCAAGTATTAGAGATAAAACCCATGTTTAGATTTGATAGATCTATGCTAAAAACCATGATTTCACATATGTTGGACTTTTGCACACTTAATTACGAAATTGCCATTATAATTGTTATTGCTTAATATATCTTGTTTGAATGCTTGAATGTTTGAATGAATGCTAGATTTGATTGTTTCCAAGTTAGCTAGTAGTTGATTTGGAACAAGGTGATTGAAGATGATTCAAAAGCTACGGAAGAAGGCTCTTGAATGGTGAAAGCTGCTTAAGGCATATGTAGCGGATGTTGAAGCTCATATGTATGATGTTGAGATGGAACTTTGCCATGATGCGATGAGGCAAACCATGTTGTTGAGTTGAGATCTTGCTTTGATGTGATGAAGCGAGGCATGTTGATATCTTGAAGGGTAGTTCAAGTATGATGAGAGTCTTGGCTTAATCCAGGCAGGGATCATTCCAAGCATGTTGATAACTTGAAGGGTAGTTCAAGTTGGTTGATAATGGAGCTGCTCAAGAGGTAGCTTGGGCTAGGTTGAGAATAGTCGTCGAGGAGGATGACTAGGAGGCTTGGACTTTATCGTTGTTGAAGGTTCTAGCAAACTTAAAGCAAGGGTACATAGGGACGCCTAAAAGACTACAGGAAGGTAGTCGAGTACTCTGGGCCAAGAAGATAAGTCCTAGGCACAAGGCAGTGTGCGGAGTTTTGTCTAGAACCGGGGTTGCCATTAGCCCTTGACAGATGGCTCAGGAAGGAGTCGGTCATTCAATTAACGGTGATTTCGAAGCAAGGTTAACAGTGATAGCCAGAGTCATGGATGTTTGGATGTTTGGTTGTATCATCATTCGGCTTCAAGAGCGGTGTTTTCTGGGTGCTTATCTGATCTTGGTTTAGGCCTTGGGGGTTTGTATTTGGAAAACATCGTCCTTGACTCGAGTGATTATTGCTTTACCTTACTTATCTGCTATGTTATGCTTACTTCTCCTTAGTGTGTGTCTGGGGGCTATCACTGTAGAAAGAGGTGGAGTGGGATGGTTTGGTTCCTATTCCTTTATTTCCTTATGCTCTTTTGGTATGCTTGATTGTTAATTTACTGCTCACTAAGACTTTGTCTGACTCAAGGTTTTATGTCTCCTCTTATTACCTTGGGCTGTTCATCCATGTTTGGGATGGGCAGACTAGGTAGCAGGTGACAGGTGCTGTGCTAGGAGTTCTACGCTGAAGATGACGAAGACGAGCAGGAGGCTTTGCATATTAGTTTTCTTACTATATGTACTGGGTATCCGCTGCTGTATTTGGTTGAGTGATTTGTAGTGAGGCTTTCATGTATGGATTTGAGTAGATGATTGTATGAAACTACTGTGATGCTTATATGATGATGTTCTGTTCTATGGAGCTTCACTATATTATATTTCTCTATTGTATTTTATCCATGCGCTGTGAGTTATGCGATAGAGATTCTTCTGTTTTGTTTTACCCTGACTATCGTCCATGGCTGCCTGGCACACCTTTTAGCGCATTGTTTCCTTCATTTGGTGCGGGAGTCATGGGCGGTCGTCACATTTGGTATCGGAGCTTTGGTTAATCGATTTCAGCCAACGCTCGCTGACGTAACGACGTATGAGAGGCGTAATTGTATTTTGATGAATGATTACTATATATAATATAGTAGCCTGGAAGGATTTGAACTCCTTATGCAGTTGTTTCTTAAGGTGTTCTAATCATTCTTATTACAGATATTAAGGATGAGTCGAAGAGGGAGACCAGCTGCAAGGGAAAGCCGTGCTGATGAAGGAGCTGTTGATTATGGGGCTATGTTCGAAGCAATGATGACTTCGATCATGAGAAGGATACCAGCTTCAGGATCATCAGTGGATGTGGGAGTTCAAGTTCAAGCTCCAAGACCGGTGGATTTTGCTAAGCTTTGCAAGGATTATACTTCTCTTGGAGGAAAAGCTTTCTTGGGGACGGAGTCGACTATTGAGGTGCAGAGATGGATTGATGCATGTCGAAGGATCTTTGGTGACTTAGGGATTGAGGATGCAACTAAGAGAAAGCTTGCATCGAGACAGCTTCAGGGAAGAGCTGCTGATTGGTGGAATTCTATCACCATCGATACTCCAGAAGAAGAGATTACTTGGGAGCAATTCCAAGTCAGATTTGAAGCTAAGTTTATCTCTACGGCTCAGAAATCTGTCTTGTTTAAGAGGTTTGTAGAGCTCAAGCAGGGTGGGAGGCCTGTTCTTGAGTATATTTCTGAGTTTGAAGCTTTGTCCAAGTATGCCAGATCGTACATTGATTCTCCCTATCAGAAGAATGAGAAGTTTGTGACTGGTCTGGATGCTTATCTTGGGAGGCAGTTAGTGGATCATTTGGACGATCCATTTGAGAAGCTTGTGGAGAAAGCCCTTAGGCATGAGAGTTTGTTTCCTAAGGAAAGTTCTGTTGTTGCTGTAACCAGGGAAGGATCTAAACCACACCAGAATGGCAATAAGAGGAGGAAGCAGCAGCAACAGAAGGGTAAGGATGGCCAGAAGAAGCCGAAGAGCGAAATGACTTGCTATAACTGCCAGCAGAAGGGCCATCTTTACAAAGATTGTAAGAATCCCAAGGTGCCGGGAAAGTGTTACAACTGTGATAAGCTGGGACATATCAAGAAGGACTGTCCAGAACCGAGGAAAGATAGGCAGGTTGTGCAAGCCTATGCTTTGGGGGCTGTTCCATTGTCTTCGAAAGCTCCTACTGCTGAAGAGAAGGGGAAGAGTGTGGTTGTTCAAGGTACTCTTTCTATTTGTGGTGTTCCAGTTAGAGTGTTGTTTGATACTGGAGCGTCGCATTCTTTTGTTTGTGATGATTTGGTAAGCCGGTTAGGTATGAAACCGGATATTGTTGATAGGCCATTGGTTGTTACTAATCCGGTCGGGGGTTCGTCATGTTTGTGTATGATATGCCGTGGTCTAGTTGTGTCGAGTCATGATTGCTCGTTTGTTTGTGATTGCTTTGTTCTGAACTTTGCGGGGTTCGGAATTATTTTGGGTATGGACTGGCTTAGGAAGTATGCGGCAAGGATTGATTGTGAGAGATTGGAGGTGACAGTCGGGAATGTGGAGGGGCGAAAGGTTGTGATACGATGTAAGCATGAAGAAGGCGTCTTCATGAGCTTCATGTATTCGCTGGTTGTTCCACGGGATGGACTGTCATCGATGCCAATCGTGAATGGATTTGAGGATGTCTTTGACGAAGTCAAAGGGTTGCCGCCGCATAGGGAGATCGAGTTTCGTATCGATCTAGTTGAGGGAGCCAGACCTGTTGTGATGCCTCTTAGGCGGATGGCACCGAGGGAGCAGCAAGAGCTGAAGGTGCAAGTTGATGACCTTTTGCAGAAAGGATTCATTCGGAGAAGTGTGTCCGAATGGGGTGCGCCAGTTGTGTTCGCAACCAAAGCGGATGGATCGTTGAGGTTGTGTGTTGATTATCGTGAGCTGAATAAGGTGACTAAGAAGAACAAGTATCCATTGCCGAGAATAGATGACTTGTTTGATCAGCTTCACGAGGCTAAGGTGTTTTCTCAGATGGATTTGGCAACGGGATTTCACCAGTTGAGAGTGGCGAAGGATAGTGTGCCGAAGACTGCTTTCAGGACACCATCCGGGTTTTATGAGTGGCTGGTAATGCCGTTTGGGTTGACTAACGCGCCAGCATATTTTGTGGATCTTATGAATAGAGTGTTCAGAGATCAGTTGAATAAGTTCGTGCTTGTGTTCGTGGATGATATTTTGGTTTATTCCAGAACTGAGGAAGAGCACAAGACGCACTTGAGGATTGTTTTGGATATATTGCGGAAACATCAGCTGAAGGCTAAGTTTTCGAAGTGTCACTTCTGGAAGAATGAAGTGAGGTTCTTAGGTCATGTTATTTCTGGAAATGGAATAGCGGTTGATCCCGCTAAGGTGGCAGCGATCCAGGATTGGGTTAGGCCTAAGAATGCATCTGATGTGAGAAGTTTTCTTGGATTAGCAGGATATTATCGTCGGTTTATCAAAGACTTTTCCAAGATAGCTGCACCGTTGACAGGATTGACGAAGAAGAATCAAGTGTTCAGATGGAATGATAAGTGTGAACAAGCTTTCATAATCCTGAAAGAACGACTGACAAGTGCTCCTGTTTTGACTATTCCGAGTGGGAATGATGAGATGGTGGTTTACACCGATGCATGTGGCACTGGACTAGGAGCGGTGCTAATGCAGAAGGATAAAGTTGTTGCGTATGCTAGTCGACAACTAAAGCCGCATGAAAGGAATTATCCGACTCATGATTTGGAGTTAGCGGCAATAGTGTTTGCTTTGAAGATGTGGAGACATTACCTATTGGGAGTTAGATTTGAGCTGTTTACAGATCATAAGTCGTTGAAGTATCTGTTTTCCCAAAAGGATTTGAATCTTCGACAGCAACGGTGGCTAGAGTTCTTAGCATCGTATGATTTTGGTATAGCCTATACTCCAGGGAAAGGTAACGCAGTGGCTGATGCGTTAAGTCGAAGACATGCAGGATTGGGAGCCATGTTTTCGGAATGGAAGAGTCTTGAGTATTTGGCTGGATTTGATTTCAGGCCTAGATGTGAATTGGAACCTGAGATGTTGGCAAACTTATCGATAAGGCCTACTCTTGTGGAAAGAATTGGTGAGAGGCAAAGGGGAGATGATAAGCTTGTCAAGATTATCTGTGATTTGGAATCTGGATTGGACCCGGAGAAGGATAAAGGATTTGAAGTCGATCGAGAGGGTTGGCTTCGAAAGCAAGGGCGACTAGTTGTTCCCGATGTAGATGGATTGAGAGATGAAGTTCTGAGGGAGAGTCACCACTCGAAGTTGACAATTCATCCAGGTGGAAATAAGATGTATCGGGATATGAAGAGAGCTTACTACTGGGAAGGTATGAAGAAAGATGTTGGAAGTTTTATTTCCAAGTGTATGAATTGTCAGTTGGTAAAAGCTGAGCAGAAGAAGCCCAGTGGATTACTTCAGCCATTAGAGGTTCCTACGTGGAAGTGGGAGCAAGTGTCGATGGATTTTATTGATGGTCTACCTAGAACCAGGACAGGGAATGAAGGGATTTGGGTTATTGTAGATCGTTTGACCAAGAGTGCAAGGTTCATTCCTGTTCGATCGACAAGAACTGCATCGAAGTTGGCTGAGTTGTATGTGAAGTGGATTGTTCGATTCCATGGTGTTCCGAAGAGTATAGTGAGCGATCGAGATCCGTTGTTCACTAGTGGATTTTGGAAGAGCTTCCAGGAAGTTTTGGGAACTGAGTTGTGTTTGAGTACAGCTTATCACCCTCAAACAGATGGTCAGACTGAGAGAGTCAACCGAGTTTTGGAAGATCTTCTTAGAGCATGTGCTTTGGACTTCGGAGGATCATGGGAAGATCACCTTCATTTGGTGGAGTTTGCTTATAATAACAGTTATCAGTCGAGTATCGGTATGGCACCATATGAGGCATTATATGGAAGACCGTGTAACTCTCCGACATGTTGGTTGGAAACTGGAGAAAAGCTGATACTTGGGCCAGAGATGATTCGACAGACTTCGGATTATATAGAGATCATTCGACAAAGAATGAAGACAGCCCAAGATCGTCAGAAAAGTTATGCAGATAATCGTCGAAAGGATTTGGAATTCGACGTGGGTGATATGGTTTTTGTGAAGATTTCTCCATTGAAGAATGTTATTAGATTCGGGAACAAAGGAAAGTTGGCTCCGAGATTCGTTGGACCATTCCCGATTATCGAGCGAATTGGAAAGCTCGCTTATAGATTGGAGTTACCGGAAAAGATGGCGGGTGTGCACAATGTTTTTCATGTATCTTATCTACGGAAGTATGTGCACGACCCAACTACGGTGGTTTCTGCTGATAGCTATGAAGACTTAGAGGTTGATCCAGTTGTTTCGAGACCTCGTAAGCCGCTTCGTATTGTTGAAACCGATACGAAACAGCTTAGGAGGAAGACGATTACGTTGCTCAAGATACAATGGAGTGACGATGTTAACGACTGTACGTGGGAGGAGGAAGAGAGGATGAAGGCAGCTCATCCAGAACTCTTTGAGGTATGGCCCTAAAGTGTCGTGACATCTCATGAATTTGTAGCTTGTTCTAAGTCTTAGAATTCTGCATGCTAGGCTAGAATTGGATGCATGGTTTGTTGATTGCTATGGATGGTAGGCATGCGGAATACCTTTGATTGCTGTTGTTTGTTTGGAATTTCGGGGGCGAAATTCCTAAGGGGGAGAGAATGTAACGACCCGTATTTTACGTATCGATATATCGTAGAATTATTAGGTCGTTAGTATTGTTTTGGTCATCCATAGCCTGAGTCGTGAAGAAGATAGCTCGTAGGGTCTTTAGAACGATGCTTGGTTAGGTTGTTAACGAGTTATAAAGCTTGGCCGAGTTAAGTTAGTGGGCGACTCAAGAGTGGCCGGGTTAGTGGGGTTCTTAAGTCGTTAACGACTCATACTTTTTGACCGAGGTAAGGCTTAAGCATGTAGACCGACCTAAGAAAGTTGACCGACTCATGAAATAGAGGGCTTCCGAGTTAGGGAGGTTGCCGAGTTAACGACTTAAGGGGATAAGTCGTATACGAGTTAAGGCGATGAGTCGTATGGTTGTTAGGTCGGAAGGGTTTTGGAGCGACCTAAGGAAGTTAGGTCGTGGACGACCTAGCAGATAGGATGATGCTAGTGGCGACCGATCTAGTGTAGATCGACCTAGAGGTGTCCGACCTATAGTAGTAAACGACTTAACTTAGAAGGTGTAAGCTGTTAGGTCGTGTAAGTTTTGGGTCGTGGGAGTAGTTAGGTCGCGTGAGTACTGTTTAGACTTAGGTCGTAAACGACCTAAGTTAGGTCGGAGATATTAGGTCGGCCATAAGGCTAAGCTGTTAAGTCGTGTCCCGTATGGCCTTGGTCTATGTGTTTAGGACTTAGGTCGGCAGGGTCTTAGGTCGTAGGTCGGCATGCTAGTTTAGTCGTCAGGCGACCTAGGACTTAGGAAATGCGGCAGTGTGTTGAGTCGTGTGACAGTTGGGTCGGCAGTGCGTTGAGTCGTTAGGTCGGCCTGTGTTTTAGGTCGCGTCTGGGTTAAGTCGTAAGTCGGCCTTGGTTGTATGTTGTGTTGGTTAGGTCGTAGGTCGTAGGGGCTGATGAGTCGGCAACGACTCATAGTTAGGTCGGGGACGACCTAAGGGGCGACGACCTAAGGGGTTTCCAGCCTATAAATAGAGGTGTTCGGCTCACTTTTTGGCACCGGTTTTTGAAGCGACGAAGTGCTGCCATTTTGAAGACTCGACTACGGTATTTTCTTCACTTCTTTCTCTACTTCCATCAAGTGCTAACATCCGTTGAAGATCGAAGATCAAGATCGAAGATCCAAGTGTCCAAGTTGAAGATCTTCATCCGTTCGAGCTAGATTTCATCGATTGAAGCGAGATATTGCCGGATCAAACCTTGATCTTCGCTGTCCAGATCTGAAGTGTGTAGTTTTTGTAGTGTTTGGGTGATTTGGTGAGTGGTAGTTATCTCTCACGCGGATCCAAAGGAGTGTATGGGATTGGTGATATTTTTATGTGTTAAAGTTAGCGTTTTCTCGCATTTTCCTTAAGTCTGCATGTAGATCCATCATGTTTGAAGATGTTTACCTTTAGAAGTTATTTATCAAGTATTAGAGATAAAACCCATGTTTAGATTTGATAGATCTATGCTAAAAACCATGATTTCACATATGTTGGACTTTTGCACACTTAATTACGAAATTGCCATTATAATTGTTATTGCTTAATATATCTTGTTTGAATGCTTGAATGTTTGAATGAATGCTAGATTTGATTGTTTCCAAGTTAGCTAGTAGTTGATTTGGAACAAGGTGATTGAAGATGATTCAAAAGCTACGGAAGAAGGCTCTTGAATGGTGAAAGCTGCTTAAGGCATATGTAGCGGATGTTGAAGCTCATATGTATGATGTTGAGATGGAACTTTGCCATGATGCGATGAGGCAAACCATGTTGTTGAGTTGAGATCTTGCTTTGATGTGATGAAGCGAGGCATGTTGATATCTTGAAGGGTAGTTCAAGTATGATGAGAGTCTTGGCTTAATCCAGGCAGGGATCATTCCAAGCATGTTGATAACTTGAAGGGTAGTTCAAGTTGGTTGATAATGGAGCTGCTCAAGAGGTAGCTTGGGCTAGGTTGAGAATAGTCGTCGAGGAGGATGACTAGGAGGCTTGGACTTTATCGTTGTTGAAGGTTCTAGCAAACTTAAAGCAAGGGTACATAGGGACGCCTAAAAGACTACAGGAAGGTAGTCGAGTACTCTGGGCCAAGAAGATAAGTCCTAGGCACAAGGCAGTGTGCGGAGTTTTGTCTAGAACCGGGGTTGCCATTAGCCCTTGACAGATGGCTCAGGAAGGAGTCGGTCATTCAATTAACGGTGATTTCGAAGCAAGGTTAACAGTGATAGCCAGAGTCATGGATGTTTGGATGTTTGGTTGTATCATCATTCGGCTTCAAGAGCGGTGTTTTCTGGGTGCTTATCTGATCTTGGTTTAGGCCTTGGGGGTTTGTATTTGGAAAACATCGTCCTTGACTCGAGTGATTATTGCTTTACCTTACTTATCTGCTATGTTATGCTTACTTCTCCTTAGTGTGTGTCTGGGGGCTATCACTGTAGAAAGAGGTGGAGTGGGATGGTTTGGTTCCTATTCCTTTATTTCCTTATGCTCTTTTGGTATGCTTGATTGTTAATTTACTGCTCACTAAGACTTTGTCTGACTCAAGGTTTTATGTCTCCTCTTATTACCTTGGGCTGTTCATCCATGTTTGGGATGGGCAGACTAGGTAGCAGGTGACAGGTGCTGTGCTAGGAGTTCTACGCTGAAGATGACGAAGACGAGCAGGAGGCTTTGCATATTAGTTTTCTTACTATATGTACTGGGTATCCGCTGCTGTATTTGGTTGAGTGATTTGTAGTGAGGCTTTCATGTATGGATTTGAGTAGATGATTGTATGAAACTACTGTGATGCTTATATGATGATGTTCTGTTCTATGGAGCTTCACTATATTATATTTCTCTATTGTATTTTATCCATGCGCTGTGAGTTATGCGATAGAGATTCTTCTGTTTTGTTTTACCCTGACTATCGTCCATGGCTGCCTGGCACACCTTTTAGCGCATTGTTTCCTTCATTTGGTGCGGGAGTCATGGGCGGTCGTCACAGACAAATCGTTTACCTCGAACAAATGATCCTCCAATGATGGCTACTGAAAACCCTCCCTGAACTCTCATGGATAGAGTCTTTTCCGATAGATTTTATCCCTTCTTGTACCACATTACAGCTGGTAATCACTTCGAAATTCATTCAAATCATATTGCCATGCTTTCAAAATTTTGCAATTTCGAACATGATGACCCTTACATCCTCTTAACAAAATTAGAACAAGTCTTTGCAACCATTATACTTTAACAACTATGCGACGATGGAATCAAACTTCGGTTGATTCCATTCACCCTAATCGATTATGCCAAAAAATAGTTGTACAGCTTACCTTCGAACTCGATCAAAACTTGGGTTGAATTTGTTAAAGTTTTCTTAAAATATTCTACTCCTTAAAAAAACAACTAAAATGCGAAACGAAATTGTGACTTTTCAGTAATTCACGGGTGAACCTTTCTAAAATACTTTGAAAGATTTAATGAGCTTTTGATTAAAATGTGCATACCATAATTTTGAAAAATGGACCCTTTGCCAAATCTTATGCGATTAACATGAAAACAGTTCACGAATCGTGCTTGAATCGATGTGTCAAGGCAATTTTTTTGCCCAAATCACGACGATGCTTGGCAATTCCTCAATAACTTGGTCAAAAAATCGTCCCAATTGGGACATTCTAACGAAAAATCCGTTTATTCACGATCGAGCGCACACTTGATAGGATCGTCATTGGCTTTAGAAGCAAAAATCGATGCAATAATCAATAAATTCAATAATCTTTGTTCATCTGGTCAAAACCAGGCTTCCTAACCATTATGTTATAGATGTAATGATTCGAATCACAACGTCGATTAGTGTCCTCATTCAGTAGAACAACTCAATGATTTTAACAAGTTATTAACAAGTTAATAATGACCTATTTTCTTCAACGTAAAATCCTGGTTGGAGAAATTATCCTAATTTTTCATGAAACCAAAATAATTCTAACATGAATTTGGTTCGAACCAATTTTCAAGCATTTCCGAACAATGCTTCAAATCCTCCGTTTCAGTCCAACCATTTTCAACAAAATTTTGCCGCTCCATCTCGAAGTCAACCGCAATGATCTTACGCTCCCTAAAGCGATAAATGAATAACTTTACTTGTGAAAAGTCTTAAAGCTTTAACTAAAGAGACCACTCAAAAACTCCAACAAATAGCAAGTTTCAAAATTTGTTAACCTCGTACATACAAAATACTAGTCAATCAATTTCTAAACTCAAAATGCAAACGAGTTAATTAGCCACTTCTGTGAGTGAACGTGAACGAGGCACGTTTCCAAGTCAGCTAACTCCGAACCCTAGAAATCAAAACACGAACTTGAATCAAGCTTATGTCATTCAAGATAGCAATGTGAACCAAATTAATGCTATCATGACTTTGCTTTTCGGTAAACTTATCGATAACCAAGTTGTCAATCCAAACGATTTAGTTAAAGCTCTTCTTGACACTTCAAAAACAAGCGATTTTAAACAAAACATCGAGTCAAATATCGAATCAAATTCCAATCCAAATTCTTCTTGTACTCAAATAGACCGACCAATTGAGTATCGATTCCATTTCAACACCGACTTTGACCAAAGAAATATTCCAATCAAATGAAAAGGATGTTGGAAATTTTTAAACAAGTCAAAGTGAACATCCCTCTCCTTGATATTGTTCAACAAATCTCAGCTTACACTAAGTTTCTAAAGGACTTATGCACTTAGAAACGACACACTCATGTACCTAAGAAAGTTTTCTTAGCTGCCGTCTCAGCGAAATCTTGTCTCAGTCAATTCCCGTAAAATACAAATCTTGGATGTCCGATGATCTCGTGCACAATAGGAGACAAGACAATTAATAAGTGTTTACAAGACTTGGATGCGAGTGTTAATTTGATTGTTTATTTAGTTTACCAACAACTTGGCTTGGATGAACTAAAACCGTTGAAAGCAACTCTTCAATTTTTCGATCGTTTAATAAAGAAACCCATGGGAGAAACCGAGGACTACTCATCAAAATCGATCAATTTATATTCCCCATTGATTTCATCGTCCTAGAGACACAACCTGTGAATAATCTGATGAGTCAATTTCATTGATGAAAATTTATTTTGGTAATATGACTTTGGATCTTAACATCTGCAATCTTGAAAATCAATCGAACGAACCACTTGACCAAAAGTTGGATGTTAGCTCCATTCAAGAAAATTTTGACAATGAAACAGTTGATCTTAACAACGAACGCGAGACCAAATACGAAAAAATGTTTCGAAACGAGCCTAATGAGATTGAAAATGCACTTCTGTTTGAACCCCTCATGACTGAGTCGGACCTTCAACCGAATTCTTTGACTGTGCAACCTCCTAGGTTGGACTTAAACCTCTTCCTAATCACCGTATGTGATGACGAAAGGTTTCCTGTCATAATTTCTCTAAATCTTTCTCTTGATAAAGAAGCCTCCCTTCTTTTAATTCTGCCAAAAAACAAAGAGGCAATTGGATGGTCAATTACCGATATTAAGGGAATTAGTCCTGCTCTTGTTCAACATCGGATCCACTTAGTTGACGAACCCAAGCTTGTTCATGACACGCAACGAAGGCTTAACCCCAAAATAAAAAGATGCGGTTTGAGAAAAAAATTGTTAAACTCCTCGATAATAGTATCATATATCCCACTCTGATAGTTCATGGGTTAGCCCAATTCGTGTCTTGCCTAAAAAGTATGGTATCACCACTTTCTCAAATGACTCTAATAAACTTATTCCAATTTGTACTCAAGTAGGTTGGCGTGTTTGCATTAATTATCGAAAATTAAATGTTGCAGCACGTAAAGATCATTTCCCTCTCCCTTTCATCGAAAAATTCTTGAACGATTAGCTGGCCATGAATTCTATAGTTTTCTTGATGGTTTTTCCAGTTATAACAAGTTTCAGTTGCTCCAGAAGATCAAGAAAAAATGACTTTCACGTGTCTTTTCAGAGCTTATGCTCATCGGCATATGCCATTTAGTCTTTGTAATTCCCCTACGACTTTCCAACGATGCATAGTTGGCTTCTTTTCTGACATGATTGAATTTTTTTAAAAGTATTTATGGCTGATTTTTCCGTCTTTGGAAATTCTTTTTTCGAATGCTTACACCATCTTGAGTTTTTTCTGAATCGATGCAAGGACAAACACTTAACGTTAAATTGAAACAAGTGCCTTTTTATGGTCAAACATGGCATTATCCTTAGGCACGTCATTTCAAACAAAGACATTGAAGTAGATAAAGAGAAAGTTGACCTAATTGCCAATCTACCCATTCCCAAATTTGTCGAGGGCATTCGTTCATTTCTAGGACACGTTAGTCTTTATCGATGCTTTGTGAAAGACTTAAGTAAAATTGCTTGACCTTTCAATTCTTCTTCGAAAAGACGTTCCAATTGACTGTAATTCTGACCGTGTTTCTGCTTTTGAACGACTCAAAAATGAACTCATTTCTGCTCCCATCATTTGTTCACTCGATTGGGATATTCCTTTCGAAATAATGTGTGATGCTTCTAATTTTACGGTTGGTGCTGTCTTAGGACAACGCATCAACAAAAAATTTCACGTCATCTACTACTCTAGTATGATTCTAAACGATGATCAATTCAATTACACAACCACCAAAAAGGAGCTTCTAACAGAAGTTTTTGCACTCGAAATATTTCGACCTTATTTGATTGGCTCACACATTACTGTTTACACTGACTACTCCACTCTTAGGTACCTGTAACGACCCGTAAAATTTCGATAATTAAATTTGTTAATTTAATGAATCTTGTTATTTAATATTGAAAGGAATAAAAAGTTGTAAGGTAATAAAGTTAGTGCAAGTTGATAAATAATTAGTGCAAACCCAATTAGTTGAACCAATTGTAAGATTATAACTGATTGTAATTTATAAATTGCGAAATTAGTTCAAAATACATTGATTGATGAAATAATACGTTATAAACGGCAATTTGATAAAATCAATGTTAGTATAAATTTAAGAAATAATTGGGAATAATGTTAATTCTATTTATAATATGACAATTGGTTGATTTAAAGAATGGAAATCAAGATTTATTAATTTATTTGAAATTTAAAAATTCAATAACTGGATTAATTGCAAGTAAATGAAATTAAATATTTAATTATTATGTTAATGGAGATTTAGATGAAATCTGAGAATATTAAGATAATAGATTATGAATCCAATGTTAAATGCATCCAATTGACAACAATAAATTGAATAATAGAATGAAAAGTAAATTAAATGTAATTATTGGAAATTAAATTTATAATTTATGAATTTAATAAAAATGGAATTTAACGCTGAATTTGATGAATGAATCAACAATAAAGTGACATCTAAATTTGGGTAAAATTATGGTAAATGTCCAAGTAATATAAAATGAGAGAAACTGTGACTTGTCAAATTTGAATTGAAATTTGATTTAATTAATTTAATATTAATTTATTTAATTAATAGAAAAATAGCCATTCTAGCCACTGACTTGGATTTTGACGAAACCAGTTTTATCGGATCCGTAACGGTGAATTATTGTTGGATTTCAAGTTTCGTGGCAATCAGACTTGTCGTTTGATCGTACGAACGTGAAACGCCTTGAAATCAATTTAATTGAAATCAATTTGAAATAATTTGATTTTAGCGTAACTTCTTCATACGATAGAATTTGGACCTGAAACCTGTTTCATTGATTTTAAAATATTTTAAAACATCTATTTTGATATATGGGTTGATCCATTTACGTTCCGGAGTCGAAACAGGCTTTTTGGGCCGTGTAGCGTTCAACTTTCAAATCTATTCGATCCAATTGCTTCTATTTTCTGACCTACCTATATATACCTTGTTATAAACCCTAGCCTATTTCTTATTCCTCATTTTTGTATGTACAGTTCAGCTGTCTCTCCTCCTCAATGGCAGACAACAATTCTCCCTTCCAAATGCAATTGCAATTCAAAATCAAATCAAAATTTCAAACTCCACAAAATATATCTAATTATATATGGATTTGAAGCTCTCGACGAGTGTAAGTCAAATATATAATTCATTTTCGATATGGGTTTCGGTGCGTTCGGAATTCGTGGATTCATTTTCGGTCGTTCATCATCGCGTTGATCGACTTCGTCCGATCGACGAACCAAAGGTACCGTTGCAGAGAGAGGGTCGAGCGGAGGCCATCGGTGTCGTTCGTTCGTCAAATCAATGGTGGGATTGCTCGCTAAACTCGCCTAAGGTTAAATATTGGAGGCGGCGGCCGGTGAATGGCTCGTGGCAATCGACGTCGTGGTGATCGCGTGGCTTTTGTGCGTTCGGCAAGGGGGTTTGGGAAGCTTGCGCCTCGCCGTGGGTGGCGCGGTGATAGCATGAGGCAGCGGCGCGCAACTTTGGGTTGAACAAGCAGTAACTATTAGGGTTCGTGTGTGTTAGGGTTGTGTTTGAACTGTGATTCGCGTGAGGATGGATGCTGACGTGGGTAACGATCTCTATTATTCTATTTTTATTTTTAATTTCAAATTTAAATGTTCTAATCTATATAACTCTTACAAACGGACTCGGATTCACGCACGGTTTCCTCCGCTAGGTTCATATTGGAATTCCGGATATTTTGGCATTGGTTTGGACAAATTCTGAGACTGTTCAAATTTTGGGTTTAAATTTGATTTAAATTCAATTTAAATTCAAAAGGTGGGTGTTTTAACCCACTCACAGCTTCTAAAATTTCTTATGTGTGTTAAATTAATTTTTGATGTGATTAGAAATTTATTTATGACCGTTTGACATATTTTTAATCATCGTCCCAGTTAAATTGAACTTATTGAATTAAATTGTTAATTAATTTATTATTGCATATAGCTGCCAGTTAAATTGTTATTTAATTTATTATTGCACATAAACTGCCAGTTAAATTGTTATTTAATTTATTATTGATTATAAACTGCCAGTAAATGCCTGTTATATATTGATGTTATTGATTGAATTGGATGATGATTGTGATAAATGATTGATGATTGATATTGGATGAATGGATGTTGTATTTTATATCGTTATAAACTGCAAGTTGTTATGGATTTTATTTCATTCGGGATTGCGGTTTGAAATGGTATATAACCGTACTTATGTAACGACCCGATATTTTCAACCATTCGCATCCATTATAAGTGTATAGGTAGACACTCATGCCGGAATTGAATTGCTCAAAATACCGCGTTGTAATTAAAAATTTGGCAAATCTCAGAATATACAGTAAATAAAAAATCACAGATCACAGACACAGAGTATATAAAAATGCAGCGGAAGAAAAAGAGATAGTAGTTCATGAAGCTACTATATAAATATGAGATACATCAGAGTTAAATAAGATACAACAGAAGAGTAACAGGATACATCAAGTACAAATCAGATACATCACTGAACCACTGGATACTGAAACAAAATAGATGGCTGGATCTTCAAGGAAAGCACCAACGCCGAAGGTGAATCTTGAATGCTAACTCAATCAATCTGACCCGAGCGTAAAGAAAAATACAAAACCCTCGAGTCAGGACATAAATACTTATAAGCTGTAAATTAACTCAAGTGAACAGTAACAAAATGCATCAGTAACTTAAAGGATGCTTGGGACCGCCCATCCTCTAAGGATCCGTTAAACTATTTACTATGTAGTAATATACGCTATATACGGTAGTGTCTAATCAGTAAAGTATAATCATATAGAAAATAGCGTTAAGGGGATGGTGAACCTTAACGCGGTCGGATCTTTAAAACCAAAATCGTAGTGGGCTCGATATAAGGATATGACACGACATGCGAGGCAATGCCAGGGTGGATACGCCGTTTGCACTCCCGGACCGGTGGTGACGGCAAGCCAGCAGCTTCCGCCCACCTCGAACAATACCCCCGAATCAAAGTGGCGCCACCGAATCGAATCACAACAGTTATAGAATGGTTTCCGATGGAGCATGCTCGATGAAAGGGTGCGACCCTTTGTGTAGCCCGGTATAGCTCCTGTTTTAGTCATATATGCCAACTCACGGGAGTTGGGTCCACGTAATATATACCTCGAGAACGTCGCCACCATCCTACTTCATTCTGGAATCTCCACCGTGTACACGGCTGTTAAAGTGGTTTTCGGTATTGGCCGGCTATAAGACAATATCTGATCCCCGTCTCTTTAACAACCCATCGTTATTATAACCCGTAGTTATAACTTTAAAACAATATTTTATACTTCAAAATAAAATATCCTTTTCAATCCAAATCTTTATCAAAATAAAGATTAAATCATTTCCAAAACCATTTCAATATATCATCGTAAAATATCTTTCAATTCAAATATTTCTCAAAATAAATATCAAGTCATTTCTAACCATTTCAATATATTAAATTTTCATACCCTTTCAACACTACCTTTCAAATCATTTTAATATATCAAAATATCATAACCTTTCAAAGTTTCAGTTCCAAAATATCATATCTTTCAGAACTTCTTTTTAAATCATGTTAATATCAAAATGTCCTATCTTTCAAACTCCGTTTTCAAATCATTTAATATCAAAAAAATCATATCTTTCAAAACTTCGTTTCAAATCATTTTAATATATCAAAATATCGTATCTTTTCAAACTTCATTCATTTCAAATCATTATTCATTTTATTCAATCTAAAATACCATTTCAATGAAGTTATTATGTTTAATAATTAAATTATTAAATTTCCAAAAATTTCAACTTTCAAAGTTTATTTACTCACTTAAGTTTATCAAAACCGTGAAAATTCACTTTTCGCATCATTTAGAAAACTTCTACGGAAAGTTACATTCAGAACAGTTCAATTTAACAAAAGACAACATTTTAAAATGTTGTAATAGGGTTTACTTAAATTTCAAATAAACTTACTTAAATTCAAAAATTATAGCACTTACAAAAATTGCTATAATAGCTTTTAATTCAATAGCTTTTTAGTTCATTATCATCAACTACAGTATTCACAAATGCTGTAATATCATTTACATTGTAATTAAAAGGATTTCAAAAATGAAGTCAATTAACTTCAAATATTCAATAAAATTTCTCAACCAATTATATTTTTATTAAAACATTTTTAACTTATAAAGTCATACATTTTCACATTTATAACATCATTTAATTTTCCTCAAGTTCATGATTTTACAGGGTTAAATTTTTCCATTCAAAAATCAAGATTTAATAATAATCCACTTATTAAAATGCAATGTTCAATTTTAAAATCCATTACATTAAATTTCAACTTAACACTTAAGCTCAAATTCTCAAATATAACTTAGTTTTATTTTTATTATCTTAACTAAAAGTTTATTTTTACGTCAATTTCATAAATTTCCAATTCTAGTTATATTTCAAAGTTTCAACTTAAAATATTTATTCATTTCACATTTCAACTTTATTAAAAATCATAAATATGATAAAATCATTTTAAATTCATTTAAATTCAAATTATGATAAATCTGTCATAATTTCATACTCAATTAAATTTCCAATTAAAATTAAATCAAATTTTCCAAAATAACTTACGTTCACAATTTCTAACTTTTTCATTAATTCATTGCACTTACAATTATTCAGAAAATCAATAATATTTTACAAAAATCTTATTTTTATTAAATTTCAAATCAAAATATTATAATAATTAAATTTCTAAAATATTTTAAAATCTTTAGAAAAGCATATTTTAACTACGGGCCTGTATAAAATTTTCTACGCTAGGTAAAGTGATACGGGTAATATATCATTTCAACCCATAATTTACAAAGAAAATCCGGGTTTTATCATTTCAAACCCGCAATCCCAAGTCAAAATGAAAAATTTAAAACCATTCAGGCCTATCATTTCAGCCCGTAATAATTCTATTCTAACAGGGAACTTGCAGTGTGATCATATGCAGAAATAATATAAACAAGGTCAATATCATAATATGCAGTCATATATCAGATGTCAGGTGAAAATTAACAGTTTTAACATGGTAATAATATGGTAATAACATGGCATAGCATATCATATGATCATCATTAACTTGCATAAACATTTTATATTACTAAACACTTGTCATCAATTCACTTTTCATAAGTATAAATGTCAGAGTGAGAAAGACTCACCTTTTCAAAGCTAGAGACCAAAACAACATACAAGCACGACTCCAAAGGCACGACAAGCACAATTGCACGACTTTTGATTTGAGTTGAAAGATAGCCAAGATATGATTTTGTATCAACAACCCAAAACAAAACAAACAAGACAATATATAAACATTCAACATAAAATAACATTGAAACAATTTTGAAATACAAAGCAAAATGAACAAGATAGATTGGACCTTGCTTCAACCACTTCAATGCTTGGCCTAAGGGACACTTATGCTTGGCTATGATGATGCTTTGGCTTAGGTATGATATCATATAGGTCAGGTTTAACATCATATAGGCAAGGCAACAAGTGGAGATGAAGGTGTAGTGGTGCAACATAAAGCATATATAGGGTCAAGGTTAAATAAGTTGAGTTTTGTGGAAGTTTTGTGGTGCTAGCTTCAATGGATGGGCACGGCTTGGTCATGGTCTGATTTCCAGAGGGTGGTGGGTGATGTGGCAGAGGGTGGAGGTCAGGTCAGAGGTGGTGAAGGTGGCTATGGTGGTGGTTAAGGTGGTGGTTGAAGGAGATGAGGCAAAGGTGGTCAAACTAGCATTGTTCAAGGGCATTGTTGCATTTTTTTGGTGTTTTGGCACCATGGTGGGCTCGGCCTTGGTCAAGACCAGAGGGGTAGCTGGTGATGATGGCAGGGAAGAGGTGTAGGAGGTGGTGGCCGTGGCTATGGAGGAGAGGCCAAGCAATACACATGAGAAATCAAGGCAAAATAAAAGAAAACAATGGAAAAAGAAGAGCGAAAAGAAGAGGAAAAGAGGAGCCATTACCAACCTTTCTAGCCGTGAAAAATGAAGTGGAGAGGAATGTTTTCACATGAAAATGAGGTAAGAAATGCACAGCTACAATAAAGAAAGGAACGGTCAAAGGAAATTAAATATATTAATTGGAAAAGAAACGGAAGAAGAAACGTTAAAACGGTTTTACGTTTCTTTGCTTTCAAACCTTTTAAACTTTCTATGTATATTCATATACATCTTAAATAACTGAAAACACTTATAAATTTCAGTTAGAATTCGAATATATAACAGATAAACAAAATATTAATAATTAATTATTAATTAGATATGATTAAAATAAGAAAAATGGCACAGAAAAATGAAAACTGGACTTAGGAATTAGAAATAACTTCAATACACTTTGGAAAAAATTTCTTAAATTTAAATACATGTAAAATGAATAAAATAAAGTAAAACACAGCAATAAAAGTGAATGTATAAAATAAATCAATAAATTGATGTATTAATTGCAAAAAGAAACGGATAAAACGCCTTTACGTTTCAGGCTTTTAAGATCTCTTAACTTTCTAAACCTTTTGCATTCCCTTTTCTTTTTAATTTTATAAAAACAAAATAAACTCAAAAATGTTATTTAAAACCGAAACTAAGTAAGAATAAAATAAAATAAATAATTTATTTTAAGTAAAATAGAAAAAGGAAATAAGAAATTGCTTAAAAATAGCAACCCTGACATAAAAATTGCAAGAAAATCTCCAATGACTTTGGAAAATTTATTACTTCACAAAAAAATATTTTAACACAAAATTTGAATTAAAAATGGTTTTAAAACATTTTCAAGGTAAAATAATAATTTAATTTTTATTAAATAAAAAGTTAAATAAAGAAAAATGCAGTAAATACCAACTAGGCTTTATAAATTGAAATAAATTCTAATAAACTTTAGAAAAATTATATTATCATTTTAAAAATACTTAAAAGTCAAAATATACATAATATAACATATTATCACATATTAAAATAAAATACAACAAAGAAGAAGTAATTTATACAATTTAAAATAGTCATTGTTAAATAACCCTATATACGCACAATATTGTAAAGGGTATAACTTTCACAATTTACATCCAAATTCAACGAAACGAAAAATGGTGTTCTTAGAATTTTATGTACTTTCATAATAAAAGAAAAAATTAAAATTTTAAACTTTTAAAATTTTAAGTTGGAAGTCACAGTTTGACTATTTTGACCAAAATCAGCATTTCAGGCAAATATTCAACTTACACAAGTTTGGAATTATAACTCATATAAAAATCAAGATTATATTTAAATAAAAAATTTAATCATTTCAAATAAGTAAAATAAGTTTTTAAATCAAAATCTTACATTAAAAATAATTAAAATATACAATAAAATAATTACAAAATATAGGGTTGTTACACTCTCCTCCACTCAAAACTTTTCGTCCCCGAAAAGGAATGAGGTATGGAAGGGCACAGAAAAGATAGAGTGAAATAGGATTAAGATAAGATGACAAGAAGATTGAAGTTATACCTGATAACTGTTGTTATAGGTAAGTTTAACAAGGTGGAGGTGATCTTTCCAAGATCCTCCAGAATCAAGAACACAAGCACGAAAAAGGTGGATTCGAAATGATTATCAAAGGTCTATCAAAGATTATAGAAAGATTTCTAAACAGAAATATTATAGAAAGATGCTTATACCGGTCTATAGCAAGATAAGGATGATAAGGACAACCAAAAGATAGTTTGAAAAACAAAATAAGGAAATGAATTTGAAAGCATGGAGATTTCAACTTAAACAGAGAATAAATCTTTAGACAAGTTAAATAAATCTTAACTATCTCAAATTTCATTATCTTATTATCCAATCATCTAAAATTAACCATTTTTAAAACCATGGGTTTGAAAAATAATCATTTATTACACTCACTATGTACTTAATAAATTTTATTTTTCTTTATTCCTAATCAAAATTAAATTTATTCCTCTCAATATATTTATCACTCATGTTAAACATACTTACACTTATTATAACTGATTCCTTTCATTCTTAGTTCTTTTAACATCATTTTATTGTAAGTTATTCAATTTCCCTTTATTATATTTACCTCTGTTAATCATTTTATAATTAAAAGTTAAGAGTATAACATTTATTATAACTACTCAAATTTTATTTATAAAATCTTTTTATATCGTATATTATCCAATTACATTTTTAACTTCTGAAATTTTGGTAAGTTATATTTGAATGCAATTGTATTATACAAATAAAATTTCCAATTCAATCATTTCAAGCTTAAATCATTTATTCAAAAAAAAATTATTTTCTTTTTATAATTGAAATTATTCTTTAAAAATAGAATTTAAGAATTAAATTTCCGATTTCTTCAGACCATTTAGAGATAATAAATAATATATATACATATATAATATGTCAAATCAAATTTCAATCATATATCTATATATATACATTATAAATCAAGTCATATTTTAGAAATTCAAATCAATTTAATTTCCCAAAACAAAGCTGTAGCAAGACCACAGAACAGTCTCTTAACTTCGAAACTCGAAAATGAACGTCGATGATGTCGCGATCATCACCGAAGTTATTTTCCAGCGACAAAGAGAAGAGCGCTAATTTTAAACCTTTAAAATTCTTTGAAAACAAATTCTATTCAAAATACTTTAAATAATATAACCCTTTAAAACTTTAAACCAAAGTTCGAAATAATCGGAATTTAAATCCTCAAATTCTTGTTTTAAATTCATTTCAGTTCCCAAAAAAATTTATAAACAAAAATTTATAGATCTATTTGTAGAACAATAAATGATAAATCAAGTATTATCATTTCAAATTATCAATTTAAATCATTTCATTAAGTTCCATAAATTTACTTATATATCAAAATTTATTTCATTAACCAATTTTTTTTAAAATATATTATGTCCGTTTGTTCTGTCAAAGTGTTTTGGAAATCTTATCGATAGCGCTGATCAGACGTATCGATCAGAAACCCAACTCAACATCAACAACTCAAACAACACAATATATAAAACATTTTAAATTTTAAATACAAGTTTACAAATACACTAGACATGAATAGATTTTCAAAGAAGGGTAGAGATTCAAATTTTTGATTAACACAAATCAAAGGAGATTATGATTTAAAAATAAGTTGGAAACAAGGATGACATGATTAAATAACAGAATAGGAAGATGGATAAGCTTATATAAATCACGGGCAACCTTAACCGGGTCAACCGTGACTTAAAGAATAAGATCAATGTTGATTTTTCTAGGGTAAATCTACATTCGATCTCAAGAGTTAGAGTTTGAAATAACAAAAGATATTAGAACCAAGGATAGATAAGAATCTCTGGTGAATCGATGCTAACTGCAAAGGAGTTTTCCCCCTTTTTCAATTAAATTGGAAATTGGCGTGACCGCCGACTCACTAGAAAGATCATTCGAAGCAGAGTTATGGAATGCTCCAGAGTCAAAAGAATATGAATAGTGAGGGATACGAATGGATTTTGGAACCGTAAGGAATGTTCCAAAATTCAAAGGAATCGAGTCAAAAGGGAGAGATTCAAACTCGAATGAAAGTGATTCTGTAAATACATTCACTCCATACGCTGAGTTTGCCTAGAGCTACCAAAGCTCAGATACCAACTGTAACGACCCGATATTTTCAACCATTCGCATCCATTATAAGTGTATAGGTAGACACTCATGCCGGAATTGAATTGCTCAAAATATCGCGTTGTAATTAAAAATTTGGCAAATCTCAGAATATACAGTAAATAAAAAATCACAGATCACAAACAAAGAGTATATAAAAATGCAGCGGAAGAAAACGAGATAGTAGTTCATGAAGCTACTATATAAATATGAGATACATCAGAGTTAAATAAGATACAACAGAAGAGTAACAGGATACATCAGGTACAAATCAGATACATCACTGAACCACTGGATACTGAAACAAAATAGATGGCTGGATCTTCAAGGAAAGCTCCAACGCCGAAGGTGAATTTTGAATGCTAACTCAATCAATCTGACTCGAGCGTAAAGCAAAATACAAAACCCTCGAGTCAGGACATAAATACTTATAAGCTGTAAATTAACTCAAGTGAACAGTAACAAAATGCATCAGTAACTTAAAGGATGCTTGGGACCGCCCATCCTCTAAGGATCCGTTAAACTATTTACTATGTAGTAATATACGCTATATACGGTAGTATCTAATCAGTAAAGTATAATCATATAGAAAATAGCGTTAAGGGGATGGTGAACCTTAACGTGGTCGGATCTTTAAAACCAAAATCGTAGTGGGCTCGATATAAGGATATGACACGGCACGCGAGGCAATGCCAGGGTGGATACACCGTTTGCACTCCCGGACCGGTGGTGACGGCAAGCCAGCAGCTTCCGCCCACCTCAAACAATACCCCCGAATCAAAGTGGCGCCACCGAATCGAATCACAACAGTAATAGAATGGTTTCCGATGGAGCATGCTCGATGAAAGGGTGCGACCCTTTGTGTAGCCCGGTATAGCTCCTGTTTTAGTCATATATGCCAACTCACGGGAGTTGGGTCCACGTAATATATACCTCGAGAACGTCGCCACCATCCTACTTCATTCTGGAATCTCCACCGCGTACACGGCTGTTAAAGTGGTTTTCGGTATTGGCCGGCTATAAGACAATATCCGATCCCGGTCTCTTTAACAACCCATCGTTATTATAACCCGTAGTTATAACTTTAAAACAATATTTTATACTTCAAAATAAAATATCCTTTTCAACCAAATCTTTATCAAAATAAAGATTAAATCATTTCCAAAACCATTTCAATATATCATCGTAAAATATCTTTCAATTCAAATATTTCTCAAAATAAATATCAAGTCATTTCTAACCATTTCAATATATTAAATTTTCATACCCTTTCAACACTACCTTTCAAATCATTTTAATATATCAAAATATCATAACCTTTCAAAGTTTCAGTTCCAAAATATCATATCTTTCAGAACTTCTTTTTAAATCATGTTAATATCAAAATGTCCTATCTTTAAAACTCCGTTTTCAAATCATTTAATATCAAAAATATCATATCTTTCAAAACTTCGTTTCAAATCATTTTAATATATCAAAATATCGTATCTTTTCAAACTTCATTCATTTCGAATCATTATTCATTTTATTTAATCTAAAATACCATTTCAATGAAGTTATTATGTTTAATAATTAAATTATTAAATTTCCAAAAATTTCAACTTCCAAAGTTTATTTATTCACTTAAGTTTATCAAAACCGTGAAAATTCACTTTTCGCATCACTTAGAAAACTTTTACGGAAAGTTACATTCAAAACAGTTCAATTTAACAAAAGACAACATTTTAAAATGTTGTAATAGGGTTTACTTAAATTTCAAATAAACTTACTTAAATCCAAAAATTATAGCACTTACAAAAATTGCTATAATAGCTTTTAATTCAATAGCTTTTTAGTTCATTATCATCAACTACAGTATTCACAAATGCTGTAATATCATTTACATTGTAATTAAAAGGATTTCAAAAATGCAGTCAATTAACTTCAAATATTCAATAAAATTTCTCAACCAATTATATTTTTATTAAAACATTTTTAACTTATAAAGCCATACATTTTCACATTTATGACATCATTTAATTTTCCTCAAGTTCATGATTTTACAGGGTTAAATTTTCGTTCAAAAATCAAGATTTAATAATAATCCACTTATTAAAATGCAATGTTCAATTTTAAAATCCATTACATTAAATTTCAACTTAACACTTAAGTACAAATTCTCAAATATAACTTAGTTTTATTTTTATTTTCTTAACTAAAAGGTCATTTTTACGTCAATTTCATAAATTTCCAATTCTACTTATATTTCAAAGTTTCAACTTAAAATATTTATTCATTTCACATTTCAACTTTATTAAAAATCATAAATATGATAAAATCATTTTAAATTCATTTAAATTCAAATTATGATAAATTTGTCATAATTTCATACTCAATTAAATTTCCAATTAAAATTTAATCAAAATTTCTAAAATAACTTACGTTCACAATTTCTAACTTTTTCATTAATTCATTGCACTTACAATTATTCAGAAAATCAATAATATTTTACAAAAATCTTATTTTTATTAAATTTCAAATCAAAATATTATAATAATTAAATTTCTAAAATATTTTAAAATTTTTAGAAAAGCATATTTTAACTACGGGCCTGTATAAAATTTTCTACGCTAGGTAAAGTGATACGGGTAATATATCATTTCAATCCATAATTTACAAAGAAAATCCGGGTTTTATCATTTCAAAACCCGCAATCCCAAGTCAAAGTGAAAATTTTAAAACCATTCAGGCCAATCATTACAGCCCGTAATGATTCTATTCTAACAGGGAACTTGCAGTGTGATCATATGCAGAAATAATACAAACAAGGCCAATATCACAATATACAGTCATATATCAGATGTCAGGTGAAAATTAACAGTTTTAACATGGTAATAACATGGCATAGCATATCATATGATCATCATTAACTTGCATAAACATTTTATATTACTAAACACTTGTCATCAATTCACTTTTCATAAGTATAAATGTCAGAGTGAGAAAGACTCACTTTTTCAAAGCTAGAGACCAAAACAACAAAGAAGTACGACTCAAAGGCACGACAAGCACAATTGCACGACTTTTGATTTGATTTGAAAGATAGCCAAGATATGATTTTGTATCAGCAACCCAAAACAAAACAAACAAGACAATATATAAACATTCAACATAAAATAACATTGAAACAATTTTGAAATACAAAGCAAAATGAACAAGATAGATTGGACCTTGCTTAAACCACTTCAATGCTTGGCCTAAGGGACACTTATGCTTGGCTATGATGATGCTTTGGCTCAGGTATGATATCATATAGGTCAGGTTTAACATCATATAGGCAAACAACAAGTGGAGATGAAGGTGTAGTGGTGCAACATAAAGCATATATAGGGTCAAGGTTAAATAAGTTGAGTTTTGTGGAAGTTTTGTGGTGCTAGCTTCAATGGATGGGCACGGTTTGGTCATGGTCTGATTTCCAGAGGGTGGTGGGTGATGTGGCAGAGGGTGGAGGTCAGGTCAGAGGTGGTGGAGGTGGCTATGGTGGTGGCTAAGGTGGTGGTTGAAGGAGATTTGGCAAAGGTGGTCAAACTAGCATTGTTCAAGGGCATTGTTGCATTCTTTTGGTGTTTTGGCACCATGGTGGGCTCGGCCTTGGTCAAGACCAGAGGGGTAGCTGGTGATGATGGCAGGGAAGAGGTGTAGGAGGTGGTGGCCGTGGCTATGGAGGAGAGGCCAAGCAATACACATGAGAAAACAATGCAAAATAAAAGAAAACAATGGAAAAAGAAGAGCAAAAAGAAGAGGAAAAGAGGAGCCATTACCAAACCTTTCTAGCCGTGAAAAATGAAGTGGAGAGGAATGTTTTCACGTGAAAATAAGGTAAGAAATGCATAGCTACAATAAAGAAAGGAACGGTCAAAGGAAATTAAATCTATTAATTGGAAAAGAAACGGAAGAAGAAACGTTAAAACGGTTTTACGTTTATTTGCTTTCAAACCTTTTAAACTTCCTATATATATTCATATACATCTTAAATAACTGAAAACACTTATAAATTTCAGTTAGAATTCGAAAATATAACAGATAAACAAAATATTAATAATTAATTATTAATTAGATATGGTTAAAATAAGAAAAATGACACAGAAAAATGAAAACTAGACTTAGGAATTAGAAATAACTTCAATACACTTTGGAAAAATTTTCTTAAATTTAAATACATGTATAATGAATAAAATAAAGTAAAACACAGCAATAAAAGTGAATGTATAAAATAAATCAATAAATTGATGTATTAATTGCAAAAAGAAATGGATAAAACGCCTTTACGTTTCGGGCTTTTAAGATCTCTTAACTTTCTAAACCTTTTGCATTCCTTTTCTTTTTAATTTTATAAAAACAAAATAAACTCAAAAATGTTATTTAAAACCAAAACTAAGTAAGAATAAAATAAAATAAATAATTTATTTTAAGTAAAATAGAAAAAGGAAATAAGAAATTGCTTAAAAATAACAGCCCTGACATAAAAAATCTCCAATGACTTTGGAAAATTTATTACTTCACAAAAAAAAAAATTAACACAAAATTTGAATTAAAAATGGTTTTAAAACATTTTCAAGGTAAAATAATAATTTAATTTTTATTAAATAGAAAGTTAAATAAAGAAAAATGCAGTAAATACTAACTAGGCTTTATAAATTTAAATAAATTCAAATAAACTTTAGAAAAATTATATTATCATTTTAAAAATACTTAAAAGTCAAAATATACAAAAATAACATATTATCACATATTAAAATAAAATATAACAAAGAAGAAGTAATTTATACAATTTCAAATAGTCATTGTTAAATAGCCCTATATACGCACAATATTGTAAAGGGTATAACTTTCACAATTTACATCCAAATTCAACGAAAGGAAAAGTTGTGTTCTTAGAATTTTATGTACTTTAATAATAAAATAAAAAATTAAAATTTTAAACTTTTAAAATTTTTAGTTGAAAGTCACAGTTTGACTGTTTTGACCAAAATCAGCATTTCAGGCAAATATTCAACTTACACAAGTTTGGAATTATAACTCATATAAAAATTAAGATTATATTTAAATAAAAATTTTAATTATTTCAAATAAGTAAAATAAGTTTTTAAATCAAAATCTTACATTAAAAATAATTAAAATATACAATAAAATAATTACAAAATACAGGGTTGTTACAACTTATGTTTTAAATTAGGGATTGAAATGATAAATATTCGTATCACTTGACCATAGGATAGAAAATTTTATACAGACACCGTGGTCTATATATAAAAATATTTTGAAATGATTACTATGGTTTTGTACATAAATATTGATTTCAGATGTTATATAAATGTTATTTCATTATTGATTTTTTAGCTATGTGTAAATTCGTTTAGAAATATAAAATAAACCAAAATAAATTTGATTGTTTTATATAATATGGTTAAGTACCTATTTAAGGTATATTGTATATACATAGTTTATAATGACTTAAATAAAATTAAGGTTGGAAGATAGATTGGAAATTTATTTGAAACTAAATTTATTTAAAAATTAAACTCATATAAGTTGTTGTAAAATTTATTAAATTTAGAACTTTAAAAGGTATGATTTTTGAACTTGATTTTGGTTTAGGATGAATTAAATGAATATTTCAAGTATAGATCAATTTATTTGTAAATAGAGTTTTATTTCAATGATAATGGATTTATTATGTAAAAATATTTCAAAACTAAATAACAGAAAATTAAATTATTGAATCGTAATTACCAAACTTAGGTTCGAAATCGATATAAATTTGAATAGTTTATTTGGAAACTGAATAATATTGAAATGTATGATTTGGGGTTTGGTTAAATCTAAAATTTAGAAATTCGAGCTGTTTTGAAATTGAGTTGTGAAATCTAAGAAGCCATTTTATTATATAAAGTATTCTAATATTTAACCATTTGAGTGGTGGAAGTTATATTTCAAGTGTTTTGCTTTCAAAGTGTTATAACTTTGAAGTGCTATGATTTTGGCAAAAGGATATATTTGGAATAAAAATGATATTATATTGATTTGGGTTTTTAAAAAATGATATAATATTGGTTTGGGTTTTGAAATGGAAATGATATCGTATTTATATGGTTTTGAAATGGATATTATATTCTGGTTTTGAAGTACAAATTATTTTGAAATGACCGCGGTGTTATAATAACGTTTGATTGCTAAAGAGACCGGGATCAAAAGTTGTCATATTCTCTGCCAACTCCAAAAACCACTTTAACAACCGTGTACATGGAGGAGATTCTAGAATGAAGTAAGATGGTGGCGGCGTTCCTTTGAGGTATATACGTGGACCCGACTCCCGTGAGTTGGCATAAGGTGGCGAAAACAGGAGCGATTGACGGGATAATGAGGTAGGACCTTTGATCCCTTCGATATTATAGTTTGACTTTTGGATTGATTCGGTGGCCACTTTTGATTTTTTGATTTGGGGGTGTGGCTTGAGATGGGCGGTAGCTACGGCTATGTGTTACCATCGGCCTGGAAGCGTAATTGGTATATCCACCCTGGCATTGCCTAGTTGTGCCGTGTCACCTACCCTAGCGTGCCTTGTACGAGTTTGATTTGTGTTGTTCCTACGGAGTATCCTCTGGTAGCCTCCTGATCAGGAGGTATTACGGTACTGCATACACTATTGGCACTATTACGTGTTAAGGGCTATATGGGTAACCCCTTAACGCTATTTAAAAGTATGTTTATTTTACTATTAGACACTATTATAATAGCGAAATATTACTACATAGTAAACAATTTAACGGATCCTTAGGGGATGTGAATGCCGAGCATCTCTTAAGTTACTGACTCACGCTGAAACTGGATAGGAGATGTCAAATCCCATAAACATCTCTGACGCCGTTCCACTCATATTTATTTCTGTGGATTTAACTTACATAAGATCTTTTAGTTCTGACTCGAGTGTTTTGTCTTTTCAATTCGCTCGGGTCAGTCTGAACATTTCAGGATTCGAAGACTTTATTTATGAAGGACGAAGACGAAGATTATATTACTATTATCTATTATATTATTCACTGCATCATGTACTCCACTGAATTATTTATTATTCTCTAGTATGTGTAACTCTGATATGTATTGTATAAGTATAATCGAATGTTTTATAAACAAATTCATGAACTGTTTATTTGATTATTATATTTTATCGTTCCGCTGCAAGATTTTATTTTATTTTTTTTCTTTCTCTGCTTTTTCTTATTTACCCCATAACAATCTTCCTTTCTGTATGGTTTAAGTCTGACGTGTATGGTTTATCGTCGATTTAAAGCGTACAAAAAGATGGATTGTTACAGTACCTTTCGCTAAAAAAGATGCTAAGTCTTTTAATCCATTGGATCCTTTTATTTCAAGAATTTGCCTTACAATTAAAGAAAAAATGATCCGACAATGTCATTGTTGATTATCTGTCGTGTCTTCCAAATGCACCATCTTCTTTATCGATCAACGAGAACTAACCTAACGAACAACTCCTTTCCATTTCCATCAACCCATGGTATGTCGATATAGTCAACTATTTAGTCACTAAGGAAACTCCTTCATTTTGGTCGAAACAAGATGAATACAATTTTTTTCCCAACTGGAATATTTCTATTGAGATGATCCATACTTGTTTAAGTATTTTTATGACTGAATCATTCAACGTTGCATCCTAGATGGTGAAATTAACAGTGTACTTTCATTTTGTCATGACCAAGCTTTTAGTGGTCACTTCGGTCCTAAGAAAACAACGGAAATGGTGCTCCAATGCGGTTTTTACCGGCCTACACCTTTCAAAGATGCATTCCAGTTATGTAGAACTTGCGATCGCTGCCAAATGTTAGGAAAATTCTCTCGACAGAACATGATGCTTTTGAACCCCATTCTTACGATCGAAATCTTTGATGTTTGGGATTTTGACTTTATGGGACTGTTCCCAACTCTTTTGTAAATCTGTACATTCTTCTTGATGTTGATTGCGTCTCTAAATGGTTTGAAGCCATTCCATATAAAACAAATGACCAAGAACTTGTTGCGAAATTCATAAAATAAAACATCTTTTCGAGGTTTAGAATACCTCGCACAATAATTAGCGATAACGGAACTCTTTTCTACAATCGACCATTTAAAACTCCAATGAAAAAATACTCGACAACCCATAAGTTAGCCACTCCTTATCATTTTTAAACGTGTGGTCAAGTTAAAGTTTCAAATCGCTAAACCAAGCAAATTTTGGAGAAAACTGTAAATAAAAATAAAAATGATTGGTCACAAAATTTGAATAATGCGCTTTGGGCTTATACAACTGCGTATAAAACTAATCTTGTGATGTCTCCATTTATGTTAGTATACGGTAAAGCATGCCATTACCTATCTAACTTGAACATAAAGAATTGTGGGCAATTAAGAACATAAACATCGATCTTGAAAAAGTTGGGGAAAACAGAAATTGCAACTCAATGAATTAGAGGAGATTAGGAACGACGTGTAAGAAAATGAGAAAATTTACAAAGAAAGAAAAAAAGTCTTTCATGACAAGTCAATCCCGAGAAAAACATTTTCGCCAAATCAAAGAGTTCTTTTTTACGACTCTCGACTTCATTTGTTCCCAGGGAAATTAAAATCAAGTTGGACTAGACCGTATGTGGTACGTATTGTTTCTTCCGCACGGTTCCATAAAAATAGATAACCCTAGGGATGGATCGATTTTTAAAGTCGAGGGTCATCTTTTAAAACCTTACTTGGAGTTGGCGAGTGATCGAGAGGAGGGCTCATGATCCTTGGTGAGCCACACAACATCTAGTAAGAAATTTTAACCCTCTCTTGTAAATATGTACATATTTTCTCCATTACACCATTATATCATGCATTGACTACGAGGACACGGTCAAAATCAAGTGCAGGAGGAGTCCCATGTTTATTTTGATTTTTCATCGTTTATTTTTTTTGCATTTTCTTCCCAAAAACAAAAAAAGCACGAAAACAAATTTGATTTTTTTAGCATATGGATTTACTTTTGAAACATGATAGAATAAGTATACGTTTTTTGTTATTAAATTGAAATTTTTGAGAATTTACTTATCTCAACAAAAATAAAAAGAAAAGTTTGATTATAAGCCACTATAGTGTCTTTAAGAAGGTTCATCGTTGATAATTATGAAGTATATCCTAATTGTAACCTTTGTTTAAAAGAGTGGTTGATTTAAAATAAAGGCGATAACATTTTTGATCTTCTAAGTTAAGTGGTGCGAATATGATTTTGCATAACTCTTTCTTTACCAAAAAACAAAAAAAACATTTTATAATAATAATAAACACCTAGAGTCAGGTATTTACACACAAATGTATAGACTCGCCACGCTCTATACCCATCTCACGTAAGCCCAAAGGCAGTGCATGATTGGTATATCTAGCCCCAGTATATCTAAGTTAGGTGTATGTAATTAAAATAATGATAAACACCCAGAGTCATGTGTTCATACACAAATATGTACACTCGACATGCTTTGTACTCTTCTCACACAAGCCCAAAAGGTAGTGTATGAGCGGTATATTTGGCTTCGGTGTATTTGAGTTAGGCGTGTAACTAATAATGTTAACATTTTTCAAAATAGAGAGAGCAAGCAATTGGAACCCAAGCACTATCTTCACTTATTTGATTTAACTTCTTATTCAAAAGAAATAAAAATACCACTTTGCAATACTTTGATAATCAACTAAAGGATTCATTTCATGGTTGCACTATGTTATCAACCGAAATAAGTAGCCAAACTAGAGTCTAATTGTGATGACAACTTAATTTTTGTTGGATTTTTGATGAGTAAAAAGACTAAAATTTCTTAATAATAATCAAAACTTATATCTAACTTACTCGTGTCAATTTAAAAGTAAATTCTTCATTTGTAAATATTTCTGAAAACTTGCATCATGTAGTCGCATTAGAATTTGCATATTGCATTTGGATTTTGCGGGTAGTATCTGCTGAAAACCCACACGAGACAACACTCGTCGTACTAGGGACAACTAGAGGTTTAATGGCTTATTGCATACGCTCAATGCAATCGTGTTTCCTATGAAAATCGATTTATCCTCGTTTTTGTTTATTCGAGGACGAATAAAAAGAAATGTATGGGGGTATTGATATGCATGTAAAAGTCTATATTTATACTCTCATTTTTAATCTTCTTTTATTAAAATAAGTGAGCATATTAGGGTATTTTATATGTTTAAAACAAAATCTAAATTCTTTTCAAATAATCATTCATTCATCTTCATTTGGGGGGTAAAATGGTAGTTTTGCATATGAATTAATTTTAAGAAAATTTATTTGCACATCTTTATTTTTATTTATAGGTAATTGATTACAAATTGGATGGAGCTTCATGGATATATGCATGCACAAATATTCAAGGCCAAAAAAATTAAAAAAGGAAAGAAATATTGCAACATGGAAGAGCCCACATGCCTACTTACCAACGGATGATAATTAAAAACACATGCACATGTTAATGTAGATTTAAAGGTATGTTAGTGTGGATTAGTTAATTCATTAATGATTACTTGGAGGTTACATAATCCCAAGAACATTTTTGGTGGTCTTCTAAAAATGGAATTAGGGCATTAAGCATGTATAAATACCCCTTCTGTTTCATGTAATTACTCTCCACTTTTTAGGCAACGTCGTAGCCACAAAACTAAAGATAAATAAAATGTCTTTTTAATGGCTTCTTAGCCTTATTCTTATTTGTTTTTGTTTACATGCTCTTTTCTATTATACTATTTTATTTCATTCCTTTTTATGTTAGTTTATATCTCTTTTATTTCATGTTAATAATATATATTTAATTCATGCAATTAGTTTAGATTTATTTTATGAAAGTAGTTAGTTCTTTTTTCCTTTGATTAGCTTTCATTTTCCTTATTTTCATGCTAAAACCATTTTGTGTTGATATGAATTCAATTATGAGAAGCTAAACTCCTTCAATTTAGGGGTAATAAAGCTCTCACGAATCATACTAAACCAAAATAACATGGTTGCACTTATAGTCTCTTGTTTTATGCTTAATGAAAATTATGAATGATGGTAGTTTATATTTCATTTTTAGTGAATTTGATAGTCTATGTTGACATCTCAAATAGGCTATGCTTAATTCAATATAAACATAAACTACTTGATCATTTGCCTAAGTGATTTTTATGCTGAAAGTCAAACTGGATTAAAATTTGATGATCTGTGTTACTAGTTCATAGTAATTAGATCATGCTTAAAATAAATTTTATTTTTAATTCCATGTCATTTTCATGAGAATTAACAAGTGGGTTTGAATGGTGTGTTAGAGTTTCATGGTTTAAGTTGTGCTAATTAATAGCACAAATAAACCATTCTTCTAATAAAAACATCAACCTGTTATACTTAAAATTTAAATGACAGGTTAAAGATGAATTTTGTATTGATTTATATAAATGATTGAAAATGGATTTACCTCTAAAATGCTCCTTAATCTCGTAGTTTTATTCTCATTTACATTCTACTTTTACTTCGTTTTTCTATAATTTTAGCTAAATCTCCTCATAATTTTTGGGCTAATTTGATTGAGTAATTTAAAAGTTAATTCTTTCCCTATGGATCGACTCATATTTGCATACGCACTACGATTGTACGCCGTGTACTTGTAGTTTTATAAATTATAATGATATATTTTCTACTGTTTTTTATTAGATAGAATTTTTCATCGTTTAACACCGGCCAAGATTTGGGTGCGGTCTGAACCTGAAACCAGTAGGCCAGTTATATTAAATAATATTCTTAGGACTGTTTCGCACATCATCTTCAACTTATGCCATCTAGAAAAATTTTGCCTTCCATACGACGGTATTCACCTTACCATGTAGACCCTTTCTTGGCAAGATTTAGATAGCCTCAGCAAAACTATTGCGACCAACAACACTTTCAAAATCCCAGAAATATTTTGGTTGTTATTTCATGTATACTTCGTAAGAAAATATTTCTTCCAATAGCTGATGGGTTTAACAACACTTCAAACTACATACCCCAATAAATTTTAATGCCATTCCTATTTTGTTCGTACCTTAAGGAGAGAAAATATAAAACCCTCAAGTTTATAAACCAAAAATCACTGAGCTAAGTAATGCTCCTTTATACTTGTTTCTAAATAACAAAAACTATTTCATACTAAACTTCCCTCAAAATTTAAACTTATATGTGTGTGTGTGTATTTCACGGTTTCCAAATACCTTTTTAAAACTCAAATTTGCCGAATTGAAAAACTATTTTCTTGCCAAAAATCAATATCAAGCCTTTACTAATGCATACATATAAATATTTAAGGATTTAAAGAATTGATCTTTTATAAACTAAAAATCTCTTAACATGACCAGCTTAGTGGTACACATGTTTTTTGAAAATTAAAATTCCAAAACTTTCCTAAAACAAAATTTTCAAAATAAGTTCTTGGGAACAGAAATCCTTTAAAAACCCTTTTCCAAAAATCTGAGGCATTTCCAAAATATACTTTATAAAATTTCTCTCACTGGTTTTAGACAAAGGAATTGACATTAATTATTCAAATAAAAATCCAGTTTGCCATCAAAGTGGTGATCGATGAATGCACCCTAGAAAAATTTGCTTTCGGACAATTGTGACATACAATCTAATTTCCCATCCATCTGGAATAATTATGTGTCTCCAACTGAAACTCAAAATCCGAAATCACAAGGTAGCTAGGGTCTCAACTGTCAAGTACAACATCTCCATTCTTCGAGATTCAGCCTTTTGTCATACTCACGCTCTTCATCAGTAGCGCTTTATGCATCGCCAGTACTCCGTGGGGTACTTCGAAGTCAATGTGAAAATCTTTGCTCTAAGATATTTCCTACTCATAGTTTCTTTGTCCATTCCTTTGGAGTGGAACTACAACTACTTCTATAGTCCGAACTCGTAGAATTTAGCGTAAAATTATAATATTACTGGATAAGAAAGTACGAATACATTTACTCAATTTATCCTAATTCCTCTGATCTACTAACCTAGAGCTCTTATATCAAATGTAATAACTCGCACCTTAATGGGCCCAAATTTCGACAAAAATTGAAACCTAAGTCCATCAAAGCACAAATCGTTGGAATTGGTATCTGCAAATAAGCATGAGCATTATCAGAGATTGATAGAAATATAAACTTACAGTAGAAACAATAATAAGATAAGAATACAGACTTTCACTTCTAGCTTGGAACTAGGGGTATTTCTTAGATAATAGATTTTCACATCAGCATCGAGCATAAGAGAAAGAAGACACTCCAACAACAAAGCACATCCAGCTCCAATGGCATGTTCCTCTAAAACTATCATGTGGTTGTAATGAGGAGGCGGGTTAGAACAGCGTTTTGGTGACTGGAAAATAATATAAACTGTCCATAATATAAACTTATACCGATATATTTCCATTTAATTGTTATGTCTGTCAAAGTTAGAAATTCTAATATAACCTTGCATTGCACACATGATTACTTACTTACCCCTTCCCAAGGTACGAAATACTAATGAAGTCATATCAACCACCCAATACTTCCAAATCCATTAACCACGAAATACTTCTCAAAATGTGAAGCGGGCTTCTATAATACTTTTAAAAGAGAAATAGGCAGACTCTATTATTTACAACCTTAATTGAGATAGACCCCGTCATTTAAGTCCTATTCCTAAGGTAGTTTCTTGATAATGTTGTTAATGGTTGGTGGGTCCTAACTACAAGACCTATAACCACTATTTAAGGCTTTTGACATTAATTGTCCAACTATTACCGCATCTACTGCCAATATAGTCGTAGTCATGTAATAAACAGTACTCAAGCCACTTAATACCTTTCATTAGAAAATATGCAGACTCTGGTTATTTAAGACCTTAACTAAGGCAGACCCAATCATTTAAGACCTATCCCCATCCAAAATATACTACTATTATTTTGTCTGTAGCAATGTAAGAGATTGTACCCAAGCCACTGAATACTTCCCAGTGGAAAATATGTAGACTTCGTCATTTAAGACCTAATTTCAGAAGCATGCTCCTCAATGGTACTATGTAGCTGTCATTGCTTAGAAATCTCATTGGACTATTTAATACTTCTTTTATAGGAAAGAGGAGGACTTTGTAGTCACTTAAGACCCTGAATCCAAAGCGGACCCTTCTTGAGATATCCACTCTCACTTTTTAATTATAAATATGACATCTCATTAAGTTACTTCTTTCGGTAAGGAGGCAGACCCTTCGGCCACTTAAGGCCTAAACACTGAAGTAAATCCTTTTTAGAAATAACCTTATTTATTTATTTGGAATCTCATTAGGTTACTTAATACTTTCATTTAGGAGAGGGACGGACCCTTCAGCCACTTAAGAGTTCAAACGAGAAGCCAACCCTTACGGAGATTCCCTCACCGTTCCTAATTTCAAATTTGGACCATTTAATACTTTCCAATTAAGATAGTAAGCCCAATCTCTCATGTTGTCACAGGTTGTTGGATTAGCGATATGTCACATTAATAGTAAGTACACCCAACTACTGGTAGCCTTAAAGTGAAGGGCAGTCTTCCGTCTAGTAACTATACTGACCTCGCATCACTAATCCACCAAGTCCAATTAACCATCCTAAGCCCTTATTTATATTAGCTTAGGTATACATTGAACTTAGCTTACTATTTCCATTTTATTTAAGGCAATAAGATTTACCTTAAATATTTATCTACCCATAAATTCTTGTTTAATGCTAATAAATGTCAGTTCGTCCATAAAATGCCAACAGACATTTCCTTAGACATTTATGTATGATTACTAATTTCAAATTAGGAGTCTTTTATATCCGTTCCATTTTTATCAGTCTTATTAATCCATTTACCCTATTAATTTATTACAACTTCCACATTTATTACCATTTATTGAAGTTACAACCTTTTAAATTCTTTTCTCATTGGTTAATTATGCTAAACATGAATATTATGCACAAGCGTCGTTATCTGCTTTTTATTTAATTATTATAAGCGCAGTAATTATGTACAAATATTTACTTTTATTAAATATGTTCTAGTTATATCTTTACTATAACATACTTTTCCATGTTAAATTATTGGAATCATATCTGAAAAGATTATCCGATATAATTTCCTTACCTTAGTCCAAAATAAAAGCTTTAACTTTAAAATATAAAAGATCGCATCATTTGAAACTACAATATTTAATTAATATAATACTATACAATACAAAAGACTATTATATAATATTTAATAAAAATAATATAAAACTAATTAAAATGTTAATTAATTAAATAATATTTAATTAATATAATACTATACAAAAGACTATTATATAAGTAATAATATGGAATTTAAAAGTTATATAATAAGAAAATCTTATGATATGAATGTATAAATTAAAGATGGAACACTAAGAAACCCTAAATAGACATGAGAAATAAATATATATATGTAAATGTATGTATACCATGATTTCAAATGTATCCGGTACTTGAATCACAAGGGCATTTCATAAGAAATAAATTATTTCATAAGTCGATATCACTTCATATAATATATTAAAGATTATGAATCTTCAATATAACGTTGTCCTCTACTATATATATATTACTTACATACTCCTTAGTTGTTGAGCAAATTCAAGTTCGGGATGTGATGTGTAGTATTATTATTATGTTGAATAGATGAGGTAAGATGACTATATGCATTCACGGAGCAAACTCTAGGTACATATATTATACTTAGGTCGTCGTGATATGGTAGGTACGAATGAGTAATTTCGTACCAATTTGTTGAGAAACTAAAGGTCGAAGTGAAACTAAGACAATGTATCCAGGGTTAGGAGTTGCACATGACGTAATGAACAAGGGTTATCAATCGTTTGTGGAGCTATGAATTGTTGAGCAAACTCAAGGTCAGAATTCCAAGATGGATGGGTCCTAACACCTACTAGTAAGGTCAAAATACAACTATGTTTTGACTTAGGATTTGGCAAAACATAAAAGACTAACAAGAGCTTATTAGTAAATGAAACATAAAGTTTAACCTTACTAATATTAGAAGAACATCTATAATAATATTTTCCTAATAATTTAACAATTAAAACTTGTAGAAAATGAAGCTTATAGGACGTAACTATATCGATTGGCTAAGAGCAATTAAAATAGCATTGACTTACGAGCTCTATGGTCAGCTATTACTTGCGAACCTAAAGAATAACCCACAGATGATGCAAACCTCGAACTAAGACTTGCTTATGAAAAGTGGGTTTTAGACCTAGAGATCGCTCAAGTTTTCGTGTTGTCTAAATTAGAAAAACCGCTGCAGAGGCAACATGAAAGCATGTTTGCCCATGAGATATTTGATAGTCTCAAGGACCTGTTTGGTGAACATCCATGTTTGCAAGGTACGGGCTTACAAAGAAGCTATTCAATACCAAAATAACCAAAGGACAAAAAGTGAAGGATTACATGATGATGATGAAAGGCTATATTGATAAGCTTGTGCAATTGGACGTATAGATAAGTAATGAACTACAAGTTAATTTAATCCTTAGTTCTCTTACTCAGTATGAACCGTTCATACTAAATTATAATACGAACCAATTAAATGTCAATCTCGTGGAGCTCCTTAATATGTAGGTCGGTCAAGTCCACATTAAAGGATCAAGAGTTGTACTTGCTACTAAGGATAATGTATCATCTTTGAAAAGTTCGAAGATGGTGAAAAGAAAAGGTAAGAAAACAAAAAAAGTAAGAAGACGATGATAAGGGTGAACTCACCACCACCATAAGAAAGATCATTAGAAAAGGAATTGTCCTTATTACTTGAAGATTGTTAGAGAAAGAAAGCAGAATGGTTCTACAGCTCCACCAGGTACATTTATGTTTAAATTATTTTGTAATCAAAAAATGTCTTAGGCCTTAGATACTAGATCTGGAACTTATATATATAATTCGTTACAAGGGTTTAGGAACTGGTATCATGTGGCAAAAGGAGATACGAGGCCCTAAGTTGCTGATGGATCTATCGTAGATGCAATGGCGGTAGGAGATTATCAGTTATGTTTGCCTAGTAAAGTAGTTTTAATATTAAATAAGTGTTATTTTGTAAAAGACTTTATCTATGGGATTATTTACGTTTCTAGATTGTTTCAGACTACATATTTTTTTTTATCGTGTAAATAATGTTATGAACATTAATTTGAATGGAAATAAAGTTTACGTTCTTGAAAATGGCATTTATGTGATCAATATTAATTATGTGTGTTTTGTGAATAATTCTTCTAATAATGTAAATGGTAGTTATCTTTGGCATTGTAAGCTAGGTCATATTAGTGAGAAATGACTACATAAACTGAAAACTGAAGGTTTTCTCCCATCACTTGATTCTAAATCATCTGATGCGCATGAGTCATTTCTCAAAGGTAAAATGACTAAGCACCCCTTCAGTGGGAGCAATGAAAGAGTTGATGAATTCTTAGGGTTAGTACATGGTAACGCATATGGCCCTATACCTGTAATCAATAAAGATGAAAGTTCTTACCTTTTACCTTTACTGATGATTTTTCAAGACTAGGATATGTGTATCTAATGAAGAACAAATGTGATCTATGAGAAATTTGTTGAATATAAAAAAGTAGTAGAAAACCAAACGGATGGTAAGATTAAGATTCTTCGATCAGATCGAGGAGGAGAGTATGTTGGACAGGAATTCCAACACTACTTAAGAGATAATCAAATTACCTCTCAGATTATCTTATTCTCCACAACACAATGTTGTGTTGGAGCGAGGTAACCAAATCTTATTAGTTATGGTTCGTTCCATGATAAGTAAGGTTAAGTTACCTCTGTCCTATTGGGGATATGCGCTAGAAACTGCATCATATATGTTGAACTTATTTCCCATTAAATCTATGCCTAAAATGCCATATGATATGTGGCATTGTAAAAAACCCCAACTCAAGTATTTGAATGTGTGCGATTGTCCGATGTATGTTAAGAATGTTGGTCCGAATAAACAGAAACAAGATTGGTACTATAAAAATTTATAAGACATCCCAAAAAACAGTGGGTTATACTTTCTACAACACCGAGGAACAAAATCACGTTGTTTCTCGACATGCTGTCTTTTAGAAAAGGAATTTTTGTCAAAATAAATTAACATAAAAATTGTAGACTTGGATGAGATCAAAGAAGTTAACACCGAATGTTAGCGCCAAAATTGGTCGCTTACACCCAAACGCCGTTGAAAGCACCAACTCACGGACACAAATAACAGATAGAGTATATGTAGAGAGTTTAAATATGAAGAACAATCAAAATTAAAAAGAAAGCAGTAATAATAGAGGATTTATAGTGGGTTGGCTGACTCTGGCCTACGTCCACTCCATAAATTTCCTTTTTCTTGATATCAAGATCAATTACAGTTACAATCCGGAGTTTTTAAGATAATAATGGCAAGTAGCCTTAATGGAGAAGATAAAGGGAAATAGAACGAAGATCCTTTTTCTGAAGCCCCGCCTGTTGTATTTATTGGCAAAATCTGGGTTATCGGGCTTCCTGGGGGATACAGGCCCATCACGACCATAGCCAAACCCAAATCCGTCATCACTGCCGACTACGAGTTTCCCTAGGTGATGACCCGAAGCACGCCTACCTATGGCATGAAGTAGCTCGTGCTATGACTCAAAGCAATATTCACCAACCCCATGCCTTCAATACACCAACCCGATTTCCCTTAACCGACCTGAAGCCTATGTCTCACCGACCCGAAGTTGAGTGAGCTACGAACTGAAGTAGCCGACCTGATACAATGCACCGACCCCAAGTCCAAGCTGCTGACCTGAAGACTAGGAGCTGTCGACCTAAAGCAATCACAATATACCGACCTCTCAAAGATGCTGACCCAAGAGCTTGATGCGGAACCAGCCACAACTGACCCAGAGTAAGTAGGAACATGCCGATCCCTCGAAATACCCCAACATGTCAATCCCTCGAAATGTCCCAACATGTCCGTCCCTCGAAATGCCTCAACATGCCGATCCCACTTCTATATGTCGAACTGGGTTTGTGAATGTGCCCACCCAAAGTCGCCAAAAAGTGTCGATCCAAGAAGATGCCGACCCCATGGCTTTTATGCCAACCCGAAGACGTGATCTTCCCGACTTGAAGCAAGTTGTGAAACCTATAAAAATGTGCTGACCCGATTGACCGAAAGTAAAGGCCAATCAAACCCGAAGCAAACTCCATGAAAACTCGAAGTAAATCGAAGTATGACTCGAAGCAAACTCCAAGCAATCCGAAACGACTCGACTTTTTTTGAAACTCGTTTTCCAAGTATACCGCATCTTTTGTCCATCGACTACGCCGTATTCCAGCTTCATAATCATTTTTATCATCAATGATTGATCTTTTATCCATCCAATCGACTCAAACCTATCGTATTCCAGCCTCGATAATCGAGCAATCGATTTAGTTAAAGCCCCATGTCTATGGCCTTGCCAGAAGGCGGGTTAACATTTGCCCTCCAAAACATGACCTGCCTAGGAAGGTGCGTTTAGAATTGCTTTGTACCCATCATCCAAGGTCCATATGTTATCCAGAGCCATACCATCAAATCCATAACCCAATCCATTTTATCCAAGTTCCATTTTCAAGCAATTTCATCCAAATCCAATAACCAAATCCACGACTGTTCCAAGTCGTTATCTAATTCCATATCCATTTCAAATCCATTGACCGAATCCATGATCACTCCGAACCATTTTATCCAAGTCCGAGACCTCTCGGGTTCGTATAATCCAAACCGGGACCTTGTTGGATCCTATAATCCAAAACTGGGACCACTTCGAGTCCTTAGCCAAAGTTGGGACCTCACTGGATCCTTTTCCAAACTCGTAGCTGTTCAAGGACGAAATCCGAATTCATAACCTCTCCAGGTTCTTGCTAAGTGCAATCCGTACTCGACGACCTGTGTTAAGCAATGCTTTGGTGTTCTTGGTTTAGTGTCCATGAACGCTGAGTAATGCCATAGCTTAAGTCCTAAGCCGAATCCTGATCGTTCCGGACCCTTACCAAGTATAGTCTATACCCGACGACCTGAAATAGTAACCGATAGATAATATGGGGTTTAAGTCCTAGGTCGAGTCCTGGTCT
Source organism: Allium cepa (assembly GCA_030765085.1). NCBI lineage: Eukaryota > Viridiplantae > Streptophyta > Magnoliopsida > Asparagales > Amaryllidaceae > Allium > Allium cepa. Next base: position 623,846,980 of record CM060932.1, on the reverse strand, counting down.
CTCCATACCCTTGCTGAGCATATTTCATACTCGACGACCTGAATAAGCCGATTTGCCACGTTCGGGCAAAGTGACTTTCCCCTTGCCAGGCATAATCCATAACCGATGACCATTTGTAAAAAACTAGATAGAATCCAATCAAAATCCAATCAAAATCCAACCTAAAATCCAAATCAAATTAGAAAACCAAAAATTCATGCCAGAAATCCTAAGTAATATCCAAACCAAAAAATAAGCATCCAAACCAAAGATCAAACCAGAAAGCAAACAAAACCAGGAGTCCAAACCAAACTCCGAAACCAAACTAGAAAAAAGAAAATATCCAAACCAAAAAAGAAAAAGAAGATTTCACAAACTAGAGCACCGCGGTTTATCATCATCTTAAAGCATGCCTAAAGGATATATCCATCCCGTACACGAGTAAGTGACTTGGTCATTTTCGCAGAGGTTGCTACTTATTCTGAACCATCATGATTAGTTGATGACCAACCGACCGTCATTCCTAGGCCTCACATTGTCATTGTTTAAGGTAGACGGTGGTTGCTTCTATTCCACCGCTGCATTTTGATTTTTGACATATTGCCGCAACTAACCACTCCTTACATGCTCCTCGATTATATCCTTTATATGCCTGCAGCTGTTGGTATCATCCCCGTCCAGGTCATGAAAGAGATAGCGCCTTCTGGATGCCATATCGCCTTCCGATGGTTCTCTCCATGTCGGCCTTCGGTGGGGAAGGCGATCCCAGGTTTCCATGTATATTTGTTCCAATGTTTTATTCAATCCTATGTTAGTGGAGAATTTTGGCTCTCCACATCGCTTCCTTGCTCTGCCAGATTCTTTATCCGAGTTCCTCTTCCCATTATCCTTATCCTTACCCAAGCTTTCACTGATGGTTCTTCATCCTTAACCACATTCACTTCCTTTAGCTTCAAATCCATACTCACGTCCTCCTGTCGAAGAAATCTTTTGGCCTCATGAAAGAATTCCTAGAGATCCATTGGTGGATCCTGTATGGATGATACTTTGAAATCCGAGTTGTCCCTGACTCCGGACACTGTTGCCATTAAAACCATCAATGGATCCGGCCGATCCACCGAAGCAACCGCTGCAATGACCCGAGTTCAGAAAGTCCTGCACGATTCCCATGTCCTTTGTTTTACCGATGTCAATGTCATAATATTTTTTGGCCTCTTGATATGAATCCGAAACTGCTTCAAAAACATGTCCACCAATTCTATCCATGTTCTAATAGATCCATCTTCCAACTGCCTAAACCACATAGCATCTATATCCGTCAAGTACATGGGAAAACACTGGGCCATAACTTCCTCCGATGCCCCCCCAGCACTTCCATGTGTTTCATGTACCTCATCAAATGATCGGTAGGATCGGCCCGGCCATTGTATACCTCCAGAGTAGGTAGCTTGAACTCTGGTGGATTCCTAGCCATTCTGATATCATGGATAAACGGACTCCTATTTATTCCATCTAGATCTTCATTTGCCAAAACCTCCGTGCATAGTTCACCTGATAATCTCAGCTAATCCGTTGTTTTCCACCAAGGGTTCCCCTCGAGTCCCCGAGGGAATTCTGGTGCATACTCTTCATCATGTACTCTTTTATTCCTATTGGTGCTAGGATATGCAGCATCCTCTGGTATCCCTCCATGGATTGATCCAGCATTATCCAATGGTGTGCCCCCGAGTCTAAGTCCATCCAGATTGATAGTTGTTTGCTGATTGGGGACTGCCCCTTACTGAACCACTCCATCTACTTGCCTGTTGAGTTCTTCTGATCATGCTCCATGGATCTGAGCTCCTACAGCTCCTGCTATTCCTCCTTGTCCAAATTATATAAGAAGGGTCTGCATCATTTCCTCTTGCCTTTTCATCAACTGCTCCTGCATAACATTCACCATAATCTGCATCTTATCCCTAGTGATGTAGATGGATGCCTGGTCTGATCCAGCTTTGGAAGAAGCCTCTTAACTTCCCTCTTGATTGCTCCTTTCTGTCACTTGTCTCCTTCTCAATGGCCTAACCATTGTTTCCACCTAAAATCTGAGTTCCTAAGCTTTCAAATCAAAATCCAAGCTCCAGAATCCCTGAGTGCAAGCCTTCTCAGTGAATGCAATAAAATGTTAGTGCCAAAATTGGTCACTAACACCCAAACGACATTGAAAGCACCAATTTGCAGATACCAGATAGAGTGTATATAAAGCATTTAAATATGAAGAACAATCAAAATTAAAAAGAAAGTAGTAATAACATAGGATTTATAGTGGTTCGGCTGACTCTGGCCTAGGTCCATCCCAGAAATTTTCTTTTTATTGATATCATAATCAATTACACTTACAATCCAAAGCTTTTAAAACAATAATGGCAGAGTAGCCTTAGTGGAGAAGATGAAGAGAAACAGAATGAAGATCCCTTTTCTAAAGCTCCACTTGCTGTATTTATAGGCAAAATCCGAGTTATTGGGCTTCTTGGGCGATACGAGCCCATCACGAACATAGCCGAACCAAAATCCACCATCACCGTTGACCCCGAGTATTCCTGGGCGATGACCCGAAGCACGCCTACCTATGGCCCGAAGCAACTCGTGCTATGACTCAAAGCAATATTACACCGACCCCATGCCTTCGATACACAGACCCGATTTCCCTTAACCGACCTGAAGCCTGTGTTCCACCAACCCGAAGTTGAGTGAGCTACAACCCGAAGTAGCAACCTAATACAATACACTGACCCCAAGTCCAAGCCGCCGACCCGAAGACTAGGAGCTGCCTACCAAAAGCAATCACAATATGCTGACCTCTCAAAGATGTCGACCAGAAGCAAGTGGGAACATGCCGATCACTCGAAACGCCTCAACATGTCGATCCCTCGAAATGCCTCAGCATGTAGATCGTTTTAAATGCCTCAACATGCCGATCCTACTTCCATATGCTGACCCAGGTTTGTGAATGTGCCAACCCAAAGTCGCCTAAACGTGCCAATCCAAGAAGATGCTGACCCCAGGGCTTTTATGCCGACCTGAAGATGTGATATTGCCGACCTAAAGCAAGTCGTGAAACCCACGAAAATGTGTCGGCCCGATTGACCCGAAGCAAAGGCCAATCTGACCCGAAGCAAACTCCATGAAAACTCAAAGTAAATCGAAGTGGGACTTGAAGCAAACTCCAAGCAATTCAAAACAACTTGACTTTTGTCGAAACTCATTTTCAAGTATCCCGCGTCTTATGCCTATCGACTATGCCATATTCTGGCTTCATAATCATGTTTATCATCTATGATTAATTGTTTATCCATCCAATCGACTCAAACCTATCGTATTCGAGCCTCGATAACCGAGCAATCGATTTAGTTAAATCTGTCTGTCTACGGCCTTGCCAACAGGCGGGTTAACACCGAGGCCAAACCAGTCGGAAAATCAAGTTCACCCATGTAAGAAAACACATAACCTATTAGAAGTTCTATTAGGGATTCTTGAGCTCCAGCAAGATACGATGGTTATGGATGGAGAGAAGGAGGATTATATCTTAGATGATGATACTCCGCTGTCTTTCCAATAAGCAATGTAGAGTAAAGACTCTGCACTCTGGCTTGGAGCAATGAAATCTAAGATGGATTCCATATACGAAAAAAAGTATGACTTTGTTGGACGTACCCGAAGGGATAAGACACATTAGCTGCAAATAGATTTTTAAGAAAAAGCTTAATGCCCATGTTGAAATAGATACTTATAAGGCAAGGGTAGTTGCGAAAGGATTTTGTCAAATCTAAGGTTTTGATTATAACGAGACTTTTTCACCCATAGCTTTGCTTAGTCCGTTCGGATTATGCTAGCTATTTGTTGCATTTTATGACTATGAAATATGGTAAATGGATATAAATGAAAGTGACAACTGTGTTACTAGTTATCACTTAGGATCGTGTAATATGGAATGTATTACACTATAAATGCGGAAATAGTAAAGTAAATAAGAATAAGCACACCAGGAGTTCTTATACTGGTTCGAACTTCCTGTTCTACGTCCAGTCCCAGACTTCCCACTGGAATTTCTCACAATAACCCTCATTTAACCCGGAGTAATAGGTATACAATACCTGAGCAACCGATCAGGATTTTTCCGTCTCTAACAACCGAAATAGGACTTTACATACCTGAACAACCGCACAGGACTTCAACAGTTTCAATAAAACTGCTTTGACATTTTGTGTTCTTGATAACACTGATTTGTCTTTGATAGTGCAACCTTCCTATAATTTTTTCCTCAAGTATATGTGTGTGTGTGTAAAGATTTAGAAGGGAAAATATTGCTTTGAATCGAAGAATAAACTAATTGACTCAGAGATTCAAGCAATATATGTAAGTTGTGATAGCTTTTCAGAATGCAGAGATAGTAGAGAGTGTGATCAGAAAATAAAAGGAAATTCGGTGATTTGTGAAATGAATCTTATGTGTTTATATAGTAGATCAACAGCTGCATCCATTCACGTAGAGTTCTGACCAAGAGAAGCATCCATAACTCTTCAATTTAAATCGTATCTCTTGGCAAATGGAAGTGTCTGCTCAAAAAAATAGCTGTTGGAAAAGTTCAGTCGACTGACCCCAAATGACCAGTCAACTGAATGTTCAAAGTTGGTGCAAAACAGGGAGTGTCTGTGCAACTATGCAGATTCAGTCGAATGGCCATATTTGGTCAGTCGACTGACCTGACTGCCAGTGCATGATTCTCATATATATTGAAGAATTTTAAACTTTAAAAAAACTTTGATTTGTGTGGACTACTTGAGGATAGATTTTAATAATTCTAAGACTAAAAACTTCGACAAATAAACATACTATACTTAGTTTGTAGTCATGTCTCCTTTGAAGTTTTAACACCATATTTCTTTCTCTTTTTGTCGCTTGCCTATATAGTCTCATTCACTGATTTTTTTAAGCTCTTTGTCATGAATCAAAACTTATGATTCAACATTCTCCCTCTTTTTGATTGATGACAACCTGTTACAGATGATACTATATTTTGAGAAATATATAATGGGAGTTATATATAGCTCCCCCTAAATATATGGCGACATATATAATCCCTGCAAGAAATGGTTAGTCATACAAATTTCTCCCCCTTTGTCATCGACAAAAATAAATAACAATAATTCCATCATTGAGCTAACTAAAACTGGAATGACACAAAAAATATTTTAAATTGTTACTTACACAAACACGCAGAAATAAAACATTTGGAATAAATAGATAACTTACTACTACCAAGAAACAATAAAATCAATCAGAGTCAGACTCTATTTCTTCTTCTTCCACTTGCATTGGACTTTTGCCTCTGGAAGAACTTCCTACAAACTGTATGCCACCCCCATTGTCGCTTGTGTCAGAACTTGTTTGTTCTTCCGACATAGACCAAGTAAAGCGAGGAGCTGGATGTTATCTCGATCATGGTGTGAAGTTTCCGTAGTGGTGGAAGAGGAACAAGATATCGCATCCCATAAAATCCCCAAGAAGCTCTTAATTTTGTCAAATTTTTTGTCAATTTTCTTATCGGGATTTTTTGATATGGGAATTCAAAATGACTTTATTTCATACAATTAAATCAATGGATTCCCGAGTGTTTTGGGATGGAGTTGGTGTTTGAATGTCATCTCTTGATTGTTGTTGCCGTGGAGTAGAAGTTTGTTGATAAGGTCGTGATTGCCATTATTGAAAAGTCATGATAGATAGAGGTCTGGTGGCAATTTCATAAGACTTATTGTGCGGCTATTTAGACTTTTGAGAATAGAAGTATCGGATTCTGAAAAAGGGACCTGGAGGTTCATAAGTAGCCGCATAATATTTTATCCATAATAAGTAATGTTCATACGACCTTGGTTAAATGACAAGAATTCATCTAGAATAGTCTTAGGCCAATTTATTTATACATCACCCTAAATGGCATACAACGTCCTAAAGTTGTTTGGATATACAAGCTCATAAGAGCCAGTACGAGGAAGAACCGTGTGCATTAAGGCTCGATGCACAGTTCTAGCTGTAGGACGTAAGGCGATAGACTTAAGTTCAGTCACGTCATCTTCTAAGAACTGATGACTTACTTCGTCTTGCTCACCTATAGGTACACTTAATTCTTCCAAAGGAATACCATCAATTGGAGTATGGAGAATGTGACCAATTCAATCTAATGATAGAAATACTTTTCGACCACAAACTAAACTTCAAACGCAATTATCACGATTACGTGGGTTTTGATGGCCTAAATTTAAATTTGCATAGAATTTTTTTACCAAAGTGTGATTATCTTGATGTTATTCTGATTGTGGTCTAGGAGAGACTCTAGACGGCTTCTCCTTGCTAGATCTTGAATTCTATATGGAGCAAAATCGGGAAACATAACAAAAGAAACTTCAAAAAATCATGCTTCTTTTATTTTATTCCACCTTTCAACTACTGTTGCATCATAGAGCCATTGAGCAATTTGAGTGCCAATTGGCTCAGAGGAAGAGGCAGAGGCATGTCTAGATCTCTTGGGTTAACATGGAGCCATTGGAAATAAAATGTAGTGAAGTAATTTGAATTTTTTTGGGAGCTAGGATTTTTGAAAAACTGAAATGAGAAGGCAAAGTAAAAAGTGAAAGAGGAGATAGAGGGTTGGAGGGTTAAAAAAGGTAGGTAAAAAGGTGTAAAAGAGGCTCAGATTGACATTCAGTCGACTGGTCGAATATGGTCAGTCGACTGAAACAGTATTCCGAAACTCTATGTTTTAGATTCAGTCGACTGGCCATATTATTTCAGTCGACTGGTCATAATCTGAATGCTTTCCGTTTTATGATTCCATCGACTGGTTATATTCATTTAGTCGACTGAATATAGTCTAAAAGCTCACTGTTTTCAAATTCAGTCGATTGGTCGAATATTTTCAGTGGACTGAATTTTCTAATTTGTAGCATTCGGAGTACATTTTTGCATAAAAATAATATATTCAATATTTTTTTTTAAATGCATACAAAGTAGGAATGAAAGTAATTAAAAAATAGAAAGAAAGTAAATTATTTGGATGAAGGAGAGGATGGAGACTTCGAGTTGTTTGGTTCATCCTTCGTCTTCTCTTCACATGGTTTCAATGGTGACAAACGGTTTCCATGCTCTCATGAATTCAGAGAAACAGGTGGAGCTTGTGGCGACCGATCCCATGGATTCCAAGTGGAAGATAGTGTAGGTTGATGAACCGTAGATGAAGATGACCTGTAGAATTTCTATCCAATCTGCTCCAGAAAACTTAGGCGTCTTGAATACATTTTCTGTTCATAGTACATCTCGCGTTGAATCGCTATAGATTCCCTCTGGTAATGATGTAAATCATCAATTTTTTGTTTAGTTTTAGGAGAACCAAATAACAGAAAACGTCGTGCCTTCTTTTTATCAAGAGTATGGCATGTGTGATAATTTGACGGTCTGGCCGGTTCATGATTAGGTGTAGGTGTAGGTAAGCTTGACGAGCCAGATGAAGGCGTCGAAAAATCGACAGAAGAGTAAGCGGAACCATTTAATGAATTTTCTTGTGAAGGCATTTGTGGTAGAGAGGAGATAAAATATGTTTGAAACAAAATTTGATGGAAGAATAAAATGCAAAACTCTGCAATATATATAGGAGAATAAATAGTTAGAAGTTAATGGATTTACGTAAAAACTGAAAAAGAATTTGAGGATGAAAATAAGGCAAAAAATTTGTGGCTGAAAATTTTTCATAAAAAATAAAAAATAGATAAGGAGAAAATAGTAGTAGAAGTGGTTGTGAAATAGTAAATGGTCAAATGGCAAAGACATAGGCTTATCAAACTCGAGGTGCTGAGTTCGAGTACCTGAAGAAAAAATTTAGAATTATATTTTTTTTAATTTTTTTTAGAAGTTTTATAATTCTTTTAAAGAAATTATACCTAGTTCTCTTCTTAGTTTTATAAAACAATTTCCATTGAGCGGTTTAGTGAAAATATCAACTAACTGATTTTCAAAGTTTACAAATTCTAAATTTATTATATCCTTTTCAATATTATCACGAAGAAAATGATGACGAATGTCAATGTGTTTAGTTCGTGAGTGATTAACAAGATTTTTAGATAAATTTATTGCGCTGGTGTTATCACAATATATTATAGATTTATTTAATTTTGTATCAAAATCTTGTAATGTTTGTTGCATGTAGATTACTTGAGCACATGCTAAAGCTGCAGATATATATTCTGCTTCATATGTCGATAGTGAAACACAATTTTGTTTCTTGCTAAACCAAGATACTAAGGATCGCCCAATGAAATGACAAGTTCCACTTGTACTTTTTCTATCTGTCCGACTTCCTCCAAAATCAGCATCACTATATGATACTAATCCAAAAGGACATTTTTTTGATAAAATAATCCTAAATCATTGGTTTTGCTAAGATAACGAATTATACGTTTTACAGCTCGCATATGTGATTCTTTAGGATCTGCTTGAAATCGAGCACATAAACAAACACTCATCACAATGTCAGGTCGACTAGCAGTTAGGTAAAGTAATGATCCAATCATACTGCGATATAGTTTTTGGTCGACACTCTTACCATTTTCATTTTTATCGAGATATATAGTTGTACTCATAGGAGTTGGTTTGGCAGAAATGTTTTCCATACCGAGCCGTTTAATTAGATTATTACAATACTTTTCTTGATTAATAAAATGTCATTTTGTAATTGCTTGATTTGCAATCCAAGAAAATATGATAGTACTCCTATATGTGACATTTCAAATTCATTTATCATGATAGTCAAAAATTCCTGACATAGTTTTTCATTTATTGAACCAAATATAATATCATCAACATATATTTGTATAATTAAAATATCTTGTTTAGTTTTCTTAATAAATAATGTTTGATCAACTTCTCCAATCTCAAAACCAGATTCTAGTAGATTTCTTTTAAGTCGGTCGTACCAAGCACGAGGTGCCTGTTTTAAACCATATAAAGCTTTCTTAAGTTTATAAACGTGATCTGGAAATTTTTCATGAATAAAATGAGGAGGTTGTTCAACATAAACATTTTCTTTTATTCATCCATTTAGAAAAGCACTTTTAACATCCATTTGATATAATTTAAAGTTATGAAAACATGCAAAAGCCAATGAAATATGTATAGTTTCTAGTCTTGCAGCTAGAGCAAACGTTTCTTCATAGTCTATTCCTTCTTCTTGATTGTAACCTTGTGCTACTAATCTAGCTTTATTTCTAGTAATGTTACCTTGTTCATCAGCTTTGTTTTTGAAAACCCATTTCGTACCAATGACTGATTGATCGCTTGGTCTAGGAACTAATTCTCAAATTTCGTTTCATTCAAATTGATTTAGCTCTTCTTGCATAACTATAATCCAATAGTCATCAGTTGATGCTTCCTTAATATTTTTAGGTTCTATATTAGAGAGAAAGCTATATGGCCTATTTGATTTAATTGTTGTCTTGTTCTTACATTTGAATTTACTTCTCTAATTATATTTTGAACAGGGTGATCTCTAAGAATTCTTGGAGGGGATCTTACTATATTATCATTATTAACAATGTTTTCATTTTCTATAGTAATATCAGAATTATTATTTTGAAAAATAATATCATCATCTTTTGAATTATTTATCAGAATTTTATTTGGATCATTTTACAAATTTTTAATTTTAGAAGAAATTTTGACATTTTATCGAAGAAACATGAAGAGTTTCTTCGATTACTTTAGTTCTTGTATTTAAAACTCGATAAGCTTTGCTTCTTTCTGAATGTCCTATGAATATTCCTTCATCGGATTTTGGATCAAATTTGCCAAGCTGATCTTTAGTGTTAAGTATCAAACATTTTGAACCAAATACTTCGTAATATGATATATTTGATTTTCTACCATTTAAAAGTTCATATGGACTATCGAATAGAAACACGGTTCAACACATAACAGGCAGTTGCAATAGCTTAAGCCCAAAAATGCTTAGGTAAAGTGCTTCCATTTAATAAAGTTCGTTCACATTCTTGTAACGTTTTGTTTTTCCTTTCTACAATTCCATTTTGTTATGGTTTTCTACGAAAGGAGAAATTATGATTAATTCCTTTCTTGTTACAAAAATGTTCGAAAGCTTCTTTTTCAAATTCACCTCCATGATCACTTCTAATATTTTTAACTTTTAAATTCTTTATATTTTGAATTAATTTTAAAAAAAATTAAAACTCTCAAGAGTATCACTTTTATGTTCATAAAAGTAGTCTATGTATATCTTGAAAAAGCATCTACAATAACAAACACATATCTATTATGACTTATAGATTGAATTTGAGTAGGTCCGAAAAGGTCCATATGAAGTAGTTCAAGTGGTTATGTTGTAGATATGATTTTCTTAGATTTAAAAGAAGATTTTATTAATTCTCCTAACTGACATGCATCACAAATATTATCAATTTTGAATTTCATATCAAGTAGTTCTTTAACAAGTTTATTTTTAGCTATCTGATTAATAGTATTAATATTTATATGACAAAATCTTTTTTGTCATAGACAAGAATCATTCTTTGTAGCTGCTAAACACATATTTGTGTTATAATTTATATTCGTATTTAAAATATAAATATTTCTATCTCTTACACCTTCAAAAATTAAATTTTGATTTTTATCAGAAATAATACATTTATTTTCTGAAAAAGATATATTAAAACCTTTATCACATAATTGACTTATGCTTAGTAAATTATGTTTTAAGTTTTTAACTAATAAAACATCAGTAATGAGAGGTGAGTTAGAGATACCATTATTGCTCACATCGCCTTTGCCGATGACATAACCTTTTGAATTATCTCCAAAAGTGACTGATCCTCCATTTGAGTAGACTATATTTGTTAACATGTCTTTATTACCAGTCATATGTTTCGAGCAACCGCTGTCTAGAATCCATTTTCCTCGCTTTTTAAGTGGTACCTGCAAAAAATAAAGATTAATATGGTACCCACTTTTCTTTTTAGGTTCCTAGGAGTTAGGTCTTAGGAAACAAACCCAAGGAGGTTCAGAATTCCCTTTATAAATATAATCCTCATTTTTTTGAATAGTTTCCATAAATGTTTTGATATGCTTATTACTAATTAAGTTATTATTTGTTTTAGGAATCCATATTTTAATAGTTTTAAAATCTTTAGAAACTGTTTTCTTTAAATCTTTTATAATTTTGTTTTTAAACTTATTTTTAAACTTTCCTGATTTCTTTGGATTTACAATATTCTTATGTCCTAATCCCATTTTATTTGAAGTAGACTGAAAATTTTCTATTATTTTAGAAAGATTTTCACGTCATTTATTAAAACTAGAAATATTTTGAATTAATATCTTCTAACTTAGTTTTGAGACTAGATTTTTCTAACTCTAATACTTTAGCATTAGATTTTAAATCATTAATTTCAACTGATAAAACAACATTTTTATTTTTCTGAATTTCTAATTCTTGAGTTATCATAGAGAGTTGAGATGCTAAATTAGAATTAGATTCTTGAGATTTTTCAAGTTCTTCTTCGAGAATTTTCTTTTCATCTCTAAGCACTAAATTCTAATTTTGATCTGTTTAATTTTCCTTGTAACTCCTTATTTTGTTTTTTAGTTTGTTTTATAAAATCTACTAGTTTCGAATTAAGTTCGACTAAATCTTCAAAACTTAGTTCACTTAAATCATCATTTGTAGCCATGAAGCATACATTTGCTTGCTCTGTGTCACTGTCACTGCCGCTCTCTTATGATGAAGAATCTAAATCATCCCACGTTACTGAAAATGCTTTCTTCTTGAATTTGTTCTTCTTGAATTTATTTTTCTGTTTTTCTGGACAATCTTTCATCATGTGACCCTTTTTATGACATTCATAACATTGCATGACAGAAGATGATGGTTTATTGATATTATTGTTGTTGCTAGAGTTATTTTTGTAACTCCTGAGCTTGTTATTCATTTTGAATTTCAAAAACTTTATGAAGTTTTTAGCAATAAATTCCATATTGTCTTTATCTGAGTCAGAGTCATCTTGTTCTACTTGAAATGCTAAATTCTTCTTATCCTGTGCTTGACTTTCTTTGCCTGTAAATTCACTTTACATGACATTAGATTTCCTATTAACTCTTCTGGTTTTATAGTAGAAAGATCGTTTGCTTCTTCAATAGCTAGAGCCTTTCTTTCCCATTCATCCGTTAAAGAGTTTAGGATTTTTGATACTATATCGAAGTCATAAAATTTTTCTCCTACTGTCAATAGTGAGTGATATATATATATATATACACATTAAAATCTAGAGTACATGTCATTTATATTTTCATTTGATTTCATTTTGAAAATTTGAAATTGATTTTTCAACATGGAAATTTTGCTTTGTTTACTTTATTAGTTCCTTCATGAGTTCCTTTTAGAGTTCTCCATATCTCATAAGAATTTGTACACATTATAACTCTATTAAACTCATTTTTATCTAATGCACAAAATAACATATTCATAGCTTTAGCATTTGAAGTAGCATTAGCTCTTTGTGCAGCAGTCCAAGTTGAAAAATCTTCTGTTGGAATGGTATATTCATTTCGTGTAATGTTCAAGTTTCAAAACCATTAGATTGCATATATATTCTCATTCTAGTTGACTAGTAATTATAATTCATGCCACTGAATAGTGGAGGTCATGCAATAGATTGACCTTCAATAAAACTAATGTTAGTGACAGTACTTGTGCTGGTGTTATTTTCCACATTAACAAAAAGATTATCAAATAACTGTGTTATAGTTATAAGATGTCTTGCTCTGATACCAAATGAAAGTGATTACTGTGTTGCTAGTTATCACTTAGCATCGTGTAATATGGAATGTATTATAATCTAAATGTGAAACTGATAATAATATAAAGTAAATAAGAATAAGCACACCAGAAGTTTTCATACTGGTTTGAACATCCTATTCTACTCTAGTCCCAGACTTTCCTCTGGAATTTCCCATAATAACCCTCACTTAACCCAAAGGAATAGGTATACAATACCTGAGCAACCGATCAGGATTTTTCCACCTCTAACAACCGAAAGAGGACTTTACCCGCCTGAACAACCGAACAGGACTTCAATAGTTTCAATTAAAATGCTTTGACACTTTGTGTTCTTGATAATACTGATTTGTCTTTGATAGTACAACATTTCTATAATCTTTTCCTCAAGTACATATGTGTGTGTAAAGATTTAGAAAGGAAAATATTGCTTTGAATCGAAGAATAAACTAATTGATTCAGAGAGTCAAGCAATATATGTAAAGTGTGATTGTTTTTCAGAATGCAGAGATAGTAGAGAGTATGATCAGAAAATAAAAAGAAATTCGATGACTTGTGAAGTGAATTTTATGTGTTTATATAGTTGATAAACAACTGCACCCATTCACGAAGAGTTCTGACCAAGAGAAGCATCCATAACTCTTCAATTTAGATTGTATCTCTTGGCAAATGAAAGTGTCTGTTCAGAAAAATAGCTGTTGGAAAAGTTCAGTCGACTGACCCAAAATGACCAGTCAACTGAATGTTCAAAGTTGGTGCAAAACAGAGAGTGTCTGTGCAACTATGCAGATTCAGTCGACTAGCCATATTTGGTCAGTCGACTGACCTGATTGTCAATGCATAGTTCTCATATATATTGAAGAATTTAAACTTTAAAACAATTTTGATTTGTGTGGACTACTTGAGGATAGATTTTAACAATTCTAAGACTAAAAACTTCGACAAATAAATATACTATACTTAGTTTTGTAGTCTTGTCTCCTTTGTAGTTTTAACAGCATATTTCTTTCCCTTTTTGTCGCTTGCCCATATAGTCTCATTCATTGATTTGTTTAAGCTCCTTATCATGAATCAAAACTTATGATTCAATAATAAAGACAACATTAAATGGTGATTTAGAAGAAATCGTCTATATGTTGTAGCCCAAGGCTTTATGGTCAGTTGGAGTGAGGACAAGGCTTGGAAGTTGTTAAAGTTAATTTATGGACTTAAACAAGCTTTTAGGAGTTGAAATAAGTGTTTAGATAAGGTAATCAAAAAAATTCGTTTTTATCAGAACATAAAAAGCATGCATATATAGCAAGGAATAGGGTAACGCTATCGTATTCCTAGTGCTTTATGTCGATGATCTATTATTGATTAACAATGACACTTCATTGTTGCAATCAATGAAAGCTTGAGTTTTCAAGAATTTCTCCATGAAGGATTAGGCGGAAGCAGCCTATATGCTAGGTATAAAGATCTATAGAGATAGATCTAAGTGGCTGTTTTTATTGCCCCAATTCTTTTATATATATACCATGCTGAAAAGGTTCGGTATGAAGAATTCCAAACCTGAAAATGTTCCAAAAAATTCGAGAATCATCCTTTTTAAAATGAACTCTCCTTACATTGATGAGGAGAAAGAGTGTATGAAGAGGATCTTGTATGTTTCATCTATAAGATCCATAGTGTATGTCATGTTATGTACTAGACTAGATGTGGCATATGCATTAGGATATGTAAGCCAATACCAGTCTAATCCCAGAGAAAAGCATTGGACGACGTAAATATATACTAAAGTATTTAAGAAATACTAAGGAATTATTCCTCATATACAGAAATTGAGACCTCCTTATGAACACGTATATGAAGTCTATCTTTCAAAGTGATATAAATGCTAGTAAGTTAGCGTTTGTTATGTCTTTACACTTCACGGTGGAGCTGTTAGTTGGAAAAGTTCCAACATGAGACAATAGCGGATTCGACGATAAAGGTCGAGTACATCACTCTTAATGAAGTAGCTAAAATGGCAGTATGGATGTACAAGTTGTGTGAGCTCAAAGTAATTCTCGATACAGAGAATCCTATGGCATTGTTCTATGATAACAATGCAGCGATTCAGATCGTAAAAGAACCTAAAGTACACAAGAAGTCAAGGCACATTCTTCGGAAGTTCCACCTCATTATAGGATTCGTTAAGAAGAAAGAGGTCATGATACAAAGGGTAAATACAACAGACAACATAATAGATCCATTTATTAAGGGTCTAGCTCGATTGGCTCTCGAGAAACGGGTTGAAGGATGGGAATAAGATTCCATAATTAGCCATAAGTGTAAGTGGGAGATTGATAGATTTAAGGGTATACCTTTGGGGAAATTCTGTAATTTATTGTAAATTAATTAATTCTGTAATAAATTTTTGTTTGTAATAAAAGTGTTTTTCTTTCTATTATATCCTTGTTATAATGTGTATAAATAATTAAATATTTAACTAAATATATTTAACAAAAATCCATAAATGGCGTGTTTATGATAGTAATTACAAATAGTTATACTTATGAGTATTATATCACAATATAATAAACATATCATTTTAAACATTCCTAGTCAACATACATTAAGATTGGATATCGATGCATCTGTTGAGACTGGAGTGCATAACGCTATCCAAATGTTGAGCAGTGTATTACATACGACTCCTGAGGTTGGTACTAAGGGGTTACGTACTAATAGTTATTGGATAACTACAAAATAACCACTCAATAGTTATTGTTGGTTAGTATAACTAAGACCAAATAGAAAATATCGATGTCACTAATTCACACAGTTCATGGGACAATGTCCATCGAGTGATTATAGTTGGGTTGAGTAGAAGTGTTGGATGCGAAATACTATTCAAGAGAGGATTCGTCTCCTCAGTTATAAAGATTAGTATCACGGTTAACTCAAGTCAACTCAATGTCAAAATCTCTGGCTAGAGTAGTTCGGTTAATAATAATTATTATTATTGAACCAATGACTTTATGTTTAGACTATAAAGTTAAATATGGATGATGTTGGAATTTTAACCATTATCAAATTCCATAAGTCCAAAGTGATATAATTTTGATGAAGAGAATTAGTGTTAAATAATAGTCATAGCCACAAGATGCTTAACAAAGTAAAATTGGTTTTTACCGAAACCAAGTAAGTGAAAATTTTCACCCAAATTTCACAACACCTACCATGTGATGTGTGTACATTAATATTCGAATAATTCGATATTGATTACTGACCAAATTTACACCAATAGGTCGCACAACTGAAACGATGAATACTCCTTTGATCAAATGATTTAATTAATTTGTAATTGTTATAAATTAATTAATTAATATTTATAAAATATTAGTTATAAAATTTAATTTGATTTTATGAACAAATATTATTAAATATATTTATAACAATTATAAATATATTGATCGATATACGGTATCGATACGTATTTAAATTAGATTTAAATGCAAAATAGTTTATTCGGGCTTAAAATGGGTTTGATACCCATCTAGAGCCGATGTGTTTTGGACGTGATTAGGACTTGAAATGGTGCGGCCATATGATGGCTAGATGTTTTTTTTATATGGATAAGGGAAAGCGAATTTATAAGAGATAAAAGAGGATCTAGTCCTAACTTGTCACTAATCTCTCCTCTAAAAAAGCTTCTCACCCCACACCTATTTGAGAACTTTTTGAAGCCTCCTAATCCCCTAACCCCGACTGAAAATTAAACCTCCTTAGCTTTCCATTTCCAAACACAAATCAAGCTAAAATAAATAAGGTAAATTTTATGATCTATTAATGAATATTAAGGTATAGATAATACTTATATTATGAATATTGTTTTGTTAATTAGGTGACTAATCTATTATATCAATATATTATCACAATCAGATTTATTGTATGATTATATACATATATATAATTTAAAAAAAATCATTTTCACCTTTATCTTCCTATAATATGCATGGCTCAAATTATTTTTATATTATTTTAATTAATTTAATATACATTATTAAACGGGGCATTTTACCAGAAGGACAAACTTTGTAGTCCAATTAGTTTCTACGACACACATCCACAAAAATTAGTTTCAAGGACAAAGTCAATAGAATAATTACTTTTAAGGACAAAATCAACATTCCATTTACTTTCAAGGACATAATTTCATAGGTTTTTAAGCCTTAGAAACTAATTATTTTGCATTTTGTCCTTAAAAATAATTATTTCAGTTGTGTGTCCTAGAAATTAATTACGCTTGCTAAAGAGACCATTATGGCTAATTTCCACTTATTAAATTATATATAAGTTTTATAATTTAAACACTATACATTATTCCATACAAAATATGGTTTTACAATTTTATACGAATAGTTTCACCTTTAAATTATTTTCAGCAAATAAAATAATTTTAATACATATATATTATTATTTAAGTAATATGTAAATCAGTTAATTATGTGAATCAGTTTATTATGGCCTCCTGGCGATTTCTTCGTCATGAGCATCTTTTTTCTTCGTGACTTCTTTCTTGCGCGCCCGCTCCGCTTCTTCGTTCCCCTCATGTCCACATCCCTTCCCTTTCACAATTCTCAGCGTCTCCCCTCCCCCTCCTCTACTCGCTCTGGCCATTGTTTTAGGTCCATGGCCGCAGATCCCGCACGTCCTAACCTGCTCTCGCCTCAAGACTTTCCTCCCCATTGCGCAATCAAATTGCCCCCCCTGGTCCAACTTCCAGTCATTGTTCCAGTGATGCTCGAGTTGATGCAGCCAGTCTTTCTGCTGTGTCTTCAAAGAAGTTAATTCCTGATTCTTCTTTAGTCCACCAATTGACCGGTTCAAATGTGAGTGATGTTGATAGGCTCGGTTGTATTTTGGGTCATCAAGCTTTGGATTCTATGGTTAATGACCGTGTATCAGTTAGTAAGTCTGGAGAAGTCTTCGGCTTGGATGGATCTGTTGTACCTGAATGTTGCAAGGAAGGTGTTTGTTTAAATGATGCAGTGGGATCAGTTCCTATAGCTGGCGCTAATTGTAAGGCTTCCCCTTTGTGTGATGCTACTCCTGAACTACCTTATGTTGTGGTTAGTCCTGGGCCTCCTTCGGCTATTCATGAGTGTCGCCCTGCTGCCCCTAGCCTGCCAGTACCCAAAGCATGGTCATCACTTTTCACATCCATGTCCCGTAATGCGGGAGTTTATGAACCAGTCGAGTTTGACATCGTTGAGGAAAATGGAGTGATGATCCCTCCCCCCTGTGTTATCCAAGCTGGATTGGACTTTTGGTCAAGATACGTAGTTGGATTCTTTCTGGACCCTAAACATCGTCTTCGTGATGCGGCAGCTGTTTGTCGTAGGGCCTGGAAACTTCAGGGTGGGCTTAAAGTTAAGATGGTTGATTCCTTGTACTACCTATTGTTCTCCTCCTCTGAGGAACGTTGTCGTGTTCTAGAGTCTGAGCCTTCCTTCTTTGACGGACAGCCATTTATTCTTACCCCCTGGTCGCCGACGGTAGCTAGTGTGCGTGAGCAAGTTTTTTCTGTCCCTGTTTGGGTTTATTTCTCCCAAATTCCATCTGCATTACAACCGTTGCTTGGCTTGAATTGGCTTGCGTGCAATATAGGAAAATTGAAATGTTTTGACACTAATACGGTAGCGCGTGATAAGCTTGTATACGCCAAGGCCCTGATTGAGATTTCTCCCGATAAGCCTCTTCCCACCTCTATTCCTGTCCAGCTAGCCGTTGGTCATGTGACGGATGTTCGTGTTCGTTTTGGATGGGTCCCTGACATCTGTTCCTCCTGTCATTCCTTTGGACACATTGCCTCTGCTTGCGTGCGCACGTTTGTTCCTGCTGCTGCTCCTAAGATCCCTCTGCCTCGTCCTCCACTTAGAAAATGGGTTCCCAAAGCCTCTTGTGTTGCTTCTGACTCTGGTCCATCCCTTTCCATTGTGAATCCTGTTTCCCCAGATCCTGATGATGTTCCCCCTGCTGTCCCGGTTCTCTCATCGCCACTTGTTGCTTGGGCTGAGTCTGAACACTGTTGGGTTGAACTACGTTCTGATATGAGATTCAACCCCGTGGATAACACATATTTTAGATATGTATCTGATGATTTATTGGATCTTCGATGCCTTTATTACAGTATTTCTGGTGATTCCTTGGTTCTTGACAAGGATGGTACGTTTGCTGAGAATAATTCTGCTCTTCTAGCCGATTATACCTGGGATAGATCTTTTGTTTACACTTCTGACATTGAATGTTATGATCCTTCCCTTGCTGTGCATTTTCGTCCCTTTTTTGGACTTCTTGAGGGTGGAACTCTGATTTCTTCCAAGGTAGATGAGGGAGTGGGTGATTCTTCCTCTGCGGAGGAGAACTAGCCTTGATTCTTAGTTCTAGTAGTTGTGACGTATCTGTC
Organism: Allium cepa; assembly: GCA_030765085.1. Lineage (NCBI taxonomy): Eukaryota > Viridiplantae > Streptophyta > Magnoliopsida > Asparagales > Amaryllidaceae > Allium > Allium cepa. The sequence goes on along the minus strand of CM060932.1, from coordinate 623,827,697 downwards.
ATACTCCTGTGTTGTATTTTTAATTTATCATACTTAGTAGCTAAGGTGCCTATACCTTACTCATGTACTTCAAACTTATTACGTTCGTAATAAATAGTGGTCGGTCCACTTAAAAACCGTCGGCCATGCCAAAAAAAATATATCAACATACATATACATATTTATACTATAAAACATATTTATATTTCATAAAATTAAATTAGTACCTAATATAATTTCAACGAAAAAAATAAAAAAATGATTTCTTTTTGTAATTTACATATTTAAATATCAGCGACAACTGAAAATAGATTATAAAATAATATTAAATTATAAAATCATATATTAAATATTTAGATATCACTTAGAATTTTTTTAAAATTTTAAAATTCAAAATTATGTTTCGAAAAATAATTTTTAATTAATTTTCCCTATTTTTCATATGGATATTAATTCTAAAATCTATATTAAACTAAAAAATATATTTCTTTACCATGTGCATTATTAGGTATACATATATTTAATATATATTTTTTGTATATTTTAAAAGTATTAATAAATATTTATTATTATGTTATTTATATATGTGTATAATATATATGTGTTTAAAAAAAATTCTATATATATATTTCTTTCGTCTTTGTAGCAAATAAATAATTAAATCTAATAATGTTTATAAGTGTATTAAAATATACTTATATAATTATATATATAATGTTAAAATTTCATGTATATTTATACACACACACATTTATTTACATATATATATATATATATATATATGAAATTATTTAAAATAAAATATAGTATATATATATATATTTGTAACATTTTGTGCACATAAATTAAAGTATATAAACACACATTTGGATAATATATTTGTATACCATATGAGCTAGCATGTCTATTGTGGTGTGAATCCCAACACTTATACATTGGCATGTTATACCTTGCACGGATTGCTACGTTACACACACACACACACACACACATATATATATATATATATATGTATATGATATGTAAAATACATATAAGATAATATTAATTACATGAAATAAAATTATATTATAAATTTAAATAATAATGATTTTATTTAAAAGAAATTTAGAAATGTTCTAAATAAAATAGACTTTATAGGCCTAATAAAGATCCAAAATGGTAACAATTCTCGAAATTCACACATTATTTTCGTTGCGAGCTGACAAAGTTCCAACAAAGTGAACTGGAGACTTCGCTAACTAAAGAATCTATATAAGTAATATATATTCTCCAATCCTCTTTTCTTTCATAAATTTCCCTATGGTTATATTTATGATGAATATCTTTTATTCTTTTCATAATCCAAATGCCCCGAGAATTGATTATGTTGTTGAGGGCATGTTTTAATGATGGGTTTAGATTTACAGAGTTTACCCATAAGTAAATAAATTGATGTGAATTAATTGAGCTTCATATGTTAATTAAAATGGTTAGAAATAAGAAGTTTGAGTATTTGTATAGAAACAAACCATAACTAATGTTTTCTATGGTTTTCTGAAATAGATTAAGTGATTTATGAAAGAAACTAAGCATGGTCAAAGGGCTACGATTGGGAGCCAAAAGGGAATTATATAAGGGCTGAGAGTTAATTTAATTAAATCAAGCACTAAATTGAGTTAATAGACCAGATGCACTTTTTTGTCAAACATGTCAAGAAAGTACTTATTACCGGTCAAAAAATACTAAGCGAAACAAATCAAAAAATGACATGTGTAAAATTGGTATTAGATGTGCAGGAACGGTTTCCAACTTGTACCAAGGGGCACTAATGAAGGACGTAGAACCAAATGGTAAGTATAATAAACCAAAATTTTAGAAATAAAGACTTAACTAAGAATGCTAAGGAATACTAAGTGGAAGGCTAAGATTAATAAATCGAACGTACTAACCGAGGGACAAACGCCGTCGATGGTTAAATAGGAACAATGGGCAGAGGAGATGATTTAGGAAATTTAAAGACTAAAATATCATAAGTCGCCAAAGTTATAATAAGATAGGCTTCCTTATACGAGATCGAGGGTAGTGATTGCTAAAAGCAGTGTAAATCTCAGTATGGTGTGTAAACCGAAACTGGTAGCTTTTGAGGATAATGATGTATGCTAAGCCTTAAGTAAAGGATCTAGGCTAGCCCGCAGCAGAAGAAATGGGTGAATTTCAAAAATTTTACCATTTTGAATCACTAATGGGCTCATGAAGTCTAAATTCATTTAGAACTTTTCTAATTTTCTTTTAAATAAAATCAATATTTTATTTTATTTAATTTATAAATAAAGTTTTACTTTAGTTTAATGTGTATGTAAATTAGAGTATATCAAATATACTCTTATGTACATATTTATGTGTAATGGAATGAATGTATCAAATACATTCATGTTGTGAAATATAAGTGTAACATATAAGAAGTGTATATTTGTGTAACTAAGCATGAGAAATTTTAGAAAAGGAAAACCTTTGGTTTTCTTTCTCTTGACATGTATAATAAATTGAGAGAAGATAAAGTCATAAATGTAGTGACAGAAACCCTTATGTTTCACTCTCTTTTTAATTACATTAAATGACATTTTAAAAATGACATTTACAATAGAATTTGCATATGCCTTTGTTGTCCAAGGTTTTTCTAAGTAAGAAAATATACATGTATAATAATTGACAAGTTTGCACATACACATGTTCAAATAAGTTTTCCTATATATATATATATATATATATATATATATATGAGTTTGTCAAAACAAGAATTAACAATTGTAACAAAGGTTTCAATTAAGGAAGAGCTTGAAATTAAATTCTACAATTTTACAAAAAGGTCTGTTTTGATTTAGATTAAAATAACATAAACACATGTATATCTGTATGTATAAATAATTGCAAGTTATGTATTCATTTTAAAATAACGCACACACACACGCACGCACACACACACACACACACACATATATATATATATGAAGATTGCAATTTACGTAACATATATGTTTATATTTAATGCTAACAAAATGATTCAATCTTTTAATCTCAGGTATAAAATAAAAGTCCATAACTTTACATAAATGACCGCTTATGAATTCTAAAACAAAAGGAAAAATTTACTTTTATGACTAAAACAAGTAAAATTAAATCATCTTGGAAATTAACTATGCAACATTGTAAATTAATTTGACTGTACTAAACCACCAACAAATATAGATTATTAATGTTCATGTATTCAGATGTTCCAAAATTGTATATACAACATCACAGCGTAATAAAATATTTTCATATTCCTTTTTTTATAATTCCAAAATAATGACAAAAAATATATCGGATAACTTGGGCATATACAAATTTGTTGTATGACAAATCGGATCTGACTATACAAAAGGGACACACAATAAAATAGATAAAGAATTTGAAGTTAACCATAATAAACATATAGTCAATGTATATGTAAATAAGGAGAGATTCAAATTAAACCTATGTAATGATCATATAATTAAATGAGATGAACAAAAGGGGATCCAAGTTATATTACAAGATGAATAGACATGATAAAAGAGATATAATATGAATAAATCTAAACCTTTTAAACATGATGAGATAGAAGTTATATAATATGAATAAATCCAGACTATTTCAACATGACGGGTATACAAATAAATGAAATTAGAATTACCAAAAATGAAGCCAATGAGTTGCACCTTGAATGATGAATCAAATCTCCTAGATTCAGAAATCAGCCTCCAGATGTCGCAAGGATTCTTATCCCGCTTTTTGCCAAGGCCGTGACATTAAGGAATTGACTAGAAACTAAAGACAGTCCATTCTAAAGATCGATTATACATAGGTCCACCACAGATATTGGCAAATTTGATCCAAGTCCGGATTGAGATACAATTAACATGGTACGAAAACAACGCTATGAAAGGAAACGTTCCAAATTTTAGGTCAATCGGAGTTCGTATGCTCAAGTTATGGATCGATCTAGTTTCATGAGAAGCACGTTCACTTTGTATCCATCCGGTTCGTATCCATCCCTTTGCAACCACCCCCTTCGTATCCATCAGTCAATATCATCAATCCTAATCCATCTGATCAACTGTTTCCCACTTCGTATCAATCCCCTTCCATCTATTTCATATCGATCAGACAGGCGTCGACACCAAACCAGCAGCCATTGATCGATAAGAAGGAAGTAATAGGCATCGATACGAAGGCGTGCCCAGGCGTCGATACAAAGCACGGACAAGCATCGATACGAAAGGAATCACGCTAGACTGATACGAAGAAGGCATGTTCAAACCAAGAGACACGGTCACTCGGCATGAAAAGCGGATCTCTATGTGAACGCCGCTCCACGTCATCGATGTATGGCCCATCCATACGAAGGAGTATTGATACGAATAGGGATCAATACGCAGCCACCAACATACTTGCAAAATCCATCTTGGATCGATCATGACTTAAAATCTACAAGTCCAAATGCTACAGAATTTTCACAGTAGCTCGCTTACCATCTCAAGTGTGCATATGATTGATCACAACCCAAATGGACATGATTTTGATCGATACGAAGATGGTGGGATTGATCCCAAATGACCCCTAATCGATCTGGTGGGCCCACCCACATGTGATAAGAAGTATTCCTTGTTCAAAGCAGATATTTTAGACCTACGCCTACAAATAGCACCCCTATGCCTACAGAAAATGGACTTTTGACTCCACTACATCGTTACTCTGCCGCAACTCCATTGTTACTCAAGTGTTAGAGTGTTGTACTGTGGTAATCAGTTTTCAATCATTAATAAACAATAAAATATTCAAAGTGGAAGTAGCCTACAATGCCCAACCACTATAATTTCTAGCCTTTTCGATTTCTGCAAGCTTTTATTGCGTGATTGTTAGATTAGCCTCTTTTCCATTTAATTTCTTCACTTTGATCTCTTCAATCACATTCGAAGAATGTTGCGCCCAATTTTGGTACAAATACTTTGGTTCTTTCACTAAGAAAACTCCATTGTTCTCTGATTCATTGAATCTATTGTCATGTTGGATTGCTAAAATTTAAGGAAGAGATCTAGAACTGTCTTCTTGTGGTTCTTTCCATTCTACTCAGATTATTTAAGATATAGGAAAGAGCTACATCAACCATGGTGCGTAATACCATAACTGCTTTAATGCTGTAGATCTAAAAGGAAGGGATAAGCAAAATCCTACGCAACTGACTACTGCAGGCCAGACAGCAGCTGATCCTCATGGAAGAGCTCACCCAGTAGATTCGTGCCAACACGGAGCTCGTGAACCACCTAAATGAGGAAAGGCGAAGGAGGTCTAAGAGGTATTATGTCTCACATTCCTCGATTGAAAGCTCAACTTTATGCGACTTCATCCACAGATCTACATGCCGTCGCCTGGATGAAAATTATGCAGAAGCCTCCGGGCATCAGCGTACTATGAATTTCGGACAAGCCAAGGTTGGTCCTTCTACAGGGCACCAAGCTGGGCCATCCTCTTGAGGAGGAGCGCCTCCTTATCACATCATCCATGACCATGCAGTTGCTACCACCATAGATCCGGAAGCTGAGATCCATAATTAACCAGCCAGATCCAGCCCTTCATCAACACATCCATGTTTATGAACCCTACGTTCCTGAAAATTGGGAGCCAAGGAGTAGAGGAACGGACTAACGACAGTGCTCGGACTGTCCCCGCAACATGGAACCCGACCATGCCTTGGCCCCGAGCATCCAGGTGCCTGACATTCTAACCATGGTCTGCCAATGATCCAAGAAAGTCAAGGTCTTACTAACAACGATTGGGGAATCTCCCGAATTCATACTCCATTCACCAATGACATTCTTTATGATGATCCACCTCGTCGATTCATGATACCTACCTTGTCTGTGTATGGAGGAAGTTCAGATCCTAACCAAGACAACTTGAAGTATGAATGACTCATGAATGCCGCTCGAGGTGATGATGTGGTCAATTGTAGGAGTTTCCCTATCTCTTTAGAAGGGATTACAACTATGTGGTTTACTCGTCTACCATCCAGATCCATTTCAAGTTTCGATCAGTTGGCAACAAAGTTTGTCGAACAGCTCTGTGTGCATGTTACAAGGGAAAAGGATGTCAACACCTCGTCCAGTGTTACCCAACATCCAGGAGAGACTCTGAGACGTTATCTGGAAAGGTTTCATGCTGGTTGTGATGAGTTCAGCAACCCCAATGATAATTCTATTTTGATGGCGTTGACTAAAGGAATCGATCCTGATTCCAAGTTTGGAAATTGGTTGGCTGGGTAACCCCCCGCATCATTGGATCATTTCTATGCTAAGGCGGCCTAATTTTTAAGGAGAGAAGAAGCTAGACGATCTAGGAAGTAGGACGATGCAGAGCCCAGTATTGAAGGCATTCAGAGTAATGTTGCTGTGAAATAGATTGGCGAGAGTTCTAGCAAGGTAGAATTGAATATTTAGAAGAAACAAGGTAAACGGAAGGGTAATGGAGGTCGAGGAAAAAAGAGGGACCCGAATCATGGACCAAGACCCAAAACTCTTATGTTCGACCGATATACCCTTTTAAACACATCGCTGGAAACTGTTTGTTTACAGACTTGTAATATTAGATAGTATAAGAAGCCAGCTAAGAAACCATCATCTGAGAAACATGATTGTTACGGCCATAACATGAATGAGTGGCGTCATTTACAAGACATCATTGAGAAGTTGATTAGAGAGAGGAAGTTGGAATAGTTTGTGCGGGCTTCACAGGATGGAGGTGTGGACCTATCTTACCCGAATCAAGGTCAAGGCCAAGCTAGGCCCAAAGAACCCGTGCATACTGGCGGGAGATTGGTAATAAGCACAGCGAGCGGTGGTCCTTATTCAGCTGATCGGAGCTGGAAGGAAATGGAGTCATTTGCCAGTTCGATCAGGCATGTGGAGTTCGAGTGTTGTAGTAATCCTGTCAACGGGGTCTCGGCAAAACAATAGAGAATGATGACAGATGACATCGTTTTTAGGAACCGAGATGCTGATAGAGTCGGGACCCCCACTATCGATCTGTTATTTATTTCAACCCAGATAAATCCTACTTGGATGAAGAGGATCTTGGTCGATAGTGGAAGCTCTATGAACATTCTTTTTAATTTTGATTACGACTAAATGAGAATGGAGGCAAAAGATCTAAAACTGTGCCAGTCACGTATACATGGTTTTAATGGAAGCGCAACTATACCAGCTGGGATAGTGGAGTTGCCAGTTGAGTTAGGTATTGGAGATCGCTAGAGAGTCTAGATGCTGCAATTTATTGTGTTAGACATTAATTCCCCCTATAACGCTTTCTTCAGCTGACGGGACCTTATTGAATTTAGGGCAGCGATTACCTCATGGTGTTTGACTCTGAAGTTCCCCACTGGTAATCGGGTTGGAGTAGTACATGGTGATCAGGCAGCTGGACGCACCTGTTATATTGTTAAGCTGCTGGATGCGCAACATAAGGAGAAGAGCAAGGGCGTAGAGGAATCTCTCTGCGCCCGTTTTTCAGAGAACTGACAGTTAACGCCAGGGCCTAAGCCCGGGCACCACAACCAATTCCTTAAAGATCTCAATCCCCGAGACAATAGCGATCAAGAGGAAGTCAAAGACAATCGGGTTTCTCCGGTAGAGTTGACAATCGATGTTCTGATCCATGACAATGATGACTCCAGAATGATAAAGGTCGGATCTCAACTTAGCCACCAGATGAGAAAGGAATTGGTTGATTTTCTCTGGGCAAACCTTGATGTGTTTGCCTGGACCCATTCAAACATGCATGTGATCTCACCAGACATCACGAGCCATGCATTAAATATTGATCCGCGAGACGTTCCAGTTAAACAAAAATGGAGTGATAGGGATCCAAATAGATCTGCCGCCCCTAAGGATGAAGTGAATAAACTCAAGTCGAATGGGTTTATTTGTGATTCATTATAACCGAAGTGGTTATCAAATCCAGTCTTTGTCAGGAAATCAAACGGAAAGTCACGAACATATATGGACTACACATATTTGAATAAAGCCTGCCCTAAAGACAGTTTCTCTCTTTCCAGAATTGATCAACTGATGGATTCAACAGCCGGACATGAGCTCTTATCTTTCATGGATGCGTATTCCGACTACAATCAAATACTGATGCTTCTACCTGACCAAGAATATACTAGCTTCATCACTGATTTGGAACTATATTGCTACAAAGTGATGCCATTTGGACTTAAAAATCCTAGAGTAACTTAGTAGAGGCTTGCAAACCAAATGTTCGTGTTAACCTACCTTTTGGCAAGGCGTAAGTAGGCAGAATTAACTAAATCTATTGTTCGGTTATTGAGGACGGAATATGATAGGTTTGAGTCGATTGGATGGATGGATGATGCAACGTGCTTAGAAGATGGATATTGGATTGGATAAAGCTGGATCGGCTATAACTTGGTTCTAGGAAATATAGATCGGCTAAATATGGTTCGGCATAGTTTGAAGGACTACTTGGAGTCGTTGAATGGGTTGTTTAGGGTCAGTGAAGCACATACTTAGGTCATTTTAGGCTTTACTTTGGGTTTCTAAGCGATCGGTGGTATGGTTTTAGGATCGGTGTTGGGAACACTTTGGACCGACATCAAACTGGTTTGGCATCTCGAAGCTCGACTCCAGATTGGCCTTCATACTAACTTCAGATTGGCAGCTTAGTTTTGGGGATCGGTGAGAGTGGCTTGAAACTTAGTGGATCGACATTTGGGTTGCTTGGTTAAGGAGAGGGGATCATGCATGGGTCGGTCACGAGCGTTCGTCCATGTGTTGGTCGGCCATATAAGTTAGGCTGAGGTGGTTCGACATGTCGAAGTGGGTCGGTCTTGGTAGTGTGGCTTGGTGATAGAAGTGGGTCGGTAGTAGTATGGCTTGGCATTTGGATTGGTCGGTGCTTGCTTGTCCTCGAGATGGACTCGGGTCGGTGGATTTGTCTTAGAACGGTGAACTTGGGATAGGCATAGGTTGTACTTGGGTCGGTATGTCCTAATACCTCAATGGGATCAGCAGACATGCCAGCTCCGGGTCGGTGTAGGATGAAGCTCAGGTCGGCCATAATAGTTCAACATCGGGCCGGTATTGGAAGGAATGAAGCTTACTCCGGGTCAGCCGCAATTCTACTTCGAGTCAGGGATGGATTTTCTTCGAGTCGCTCCCGAGATGAGATTGGATTGGTATGCTCAGAGTTTAGGCTCGGTCATAATGATGATTTTGGATTGGCTATGGTTTTGATGGGCTCGGACCACTCAGGAAGCCCAGTAACTCAGGTTTTGTCTATAAATACAACATTTTGGGCTTCAAAAAAGGGATCTTCATTTTGCTTCCCTATTAAGGCTACTCTACCATTTTTGATTTAAAAACTCTGGATTGTAACTGTAATTGATTCGAATATCAATAGAAAGGAAATTTCTAGGGTGGACGTACGCCGGAGTTAGCCAAACCACTATAAATCCTACGCTGTTACTGCTTTTTTTAATTTTTATTGTTCTTCACATCACACTCTCTACATACATACTATCTGTGATCTATGACCATGATTTGGTGCTTTCATCTGGATTTAGATGTTAGTGACCAACTTTGGCACTAACATTTTGGTGTTTTCGCTGAGGAAGCTAGTACTCAGGGATTCAGAAGCTTGGAGTTTGGATTTAAAGGCTTAGGAACTTGGATTCTGAAGATTATGGAAAAGCAATCTACCAGGAGACAAAGGACGAAAAGGAGTCAGTAAGAGGGAAGTCAGGAAGCTTCCTCTGGAGCTAATCAACCCCAATCTACATCACTAGGGACGAGATGCAGATTATGATGGATTCTATGCAGGAGCAGTTGATGAAAAGGCAAGAGGAAATGATGCAGACACTTTTCATACAATTTGGATAAGTAGGAACTGCAGGAGCTCAGATCCATTTAGTTGGATCAGAAGGGCTCAACAGGCAAGCAAATGGAGTGGTTCAGTAGGGGCCAGCCCACATCAGCAAACAACTATCAATATGGATGGACCTAGACTCAGGGGCACACCACCAGGTAATGTTGGACCAATTCGAGAAGGGATACCAGATGACGCTGTGCAGCCCAGCGCCAATAGAAATATAGGAGTACGTGACGAGGAGTATGTGCCAGAAGTCCCTTGTGGACATGGAGAGCGGTTAGGAAATGTCGATAGGGGCAACCCTTGGTAGGTAGCACTGGATTGGCTGACATCATTAGGCGAACTATTCGCGAAGGTCTGGCAAACAGGGATTTGGAGGGAGTAAATAAAAGTCTGTTTACCCATAACATAAAGATGGCTAAGAATCCACCTGATTTCAAGTGCCTGCTTTGGAAGTATACGACGGTAAGACAGAACCCACTAACCACTTTATGAGGTACACAAGGCATCTGGAAGTGTTAGGGGCATCGGAGGAGGTTATGGCCTGATGTTCCCCTCGTACTTGAATGATACAGCTGCTATGTGGTTCAGACAGCTGGCGGATGGATCTAATGGAACATGGACATAACTGGCGGAGAAGTTCTTAAGTCAGTTTCGAGTTTACATAAAAAGACCGAAGAATTTGATGACACCGACATCAGTTAAACAAAGGAAGGATGAACCGCTCAGGATTTTCTTAACTCGATTTAACGCATCAGTTGCTTCGGTAGATCGACTAGATCCATCAATGGTTCTGATGGTTGCGGTATTAGGAGTAAGGGATAATTAGGATTTCAAAGTATCATTGATATGGGCCCCACCAATGGATCTCAGGGAATTCTTTCACGAAGCTGAGAGATTTCCTCGACAAGAGGATGCGTGTTTGGATATGAAATCAAAGGAAGTAAACATGGTTAAGGATGGAGGACTGATCAGTGAAAGCTTGGGTAAAGACAGGGATAAAGGGAAAAGGAAGCGTTAGGGAGAACCAAAATACTCCACTTACATAGGGTTGAATGCAACACCAGAGCGAATATTCTTGGATACTCAGGGTCGCCTTCCTTACGAAGGCTGGCAAGGAGGGAACCTTCAAAATGCGAAAGGGAATCGGGAAGCACTATCTCTTTCATGACCTGGATGGGCATGATACTAATAGCTGCCGACATCTAAAAGATATAATCGATGAGCATGTAAGGAATGGCCAGTTGAGACAATATGTCGAAACTCAAAATGCGATGGTGGAATAGAAGCAGCCACTGCCTATCCTGAACGACGATGGCGCTAGTCCCAGGAATGATGGTCGGTTGGTCATCATTTAATCATGATGGTTTGGAATAAGTAGCAAACTCTGTGCAGACGACTAAGTCACTTACTCATGTACGGGGATGGAGACAACCCCTAGGCATGCTCTGAGATGATGGTAAACCGTGACGCTATGGTTTGTGAACTCTATTTTTCCTTTTTGGCTTGGGCACTTTCCTTTTCCGCTTTGGTTTTGGAGTTTGGTTTGAACTTTCGGTTTTGTTGGTTTACTGGTTTGGATTTTGGTTTGGATGATTGATTTCTGTTAGGATTTTTGATATGGATTTCTGGTTTTCTGGTTGAATTTGGATTTCAGATTTGATTTTGATTGGATTGGCTAAAAGATCATCAAGCATGGACTATGCCCGGCAAGGGTCCAAAGAGACCAGGATTCAACCTAGGATTTAGGCCCCTTTATTATCTATCGGTTACTATTTTAGGTCGTTGAGTATGGACAATGCTCGGCAAGGATCTAGAGTGACCAGGATTCAGCTTAGTACTTAAGCCACAGAGTTACGCAATGTTCAGAGACACTGAACTAGGCCATGGCATTACTTAACACAGGTCGTCGAGTGTGGATTACGCCTGGCAATAACCCAGAGAGGTTATGGATTTGGATATTGGCTATGAACAGTTAAGGATTTAGGCATGGACCCAGAGAGGTCTCGGATTTGGATATCGGTTCGGAGAGGTCATAGATGTGGTTATTGGTTATTGGATATGGATGGGTTAGAAATCGGTTGTCGGGTTCGGATGGATGTGGAATAGGATAAGGATTTGGTTGCTGGATAAGAATCGGATATCGCCTCGGAGCAGTCATAGATTTGGATAAGAGTACGACAATGGACTTGGGTAAAATAGATTGGATTATGAATCAGAAGGTATGGCTATAGATAACATATGGACTTCGGGTATTGGATTTGAGGCTATTCAAAACACACCTTCCAATAGCAAGGCATGTTTTGGAGGGCAAATGTTAACCCGCCTTTTGGAAAGGCCATAAGTTGGCGGATCTAACTAAATCGATTGCTCGGTTAGTGAGGATGGAATACGATAGGTTTGAGTCGATTGGATGGCTGGATGATGCAGCGTGCTTGGAAGATGGATATTGGATTGGATAAAGCTTGATTGACTATAACGTGGGTCTAGAAAATATGGATCAGCTAAATATGGTTTGGTATAGTTTGAAGGACTACTTGGAGTCATTGAAGGGGTTACTTCGGGTTAGGGAAGCACATCCTTTGGGTCATTCCAGGCTTTACTTTGGGTTTCTGAGCGATCGGCAGTATGGCTTTAGGATCGGTGTTGGGAACACTTTGGATCGATTCTGCAACTCGGAGCTTGACTCCAGATCGGCCTTCATACTTACTTTGGATTGGCAGCTCGGTTTTGGGAATCGGTGAGAGTGGCTCGGCACTGGGTAGATCGGCATTTGAGTGGCTCAGTCAAGGAGAGGGGATCATGCATGGGTCGATCACGAGCGTTCGGCCATGTGTTGGTCGTCCAAGGTAGTTAGGCTGAGGTAGTTCGGCATGTCGAAGTGGGTTGGTCTTGGTGGTGTGGCTCGATGGTGGAAGTGGGTCGGTAGTAGTATGGCTTGGCATTTGGATGGGTCGGTGCTTGCTTATCCCCTAGATGGAATCGGGTCGGTGGATTGGTCATGGAATGGTGAACTTGGGATCGACATAGGGTTGTACTTGGGTCGGCATGTCCTAATACCTCGATGGGATCAACATACATGCCTGCTTTGGATCAGTGTAGGATGAAGCTCGGGACGACCATGGTAGTTCAGCATGGGGCCGACATTGGAAGGAGTGAAGTTTACTTTAGGTCAGCCGCTATTCTACTTCGAGTTAGGAATGGATTTTCTTCAAGTCGCTCCCAAGATGAGATTAGATCGGCATGTTCAGAGTTTAGGTTCAGTCATAATGATGATTTTTGATCGGCTATGGTGTTCATGGACCCGAACCGCTCAGGAAGCCTTATAACTCAGGTTTTGCCTATAAATACAGCATGTGGGGCTTTAGAAAAGAGAGCTTCATTCTGCTTCCTTTCTCTTATGAAAATCCCACTCATATTTCAACCATATGAAACACTTGCCGAAAAGGAAGAGAGACTTGCTTATGAAGAGATGGAAGAAGAGGAAGAAGAAGGGGAAGGAATGGAAATTGAAGAAGAAGAGAAAGATGAAGAAACATCTTTGGAAAGTATATAGTATCCACATACCCCCGCCAATCCATCTAACAAAACCATACTCAAGAACCAAAAGATACTTGCCCAAAACCAAAAGGTTCTTAAGAGATCTATTAGCAAGAAAATGGATAAAATCTCTACCAAGATCGACAAGTTCTTTGGGAAGATAGGAAGGAAACTTGGCTTGTCCTCATCATCATCTTCATCAAACTAATCCTAGCCATTATCTCTCTAGCTATCATTTATCTATTTTTGTATTTTCTACTTTTTTAGTTAAGATTATGTAATGTTAACTAATATAAGTAATGCTATCTCATTCTCTGTCTTCCAGCTTTATATATCTCTGTTAGTTATTTATTTTAAGTTTATATAGGTCCACGAGTACAAAAATAAACTTAGAAATCAAAAATAACTCAACTTGGTCATTCTGTCTAGACCATGTCGACATGCCCCATCCCCCCATGTCGACATATAACAGTCAGAAAGTAGTTACAATCTCTAAATTCAAATTCTTGTAACTACCAAGTGACAATTCATTTTGAACGGCCAATAACTCCTATAAATACCTATTTCTTCCAGAAAAACTTCTCTACCTCCATTTCTATTCATCTCCTCTCATGCTTCAACTTATTTCTTAAATTATGGCTTCTCCAGTTAAGAATTTAAGTAAAAATCTTGAAGAAACTCTTACTTCTTTCAAGAATATTCTCTCTTTTATACTTAGAAATCAAAGGCACTTAGAATTAAGCCAAATGCATATGATCAAAGAGCAAGAGAAACACTTCGACGCACTTCGTTGGTTGATCTCAAGCCTTAGTAAAGACAAACCCGAAGCAAATCCACCAGTCACTCTCGACAAAGATAATTGGGATGTTATCAAAACTGATCATATCTTTGGAGAAGATGGATGGGTGGAAGTCCCAAGGAATGTCTGATCATTATGTATGTATGTTTGTTTGTTTGATTTGAGTTGATTAGGATTTGATTGAATTGTTTACTTAAGTTTGATTTGGATTTGGTTTGTATATGACTTCATATACTATACATGATTGGTTTGCTATGTATGATATTGATTTAATTGTCAAGTTACACTTATATATATGCACACACACTTGATCACTTACACGTTCACTTTACACTTTTATTCTATATATACTTTAGAACAGGTAAATCTTTTATTCCTTTTTGTTGATGACAAAGGGGGAGAAAGTTATAAAAATATATGTGCTTGGTGTAAGGGGGAGTCATGGAATAAAGGGGAGTTGTAGTTTTAAGAAGAAGTCACAGAGTAAGGGAGAGCTATGGTATGGTAAGAATATTTTATAAATAAAGGTTGTCATCATCAAAAAGGGGGAGATTGTTAGGAACTGAGTTGATGATGTTTTGATGGCAACAACCTTATATAGTTATTATACTTTACTTTATAAAATATATACTAACATTTCCATATATATATATATATGTAGGAAGTATATGCAGGTATCATCGAAGACTGATCAGTATAAAGACTCAAGCATCAAGATAAAGATTAGAGATTCAAGATTCAAGATTCAAGACTCTAGAGAATCAAGATTTCAAGATCTCAAGATAAGTGTCTAGTATTTTGTTAAAACTTCATAATAGCACTCTCATCTTTCTTCCAATTTTCTTTTGGGATGGAACCCAATTTCTATCGAAACCAGTGGCTTACAAACCCACGACAAGTAGCTTACAAACCTACGACAAGTGGCTTACAAACCCACGAAAATCAAAATCATTTAAACTACTTTGTACAAGTTCTCGAGTCCTATGGAGGAGCTCTGTAGGAAGGTTCTTGCAATTTCAGTTTGTTTTTCAAAATGTTTTTAAATCTGTTTTTCAAAATGTTTTAGCTTTCAAAATCATGTTTTCAAAAATGTTTTCAAACTTTGTTTTATCCTTGAAATATTCCTCCATTCTGATTTTAAAAACTTCTATTTTTAAAACATCAAAACTTATTCTGATTTTAAATATTACTTATATAATTGACGGTCTATATCAATTATATATATATATATATATTTAAAATAATGTTTTATATTCATTCTCTATCTCAAAATATTGTTTACACACTTTATTTTGCTTCTAAGAAGTTTCAACTTGTTTTAAATTCAATTGCTTTTACAAAACAACATCTCTACAATTTTGAACTGAGGGATGTCGACATATGGGGATACCCCATGTCGACATGGTGGCCGTTGGATTCAAAATTCAACTTTTTAAAAGAAATGTCCATTCGTTCAAAAACCTTTCGCCAATGGTTATGACTGTTGTGCATCTATATAAAGGCTTCCAAAACGAATTTTTTTAACAACTACTTTCTTATTTTCTTCACTCTTTCTTCTCCACCATTCTATATCCATAAAACTTCATATTTTCAATATCGTGCCATCATTCTGCCAAATTCTCAATAGGAAATCGTTTAGATACTCTCTCTATTTGATTCTCCATCATTCTACTAAAGATCAAAGTGCTATTCAAAGTTATAGGATTAATTTGTATTCAAAAAGTCCATAGAGTCTATCCATTCAAAAGGATTGTTATTAGAAAGTATTAGGGTGATCTTGTGTCCCGTAAATCAAGAGAGTTTACCCCAGACTCGGAGATAGGAGGGTTCCTCAAGGCCTTAGAAATTGAGGGTTGTAATTTGGATATTGGCTTATAAAAATCTGTACAAGGATATTGCCTTGGTGCAGGACTGGATGTGGGAGGATTCCGAACCAGTATAAAATTCGGTGTGTTCTTTCCTTTTACTTGCTTTACTTTACTATTTACATTTGTTATATGTTCTGTGATCATTCTACGTTAGAATTCTGTTTAGATTTGTGTTGAAAGTTTTAATTTAGTCATATAGTTCATATATTCTTTAAAACACTATTCACCCCCCCCCCCCCTCTAGTGTTATTTCTGCCTTAAGATCCTTAATCCGCATCCCCAACAGGGGCAACCCTAGGCAGTAGTACTGGATTGGCTGACATCATCAAGTGAACTATTCGTGGGTGTTTGGCAAACAAGGATTTGGAGGGAGTAAATAAAAGTCCATTTACTCATAACATAAGGATGGCCAGGAATCTACCGATTTCAAGCTACCCACTCTGGAAGTATACAACGGTAAGACGAACCCCACCGACCACTTGATGAGGTACATAAGGCATCTGGAACTACTGGGGGCATCAGAGGAGGATATGGCCCGATGTCTCCCCTCGTACTTGACCGATATAGCTATTATTTGGTTCAGATAGTTGGAGGATGGATTTATTGGAATATGGATAGAATTGGTGGATTAGTTCTTAAGTCAGTTTCGAGTTCACATAAAAAGACCGAAGAATATTCTTCACATTCATACACTCTACATACATACTATCTGTGATCTGTGATTGTGATTTGGTGCTTTCATCTAGATTTGGGTGTTAGTGACCAATTTTTTCTTTAATAGTTCGCTAACCAGAACGGAAAAACCACGGAGGTGTATGTGGATGACATGCTCATGAAGTCGTGACTGTCCATCAACATGTCAGTGATTTGGAAACAATGTTTAACATACTCTGATAGTATAGAATGAAGATCAATCCATTGAAGTGCCATTTCGGAGTTGCATTAGAAAAGTTCCTTGGATTCATCGTCGACGCCATAGGAATTGAAGCCAATCCTGAAAAAATATGGGTGAAACGGAATCTCGAAACTCCCAGAACTATAAAGCAAGTACAAAACCTCAACGGGAAGGTGGCAGCCTTAAGCAGGTTCATCTCCAAATCCATAGACAAGTGCATCTCGTTCTTTGATTTGATCAGAAAAGGAAAGCAGAATTTCAAATGGATAAAGGAGTGTGAAGGCACATTCCAAGCACTAGTTCAACATTTGGCAATACCTCCCATTTTGTCGAAATCGATTGATCACGAGAGATTATACATCTATTTGGCGGTTTCAACAAATGCGATCAGTGCCGCGTTGATTCAGGAAGAGGATCAAATCCAACGATCAGTCATTATATCAGCAAGATATTAATAGGAGTAGGAAGAAACTACCCAACGAAAAGCTGGCTTATTTTCTTGTCATAGCCTTGAGAAAGCTTCGTCCATATTTTCAGGCTCACCCGATCATAGTCTACATTGACCAGCCTTTACGATAGATCCTTACACGACCTGAGACATCTGATAGATTGCTCAAGTGAAATATCGAGTTGAGTCAGTTTGACATTGCTTATACACTGACTCGAGCCATCCAAGGACAAGTTCTGGCCGACTTCAAAGCTGAATTCACCATACCAGAAGACTTGCCCGAAGCCAGTGAATCTCCTAAGCATGTGTAGAAGCTATACTCCAATGGTGCATCAAACGACCGTTGCTCAGGCACTGGAGTGGTACTCGAAACCCTAGAAGGCCGATCCATATGCTATGCTTTGAAGTTTGACTTCGGTGCAAAAGCCGTGCATGAAGCTTTACTTGCTGGGCTAAGACTTGATAGAGAATTGGGAATCATGCTATGGGAATTTACTATGGTTCACAATTATTTGTATGCCAGGTTCGAGGAGAGTATCAAGCCAGAGACCATAGGTTGGCCACTTACCTTGCTCAAGTTCAAGAAATGTTAAATTAGTTCGATTACTATGCTATCCATTGTATATCCTGAGAGCAAAATCAGAAAGCTGAATCTTTAACGAAACTGGCCAGCACTAGCGAAGCACTACAAATGGGACTCATCCCCGTTGAGATACTTACTGCTCCGAGTATCGATCAAATAGGGACAGAGTGGGTGCATGAGACAACGCCCGAAAAGGATTCGTGGATGACTCCATTCAGAAATTATCTTGAGCACGGGACTCTACCCGAGTGCAGAAGTGAGAAAAATAGGTTCTCCGAAAAGCTTCACGATTTATTATCCAGAATGGAGTCGTATACAGGAGAGGGTACTCTATTCCTTTACTCTGGTGTATCGTCCATAATAAAATCAAACAAGTGTTACACAACATTCATAGGGAAAGTACGACGACCACACTGGGAGAAAGCCCTTGCAAAAAGGATACTCAGATATAGATATTACAGGCCCACTATGAACTAAGATGCATCAGACTATACTAAGGAATGTGATAGATGCCAGAAACGTTCTCGAATTCCTAGAGCCCCGCCTATCGAAACCGCTCAGATAGTCAATCCATCGTCGTTCTCCACATGGGGCATTGATATAATTGGATCCTTACCTTTGGTCAAAAGTGGTGCAAAATACGCCATCGTTGCAGTTGACTACTTCACCAAATGGGCGGAAGCCGTGCCGCTTGCTACTATCATGATGAAGAAAATAATCAAATTTGTTGTGTCCAACATCATCTGTCATTTTGACCTCCCATACATAATTGTAACTGATAACGGGACCCAATTTAAAGTGTCGAGTTCAAAAATTTCTATCAACGTTACCACATCCAGAAGAAGTTCTCGGCAATAGCTCACCCTCAAGCAAATGGATAGGTCAAAGCTGTTAACAAAGCTATCAAGTCCATTCTAAAGAAACGACTAGAGATGGCTAGAGGCAAGTGGGTCGATGAGCTTCTCATGGTCCTATGGGAATATAGAACTACCCACAAGTCTGCAACCGGCCACACTCCTTTTGTACTTTCCTATAGCTCCGAAGCCGTTATTCCAGTTGAACTAGAAGTACCTTCTCACCGAGTGGCCTATTATGATCCAATGACGAATGCCATCTTACTTGTAGAATCTTTAGATTTATTAGATAAAAGCGTGAAGAGGCTGATTTAAGGACAGCCACACACCGCAGTCGAGTCGCCCAGTTATACAACGCTAAGTCCGACCCAGAACCTTCGAAGTTGGCGATCTTGTACTCAAGAGAATTTATCGGTCTCTTCACACGTGAAACTGACATGGGAAGGACCGTATGTCATTGAGCGAAGACTTGGAGACAACACATTCAAACTATCAATGATAGTCTTACTTTACCAAAAGTATGGAACAACGAGAGTCTCCGTCGCTATTACACATAACTGACCTTTATTCTTTTAGTCTGCTTTTCCTTTGAAATTTGTTTATGCATTTTTTGAATTCAAACTTGTAATAAGGCAACTAACTTTGCTGTACTTTCTTATTTCAGCAATGCAATGCAGACTCATCAAGCCAGATAAATAATTTATGAAATGCATCGTGCGACCGTCACAATGTACGAAGAGTTAAGTTCCATCTCAAGTGGGACTTATTCAAATAGGGAGTGATTGTGATCCGATGGGCCACTCTCTAAGTGAAACCCCAAGCTTGGGAGCAAGCAATAATAAAGTTAAGACTGAAACATGGCAATCCTCTAACAAACTCTAGCTCCCGGAGTGCGAGCTGGAGTACAAACTCCAAAACACGGGCTCGAAGAGGGTGGATCCGTCCTCCCATGACTTCGCCCTCATTCAATCCAAGCTCGAAGAGGATGGACCCATCCATCTATGACTTCTCTTACCAACTTAGGGTGGATGTGATCCGACCGTCCACAACCTTGATTAACTCCTTATTCCCAGAGTGCGAATGAGATCTTAATACTTAAACAAATGTGATTCACCGTCTATCGGCCGACTCCAGATTTCCAGAGCGCGAATTGGAGTATAAAATTAATGGTGTGATTGACCACCCACTAACTAACTCTGGTCTCGAGAGCGCGGGCCATAGTACAAGCACCAAACGGGTGTGAATGACCGCCCGTAAAATTTACTTATGTCCCCAAAGCACGGATATAATTCTAAGTATTAAACGTGTGTGACTGATCACCCGTAAAATAACTTAAGTCCCCAAAGTGGGGTTGTAATTCTAAGTATTAAACGGATGTGACTGACTGCCCATAAAATAACTTCAATCCCCAGAGCACGGATATGACTTCAAACATTAAACAGGCATAACCGACCACCGGCATACAAGTATAATCAGTATGGATGTGAATACCAACAAAAGAGCGAGTGTGATCCGACCACCCAAACTCGTTTTACTCTAACTTTGTTCTGACTAAGTTAAATTAAAGTTAGTGAAGGAAAAAAAGACTGCCGACTGACTACTTCAGTTTATACCCAAGACTGGAGGCATAACTCAAGTACCAGCTGTTGACCGAGACAGCACATCGTTGGTACTCGACTCAACGTCTGGTTTTGACCCGAAGCCATGACTTTAGGACTTAACGACTGTACTCAAGTTTAACTTAGAGACTAAAGCCTCACAAGTACATTGAATGGAAACGCGAGGGCTGAAATACTTAAACAAATAAACACAGAGTTATGCTGGAAAAAACAAAATGAAGTTTTATTTCCACTATTCTTTGAAAAAGATAAGTACAAAAACTTATCTAAATAATTCCTATAAGCAGAGGCCAAACCTGCATCTATACATGGCTAACAAAAGCAAAAGGAAATCATATTCCAATCATCTACATAAAGAAAAAGCAAAAAGTGCAAGTCTACGCCTTTGGTTTTTTATCATTCTTGCTCTTCTGCGGTGTAGACCCGCTCAAACTACCACTCAGCTGCCTCTTCGATACTTTACCTCCCCATCCTGCTTTAGTCGGCTTGTCTTCAGCCGAGGGAATCAGAATAGTCTCCTCCTCAGAACTTACGAGGATTGGAACAACCTCCGTGTGTGGAACTGGAGGATGGTGGCATCCTCAACGCTGGAAGAATAAGGCACGCTAGTATCTATGATGGTGCCACCTGGAGAAACAATAAGCATAGGGACGGGGCCAGAACCTGCCATGCCACACCAATACTACTATCTTGCTTGCCTTGCTCTATCTTGGCTTTAATTTCCACCATTATCTCCTCAGCCTGATCTGCTCGAATCCCCATTGGCACGCTACTAGTGGGGCCCGAGGAGCTCGTAATCATTACATCTTCATCAATGACGAAAGGCATTTCGATGATTGGGTCGTTTTGATGGCCGAGGAGTGCTTACATCATTTGTTCATCTACAATGCAACTACTTTCATGCATCTCCCCAACCGATGCGAAAATTGTTAAAGTTGTAGCTTCCCTCATTAATGCCTCCTGCTCGTGATGCATTTCTTAAGTTGCAGGAGGACCAAGTGATGCAAAATCTAAGGCTGAATGAAGATAGGAGAAAATATTAGTAATGTCTTCTGACGGTGTTCCTACGTTCGAGTGGATGAGAGAAGTGTTCATAATACCTTCCTCTGGTTGACTCATGTGCTGGGTTGATGTGCCTTCAGAGCTACGTTCATTTATCGGAGATAGGTGCGGCTTATCAGGGTCGTATTCTAGAATAGAACGTCATCTGTCAAAGGAAGAAGTGAGGGAAGCAAGTATTAATGAGCAGGGGGTCACCATCTCACTTCCCTCATTAATAGGCCTCCAACGAATAGTTTGGATTGGTCTTGGAAGACCAATAGAAGAAGTAGGCTCAAACTGAGAGACTTGGAGCGCTTTGGAGCCTGCTTCATGATGTTCAACTCCAAATCCTTCTTCATCGTCTGGATATTTAGCAGCAAGGTTTTCCTTTTTGAGAGCAAAAATAGTGTCGTGGAGGACTTTCGGCTCATCTCCGACAAGTGTTTAATTTTCTAGTTGGAACTCGTCGATGTTTGTAGTGTTATAAGTCACCTTCCCGTCCTTCATCAAACGGCTCATAGCCTTGTACAATTGAAAAGGATAATCTTCATCGAGCCAGGTTAGATTGCGGTTTCTTAAAACTTTAATGTTGAATGTGACCAGAAGATCTTCAAATTCATTCCCCATCTTGTCTACCGCTTTAATTTCATTCCCAACTCTGGCCTCGGCTTCCTGAGCCTTTAAGTTCACCGCATCCCTTTCATCTTTGAGTACTACCGCCTGTTCACACGCCTCTTGGGAAGATTTGTTGGCCTCATCCTTTTCCTCCATAGCCTCGGTAATTTTTTCCTTTAGCTCGTTGATCCCTTTCACTGCAGCATCCCTTTCCTTCGTGACAAGAGTATTCCGGTGTCCCATCTCCAGAACCAAGTACATATGAGACCGCCGCATTTTTTCCATGGACTATTTTGCCTCTTCGGCTCTCTTATCAACCTCCATCTCTGATTTCCATGAAGACTCGGCTTCATTATTGAGCACTTCTATTATCCAGTTTTTTGAAGCAAGATCGATCTCCATTTTTTCAATTATCTTAGCTCGCTCAAAAGCTACCACTGAAGCCTTTTCTGCAGTTTTGACATACTCTCAGTACTGGCTGTAAACATCATACACGTAGTCCTGTACTAGTTTTTCTGCATCATTGGGAATTCTTTTCAGGTTTGGAGGGAAGTGGGAACCATCAAAGTAGATATTTGGAAAGTCTTGCTTTAACTTAGCAATTTGAATGGCTCCCTCTCCAGTAGGTTCTATAGCGGTCGGTTCTGTAATGATAGGAGCTTCTGCATCGGTCCCACAGCATTGTTCACCGGACTTTGAAGTATGAGGAGGCACTATTTGGTAGGCAGTCTTAGAGGGTTGTCTACCAAAGCCGGAGGATTTTGATGAACCTTTAGGCGGAGGTGATTACGATTGGGAGCGACGCCTATATTGATGTGGCCTCTCCCTCTCCCTTTCATAGCGATCATGCTTTTGGCTGGAGCGTTAACCGCGATCATAGTCTTGTTCGCTTTCACGCCTATAAGATTCAGAATAAGAGCTAGAAGAATAGCTTTGGAGTGAAGACTGCCGAGCATAGACCTATGCCTCACCATCATGTCTGTAAAATGAAAAGAGATGTGTAATTAGTTATCTCCAGAGATTAAGAAGCATGTGATTAGACGTTAGTGTTGTATTGAAATGTGTGTATGCGTGTGCAAACCCCCCAACCAACTGATTGTGGTGGCTTTGCTCGCAGAAGTTGGCTCCCCAACACAAAATCTTGAAATGAAGCCAAATCATCTGCTATAGGGATAGCCACCAATCCTTTCAAAGAACTCTCGTTTGCGAAGGAGAAGTCTCCCGACTTATAGCGGTTGTAGTAGGTAGAGATACCATAATAGATTTACACCTCTAGGATTTATGGGCGAGAGTCTTGCCTTTTCTTTTCGACTCAAATGATCGAAGACTCTGCAAAGGTGCAACTACAGGCTCATCTATGCTGGCATGCTCTCGACGTCGCCTTGTTCAGTGATTACGACCCTAGGAGCACTCTGAACTCCCCCAATTGAGGGGAAAATGGGAATTTTCCTTCTTACTTGCCTCACCGGAGCCACCCTGTGAACTCCTACTAGACCGATGCTTTGATCTCCCTCTATCAGCCCCACGGTGATTAAGTTTTCATTGGTAAAGATTTTATCGATTTCTTTGAGCTCGGTCGGCACCGATTGGAGAATCCTTACTATCTCCTTAAATTGCACTCCTTTAGGCTGCGGAAACAAAGCTGCAAAAGAAGTGAAGTATTAGCATCAACTTATATTATCCAGTTAATCGACAAAGGAGTTGGAGCACTTACGTCTAACTAACCACCGGCTGGCGAATCCAGGTGGACACCGAAGGAAGAACCGTTTGGTTTTGAAGTACTTAATTCACTCCAAGCACTTGCCACTACTTGGAAGTTTCTGAATGCTTTTAAGAAGTTGAACGAAGGGTTGTCTCCATGACTTTTGATGTTAAATATATATCTACTTTCCTCGACAGTCGAGGGTCGAAAAAGATGATCCATGAAGATAATATACAAGATGTTGAGCAGAGCATATCCGTTTGGATGCAATTGAGAAGGCGCAATCCTAAAAAATAACAACACTTTCTGAATAAATTGGTTGAACGGGGGAAACTTCCCGGCTACGCACATGAACCTATTGCAGGCGGTATACCCTTCTAGAGGATTGTAGGCTCTGCCCTCTAGCCTCGGCAATAAAACATCATTTAGACATAATACGTGCCTAAGTAAAATCCTGCCTAACATGTCTCTGGATATTTTAGAATGAACAGAATCCTTCGGGTTTGGAACTGAAACTGCACCCGGCAGTTCATCCAGGGCATGCCTAACTACATCTGCCGCAATGTCTGGCACTTCGATTCTGGAGAACGGAGGACTTTGAATATCCTATAGCTTGGAGCTTTCGGGATCCATAGCTATTAACCTCAGTAAAAATCATCATTAGATGGCAATAAACCCGTGTTCCCCCCGGTGTGAAGTGCATGATTGTGTTGTGTAGTGCAATTCGACGTAATACTTTAAATTTCTACAAGTTTGAAAGATGTTAAAACGAAAAGACTTCGAGATTCGACCGGAGTGACTATCATTGCTGACCGTCCCAACCATGCCATCCCGACTTCAAAGAATGATCCGTGTTAAAATTCATTAGGTTTGTCAAATTATAGTTCCGTCGATGAGATTTGAAGGATAGTCAGATATGCATTTTAATGTTTAAGTCCAAATATGCAAGGCTAAAGCTCGTCGGAGTCGAATATTCAAATATGCCAAAGGCCACTAGTTTGTATCTATTAAATTTCAACTTGGATCATTCCACCAAAGTCTGCCTTCGTAACAGTCCAGAGCTGTGACTTTGTATCGACTGTTCCAGATCGATGCTCTTCGTATCGATCCTGAAGCCTTGGCTTCAATCACTCCAGACCGCTCCACTCCGTAACGATCTAAGGCAAGCAACTTCATATCAATCATTCCAGATTGATACAAACTCCCACCTTTCACACTGACACAAAGTAGCTGTTATCCATGCCTCGTATCGATACGAATGGCTCCACCGCCTCGATCGGTATCTCTTCTTCTTCCTCAGTCCTCCAAGAACTCCATTACTACTTCCTCAACCTCACTCCAGCCCAATTCCAACATCAACAATGTTAGAATCAATCACGTCCTTGGATGGAATGGCATTGAGCTTCAAGTCTCGTCATTTTTGGATGGATTTAATTAGTTAATCGCCGAGTTTGAATGAATCAGATTAAGGATTAAAGAGTGTTTTGGAGGCGAAGACTTCTGTAGTTCTTTTTTCTCGAGTTTTCAATCGATACGAAGCAAAGTTAAAAAGCAAGAGCAAGTATGGAAATTTGACCAAGTACAAATGGTATATATATATATGTATGTATGATTTCGTAACCAAGGTAGAAAATGCTTCGTATCCCAGTAGCCAAAACTGATTGAAGCGGTCAACATTTTATCGATACGAAAGACACTGCGCAAACAAACCTGAGACGATCAATTGCATCGATAAAAAGACACTAATTTGTAACCATCAGCCAAGAGAGATCCGTAGTCTAACACTTCAGAACCATCGACGGGCATCCCTTTACTTCGTATCCATCGATACGAAACAAGTACTTCAAGATCATACCATCACATATCGATTACCATCGATAAGAAAGTCACTACAAGATTATGTTAGAGCCACTCAACTCCATCGATACGAAATGCCTATTTCATATCCGTCAGCTCGAAGACCCAAGACCTTGTATCCATCGATGCGAAGCATCTCCAAGGACTATCCATTTCGTATCGATAGCCATCGATACGAGGCATGCATTCAAACATCTCAAATCGATCCAGGAGAGGGTCGATACGAAGGAGTAGCCTAAAACAACCATCAATCGTTGTTATTTCACATCGATCCATGAGAGGATTGATATGAAACTCAATCCAAACAAGAACAAAAGAACTTGACAATGACCCATGAACGTGCAAATTTGAACAGGAGTCAGGTCAACATATGTGCATGTATGATGAATAAACATTTGATTTTCAAAATTGATAGGAATGGAATGCTCATGTAATGACAACCAAAACAACGAACAACAAATCATTAGCACTCAACCTTCAGTTACAACAAAACACCACATGATCATTCGCACTCAGCATTTCAACATTTATAATGCCGGAAATCAATCAAAGGTTACACCACTTGACGAAAAGACCATAACTACTCCAAGAATCGAATAGAACTTTTTCAGAGTGAAGATTGCAACTTTTCAATGCATGTCATTTTCACGCAGGACGTACTTTGAGGGACAAATGTTATCCCGCCTTTTGGCAAGGCCGTGACACTAAGAACTTAACTAGAAACTAAAGACGATCCATCCCAAAGATCAGTTATACACAGGACCACCATGGATGCTGACAAATTTGGTCCGAATTCGGATCAAGCTACAATTAACATGATAAGGCAAACAAAGCTATGAAAGGTAAAATTCCATATTTCAGGTCAATCGGAGTTTGTAAGCTCAAATTATGGATCGATCATGTTTCATGTGAAGCACGTTTTCTTTGTATCCATCCGGTTCGTATCCATCCCTTTGCAACCACACCCTTCGCATCCATCAACCAATATCATTGATCCTAATCCATCTGACCTACTACTGCACACTTCGTATCGATCCCCTTCTATCTATTTCGTATCGATTAGACAGGCATCAACACGAAACCTGCAGCCATCGATTGATACGAAGGAAGTAACATACAAGCATCGATACGAAGGCATGTCCAGGCATTAATACGAAGGCGCGTACAAGCATCAATACAAAAGGAATCACACTAGATCGATAAGAAGAAATCATGTTCAAACCAAGATAAATGATCACTCGGCATGAAAAGCGGATTTCCACGTGAATGCCGCTCCACGTCATCGATGCATATCCTATCGATATGAGCAGGGGTCGATACACAGCCATCGGTATACTTGCAAAATCAATCTTGGATCGATCATAACTCAAAATATACAAGTCCAAATGCTATGAAATTTTCATAGGAACTGGCTTACCATCTCAAGAATGCATATGATCGATCACAGCCCAAATGGACACGATCTTGATCGATATGAAGATGATGGAGATCGACCCTAATCGATCCCAAATGACTTCTGATCGATCTGTTGGACCCACCCACATGTGAAAAGAAGTATTCCGAATTCAAAGGCAGATATTTCAGACCTACAACTCTACGCCTACATAAAAGGACTTTTGACCCCACTACGTCGTTACTTTGTCGCAACCCATTGTAACTCAAGTGTTAGTGTTTTACTGTTGTAATCAGTTGTCAATTATC
This sequence comes from Allium cepa, assembly GCA_030765085.1. Classification (NCBI taxonomy): domain Eukaryota; kingdom Viridiplantae; phylum Streptophyta; class Magnoliopsida; order Asparagales; family Amaryllidaceae; genus Allium; species Allium cepa. Next base: position 623,800,251 of record CM060932.1, on the reverse strand, counting down.
AATAAACAGCAAAACATTCAAAGTGGACATAGGCTACAATGCTGAACCACTATAATTTCTAGTCTTTTTCTATTTTTGTATGCTTTTATTGGTGTGATTGATAGATTAGTCTCCTTTTCCATTTAATTTCTTCACTTTGATCTCTTCAATCACATCCAAAGAGTGTTGTGCCCAATTTTGGTACAAATAAGGATCAAGAGGAATGAACCACTTTTTGTTATTGATTTTATTTATATTTGATTTTAGGAATAATTGAAGCCATGAAAGATCTCATATTTTTAGCCGTCAGAGAATGAGAGAACCAGAGAAGTTATAGAAAGAGAATGAAAAATGAGAAACTCAATTGTACGTACAGAATGAATTAGAGAACATGTTTTGTTTGAAAGAAGGAAACCTTTCCATTCTTTAATTAAAACTTCTCTAATTAATTCTCTTGATTAACTTTCTCCTTTAACTTCTATTTGTTTACATGGTATGGCTTAAATTACGTGTCATCAAATGACATAAGAATCCATAAATTAACGCATTATCTTTTATTTAATTACAATAATATCATATATCAATGCACGCAAATATAACTTTTATAAATGCATTCAAATAATTACAAATAACTCCCAAACATCAAATAAAATAAATAATAATTAATTTTTCTCAAATACTAATTAATTTATAACTTTTTGTAAATTAATAAAATCATGTGGTTTTTCGAAGAATTCATCATTACGGTTGCGCAACTCAAAGGTATAAATTCAATTAGCGATTGATATTGAACAATTCAAATATTAACGTTCACACGTCACTTAGAAGGCGATGGACATTTTGGATAAATTCATCGCTTAGACATCTTTTGGTTAAATCCAATTTTATTTCTTATAAGTGGTACGTAATAGTGATAATTATTTATGTTAATTTTCTTTGTCAAAATTATATCACTTTGAATTGATGTAATTTGGTAATGGTTAAAATTCGAATATAAATTACACCACGATACTTAGGTTGTCGAAGATAATGCATGGAATTTCCCTGGCATCAGTCACTATAATAAAAGGCTGAATTAAAAACACATGATTTTTTTAATTTGAAACACTTTTGCCATGTTGCTAGCCTTAATACAGTTATAACCCTATGTGTATTTTAGTTTTCCTATTTTATATTTATTTTATCTTCAAATTATATTTTTTACTACAATTCCCAACATTCCCTAAAGTTATAGTCTCGTGCGACCCAGTTTGGATTTTAGAATACCATTTTATTATTCTCTGATACGTGAAATACGGGTCGTTACATTCCCCCCTTAAGAATTTCACACCTGAAATCCTAATCAAACAAGGTAAGGTCTAATAACATAGCTACCCTCACATTCCTTACAACAATAGGCAATCATATCAAATATCAAACATCCATGCATAAGAAAGAAATAAAAATTTTGCATTTTCTGGAATGCAAAGTAGTAGCTATCTAATATAATATCAAATGTGAAAGCTAATGATAAAAAGGAATATTACCAAGAGCTTCAGATAAGCAGTCCTTATGCTCTCCTCGGTCTCGCAAATGCAATTGTTATCGCTTTCAACCCATTAAACCTTTACCAACTTCACTATCTTCATCCTACGCTGCTTCGTATTATGTCGAACAATATACATAGGCCTACTAGATCTTAAAGCTTCTGGTTCAATCTCGATATCATTCACCTGATCTGGTGTAACAGTTATGCCTGAGCCGTGCATAAAATTCTACATATTAGAAATATAGAACACATTGTGCACACCCGCCATCTTTTGAGGTAAGTCGATCATATAAGCAAGGTTCCCAATCCTCTCGAGTATCAAAAAAGGACCTATGAATTTTGGTGTCACCCTCCCCTTAATACTGAATCGAACTTCATTCTTTAATGGAGAGACCTTGAGAAACACCATATCAATGATAGAGACTCTAAGTCACATATTCTCTTATAAACATAGCTCTTTTGTCTCTCTTGAGTAGCTTTCATTCATAGCTGAATAATCTCAATCTTCTCTAAAGTTTCTTTTATCATATCTAACCTAAGTATCAGTTTCTTATCCACTTTCCACTAACATGAAGGAACATTGCTTGGTAGGCCTTGTAATGCCTCAAAAAGTGTTATACTAATGCTATCTTCATAACTATTATCCTAGGTGAACTCAACAAGATGCAAATGATCATCCTAAGAGTCTCCAAAGTCAAGTATGCAAGCTCGCAGAAGATCCTCTAATATATGATTCACAATGTTGGTCTACCTATTGGTCTATGGGTTATAATCTATGCTGAAATGTAGCTATATTCCCAACATCCCTTGCAAACTCTTCCAAAATCTTCTAGTGAATAAAGGTCTCGATTACTTATAATGTTCCTCGACACACCATGAAATCACGCTATCCACTTCACATACAACTTGGCTAATTTAGATATTGTTCTACTTGATTTTATGGGAATGAAGTGAACACTCTTCATCATTCTATCAACTATGATCCATATCATATGCTACCATACCCTCTTTTGGTCCTTAAAAATCCATTGATGAAGTCCATTGATATATGTTCCTACTTATACTATGGAACTTTAGGTGGTTACAGCAAACCACTTGGCTTCTTCTGCTCAGTTCTTCTATCTGACAGTTCATACACTTCAAAATGAATGCCTCGACGTCCTTTTTCATCAGTTTTCTATAAAAATGACTACATATATGTCGATACGTATTATTACCTCTAGGATGTACAGTCAATCTCGAATGATGGCACCTACAAGCACCTCATCCCTCAGCCCATAGACACTAAGTACAAATAATCTTCCATCCCCGCGGAGCCAAACATCAAAATTGATTATGAACTGCCTCATCTCTTCAGACTCCACTCCAATCTCGATCTTACCAATGATCTCTACCAGTCTAGTGTCATGTCATTGACTAGCCCCAATCCACTCAATCAGATTATATTTGATGGTCAAGCTCACCAACGTCTCTGACTTTAGCTTACATCAAGGTCGGAAATCATAACCAATAATATAATCAAGCTACTTCCACTATAGGAACATCGATCCTAAGATGGCATGTCTCATACTCAATGCATCAAATTGCATTTCCCTTACCTAGTATATGGAAAATGTCAAAGTCATAGGACGCCAAGAATTCTGATTATCGTTGCTGGCAAAGTTTAAGATATTCTATGATAAGAGATACCTCATCAATTTGTGGTTGGTGAATAGCTCAAACCTATCTCCAATCAAGTAGTGTCTCCAAATCTTCAAAGCGAACACTAATGCTAATAACTCAAAATTTTGGGTAATGTATTTCGTCTTATGTGATTTCAGCTACCGAAGAGCAAACGCAACAACCTTGCCCCTTCGCATAAATACCGTGCCTAATCTGATACTACAAGCATTTTTGTATACTGCAAAACACCTCATTCCCTCGTGGAATGACTAATGGTGGTGCACTCGTTCACTTTTCCTTCAAACTCATGAATGCGTGCTCGGGTCCCAAGTAAAATTCCGATTCTTCTTTGTCAAGTTGGTTAAAGGTGTTTCTACCTTTAGGAAGTCCTTTATGAATCGTCTATCGTAACCTGATAATCGAAAGAAACTCCTCACATCTGTAATATTCTTGGATCGATCATGATCCTAGACTATAGCAACTTTCGTAGGACCTACATAATGCCCTTCTTAGAAGCAACATGACCTAAAAATCACACTTCCTTCCTCTAGAAGTGACAGTTAGAAAATTTCTCCTTCAATTGGTGTTTCCTCAACACCTCAAGCACAATCCTTAAGTGCATCATATATTCATCTTCCGTCTGTGAGTAGACAAGAATATCATCAACGAGCACAAGTAAAAACTTATTGAATTAATACCTAATACATGGTTCATAAGATCGAAAAATTGTGCCAGTGCATTAGTTAGCCTAAAATGCATAACCAACCACTTAGAGAATTCATACGGTATGAAAATCGTAGTAATCGATCACTCTCTTGCCACTCTCAGTTTATGAAACCCCATCGCAAGGTCCAACTGAGAGAACATCTTAGCACCATGGAACTGATCGAATAAGTTATTAATACACAGGAATGGATATTTGTTCTTCTTCATCACTTTGTTTGGCTCACGGTAATCAACAAAAAGACTCAAAGAGCCACCTGCCTTAGTGGTGGATACTACAGATGTTTCCCACTCAGATATACTCTTGTGAATGAGCCCCTTCCTCAATAGGTCATTCGGTTGCACCTCGAGTTCCCTCTGCTCTTTAGTGCCATAGGCCTCAAAGGTATAACTATCGATCTAGCATCCCTCACCAAATCAATATAGAACTCATCTCCTTATGTGGTGGTTGTTCGATCACTTTCTCAAATATGTTCAAATACTCCTAAAAAATGAGCACTAATGACAATTCATCTTACGAGATCTCAAGCGAATATAGAAAGTTAACCATCACCTCATCATTCAATAGCCGGCCTAACTCTACCCTCTGCCCATCTTTAGTTCCTATCGTCACCAATGGCTTCTCATAGTCCACCACTACTCTGTACTTCTTTAGCCAGTCCATTCCTAATATAATATCAAATCCACAGAACTACTACAAGACGATCATAAGCAAAAGTGCATCCATGACTCAATAAGACCACATCATGACAAACCATACACAAGCCAATCGACCGTCCCACTAGGTTTGACACAATCAGGGGTATGTCTACTAGGTCAGATCTTAATCTTAATCAATCTACCAAGTCACTAAATATAAAGGAATATGAAACGCATATATCGAATAAAATATGTACAAGAACATCATAAATGGAAATCATACCTTTGATAATTATGCCTTTTCCCTTCTCCATCACCGATGGAGCATTCGACGAAGTTGGAATGGCATTCAGGGCATATACCTTTACCATCTACTTTAACTGCACTAGCTTGGGACAATCTTTTTGGATACTCCTAAACTTATTGCATTTATAACACTTCTTTCCCTCAGCTTTGATGTTCTTTCTTAGATGGCCTTTCTCACCACTGCATAACAAGTGGACTCTGATTTGTCCTTCTTTTGGCCGTCTTCATTCTGCAACTGCCTCTCCTTCTTCTTTTTTGTTGTTGTTTCATTTTCTCTTGCCTCCCCAACCACTTGTGACTTTGGCTCCTCCTCAGGAACAACAGCTGTTGGCTTTAGGTATATGCTCTCTTCCCTCAAAGCCTTCTCGACTATCGTCTCAAAGATCATGTTAATATGGCCTACGAATTTCTCTCCTAAATAGCAGTTCAATATAGCAATGAACTTTCCGTTCTTTTTTAGTAGAGCGTCTATGAAGAACATCTTGTACTTTGATAAAGTGTCGAACTCAGCCACATACACTACAAGAAAATGACCCTATCAATCTTAGTTATTTACAACATTCACAAAACGACGTATTAAAGGGTTTTTTTAATTGGTTTGTCCTAACAGTTGTAATAAAGGGTTTTGACAACTATTTTATCCCGATAGTCGTAATAAACGTATTTTTAATAACTGGTTTTTCCTGACGGTTATAATAAATGTATTTTTTAGCAATTATTTTTTTAGGCAGTTGTAATATAGATCTAACAACTTACTAATTTTTACTATTGTAAATATTGATATTTTTCCAAAGTTTATAAAAAAAATTGAAAAATTGATATTACTGAGTTATTTGGTTCTTGAAATCATTCACCTTCATTAAAAACAAGCAAGCATTATGCTGTATTTATAGGAAAAGTTTACTTTTTCCATCTTAATTGACAAATTGAACATGAAATGATTATAGAATATTTGTTAGAGTGTTATTCAAGTGAAAAACAACCGTGATTTTTGAGTTTAATTTGAAATAAAATGAGAATTGTTGATTCAAAAATTCAACTTTGATATGTGGAAGATGTACTATGAATTTATAAATCAGTTAAAATTTGTATTTGGAAAATAGAATACATTTACGAACTTTGAAAATTATTCCAAGGGATAACTAAATATTATAAAATTGTTTATGCGTTAAAATGCAGCATATTTACTATCGAAATTTTATTTCAAGCGAAAATAAAATATGACAAAGTTTTTTTAATTTATTTGAAAAAATTTATTTGATTTTTTTTAATCAACTAAAATAATCGAATTTTTTTTGTAAATATGAATTTAAATAAAATTTGTTTTGATTGTCGGGCCTAATATAAATGCCAAGCTCAAAACCGAACCCATATGCCACCTAATCACCCGACTTTATCCCATTTCATTCTTACCTACACCTCACCCTTCCTTCCCTTAGAAAGCACTTCGTCAAATCGATTAACCGCCTTCAAAAAAAAAGTGAACCATATGAGCTTGGCATTGCAGCAAGGAGGAGGTCGGCTAAGCAATAACGACGCGGGGCTGGAGGAGGGGCAAAATCTGGTGGCGGCCACTGCTTCGCCTCGCATAAATCCTGAATCGCCCCATCCCTAGAAAGCCAAGCCGTCACTCCCCATCATCGCAGTCGCGCCCCGTCATCCCAGTCGTGCTCTATCGTCGTAGCCTCCATAGTAATTGTCGCAGTCGTACCTTGCAACTCATAACGATCTTCTCCGTCGCACCTATCTTTGCCTCTAAAACTTGGTAGTCTCTATTTTTAGATCATAGAAAATTTCAAAGCATAGAATCAATGTATGGTTAAATTTTTTGTATTAGTTCAGCTAGTCTGATTAATTATGCTTGCTTTCCCCTATTTTTGAACCGTTATAAATATTTCACTCTAAACAGTTGCACAAAAGATCTGATACAACAATTGGAAAATTGTCACTTAATTTGATTAGCTTGACAAAGGAAAGTGCATCCGTCTTTGGGAATCAACTTATTACTACAATCCAGAAAGTCTTACCATTTTCAAAGACAATTCCTCTTACAATACAATATCTTAACAGCACATCACTCCAGCCCAGGAAAAACAATCAAACTGGAAGGTATGTAACAAACTGTACACGTATTCTTCTTTCTGATTGTATTCTGGAGAAACTAAACATCATTTTATTTTTTATTGCGTTTAATGTGTAGCCTTAACTAATGCTTTGTTAGAGTTTGCTTTCTTATTTTGCAACATAAGTAATTCATTTCCAACACATCAGATCAATTATAACATGTAGGAAGTTTTCTAAATTTTGCATTTCTTCACTTTCTTCAAATGAAGAGATTAAACCATGGTTTGAAGTTTCATTAAAAAATCCAAGTGCATAAATTGTTGGCCCTAAAAACCAAAAAAATAAATTCCTACACTGGACAAATTTGTTGTGAATGCTTGCGTCAGATAGACTCTATGAACGCACTTAAATGAAGGTCTAAACAACTAAGAAATGTTGTGTTGTGCCAAACATACAAGTTTCCAATATATTCATCTGACGATCAGATGAAATAAAATTAATAATTGCCTAATTTTTATATTATTGTCGTACTGGTTCAATATTTAGAGGTTTTATACCAGTGTAGACATAGCTGTTATATCTTTTGTAGACTAACTAAATTCTGAAATTTAATTACTTGGCTATCGTGGAATACACTTTAATCCAATTTTACTAATTATTTTAGTCCAAAATTATGTGAATAATTTGAATTAACTAATATGCATAGTAGTAAACGGTTTGCATAATATATTCAGTAGGAGATAGCTCACATTTACAGGGTGTTCCTCATATAGGAATTAGTGTACTTATGGTAGTTGTTATTCAGCTCTTTAATACAACATTTTGCAATGAAATTAATAAAAAAATTGTTGAGTTATACTTATCCCGTGCTAATTATAATAATTACAATTAACCTAAAAGTTGGATCAACTGGATTGAGTGTGAAAGCATCAGCCCTATTCTTACAGAGCAATAATATGGAAAATAAATGTAAAAATATTAGAAATGGTAAAAAGACAAGAGGATTTTTATAGCGGTTCGGCTGTTAATGAAGGCTATGTCCACTTTATAACTTTTTATTATCTGACTGCTGCTACAAGTTGACTCAGATTACAATATGATTGAATCTCCTAATTTAGATCAAGTCACAAGTGCAAGTGTTCACTGGAGAATCACAATGAACTTCTAGATGACTATTATGCGGGAGAAGAATGGTGAAGATTAGCAGGCAGTGCAGAAAATCTCCTTCATGTTGTAGATAGGTGGATATTTATAGGGATTGGAGAGCTATCGGGATAGGCTGCTTTACCAGAATCCTATTCATGATGGTATGAAGATACACCAAAAAGTTCACAACAAACCGACCTAATCTGATGGATCGCTAGTGATCCATGTGTTAATGTGTTTTTGGGTCATTTCACTTGGATTTTCCTCTTTGCCTTATGCAGATGTTCTCCATATAATTTCATAGCAAGTTGCTTTGTTTTGATGGTGATCCATGTACATATTGCATTAAACTATGATTGAAATCAGATGAATGTTCATTTCTCGAACTGGCTTGCTTGGAATAACATAAAACTTGGCAGATATCCTTAGGAAAGATATTGGTTCATGATGCAAGGAGTTTGGAGGATCCACGAGCGAACCCTATGGATTGCTAGCTATCCATGGGTGATGGATCGCTAGCTATCCATGGGTGCATTAGCCTCTTTTTGCATCATTCCTTTTGGGTCCTTCTTAGCTTCTTCTTCTGGTCATTTTGGTTGATTCTTGAGTTATTTTGACTAGACATGAATGTTCTAGTTCCCGCTGAGTTCTATTGGGTTGAAAATCCAGTTAACATTTTCCATCCAAAGTATATCTTCGTTGGAAATAAGGTGTGCTCTGGAAGTAACTGCTTTTGAGTTTCCCTTTTGTGAAGTTTACTTGATCGTGTTGACGCTATCATGTGAATTTGGCTTTGGCTATTCAGCCATCTGTTGAGTCTTCAATGTGAACTGTCGTTGCTCATAACCATAAATCGATTTCAATCCCACGACTTTCCAAATGCTTGCAAAAAATACTTAGATCATACTTAGTGAGTTCAGAGAAAATCGATTGCAAATTGATGGATCGCTAGCGATCCATATCCATAGTCCATGGATCGCTAGTGATCCAAGGACTTAGCATATTTTCTTCCATCTAATCTCTAACTTAACTTTGTTTGGACCGATCCTTTATCATTTCACACTGCCCTTACGAACCGAGCTAACTTCTCTTGCGATCCGATCCAAACGCCACCAAACCCTAATCTCGATCATGCCATCGCCGTCGTCGATCTCCACAACCGAAGCTTTCTGCCTCCTACACCGCCTAACCTCATCGCCCGTTCAAGCCAATTTTCCAGAACTAGTGTAACACCCCTAAGTTTAAATAACATTATTGAGGATATTTAATTGGATAAATTTAATAGAATAATGTAGAGACTAGAGTGATAAGGGGACTGAGATTTGCAAACTAACTAGGGTCGTGTCTTAACTAAATGGGTTTATAAAATGGTTTTATAAGTTAAATACCTAAAGGAATAAGGCAAGGGGTAATATGGGAATAACCGTATATAACCCCATAACCCCTAAACCCTTACCTCATCTAATTCATACTTTCATAAAAATAAAAATATAAACAAAAGAAGATCAAGGCCATCCATAACCCTAAGAGAAATGGAAATCAAAATCAATTTGAAGTTAAGATTCAAGCCAGGAAGAATTAAGCAATAACAAATCTCAAGTTTCTTATCCAAACAAGGTGAATAATAATCTAAACCACCTCATATATGTTTAATTGAACATTTTAAATTTCATGTTTAAGGTTTGAAACCATTTGGATGGATTGAATGATGATATGCTTTAATATATGCCATGTTTTGATATAAACAATGATTTTTATGTAAAGGTATATTTCGATTTTAAGGTAAAATTCGTATAAAATGGGTTTCGAATGCCATGATGGTTGAATATGTTGTGTAAAAAAATATATTGGAGATGAATTTAAACTTTCATAATATTCCTATCTATGGATAATTTATTATGAATTTTGAATGAAAGAAATAGTTATTTTGGGTTTAAATTGCTTAAGGCAATAATGTAATGTTTTCGAGCCTAAAAATTTATGTATGATAGAAAACATATTAAAAGTGAATTATTGTGATTTTTGAAGATTTTTTCTAAGTTGTTTACTATGGAAATTAAATTAGTTAAGTTTGGGGACTTAAACATTTTATTTTATTTTATTAAGGAGAAGGGCTTATTGCTAAAGCATTTTCAATTATTAGTTGATGAATTCGGCGGCCTTTTTAGGAAAGCATTTTTGACAAAGGATTGGCAACCAATCACATCTTAACAAATCAGGCAAGTTGGGTGAGAATGAATTTCTTTTAATGGCATCAAAATCAGTTTTGTTTCGAATTACTACCTTGCCACCTCCTTTTGCTTGCTTCCAAAACCATGCCCAGTAGGCCTTTCGAAACAAATACACATGGTATCAAGCTATTGATACAAGTGGATTAGAGAAAGGCGAAAGGGACTGTATCAAAGGCAAGCTTTTGAAGAGGTAGAAGTCATTCTTATAAGCTTTCAAATACATTACTTGCCTTTGCTTTTAAAAGATGCTTTCGAGAGGGTGAAGCTTTCGAATCAATCAACTTACCTTTGTTCAAAGGCCACTTACTTTATTTCAAAAAAAGCTTTCGAATGAATTACCGCTTGTTTGTTTGAAAAAGGGTCTTTCTAAAGGGTAGCTTCTTTTGAACCTATTCTAAACCTAATTGTCATATTCATGCCTTTCGAATTAGTTAAATGCCGCTTTCTTTATAACTTTGAATCAACGCTTTCGAAAGGGAAGCTTTCGTCCTTGAAAAATTTGAAGTCGCCTTCTTAATGCTTTTGAAAGGGTTATTTTTAGTTGCTTTTAAAAAGGGTTTTAGAGGCAAAAGTTTCGAAAGGAAGGTTTCAAAATCATCCTCTTCCCCATATACTTTACTTAAAATCAATGCTTTCGAAAGGGATAATTTCACTTCTGTTCTTCTTGACCCAATAGTTGTATTAAGTGTTAAATCCAATGGTTTCAAAAGAAATACTTTTAAATGATTTCTATGAAGCTTTCGAAGGGTATGCCTCAAGTCTTTCGAAAGATATGTTTAGGCATTTCAAAGGGTATTTTTAAGTATTTCAAAAGATAAGCTTTAAGTGTTTCGAAAGCTAAGTTTTAAGTATTTTGAAAGGAATGTTTTAAGTGTTTTGAAAGGAAGGTTTGAATATTTTGAAATGTATTTTTTAATGATTTCGAAAGAAAAGGCCTAAGGTTTCAAAAGTCTTAGTTTTCAAACAAGAAACCCAATCTCAATTTTTAAGAGTAAATCCATGGCAATATGAAAGAGTTTTAAAATGGTATTTAGCTTTGGAGTTTTTGAAGAAGCTTTCCTTGCTAAAGATAGCGGGTTAAGAGTATTAACCATATTTCATTAGAAAAATGATTACAAGAAAATTAAATAATGGATTTATATATTGTTATATATTTTGATCTGTTATATGCTTCTGAAAACATATTCACTTTATAATTAACCCATAACAACATTTTGGGGGTGAAGGAGTAGAATAACCTGCTAGGTTGACCCAACAGCGAATATACATTGAGTTAACTCCTGTGCGAGTAGAATTTCATCCAGGAGGCCAGGAGGACCAGAATATAGGATGCACATAGACCGATCAAAGGATCATTGTTCAGACTGGCTCTTAGTAAGCCTATGAAAACTATGTATGGAAATAGTTATTGGCAGGGACCCATAAGTACTTAGTGATCCCATGAAAGCTGTGTCCGGATTAAATTATTGAAAGAGGTCAATAGGTTCATAGTGATCCCATAAAAACTATGACATGAGAGAAGTTATTTGAGAACCCAGTTGGTTCATAGTAAGCCCGTGAAAGCTATGATCGGAGAAAGTTATTGGCAGATACCAATAGGTTCATAGAAATACGATGAAAAAAATGATTAGATGATAGTATTGGTAGGAACTAATAGGTTCATAGTGACCCCATGAAAACTATGAAAGTGGGTAGGAGTTCCATGAAGAATTAATAGGTTATTAGTCAGCCAATAAAAACTAATAGATCAATAGTGATCCTAGAAACTATAACTTAAGACTGATAGTTAGGTAAATGGGGTTGGAAAATCTAGAGCATATTGCGTGTTTGCATATCATCATGATACATTTTATTACGTTATGTCTTAAACATTGTGGATGTAGGTGCACAATATATGGTTATTATAAGTCGAGTTAAGATACTAGTGAGGGGAAAACTAGTTGCGCTAAGCAGCGCGGTCTCACTAGATATTTATATGGTTCAAGATGGTAGGTTATCATTCATACCGGTCTTTTTGTCCAACTTGAAATTTATGTTTTCCCCTTAAACTCTTGGATGCTCAATTGATTTTGAGTAGTTTGAGAGTTAAGGTTTTCATGTTCTCCTTTAGAAAAATAAGCTTCTGGAGATGTGCAGGAGTTAAGCTAGCTATTAGGAGTTCTTTCTGTTTGATTCCGCTGTATTTTGGTTGCAATGACAAAGTTGTTTAGTTACCTATGTTTAGACTCTGATCATCCAATGGGACATATTCTTATGTCGCTCTTGGCGTATTTTGTGATAATTATATTTCTCTAGACATGATTTATGAAATTGTGATTATGTAATGAATTTGAAAAGAGATTGAAATGGAATGAGAAATTTGTTTTATGAGTTTAAATATTTTTTCATATTCATATGTTTGTGTTATATCAATGTATCTAACATTACCGCATTTGGTCACCAAGAATTAATAACTGAGGATGACTGCAGCATCCATAGCAATTAGTTTTGGGCCTCCAAGTAGGGGATGTTACAACTTGAAGCATTGTCTGCCTGAATCGTGACAAGTCTTGCCTAGTTTAGGTCGCCAGCGAATTGGAAATGACTATGTTTGCCTTATGATTTGAGGTTAGAAATGTGAAGTTTGGCGTAGTATTAGCAATTGGTGATGAAGTTATGTTGGTGATAGATGTAGTGGAAAATTTGAGTTGATTGTGACTTTGTGGAAGAAGATAGTAAATCGAGTCTTGAATTCTTCATGGAACGAAGCCAAGGTTTTGCCCCGCTGCTTGACATATTTTGTGACCTTCATCCACAGAGCCAGAATTAACTTGCTCCAAGTTACACCATTGATCCCAGCACAACATCTTACGGATTGACTTTGATTTTTCTGGGGGGTGATAATAGCTTAGGGCAGCGTCCTATATGCAGCACATGCCATTATCAATTTTTAGAGAACTAAAATCGACTTATGCTAAGAATTCTCTACTCGATTCAGACACATTGATCTATAGTTGCTCACTTTGGATTGGTCATCTCATTGCATGGTTGGTGTGCCTGGAGTAGGAAGAGCTTTTCGTGCTGCTTTGGACAGCGGATCCGTTATCGATCGTTGATCCTTAATGGGTAAGTGTATGAGGAATAACTTTAATGAACGAAGCAAAAATCTTTTTCCTTTCTTTGCCGTGAGTAATTTATCACAATGAAAACAAATATATCATTTTAAGTGTTCCTAATCAAGATGCATTAAGACTGGATATCGATGTATCCGTTGAGGCTAGAGTATGTAACGCATTCCAAATGTTGGACAGTGTATTACTCGTGACTAATGAGGGAACCTAGGGCTTACATATTGATAATTATTGGAATACTATGGAACAAATCACTCGATAGTTTTCTATTTATTAACATAACTAAGATCGAACAGAAAATATCAATGGAACGAATTTACACAGTTTTCTCGACTTTAGAATATTATCAATCTTTAATATGAAAGCTCCGCTTTGATTATTGTCAAATCAAGACACGCCGTCCATCGAGTGACTATAGTTGGGTGGAGAGGAAGTATTAGAAGTGAAGCATTATTCAAGGGTGGATTCATCTTCTCGGTTATATGAGGTTGGTATCACAAACAACTCAAGTCAGCTCAAGGCGGAAGTCTTTAGCCGGAGCATTTCGATTAATAATAATTGTTACTATTGGACCAAGGACATTTTGGTTAGACTATAGAGTTGAATATGAATGATATTGGAATTTTGACCATTACCAGATTCCATAAGTTCAAAGTGATATAGTTTTGACGAAGAGAATTGGTGTAAATAAAAGTCACAACATAGTAACACTTAATAAAGTGAAACTGGATTTTACCAAAATCAAGTAAACGATAACTTTGGCCAAAATGTCACACCGCCTCATCGACGTTAGAGCTCTATTGCTTCATCCCTATGCAAACTTCAGTCTTAATTCCCATAGATAGACAAGTCTACCTCATCGACTTTTTGTGTTAAATGTAGTATTAATGATTTCCATAAAAAAGTAACAAACAACCTTCTTAACCCATTTCCTACATTCTCGACTGAACTATTCATTCAAGCTGGAAATAGATAGGTTTGAGCTCTATTGCTCAATCCCTACTCTACATCAATCTTTAACTCTCAAAACAGATAAGCCTACTTCTTTCGATATGTATCTGATGATCTGTTGGACCTTCGATGCCTGTATTACAGAATTTCTGGAGACTCTTTGGTCCTTGATATGGATAGTACGTTTTCTGTGATTAATTCTGTAATACTAGCTGATACTGCCTGGGTTCGATCTTTTATTTACTCCTCTGAAGTTGACTGTTATGATCCCTCTCTTGCTCTTCTTTTCCGTCCCTATTTTGGTCTTCATGGGAGTGGTTCTCTGGATTCTACCCGGGTTGATGAGGGTGTTGGTGATTCTTCCTCTGTGGAGGAGAACTAGTCTAGTTATATACTTCTGTAGCTGTGACATGTCTGTCACGCTCCTGTGCTGTACTTTTTATTTCTTCCTACTATAGTAGCAAAGGTGTCTCTACCTTTCTCCTGTACTTCAACTTTATTACGTTTGTAATAAACAGTGGTCGGTCCACTATAAAACCGTCGGCCTTGCCAAAAAAAAAATAAACAACAAGATTAACACGTTTTCGAAATTTCAATTTATATTGTTGTTCATTCAAGAGTGAAGCCAACTAAATTAGAGCACTGGTTGCATCAAATCCTTGCCTAGACACTTCATTCTTGAATCTCACAAACAAATAAAAATACTCGTCGGCTTTTAGTGTTAAACCTAGTCAATCACCTTTGTCAAAACTTGTATATATAATAATACTTTAGAAATACTTGTAAAAAGGTTTTTATCTCTATATAAAATATTACTTAAAAATTACTAATTTAGAAGTTCAATTAAAAACATGTTTTACATTTTGTAGCACTTTACTATCAAAATTTGTAAATAATCACCAAAACTATATTTAAACTTCTATTTTATTTTTCGTACTCAAATACATTTTATAAAAATTCCATAGAAATATTTTTTAAAGAAAAGAGTTTAGAAACCATTTAAATTATAATAAACCAACCAAAAATTCACATATTAAACACTTAAAACAATAAGAGACTTTCTACAGCTTTTATATGTGATGTTAAAAGTCCTTGTTAAAACAACATTGAAAAAGCCATCTTTGCAACTAGTTTTAACCACTTAAACAAATGATTTGAGACCTAATATTTTTATAATAAGTACTACCATTAGGAATCTTAAAAATCATGGAAAGAAATCCCTGAGAATATCTTCTCATTTATTTATAAAAATTCTCGAAAAAAAGGATTCAGAAATGCCCTTATAATGACTATTCTAGTTTCAAACACTTTCAAACTTACTTCAATTTCAATTTAACACACAAGTTAAAAAAGACATCAACTCAAGGTGAAGCCACATGTTTAAGAGGGCATTAGCGATGTTATATAATATAAAGTTATCATTTGTTTTCAAAAGCAAGAGGGGTCCAAAGTTTATAACTTTACTTAGTTAATGTCACCTTAACTTTATAATTCAACCACAACATATATAAGCACAATATATACTTAATACATAGTGAGATAACTCACTTAGATCCATGCCTGACCCAAGCGAAAAAGATATAACGACCAAAGAACCACCTCTTTCCATCAACGCAAGCCCAAAGGTCCAACTTTTAGCACTTCCAAACCAAAGTCACCACCTTCTTCCTCCCCTCCCAAGCTCACGACCATCTAATCTCCCCCTCTTCCTCTTACCTCCTCCCACTTCTTACTTTCTAATCATACTTTCCATGATGTCTTAGGCCCGATGCCAAAGTTTAAAAGAGATTTGAGAAGATTTGGTTAACTTTTGAAAAAGTTAGAGAGTAATAAGTGGATTCATGCTTAAGCACTTCCACCAATTTCAACCCTCCTACTTCATCTCAAGCTTTAGAATTTGTGATTATTTTCTAATGTTATGCCTCTCCTTATATAAAGATTTTTAAAAAGTTCAAAACCACCTCTTACGTTCCATGAAAGGTAACAAAGGAGCCTCCTTTACACAAGTTAACTTCACACCTTTCTTATTTTCCTTAAAAGTTAAGTATTACCATAAAAGTTCATTTCCTAAATATCTTCCCTTACCTCATGCATGGTATCATCGTAACATTTACTTCCATAAATGGAAAAATATTTTTATTTCCTTTTCTTTAATTTCTAAGCAAACAAGTATATGTATAAAAAATCTATACAACTTCTGATGGTTAAAAACTTGTTTATAGATAAAACGAATTTCGGTCACATTATCGAAATTTTTTCAAAGTACTTAATTTTGTAAACATTTATTTGAAATAAGTTTATCGTCGTTACTTATGATTTAAAAGGGGTTTAAAAACATTATTAAATCATTTTAAAACATCTAATCCAAGATTCAAATATTTAAATATGAAGTGTTTGTAATTGCGGGTTGTTACATTCTCCCCCACCTAGAATATTTTGTCCACAAAATTCTGACACGAGCAAGAAAAGAAACAATCACATAGCAATACTTAATAGTATTCAATTACTAGCAAACAAACTCATGGTTTGCTCATGTCCGAAATCCTCTCATCGCACAAGGATGATGAACAATTTACTAACTGTACCTTACGCTTAACAACCTCAAGTTATTACTTAGTCGACAGTTCATGTTGCCTTATAACAAATGAAAGATTCATCACCTAAAGTCTCCATAAGCCAACAAAACATAGTACGTTCTACTATAACCCATACGATGCACATGGACCACCCATACGCAATATCAATTTTGATCACTTGCTTGATCACATATTCTCAACTAGTATAGATAACTTGACCTCTCTAGTACGGACTCCATTAGTAACCTATGTTCCCCTTGCATAGCCATATATTATGATAGAAAACTTTGGGATCTTATCAAGAATCTGTATCAAGTGTTCATCGTTAGGAATCTAGTGAAAAATCCTTGTTCGGATCGATGTAAACGACCTAGAAATCATATACTCGAATACTAGATCAAGAACAGACATATGAATGAAACGATCTATGTACGACCTGCGTATTTATCATGTTGGTTTCTTAACTATACCAATATCATTTATCACTTTTTTTATCCAATTAGTATGTCATTCAATACTAAAATCATTTATAAAACATTTCATAAAACATAACTTTAAGTTTATAAATAGTTATAACTTAAGTTCATATTCGTAGAATACTATATTACATCCTAAGAGTACAAACGAAAACATCAAACTCATTTTACTTAACAAGCGTGTTCAACAAATTAAACTTGTTTTAACTTACTACCTTCTCTTCAAATGTTATATAAACTCATCTTTGTATTTTTACAAAACACTTAGTTTTAAATTCTATACGATTCGGAAGTTTCCGACTGTCCAAAATCGTCAAAAATCCTGCTTCATTTCAACCAATGTAATCTACCAAAAAATATATCATACAATCCTAATGCTTGGGCTACATGTATCCACAAAATAACTTAACAAATTTCAAAAATTTATTACACATGTTTTACCCAAAAGGAAAAACGTTAAATCATTTATTTTGGGCTATACCACTACCACTCGGGCGCCCCACATAAAAAATTTCTACACAAAAGTTCATATCAAACTTCTTTCCAAAGAAGAACTTTAGAGCTAAACACCAGGTTTTATTCCAAATCATTTTTAAAAAAATAATATATACGCATTTATATTTTGTACATTAAATCATGATTTCAAAACTAAATTGAAATCTTTTTTACTAAAATAATCCTGTAGCATCCTAACTTAAAACCCAAAAATGAATGTTGATGATGTTGATGTCATTACCGGGATTATTTTCAAACGACAGAAGTGAGTTCGGTACATTCAACTTATGCCTTTTAGAATTAACCAAAAATTATTTTAAAATGGTATCAGATACTTCATAAATATTACTAAGTACCATGATCTCAATTTCATAAAATAATTTCCCAAATACTTACTTTCAAATAATACTACTATTATTTTCTCCAAATCTTCAAAAGAATTTTTGAAGACAACGGGATTTTAAGTTCTCAAAATATAATTTAAATCGTTCTTATTTATAAATCAAGTTTTATAAACCATACTTATATAAAATCAATTTCTTATATATATCTTTTCACACATGTTTATTTACTAAAATAACTTATCTTTCTTAGACTAAAATAAACATCTTGTACTAAGTTCAACTTTTAACCTGACATTGCTATCAAATGCATTATAGTTAAACTGTGGAACTGAATTCACAAGGTGTGTTTAATTGCATTTACAAATACTGTCTACCCAACCTATATTGTGAAAAGATAAAACCACTCATAAAATAGTCAAGCATAAATCAACAATAAACAAATGATAGTTAATGTTCATAAATTGGACAAGCATAACTAAACTAATTAATGAGGGATAGTAAATAAACATCATTAACCACTACATTAATCAAACTATACTTTGACAATTCACTTGTATAAGTTACCTTATATAGGATCTTTAATTTTCGTTATTATAATTACCATTAAGGTATACATTTATAACAAATACAAATATGCTCTCATATGTATAATACACTCGAATCATGCTAGGGAATTCGATTACCCTATCTCTTAATGAGTCATACTCACCAAAACAAGGTTTTCACTTAACATTCATCTCTAATACCAAATGTAACGAATCAACTTTTCGTCCCTCGAATGTTGACACTAATACATCCACGATATTCATGTGCCGAGCATTCAAGTGTGGAAAAGACGAAAAGTGGATGGAAAATAAAAAGAAAACAAAGTGGAACAAGGAAGAAGAGAACACAATATCAGAATGTCACAATGGAATGATAATATATAATATCAAAGAAATGGTACAAATGGTTACTCCGATGCAGAAATTTCGAGGTTTCAAAACCTAAATACCATCATCAGCCTGGACAGTTATAATAAAACGTCCTCACAAATGCTGATATGTAGGACATAGTAATGCATCGGAAATAGGAATTCTATGGTAGGTGAAACATCTAGCTCGTCTTTTCGATCTTCAATGAACATCAATGAAAACCTACCTTTCTCAGTCTATTCGAAAGAGCACACGAGAAATTTAGGGAAAACAAAAACCAAACATCGGACATAAATCTAATATGAGAAACTCAAGAAATATGTGATCAACTTATAACAACACTTTTGAGACTACATGGAATGCCATAATGGTTATCCCTCAAAAGAACCACCATCAAATATGTACATAAGATGATATAATTGATAATGTCTAGGATATAGAATATAAATATTATAACATAGCTGGAATGGTTACATTGGTTACATTAAACAACATATTAGGAGTACAATCAAATCCGATAATGGGCATTTGCATATAGGATTTTCAACGGAGATCTCTTTGAAGAAGCTGAAACCGAACTCGATGCACAAGGGTCAAAAAACAATTTTCGAGTGTAGTATATCTCAAGATAAAATATACCATAAGATAAACACAAAGACCCATGCCCGAACATAAACATGAACCATGTGGAACCAAATATCATCAACTCCCGATACTAACATCGACAAGCATACTTTAGATATGGAATTGACAATACGCTATTGTGGGTCAGCATAATCACAGATTGTGCATGCAACGGTGTCTTTAGTCATTTCTGATGTCGAGGTCACATTTGGCATCTTTCACACGAGTCTTCATCACTCTAACAGAACACGAATTCCAAGTTAGATTCTCAAATCGCGAACAGATCTCAAAATCACACATGGATTTTCATATCTCAATAGATCTTGATATCATACATGGATTTCCACATCCTTAATAGATCACGAACAACTACATGTGTTCCAGAATCTTAAACAGATCTCGAATCTCCATATAGTTTCCCACATCTTGAGTAGATCTACTTTCAAGAGATAAAACACGTATCTCAGCCTTGAAGTGGTTTTCGGTAAGTAAAACACTTATTGATTCTGATTTCTCCAAGAATGAATCGATGAATTTGGTCATCCAATGACAATGAGAACGGTTGCATTTGGAAACCAAGTCTCATATACTTACCATGTTTTCGATATTTTCATCTCACACTATCCCTCGATTAAGAGTGGAGCTGGTAAGCTAGAGCTCTAAAGCTCCTTCCCTATACGAATATCAGCCTTAATTTCCATAGTGTTAAGTGTAGTATTAATGCTTTCCATAAACAACTAACAAACAACCTTGTTAACCCATTTTCGACATTCTCGTTCAAAAGAGAAACCGGTAGATTAGAGCCCTATTGCTTTGTCCCTGCTCGACATCAATCTTTAACTCTCAGAAATAGATAAGCCTAGGTCGTCGACTTTTAGCGTTAAGAAAAGTTAATTAGATTTTTAAACAAATAAGTAAACAATAGTGTTAACAAATTTATGAAACTTCAACTTATATTGTTCCTCATTCAAGAGTAAAGCCGGGTAAATTAGAGCACTGGTTGCATTAAAGCCTTGCCTATACATTTCATTCTTGAATCATGTAAACAGATAAAATAGTTAATCGCATTTGTCAGCACCTATATATAATAATACTATAGAAATACGTGTAAATAGGTTTTAGATATCTATGTTAAATATTACTTAAAAATAACTAATTTAGAAGTTTGATTAAAAAATATTCTGCATTTTGTAGCACTTTACTTCCAAAATTTGAAAATAATCACTAAAATTATATTTAAACTTATATTCTTTTTTTCACACTCAAAAACGTTTTATAAGAACTTCCATAGAAAGGTTTTATAAAGAAAAGAATTTATAAACCATTTAAATTACAAAAAAATAGTCAAAACATCGCATTTTAAACACTTAAAACAATAAGCGACTTACTACAGCTTTTATAGGTGCTGTTAAAAGTCCTTATTAAAACAACATTGAAAAGCAATATCTTGTGACTAGTTTTAATCACTTAAACAAATGATTTGAGACTTGATATTTTTATAATAAGTACTACCATTATAGTACTTAAAACAATGAAAATAAATCCCTAAGAATATCTTCCCATTTATTTACAAAAATTCTCGAAAACAAGGGATTTGGAAGTGCACTTATAACGACTATTCTCGTTTCAAACACTTTCAAACTTACTTCAATTTAATAAACAAGTTAAAAAACCATTTAAAAATAAAGTCAAGGTCATGTCAATAGTTTAAGTGGGCATTAGAAGTGACGTTATATAATATAAAGTTACCGTTTGCTTTCAAAAGCAAGAGGGGTCCAATGTTTATAACTTTACTTAATTAATGTCACTTTAACTTTATAATTCAAACATAACATATATATACACAATATATACTTAAGAGATAGTGAGATAAATCACTTAGATCCATGTCTAATCCAAGGACAAAGCTATAAGAACCAAAGAACTGCCCCCTTCCATCAACACAAGAGTAAAGGTCCAACCTTTAGCACTTCCAAACCAAAGCCACCACCATCTTCCTCTTCTATCCAAGCTCACGACCCATCTAAGCTCCCCCTCTTCCTCTCATCACCTCACACTTCTTACTTGGTAATCATGATTTCTATGATTCCTTAGGCGCAAATCCAAAATTTAAAAGAGATTTGAGAAGATTTGGTTAACTTTTGAAAAAAATAGAGAGTAATAAGTGGATTAGTGCTTAAGCACTTCCACCATTTTCAACCCTCCTACTTCGTCTCAGGCTTAGGAATTTTGTGATTATTTCCTAAGGGTATGCCTCTTATTATATAAGATTTTACAAAGGAGCCTCCATTACACATGTTAGCTTTACACCTTTCTTATTTTCCTTAAAAGTTAAGTATTACCATAAAAGGTCATTTCCTAAATTTCTTCCCTTACTTCATGCATGACATCATCCAAAAAGTTTAGTTCCATAAATGGAAAAATATTTTTATTTTGTTTTCTTTAATTCCTAAGCAAATGAGTGTTGTAAAAAATTTGAACAACTTCTGACGGTTAAAAAGCTATTTATCGATAAAACGATTTTCGGTCACATTATCGATATTTTTATAAAGTATTTATTTCTCTAAACATTTTTTCAAAATAAGTTTATCATCATTAATTATGATTTAAAAGGGGGTTAACAATCTTATTTAATCATTTTAATAACATCTAATTCAAGATTCAAATATTTAAATAGTTCAAATATTAAATACAAACTGTCCGAAATTCCGGGTCGTCGCAGATACTATCCCCACTAGCATCTCTATATTAGCACCTCGTCGGCATCCATCACCCTCATCGTGTCATGATCTCGTCGTCGCGCATACCAAGGAACTACCATAGTGCCTATTAACGGTCTTTCAATAATTAAGTCGTAATCTAACTTGCATTTTTGGAGATTTTCTTATCCACTTTCTATTGTAGACTCGGCTCTATAAACTATAAATATGATGGATTCATCCCCATCGGATGTGGACTCGGCTCCACGGGTTAGCCCATGCATAATTTGAAAGATCTCCTTAATATGATTAACTTATCTTGCCTCCTACAAAACAAACTAACAAACGACGCGGCGATGCATGCCCCAACGCGATCCGTGCGCTAGTAGGCAGTGTAGCCTGTTAGGTGTAACCAATGTCTTTCCCATCGATCTCTAAGGACTGATGACATTATCGGCATGTATAGCCCTACTCCTTTATTTGATACCAACACATGCTAACATAGTGTCATTCTTCATTCGCTATCCGATTTAGATTTCCTACTGCAATCAAGGAAATACCCTCCTTTCCTATTATTGAAGCAGACTCTTCTATCTATTGGGGTAATCCTTCATCTATACGCAAGCTTATACTCTCCATGGGTCCAATGGTTAGGTATGTCTCACATCAGTATAATGTACACACAACTGTCGGTAACCCCTTGTACTGGTCAGACTTCTATTGTGTAACACTACTGACCTCGTATTCCAACCCATACTAATGACTAATGTCATTCTATTCATACAATCGTTTATTAGCTTCAATAGTTCACACCCATCATAAATGCATACTTGAGGCTATGTATATATAACACATATATTTATGTATATTCATTCGTCTTTTCTTAATCATTTTGCCTTTACAATTTACTATTGACCATAAGTTCTTATTTCATTAAGCATTTATATCCTGCTTACTTTTAGGGTTTTTGGTTGCTTCCTTTTTAAAAGATTTATAATGTCTTTTCTATCCCTTTACCCATTTTCACCATTTTCTATTTATATTCTCTTTTTACCCTTTTATTTTTTTCTCGCCTACACTTGCATTTCTTTTTATTTAATTCCCACGTTTATTGGTATTGCACATCTTTTCTTTTAGAATGTTCTTATCATGTTTATATCTCTTTATTTTGGGATTTTATGTGTTTTAATACATTGGAATTACGTCTCCGTCATGGAAATGTTAACACTATAAATTTTTACATCTTATCTAAAAGGAAAGTTTGTGCGGTGTTTGGAATTGAAAGGGATTATCTTTTCATAGTTATTGAAATAGACAATACAAAATACGATAAGTATCTATATTTTATACATCTATTTCCTTTTAGGTGCATTCTTGTCTTTCAAACCTCACATTTTTATTTATTTTTAGACTTGATAACTTATAGAAATTCAAGTTGCAACATCCTAAATTCAAAAAAATTAAATACCACTTAAGCCCCTAAAATCTTACTGTAATTTCTTATTTTACATTATTATTTTTCAATACCCATTTTAAATAAAAATATGAAATTATAGCATCATTTATAAATTCATGATCTATTATTATTCAATAATAAATTTAGGGATTGCTAACACCTAAATCTTTTTCAGATTTACATTCATATAACATATAGATATATCAAGTTAATAGTTACAGAATATGTAGGTAGAGTTTATAATTTCATTGCATGTGTATATGTTTAGCCTACAGCTCCCATTTACATTTCATGTATATAGGAATAGATCTACAATGATATAAATCTGATATTATACAAAAGTATATAATTATTCTCGCTCGCCTTTTTAGCATTTCAATGTCCAAATGTAATCCATGTAATTCCCTTTGACTCCCTCTTCTCTTCATTTGGGTTTATACATAGCAAACATATATAGATTTACCAGAGTCCTAACTTAGAAAAGAGATTTGGAATTTGATTTGTATTTTAGATTTGTATTTACAATTTACCTTGGTTTTGGCTATTTTATTTGAACATATTTCTATTCTCTATCATCTTCTACAATTCTCTAATTGTGTATATATGTATAAACTAGAACTAATTTAAGAATCTAGAATATTGGAGGAGAAGAGAAAATGGCAAGGCTTCGACATTGTTATGAAAATATGAGTTTAGAAGAGAGGGTCTATGTCTATATTTATAGCAGTTCAAATCAATGTCAGCCGTCCGATTAAATTAAAATAAATCTGGGTCGTTTCGCCAATATTTACAGCCATTTAAACATTAGCACGGTCGACTGTTCATAATCAAGGGTCGACCTGTGTTTTTGTGTAGTGGAAGATAATTAACGTTGGTTGATTTTTCGATTTTGTTCCTTGTTTAATAGATGGTGTTCGTTTGTTTCCCTTATCGTTTATTTTCTGCGATTTTATTTAACGTTAACTTTTCTCAACATTTAAGTTTCTAAAAACGTTACTAATTAGCATTAATTAATTTTTATTACAATAATTATGTATATAATTATTTCCAATTTGAATCATCAAACACTAATAACTTTTCATTTGAACTCCGATATGAAAACTTTATATATAAAAATTGATCAGAAAATTGCGACAAAATCCAACGATATAAGTTTCATAGCTAAATTATGAAGTTTGCAAAAATTCTATTTTTCAGCATTATTATTTATTAAATTTATCTTTAATTAATTGTGATAAATCATTGGGTTTTAAAACAACATAGGCCTAGGGGAGGCTCATTTAGGGTTAGACTGGCTTAGTTTTGGATGGCTAGGATTAAAGGAGAATTAGTATGGGATCAGATCTACACTTCTCTCCTTTCTTTCCACTATACAAGCATCTATAACCTAATTATTTTGGATATTTTTGCTGCCTCCTCTTCCCTGCTTGCTGTCAGAAATTATACCCTTGCACATATATCAGTATAAACTCAAATCAAATCAGATCTGATCACTATTCGATAGTTGTATGTCAACAGTTTAAGGACTAATAATCTGCTGAATCGGAAAGAGTTTCAAGGGAAGAGTTTATCGTTTCAATGTGTACCTAGAGTCCTTGAAATTAAGGTATGGTTTTTATCAGATTATAATTTATAATTTTTAGTATAATATTTTATGATGTGTGTGTATTGATAATTAGGTGACGACTTTGACATGTAATAATGTTGTCACAAATTAGTTTGGTTATATGCATGTATATATTTATGTTTAAAAAAAATTTAATATATGTTAGATCAATGCAAATGCATTTAATAATAATGTAATTTAATATTTTACTAAATTAATATATATATATATATAATTTAATTACATATATATGTGTTATAATTAATTTCAACATCACATTATGGTCTAAATTAGTCATTTAATTATATATATAAATTTTTATAGTAATACTAATTTTCCATAGTAAGATAACAAATTTTTTAAACACTAATTATTATTTGATATTATTTAAATTAATTTACTACATGAATAAATTATATTATTTTAAATATACTATGAAAATTATTTTTAAATTTTATAAAATTATGTTAATATCTGATAAGCTCTCGGCCAAAAAACAATTTTTTATTTTTAAAAATTAATATTTGATTCGACCAAATATTAATAAATCATTTAAAAATTTATTTAAACCAAAGAAAATGCGAGAAAATTTCTCAAGCCACAAAATATCATTTATGATTTACAGAAAATTTAAACTTTGAAATAAAGTTTCGAAAATAATTTTTTATTAATATTTTATGTGATTTTGAATGAATATTCAATTAAAATATATTTTAAAATAATAACAAATTATTTATGGGCAATGCACATGATTTGGAGTTTCATTAAAAAATCAATAATTGTATTAACTATTATATATATTTATATATTACAAATATATTCATGTCTATATATATATATATATATATATTATAATAATAATATATTACTTTATATATATATATATATATATTTGTACGTATATTATTCAGAGTTTTAAAAAAATTAATATTTAAATAAATATTATAATAATATGTGTATATATATTATTAATATTTTATTTAAAAGAACTTATACATACATATATCTGTGTGTGTATTTAAGTATATTATACATTTACGTAAAATTATTTAAACTTAACATATACATGCATACATACATATACATTTAAATATATGTGTATAAGTAATATTTTATATACATACATATATTTGGACAATATATAATTGCATTCCAGATGAGCTAACGTGTTCGTTGCAATGTAAATCCCATCACCTATACGTGGGCTTGTTATACCTTTCACAGGTTGATATATTACACATGCACACACATATATATGTGTATATGATATAAGTACAAATAAATATGTATACATACTTAAATTAAATAAAAGTAAGTACTTTTTAAATTTAAATAAAAAAAAAAAGATTTTTTAAATAATATTTAGAAATATTCTAAAATAAACTAGACTTAACATGCATAATAAATATTTAATAGGGTAAAAAAAATTAAAATTCATGCATATCTTTTGCTGCGGGCTGGCTCAGTTCCAATAATAGGTAGGTCTTCTACTTTTCAAACCAACCAATGGTACACCATCCTGACCCATTTAATAATCAATATAATCACTACACTACTACCTAACAAGCATAATAACAACACAACGTATAAAAACGTCTAAAGTAAATTAGGCAACTCGTTTTGCTATGCATTGCGCACATATGCGCACATGTTAATGAGTACCTCTCAAGTTTCTCCCCAAATTTTAAGATAAGGTTGCGTCTTTTAAGGTTCAATCTCCAATAATCATCTTCGTACATCATCGGTCTTCCCCTGTAGACCTTATCTGACTCTAAATAGTTCATCACACATTAAGCCTTCCTAAACTACTTCTAGTCCTTCGCTATTTGAATTTTCATTCAAGAATGAACATACCATTACTAATCCTAACCAATTCATCATTCAACTACTCGTCGTTCCATTTAGCATAGGTAGTCATTAACCATTTGCTATATTTTTGTATTTAGAATAATTCATAAATTCTTTGCCTCCACCTAACTAATGTATATGGATGTCAATAATTACATGAAAATTCTAAATCGGTCCGCATTTTCAAAAAATGAAATGGTATCTAAAATCCAAAAAATGGATATGGACATGAATATGATAGAATCTGATAGAGTTAGGGGTATGCCCTAGGGGTAATTATGTAATTTGTTATATAAATCCAACCCGATAACTAATCTTTTTAGGAATAAAGGTATTTTCTTTATATTATATAATTGATATAATGTGTTATATTAATTAAATAATTTAATTACAAGTGTATTTAATAGAAAATCCATAAATTGTATGTTTTGTGATAATAGTTACAACATCTTGTGACCATGGGCAATTTATCACAATGAAAATAAACATATTCTAAATATTCCTAGTCAAGATGTATCGAGACTGGATATCGATGCATTCGTTGAGACAAAGAGTACGTAGTGCTCTTCAAATGTTGGACCGTGTATTACTCATGACTGCTGAGGGCACCAAGGGTTACGTATTGATATTTATTGAATAACTATGGAATAGCTCACTAATAGTTTTTTGTTGGTTAATGTAACTACGGTCAAACAGAATATATCAAAGTGATTAATTTACACAATTCTCAAGACTTAAGAAAACTGTTGATCTTCAATATGAAAGATCCGTCTGATTATAGTTAAATCATGGCACGTCGTCTATTGAACAAATATAGTTGGAACGAATGGAAGAATTGAAAGTGAAACACTATTCAAGAGAGGATTCGTCTTCTCAGATATAAGGGTTAGTATCATGGTCAAATGAAGTCAACTTAAAGTCAAAATCTCTGGCCAAAGTAGTTTGGTTAATAATAATTGTCGTTTTGAACCAAGGACTTTGCGTTTGGACTATAGAGTTGAATACGGACGATACTAGAATTTTGACCATAACCAATTTTCATAAGTCCAAAGTGATATAGTCTTGACGAAGAGAATTGGTGTAAATAATTGTCACTGCCGGGTAACGCTTAAATAGGAAAATTGGATTTTTACCGAAAAGACGTGTAAGTGATAAATTCGACCAAAATATCACTTCACTAGCTAAGATGGTGAGTGGACATTAATGTTTGAATTATTTGTTATTAATCGCTAACTAAATTTACACCTACGAGTCGCACAACCGCATTGATGGATTATCCGAAATACCACGTGATTTAATTGATTTATAAATCATTGTAAATTAACTAATATTTTTGGAAGATATTAATTAATTACCTATTTGATGTATGAATGTCATTAGTATTTTTTTATGTCATTAGTATTTACTTGAGTGCGTATATAAAAGTTGTACATGTACAAATCGATATAAGATATCGATGTGTGTGTAAATTTGCTTTAACTATTTTTTAAGTGTTATTAAACAAATTGAAGAGCCATAATACCTTTTTTCATTACAATCGGTGTAAAGCGAAAGTGGTTTGAAATTAAATGGTTGGATCTAGAAAATGAAGGCTGGAGGTTAAGGATGGTTACCTCTATAAATACAATGCCTTTCATTCACTTGCTTTTCTTAATCATCCATTTTCAAAACCCTAGCCTCCATAATCCTTTTCTAAAATTCATAGTTGAAAATTCAAGGAAAAATAAAAGAAGAAGAAAATATTTTAGTGACCTCCGATTAAATCAATCAAATAATAGGTTGTTCTTCATCTCTTGCAAAACTACGAGATTGATTCAAATTTGGATCTAGGAGTGTCTATCAATCAAGGTGCATTCAAGGGCTATATCTATTAGGTATGATCTATTATATTCTATATGCATATTCATCATGATGTTATAGATCTATTTATTTGATTATTTTAGCAAATTTATATGCGCTTTGGTTGTACATTTTAATTTGTATATGTATGGATCCGAATTTTTTGAATTTGTTGATTTGAATTGATCTAGAATAATAACAATGGTTTGATTATTGATTCTTATTGTTTTATTTATGTTGATAATGGTATTATTTTAGATCTGAATATAATAAATAATTATTTATTATTTATTTAGTTGAATTTCAATGGTGTATTCATTATTTCACAATTAGTTTTCTGTTTCAAAGCATATATATTTATATTTATATATGCATGTATGTATATGTCTATATATATATATATGTGTGTGTGTGTGTGTGTGTATTAAATCTAATTTGAAAACTATTTTATAATGAATGTTTAGAAAGAAAATACACACACACATACACATCTTGACATTAATGGAGATTTGTTTTTAATGTTGAAATCTACATGTATCAACATTTTATTTTGTTTAATAAATTTCACTTTATTATTTCTTGTAAAATATCTTTAGCTTATTTTAAATTATTAACATATAAAGATGGGTTATATTTAGATTTATATATTAAGATATGTTTTCAAATTGTTTCACTAAATCAAATCATTGCATGTTGTGGAAATAAGTCTTGAATTCAGACTAGTCGACTTGGTTGAACCAACTTAGGCTAATTAAATGATTCATTAAAATACATACAGACACATGTATATTTATATTAAGTATATTTAAAGACACACACACATACATATGCACATATAAATTTTAAATAATGTTTTGGACAACCAATGCGCATACAAAGGGAGAATGTGTCTATTGTGGTGCAAATCCCAACATCGAAACACGTACACATTAACTATGTACACAATATCATATATTGCACTAACCTAATATACATTAGAGTATTTTGGATATACTTACAATATATGCTAAGTATAAATTTGGTTATCTATGTCATTTAATTAATCCATCAATCATTTAATTAAAAGAGGAGATATGAAAAGTTTTCTCCCTCTAATTAAAACTATATATCCCCTCCTTAATTGAATAAGTTAAGAGAAGGAAACAAACCAAATTAAATATAACAAGTGACAATCACACAGAAATACATATACAAGAGTATATTTGATAAACTTTAATTCATGTAAATCTTAGAAAAGAATTTCATTTAAAAATATTTTAGATTCGATCTAAAATCTTCTTTAGACTTCATAGGCCAATAGATCCTAAAGGAATTTTTTTTAAATTTACCCTTTAATTCCGTTGTTGGCCGGCCCGGTTTCTTTAGAATCCACATCTAAAAATTATAAGTTCAACTTTTATCAAGTCAGCAGTTAAGATTATGCATATTTTACAGCTTAAAATGGTTGATATACTATGTTTTATCATGGTAATAATTCATATCATGCGTGTATAAATGAATATTTGCTATCAAAATTGATTGTTATCATTGTAATTTTTAATTACTTGTATATATGTTAGCATTATTGCTAAAAAGGATGGTTCATGTCAAAAATTGATTATTATCACAGTTACTATCATTTGTTTGGAAGGTATTATATACATTTTGGCTGGTACTTTTAGTGCTATGCTTTATGAGCTTGTATCCATGCTGATTTTTTAGCGTCTGCTGTAGTTTTATGATGATGGAGGAGTGTCCTTGTTGTGAATTATGATGATAGTGGTTTATTATTGAAGCATGTCTTCTTTTCGCATTTTCTTTAAGCCTATATGGTGATTGCTTTGAGCAACTTATGTAGTTTTTGGTAATGCTTGTTGTGCTTCTCATGTATTTAAGTTGTTGGTGAGTTACTCCTCTTAGCATTAATTCTTATTTCCTCTTTAGTGAAATTAATCTCTTGAATTGTTGTGGATCGAGCATTTTAATGTATGTGCTTTGGTATCCTTTTGTGTCTTGTATCTTATGCATGTTATAGCTATGAGCCTTATGTTATATGTATGAGCGAGATGTTAGTGTGATGTGTAAACTTTGAGTGTGTTTGTGAGATTGCCTTATGCAGTGAGTTTGAGTGAATGTTTTTATGAGATTGCTAGACCCAACTTTGTAGTCAGTCTTGGTACTTGGCTATGTGAACCGAAGTAGTTGAGTTATTCTGCCTCATACCTGTATTACTTGTTTATTTATAAAAATGGATGGCCTATTGAAAAAACCCCATTGCCTTGAACAAAAAAAATGTTGGATAAAATTCATTTATTTTTTTGATTTTCTTAATTATGAGCGGAACAGATAAATATTTAAAATCCATCTGTATCAGCAGATATGGATGCCCAATATTCAAAAATAATTTCAGATGTGTATGTGACTATGACATTATCTACATCCAAAAGTATCTGTTGATAGGCCTACTAATGTAACTTTTGTGCCTTTTGCTCGATCTTCTACCAAGCACTTGTTGTAATCACCTCAACGAGCATTTCTCCAAAGTCGCTCGCAAGCACTTGATTTTCTTACTAATTACTTCCTTAGCTTATTCACAACGATCTACTCGTTGCTCGGCTTCAAAGCCATGACAAATTCCCAATTGCCTTGCTAAGTGTTAGACCTTCTCTAAGTTACTGCAATATGCTCGGTGCTTAGCCTCCAAGCTATAATATTGCCACCTCCAACTGACCATTGGTATATTTCATCATCAAGGCACATGGATATTACACCTAGATAAGTCATAAAAGTGTAGCTTAATGAGCTTGTTCCTATGCACACTCACATGTTAGATAGTTATCCTAGTTAATAGTCTAAGCATCCTACACTGCATAGAACACCAACTAATTACCCAACATAAAATCCATCAGCACGGCCACCAAAATTCACTCTTTTGGTCTTGGCTAATGAACTTTCCAGGACTTCCTTTAATGTAATCGAAATATGACAAACACTTTATATTGATTTCCAAATATCACCATAGATATACCTAAAATCTAAACAATGATTAAAAAGCTTCTTCCAAAAAATAAAGGTGAACATAGCGAACAATATGTCAAAGCATCACAAAACTGTACTATAAGGCATAAGCAAGCAATATTCTTTAATGGATCTCATGGAAATCAAGGGTTTAGTGAGTTCCCAAAGTAGACTTGAATAGGATCTAAGGGTGGAATCGGATCGTTTGCGACCCAATGTTTAACCGGATGAGATATTCTAGCACTACATCAATTTGTCCTACAGCGTATGAACTATGAAGGTAACACTCCTTGGTTTATGTTTACACAATATGTGATAATCCTTCAATGTTTTTATGTATGATACATCAAAAAACATATGAACTAAACACAGATGAAAGTCACATAGATAAAAATCCTTGACTTCCACTATGAGTAAGCAACGAAACATTCATATTCCTCTGTTTTTACCATCAAACTGAATTAATCTTCATAGATATGATCCTTTTAAGAAAGTTGAACTATTTTTGTTTAAAGGATTAACTTATGGCAACACTACACACATGTAGTACACACACACGAGGATGGTATAGTAATAAATGTGTTTTGTGGCACTAATTTAACATTGTTCTCATTTTTTAAGCTACACTAGCCCAAATGCTATAAAATATTGTGGATATGCTTATATCTCGTTTAAGATCATTTTCAGAAAAGTTTGGTGCATTTAGATATTTCTAACACGATGAAATATACATTTCAAATCAATATTTAAATTATATGTTTCAATGGCCAAAGTTTGCTCATAATTTTGAAAGAAGTATTCAACCTCTCATTGATTCTAATAGTAAAAAGAAAGTTCAACTTTTCATCGCATCTAACCATTTTTAAGCCATCCCATTTTAGTTCTCTTCCACTATTTTACATTCGATTTTACATGAAGAATGATTTCAAAAATTATTTATGATGCTCTCGATTTCTCATTATTTTATATGCAGGTGTTTGCGCCAAAATTGGTCACAAACACCCAATACCGTGAAAGCACCCGTTTGTCAACACGGATCAACAACAATCAATTCAGATCTAAGCAACAACAATCACAATAATTCGCAGATAACAATCACAAACACAAGATTTATAGTGGTTCGGTGATCTTGCCTACATCCACTTTGAAGGTTCTTTCTTTATTGATTCACTCGATGACAATGATTGATTACAATGGATTATAGTTGATGATAGCTTTTAAATCTGAATACAATAGCGATAATGAAGTATGGAATTCGATCCGGCAGAGTCTGGACGTTCAATGGTGGAAGCTCCGAAAGATCCCTTTTTCTGAAGGCTTCAGGTTGCTATTTATAGGCGTAGGAGGCCCAGATCTCGCTCAAACTTCGAAAGACTTCTTCTGGCACGTGAGTGGGCCCACGCGACCGACCCCACCAAGTTTCGACTCGATCTGACATCGATTCGAAGTGATTTCGAACCCATCAAGAAATGGTCCAATCGAGCTGAAACTTGGCAGGAACAATCTTTATCTTGTATGGAAGCTACTGTGAAAATTTCGTTGCATTTGGATCAGTCGTTTAGGAGATATGATCGATTCAAGTTGTGGTTTCTCGTGAGGGCTGTGTTGTTCGAATCGATCGCTTCGAACCCCTGAGCTCGAATCCATGGGTTCACGTGGTTCAGTGGTGACGTGGCGCACGTCCTTCGAGTCGATCCGGTCTTCTCTCCGGGTTGAACGCTTTGACTCCATATACTTCGGCGCATTCGAACCGATGAAAGACACGTCATCATGGTTGGTTGGCCCAGTGGGTTTGAATGAAGCTTCACAGGTGGGTTCGAACAGGACCTCTGTGATGGGTTCGAACAGGACCTCTGTGATGGGTTCGAACAGGGCCTCTGTGATGGGTTCGAACAAGATCTCTGTGATGGGTTCGAACAGGACCTCTGTGATGGGTTCGAACAGGACCTCTGTGATGGGTTCGAACAGGACCTCTGTGATGGGTTCGAAACCAGTGTGTTCGC
Source organism: Allium cepa (assembly GCA_030765085.1). Classification (NCBI taxonomy): domain Eukaryota; kingdom Viridiplantae; phylum Streptophyta; class Magnoliopsida; order Asparagales; family Amaryllidaceae; genus Allium; species Allium cepa. The sequence continues at coordinate 623,766,035 of CM060932.1, read as the reverse complement.
TCCAAGTTGGACCGATCATAACTTGAGCGTATGAACTCGGATTGACTTGAAATTTGAGATGCTGACTTCTACGGTCTTTCTTGTCATGTCCTACAAATTGTAGCTCAATCTGGACTCGGACAAAATTCATCGATATCCATGGTTATCCTGCAATGCTGGTTGATATTCAAGAATAATAATCATTGATTTTTAGTAAATTCTGAGTATCTCAACTTTGCCAAAAGTTGGGATAACACTTGGTATCACGGCTTTGCCAAAAAGCGGGATAACACTTGGTATCACGGCTTTGCCAAAAAGCGGGATAACACTTGCCCCCCAAAACATGCCTTGCGGTAGGAAGGTGTGTTTTGCAATGCCTTGAGTTGGATGTTCATATCCTATCGCCAACCTGTAAAGAATTTGATAGTTTCATATTTCCTCCAATGACGATCGTTCGGGATCGAACTATTTGGGATGAAGCGCGGCTCAAGCACCTAACTTCAAATGACGATCGTTCGTGATCGAGTCACTTAAGGTGAAGTGCGACCGTGCGCGGTCAAGCGCTTAAATCCATGCGTCGATTGTTCGGGATCGAGTCATCTGCGGTGAAATGTGACCGTTCAAGGTCAAGCGCTTAACCTCAAATGACGATCGTTCGGGATCGAGTCATTCGAGGTAAAGTGCGACAGTGCACGGTCAAGTGACGAACGTCAAATGACGACCGTTCGCGATCGAGCTGTTTGAGGTGAGATGAGTTGTGCCGTTCGGGGGGAGTCGTGACTGTTCGAAGTCGGGTGCCGTTTGTGGCGAGTTGTGACTGTTCGAAGTCAAGTGCCGTTCGTGGCGAATGGTGACTGTTCAAAGTCGGGTGCCGTTCGTGGCGAGTGGTGACTGTTCGAAGTCGGGTGCCGTTCATGGCGAGAAAGTGTGCCCGGGAGGGCTTGGTATTATCGATACCAGGCTCACGTTCGCGTGGGTCCCCGGATCGTTTGTCAGGGCGGTTTATCGCCATCTCAGAGCATGCCTAAGGACCGTTCGCGACCCCGTACGTGTGTAAGTAGCTTAGCCATTTCAGAATTATCAAAATCAGATATATATTCAACAGATGAATTTTAAAAAGAGAAATGTCCAAATTAACACGAAACAAAAGCAAAGCAAAGATGTTAAAGTGTAAGTTCCCACTATGAAACAGTCAATGACCATTCAGAGCATGCCTGGAGAACGTTCGCGATCTCGTACATGTGTAAATGATTTAATTGCGTTAGTGGAAGCTTGCGACTTGTTCATCATTATTTTAATTAATTGATAACCAAACGATGTCCTGGTTCAGGATTGTCCCTAGCTGATGTAGACGGTGGCCGCTTTGGCTCCACCACTGAAGCTCGCCTCCTCACATATTGAAGGAGCATACCGTTCCTGATATGCCCTTCCACCTCGTCCTTCAGATGCCTACAATCATTAGTGTTATGACCATTTAATTCATGAAATACACAAAACTTATCTGATCTCCTTTCGTCAGAAGTTGGATCCCTTCGCATCGGTCTACGATAGGGAACCTGCTCTTTGGTATCCTGATAAATCCGCTCCAAACTCTCAGTCAGCTCGGTGTAAATTGTGAATCGCGGCTCCCTCCATTGCCATTTTGACCTGTCATTATAATCCTCAGCCCTTCTTTTTCCTTTACCCTTGTCTGAGTCCTTTTCGAGAGGCTTTTTGTCCTTAAGCACATAAACTTCTATTCCCTCTCCTTCTTCTCTTTCTGCATTCGCATCCTCTAATCGCAAAAACTTTTATGCCTCATTGTAGAATTCCTCTAGATCCACGGGTGGGTCTTTAGTCAATGAATTTTTGAACTCTGTGCCGTCAGCTACTCCGGACACAGCTGTCATCACTACCATAGATGGATCTGCTCGATCCACCGAAGCTGCTGTTGCATTGAATCGTGCTAGATAACTCCTCAAGGTCTCTCCGACTTTCTGCTTCAGGGTTGCCAAAGTCATCACATTCTTGGGTCTTGTAATGTGAACCCTGAATTTCTCATAAATCTCTCAACTAAACCATTCCACGTTCCGATGGATCCATTCTCCAATTGTCTAAACCACAATGCTGCGATATCCGCTAAGTACAATGGAAAGCACTGGGCCATAACCTCCTCTGATGCCCCCAGCACTTCCATATGCCTCATATACTTCGTTAGGTGAGCTGTGGGATCCGTTCTCCCGTCATACATGTCCAATGATGGTAACTTGAAATCCGGTGGGTTCCTTGCTCGCCTGATTGCTGGAGTAAAAGGACTCCTATTAACATCTTCCAAATCTTTGTTCACTAATCCGCCTCTCATGGCTCGCCTAACTATCTCTGCCAATTTGTCATCGTCCCCGAAATGCAATCTCCGTTCATTACTTTCAACCTGCCCCCCGAGTCCACGAGGGAATTCTGGGATCTGCCCCCTTGACTGAGCGTTCACTCCTCTGCTACTCCTTGCTTAGGTAGATGCATCTCTATCTCTCTCAGGGATTGGATCAACATTCTCCATGTGTGTGCCCCCTACTCCAGGTGCTACGTCGGATGGTCCTGCTCCGTTCTGAACTCCGGTTACTCCTTGATTCTGTGCTCCAAGTTGCCCTACCTGTTGGAACAAACTCTGGATCAGCTCCTCCTGTTTTTTCATCATTGTCTCCATCTCGTCCCTAGTGATGAAGATCGACGCTTGATTCGCTCCTGAGGAAGCCTCTTGACTTCCTTGATGTTCACTTCTCTCTGGCCTTTGTTTCTTACTTGTTTGTCTCGTCATGGTTCTCAGATCTGAATTCCTAAGTCTCCAAATTCAAATTCTCCTGAATCAGCCTCTCAGTGAAAGCACCAAAATGTTTGCGCCAAAATTGGTCACAAACACCCAATACCGTGAAAGCACCCGTTTGTCAACACAGATCAACAACAATCAATTCAGATCTAAGCAACAACAATCACAATAATTCGCAGATAACAATCACAAACACAAGATTTATAGTGGTTCGGCGATCTTGCCTACATCCACTTTGAAGGTTCTTTCTTTATTGATTCACTCGATGACAATGATTGATTACAATGGATTACAGTTGATGATAGCTTTTAAATCTGAATACAATAGCGATAATGAAGTATGGAATTCGATCCGGCAGAGTCTGGACGTTCAATGGTGGAAGCTCCGAAAGATCCCTTTTTCTGAAGGCTTTAGGTTGCTATTTATAGGCGTAGGAGGCCCAGATCTCGCTCAAACTTTGGGAGACTTCTTCTGGCATGTGAGTGGGCCCACGCGACCGACCCCACCAAGTATCGAATCGATCTGACATCGATTCGAAGTGATTTCGAACCCATCAAGAAATGGTCCAATCGAGCTGAAACTTGGCAGGAACAATCTTTATCTTGTATGGAAGCTACTGTGAAAATTTCGTTGTATTTGGATCAGTGGTTTAGGAGATATGATCGATTCAAGTTGTGGTTTCTCATGAGGGCTGTGTTGTTTGAATCGATCGCTTCGAATCCCTGAGCTCGAATCCATGGGTTCACGTGGTTTAGTGGTGACGTGGCGCACGTCCTTCGAGTCGATTCGGTCTTCTCTCCGGGTTGAACGCTTCGACTCCATATACTTCGGCGCATTCGAACCGATGAAAGACACGTCATCATGGTTGGTTGGCCCAGTGGGTTCGAATGAAGCTTCACAGGTGGGTTCGAACAGGACCTCTGTGATGGGTTCGAACAGGACCTCTGTGATGGGTTCGAACAGGGCCTCTGTGATGGGTTCGAACACGGCCTCTGTGATGGGTTCGAACAGGATCTCTGTGATGGGTTCGAACAGGACCTCTGTGATGGGTTCGAACAGGACCTCTGTGATGGGTTCGAACAGGACCTCTGTGATGGGTTCGAATAGGACCTCTGTGATGGGTTCGAAACCAGTGTGTTCACTCCAAGTTGGATCGATCATAACTTGAGCGTATGAACTCGGATTGACTTGAAATTTGAGATGCTGACTTCTACGGTCTTTCTTGTCATGTCCTACAAATTGTAGCTCAATCTGGACTCGGAAAAAATTCATCGATATCCATGGTTATCCTGCAATGCTGGTTGATATTCAAGAATAATAATCATTGATTTTTAGTAAATTCTGAGTATCTCAACTTTGCCAAAAGTTGGGATAACACTTGGTATCACGGCTTTGCCAAAAAGCAGGATAACAGCAGGTTCAAGTAGTTTGTAATTTAGACAATTATTTACATGGTTCTTTTTAACTCTATTTCACTATTTTGTATTCAAGTTCATATAATTAAATAAATAAAGGGTATTGTCATGTTAGCAATGATTTTCCTTTACCCAAAAAAAAACTTCATATCTTACTTTGACAACTTGTATTTTGATACATTTAAATAATGTTATAAATATTAATTTAACGCGATTATTAAGACGACATAGCAAAAATTAATAAGGATTGAGACGTTGAAGTGTTTCCAAGGAATATTAATTAAGGCATATTTAATTAGTAATAATATGATAAGAAGAGAATGATACTGATGTGCATGGTTTTATTTATCAAATAAGCCAAGAAATATTTTTCGACAATTGCCCATTAAGTCCCCACATTATCTCATAGCTCTTTATTCACTTGTTCATTATTCTCATCCAAACAAAGAACAAACATCCATGGTTTCTTACTAATTCTCTTATAAGCTAAAATTATCATTTAAGAAGGGAAGAAAGCAACTTTGAGAAGAGGAAAGCTATGAAAGCTTATGGATATACTTATCGCTAGACGACTTATGTTACCTCTACTTGAATTTAAATGCTGCAATAATTAAATATAGTATTGTTGATAATTTGTCAGTTGATTTTTTATTTTTTATATGTGATATAATGTCATTGGAATGATTACGTAGTATGACATGTTAAATGACTGAGAAAGACCAGATAGCCATTTAAAACCATTAGTTCTAGAAATGTTTGAGGCTAAATTATAACAAAGAGTAAATAATTTTGAAAATGGGTTTTTTCATTTGAAATTGAATATATGAATTTTGAGAATTTATATGGATTTTTAAAAAGTGAAAATAATTTTTTAAAAAGAGTTAAAAATTAGAAATCTTATGAAAAATGCCACATTTTTACCCAAACTGAAATATAGTGAAAAGGAAATGATTTTTCGAATTTCGAATTAGGATTTTCAGAATAATTTCTTAACTAATATGAATTTGCAAAGTTCATTAGGTATAATTAAGAAAGGAGATCAACTAAATGGTGAAGGTTTAATTAAATTATGTACTCTAATTTAGGGTAAGAAAGTCTACCATTACATGCTGTTTTGAGTTTATGTGTAAAGGGTAATTGTACTAACCAATGAGAAATGGACATGTGAGCATGTGAAGTACATAACATGGCATACTTTAAGAAAAAGTACCCAAAAATGAACGGTTAAAGTAAAATAATCAAACACTAGTTGTTATCTGAAATGTCGAGCCCCGGGTTTATAGGGGTTGAGAGTATATAACAAGAGTAACGCTCTTTGACTATAGCCGAGAATGTAACGACTTTGTTACAAGACAGTGGTGCCAAGTGTAGTTGATGCCAAGAAGGTTAAGATATGATTGAGGGCTTTACGAACTTGGAAAATCCTTCATTTGAGAACAAAAGCTTCGACAATTGAGGGTGTTAGAGACGATAACACCAGAGATGGACTTTCAGCATTTCCCAATGTTGGCTCAGGAAATGATGACCTTAACAGTATAAAATGTGTGTTGTTTATTTAAGTCGCTTACCTTTGGTGTTTGTCGACGAAGTGCTTACGAAGCTTGAGATAGGAATGACTATGACATTTGTAATGAAAAATGACATCTTAGTGATAGAACGACTGTAAAGACCCGTAAATCCGTACTCCTTGAATAGACACTAATCTCCATTGATTTATTCAAGATGAACGAAAATACGAACCCTTAGGGGTTTTAAGAAAGAAGAAAGAGGTAGAAGAAGAGAGAAAGAAAAACAGAACGGAAATAAACAACAGAACAACATCAGAATCTCACAATTCGCAGCGGAACAACATATAATAATCAATGAATAATCTTTAACCAAAGAACTATATCAGTTATTACATTACATCATATTATCAGAGTGTACAACATCATACAACAACAAACAGCTGAAAAGAAATACTATATAAACTAGTAATACGCCATGTCATCCAGCTTGCCTCTAGCAACTCCAGAATATCCTGATAAACCTAACTCTTGACTGCCCGTGTGGAAATTGGTGGGCACCCAGAGTTTAGGAAGGAAAACAATAAACTCCAAGTTAGTCATGTGACTGGTGTGAGAACTCAAAACAGTTGATTTTCTTTAAAAAATAAAAATAGAGAAATATTTTTTAAATTCAATTCGCAATGCTTTTAAAAATGAGACTACCATAAGGCCTCCCGCACACACACACATGCAAACGCAGAATCGGAGGAGATTTCTCCTTATGATAGTCAAAGATGCTTGATACGCATTTAAAATAACATTTGATATTATTACTAGTGCATAGTGTAGAGAAATATTTCGAAAGTAGAATATAAATCTTAGCCGACATAGACATTTCGAACTATGCCTACTATAGCTACCATCCAAACAGTGGTGACCACCATAAGTGAATGGCAGGTCCTACAACTAATACCGTACAAGTTTCGTATTGGGAATTGGATTTCCAACGAATGATCAGGCCAAGGAACTTCCCATTGCCACATGAGAATGCCTCTGGATGGACATCCCCGAGAACCAAACCGGATCTCTACCAACACAAGGCCGGGTTACCCCTAACTGAGTAACAACTGACCGAATATGCCATCCCCCGGTCCTTTGGGACCTTTTTCCGAGAGCTCTCTAATCAATTCACACAATCATAATAATAAAGTGTTTCAACATGAGTAAGTATCTGGGCTCCATACCATGATACCACTCTTTTCCAGAAGGAAATGCACATATCCTAAAGGGCGCTACCCCTCATAACCTTGCCGCATCTTTCCTGTTTTGACCATTCCGGGGTGTGAGGCTCGACGAAGTCTCGTCCACAAAAACATACTTTATACAAAAGCCATGCTTTGGGTCAACAAATGATCATAGAAATGATCACCAAGATAGACGATCAAACAAATGATCCTATCACAAATAATCAACACAATGATCATTTCACAGCAACACTCAGTATGTCACATTACCAAATTGGGAATATATTGCTGATAACTTCAACTATATAACCTCTGAGCTCGTACGTCTCAGAGAAGGGTGTTAAGCTAAAAGAATAAATTCTCCGCCACCAACAGAAATATATTTGAAAGAATCGGCTTTATATCTTAAATTGTAATGTCAGACATACAATCCATACAAGTCTGTTCCGGGCTCGAACAGAACCGAAGGCACTTACAAAGAAGTCCTTGCAATTCGGATATTCACTAATCACGTTCGGACTTCCCATCACATATGGAGTCTCTATACCGGGGACCAGTCGATGCAAAGACATTCGACAAGAAACCCTTTCGTTTTCGAAAATATCCGGGTCTTCAACACCGGTCTTCGAATGCAATTCATAACGTCGTATCACCTATTCGGAATGGGTTATACGACCCCAAGGTCCTTTCCCGGTTAACCCGAATAGTGAGCGCTTATTAAAAAAAAAATAAGTGTGGCATTCAATTTCAAGCAATCACAACAAATACCATTCAAAGGTAAATATTGATAGTTGGTTATTGAACTATCAATAGATATGCACACATCACCAGATTCCAAATAATTTTCCAAATTATTTATTTTCCAAAAATATCTTTACTAGATATATAATTTCACATTTCAAAAATAAATCAACATTTATTTCTAAACAAATTCCCCTTTTTATTTATAAATTCTATAATGAATTTATATTCCCAAAATATCCATGAATATACTATTTTAATTATTCATTTCAATTTATCTTCAAAAAGGTAAATTCTCAACATATTTACTTTATATTGGAAACCATTTCCATACTTCAAAAATAAATCAATATTTATTTTTAAACCCATTTTCCCAATTCCATTTATAAATTCCATATTGAATTTATATTTCCAAAATATTATGAATATACGATTGCTATTATTCATTTTCAATTTATCTTCAAAAAGGTAAATTCTCTAAACTTTCCATTTCACATTGGAAAAACAATTTCCATACTTATTTATTTTATAAGTAATTCATAAATCTTTTATTTTCAACCTTAGAAAATATTTCATATACTTTAATCGAAATTAAGTATATATTTCATTCTTTAAGAAAATCATTCTCTTAAACATATTTATTTGGGCCAAAACGAATGTTGCGTAAAACATCGTTACGACAACCCAAATTCACTAGTATAGGGATTCGAAATTAAAATAGATATATAAATCCCAATACTATACAAAACATTCCTTTTCGGAAATCATTTATTATAACAACAGTGTTATAATCCACTATTTCCTTTTATTTCCCGAAAACATTTATTTCAACAATAAATGTTGAAATCTATGGTTTCAAATCTCAACACCTTCTTAAAACATCTTTAGATTGTTTTAATTCTATTTCAAACATCACTTCCAAAATAATTTCTTTAACTTATTATTCACTATTCAAAAACGTGAATATTCTTTGTTAATAAATTTCATCATTTCTATTCATTTTATTTTAAAGGATTATTCACTATTTAAAACATGAATATGACTCCATTAATAAATTACAATAATTACCTTATCAAAATAAGTCGTTGCGGATTTATAAAACAATGTTTATAAATTCTATTTCTATTTATTTTATAACAACTTCCTTTTATAAATTTCCTTTATTAACTTATCTCAATTCATATCACAATGATATATTAAAAATTCATATTATAAGTTAAATACTTATAATTTATTTGTTTATAAAATCATCCCTTTAAACTTCATAAATTTTATAAATCTTATAACTTATAAGATTCATTTATTTATCTTCAAAATTCATTCCTTTAATAATTTTATAAACCTACTGCTTATAAAATTCCATTTATAATTTCACCGTTCATAATTCTATAAATTTCATTTATCTATGAAATTCATTCACAATTCATTCTAACTCTTATAAAAACTTCGTTTTATAATTCCAATATTTTAATTTACAAATATCAATCTGTAAATCTTTTATATAAATCAATTTATATCATTCTTTTAACATCTTTAAATTTTTTTTATAAAATAATCAAATTTTATAAACCCTATATTTAAACTTTTTACAATAGATTCAAAAATCCTAGTTTAAACTATTTTGTAAAATCATTAATCCCATATTTTCAAAAATCAACTTTTAACTATATTTCTCAAAAATATAATTTTTATAACTTTAAAATTATAACGTTTATTTATTTATAATAAATCAATTCCAAAAATATTTTATAAACGTATATTTCCAAAAATCACTTTAGAAATTAAATCGTTGTTTTTAAACTTCAAAATTGGATCCGATGATGTAACACATCAAATAGTCAATCACGACTTTCAAACATCATATATCATCCATGATAAACAATCAAATATCACAATATACGAAATCAAATAAATATTTGTGAGGAATCCAGTTGGATCCCTCCAACCTGTTTCCCTGCATCCACAGACATTAGCACAATACCAATTCCGTTTCGAGACGGAATATCGCGGTATATGGGATTTTTATAAATATTATCCGCTTACTAACGGCGTATAGGGTCTCATCCGCTAAAAGAAAATGCGGGAAATCAATCAACTGCAATATATACATATGCCAATATATATATATTGCTATATATATAATATAATACCAATTCCACTTCGAGGAGGAATATCGCGGTATATGTGTGTAATAAATAACCTCCGCTTACTAACGGCGTATAGGGTCTATTCACATCCAATATATATATATATATATATATATATATATATATATATATATATATATATAACAATATATAACAATCATCATTCAAGAATTCAATCTACATAGTCAACCAATTTTAAATTTAACTATCTAAAATTTAAATAAACAATAAAATTCCTTTTGAGTGAGAAGTTCTCACCTTTGCTTTTATTAGCAATCCATTTTCCCTCTTGACTCGATTTCCTTGATTTATACCTAGTATAAATATTTACACAGTTTGTTAATATTTGAATTAATCGAACTGTTAATTTCCGTTTAATAATTTTAATTGTCTAATGATTTAATTTCAAACAAATTTTCTTTAGCAAATTTATTTAACTAAAAGTTTAAAAATTAAATTTCCTTTAAAATTTATTTCTACTAATTCTTTTACCTTAAATTAATATCTTTTTAAATAAATTTGTTTTAACTAAAAATTTAAATTTTGAAACTAAATTCCCTTTAAATAAATCTTTCACTTAATAAATTGAATTTCCATTTGATAGGTTTATTTAATTTGGCTAACCATTTTGGGTTTATACAAATAATTTTATTTAAGCTAATTTCTTTTAGTCAAATAAAATTTATTTAACCAAAAATTTATTTAACTAATTATTTCAATCTCAAGTTAATGATTTTTATTTTAAACTAAAAATTAAAAATTCAAACTGATTTTCTTTAATTAAATTCGTTTAACAAAATATTGAATTAAAACTAAACTTCTTTTTTTATTTTAATAAATCTGATTAACTAGAAATTATATTTTTAAACTAAAATTTTATTCTTAATATAATAATTTGAACTAATATTTTTCTTTTAACAAACTTTATTATCTAACTATTAAATTCGAAGCATTCTTCCTTTTTAATAAATAAATCTAAATTTTATCTTTAACAATTTTTCTTTTACAAATTTCTAAACTAATCAGTGATTTTAAAACTATATATATATATATATATATATATATATAGTTATCATCTTAAATAAAACAGATTTTAAACTTAATTTAACTTTTACCTTACTAGTTTAAACTTTTTCAACAGTTTCTTTTTTTTTTTATCACATAAATTTTCAAAACAACATTTATTTATATAAACTGCATTAACATTAACATACTGCATTAACATTTTTTTTTTCAAATTTAAATTGAATAAAACAATTATTTATTTTTTTTTAAAAAAAAACTTACTACATCATCACATATGTCAGGGCGTCGTGCTCATCCCCACGCCGCCGCTCCTTCATGCGCGAGCACGTGCGTCGCCGTCTTCTCCTCGAGTCACGCAGCACCACCTCTTCCCATCATCGCGCGCGCGACCCACTGCAGCCTCTTAACGCGCCGCCTCCACATCCACGAAGTCGCGACCCACCGCATCCACGCGAGCCCCCACGGCGACATCCATCACGAGCCCCCTCCGCCTCGAATTGCACGGCACCCCAAAATCGCCGCTACCCCTTGCTGTCTCACGCGCGCGCGAGCGCCGAGCCCTAGCGCCGCCGCCGATTGAATCACCGATACCCCCCTCCCCCCCAATGTCGCGCCATGGATTTGCGTTTATTTTTTTTTTTATCTGCGTTCGATTTTTGATATTTGAAGAAGGAAAGGGGATACTTAAAACGTGAAAAAGTATGCTCGGCCATGCTTTGCAGAGGAAAGATCGTGCTCCCCTTACACTCTACTGTGTTTTGATGTTGACCAATTTAAATTTTATATTTAAACTGAATTCGATTTGATTTTGACGCGTTTACGTGTCGTATGCTCACATATAAACTCCGAAAAATACGATATTTGAAATCCGGCAATAATTCAATATTACGGACCCAATGGAACTAGTTTCGTCGAATTCCGAGACTGTGCCTCGGACGGCTATTTTTAAATATCGATTTAAACGATATATTTTCAAAACTGAACAACTCACTTTCAAATTCAATTCTGAAGCTTCTATAATCTTCAATATTATCAATATGAATTTTACAAGCCTTTGAAATATTTTTAATTGGTTTAAAATCGAAGATTTAAATTTTTATTCAACTCTCAATAGATTAAATTCTATAATTTAATCGCCATATTCAAAGTTATATTGAAAATTCAATCTAAACCATCATTCAAATATTTAAAATTAATTAAATATTTTCAAATTAAATTGTTAAAAATTCTGGGTCGTTACAATCTTCCCTCCTTAAAAGAATTTCGTCCCGAAATTACAAGTTAAGAAGAATGCCCTTATCCCGATTATTATTTTTCACAATCTAAATAGTTTTATCAACTTACTAACCTAAATCTTTTTACTAGTGATTCACTATCATTTCAACTATCTTTCCAACTCCAATTATAGGTTTCAAACAACATTGTTCTCCTTAACAATTCAAGTTTAAATTCAAATTCAAATTTCAAACTTTCAAATTTTTCTCAAAAATTTTCTAACACCCTAAATTTTCGAAAAATTTCGCCAGCATGTCCTTTTCGCGGCTAGCTCGGTACGACTACAAAATGGCACCACGGCCCCTCAGAATCAAAAAGAAAAGAGAAAAGCCAAGTGGCTAGAGAAGAAAATCATCCAATTTCATACTGAAATTGAAATACGTACCTTTTTGTCGAGCAATTCAATCTTATCTTTGAAATTAAAATCCAAATTCCTTTATACCTGTATATCCTGCTAGTAGTAGCTCCAAATCCAACATTCAAACCATTTTGCACAATTCCATTACAAAATTTTCAACATATGTTCTTATACATTTTACTTCACTATTGGAGTTACATATCCAATTTCATTCAATTCTATATTTCATTTTCATTTGAATTCAATTCACAATTTCAATTCTATTTGAATTCAATTCACAATTTAAATTTCATTCGAATTCAATTCTCAATTTTACATATTGAATTCTATCGATTAACCTTCGTTTAGTGATTCATATTACTACTTTAAATTAGTTTCATTCACTAATTCATTTCAATATTCAATTCATCTCGAATTTACTTAATTACTAACAAAGAGAATTTCAATTTATTTCTTTTAATTACTTGAATTTTATACAAATTCAAATTTATCTTCAAATTTAGCTCACGACTAAATTTTAATTTAACCAATTCAAATTCCAATTCGTTAGTCCATGAATTAATAATTTATCAAGTTAGTTTACTTGAATTCAATCCATTTTACTTTATTTCCATATACTAATGATAATTCAATATTATCACTTCCTAACAATCATGCAACCATATACTATAATAATTCATAGAAAATCATTTCTTTTCTATACAAAATAGTTTTGGGCAAAATTAACTTATTTACCCGATTTAAAAACAAATTTTATATTCACTAACAAATACGCGCTCATATCTATTATTATACTCAAACTCATTCTAGAGTACTGCTGACTCTATCTCTAATGAGTAACACCCAACAGAACCATGGTTGTCGCTTAACCAACAGCTCTGATACCAACTGTAAAGATCTAGGCTTTTCAACCGTCGACAGCAGTCACAACCGGTAGGCTTTTCAACCATCCCAGCCCCACCGTGGCTTACACTGGTACCCCAGACCTTGCTTTTACGGCCAGCCTCTCGACTGTCTCAGGTTACACCTAACCAACCCCCTAAAAGAGGATGTGTGGGAGTAAGAGTCTCCCGTTCGCCACCTAACCGCGAAGCGAGAACCCCCCATCACATAGCCCAAAGCTTAACAAGACTGGTGTGAGAACTCAAAACAGTTGATTTTCTTTAAAAAATAAAAATAGAGAAATATTTTTTAAATTCAATTCGCAATGCTTTTAAAAATGAGACTACCATAAGGCCTCCCGCACACACACACATGCAAACGCAGAATCGGAGGAGATTTCTCCTTATGATAGTCAAAGATGCTTGATACGCATTTAAAATAACATTTGATATTATTACTAGTGCATAGTGTAGAGAAATATTTCGAAAGTAGAATATAAATCTTAGCCGACATAGACATTTCGAACTATGCCTACTATAGCTACCATCCAAACAGTGGTGACCACCATAAGTGAATGGCAGGTCCTACAACTAATACCGTACAAGTTTCGTATTGGGAATTGGATTTCCAACGAATGATCAGGCCAAGGAACTTCCCATTGCCACATGAGAATGCCTCTGGATGGACATCCCCGAGAACCAAACCGGATCTCTACCAACACAAGGCCGGGTTACCCCTAACTGAGTAACAACTGACCGAATATGCCATCCCCCGGTCCTTTAGGACCTTTTTCCGAGAGCTCTCTAATCAATTCACACAATCATAATAATAAAGTGTTTCAACATGAGTAAGTATCTGGGCTCCATACCATGATACCACCCTTTTCCAGAAGGAAATGCACATATCCTAAAGGGCGATACCCCTCATAACCTTGTCGCATCTTTCCTGTTTTGACCATTCCGGGGTGTGAGGCTCGACGAAGTCTCGTCCACAAAAACATACTTTATACAAAAGCCATGCTTTGGGTCAACAAATGATCATAGAAATGATCACCAAGATAGACGATCAAACAAATGATCCTATCACAAATAATCAACACAATGATCATTTCACAGCAACACTCAGTATGTCACATTACCAAATTGGGAATATATTGCTGATAGCTTCAACTATATAACCTCTGAGCTCGTACGTCTCAGAGAAGGGTGTTAAGCTAAAAGAATAAATTCTCCGCCACCAACAGAAATATATTTGAAAGAATCGGCTTTATATCTTAAATTGTAATGTCAGACATACAATCCATACAAGTCTGTTCCGGGCTCGAACAGAACCGAAGGCACTTACAAAGAAGTCCTTGCAATCCGGATATTCACTAATCACGTTCGGACTTCCCATCACATATGGAGTCTCTATACCGGGGACCAGTCGATGCAAAGACATTCGACAAGAAACCCTTTCGTTTTCGAAAATATCCGGGTCTTCAACACCGGTCTTCGAATGCAATTCATAACGTCGTATCACCTATTCGGAATGGGTTATACGACCCCAAGGTCCTTTCCCGGTTAACCCGAATAGTGAGCGCTTATTAAAAAAAAATAAGTGTGGCATTCAATTTCAAGCAATCACAACAAATACCATTCAAAGGTAAATATTGATAGTTGGTTATTGAACTATCAATAGATATGCACACATCACCAGATTCCAAATAATTTTTCAAATTATTTATTTTCCAAAAATATCTTTACTAGATATATAATTTCACATTTCAAAAATAAATCAACATTTATTTCTAAACAAATTCCCCTTTTTATTTATAAATTCTATAATGAATTTATATTCCCAAAATATCCATGAATATACTATTTTAATTATTCATTTCAATTTATCTTCAAAAAGGTAAATTCTCAACATATTTACTTTATATTGGAAACCATTTCCATACTTCAAAAATAAATCAATATTTATTTTTAAACCCATTTTCCCAATTCCATTTATAAATTCCATATTGAATTTATATTTCCAAAATATTTATGAATATACGATTGCTATTATTCATTTTCAATTTATCTTCAAAAAGGTAAATTCTCTAAACTTTCCATTTCACATTGGAAAAACAATTTCCATACTTATTTATTTTATAAGTAATTCATAAATCTTTTATTTTCAACCTTAGAAAATATTTCATATACTTTAATCGAAATTAAGTATATATTTCATTCTTTAAGAAAATCATTCTCTTAAACATATTTATTTGGGCCAAAACGAATGTTGCGTAAAACATCGTTACGACAACCCAAATTCACTAGTATAGGGATTCGAAATTAAAATAGATATATAAATCCCAATACTATACAAAACATTCCTTTTCGGAAATCATTTATTATAACAACAGTGTTATAATCCACTATTTCCTTTTATTTCCCGAAAACATTTATTTCAACAATAAATGTTGAAATCTATGGTTTCAAATCTCAACACCTTCTTAAAACATCTTTAGATTGTTTTAATTCTATTTCAAACATCACTTCCAAAATAATTTCTTTAACTTATTATTCACTATTCAAAAACGTGAATATTCTTTGTTAATAAATTTCATCATTTCTATTCATTTTATTTTAAAGGATTATTCACTATTTAAAACATGAATATGACTCCATTAATAAATTACAATAATTCACTTATCAAAATAAGTCGTTGCGGATTTATAAAACAATGTTTATAAATTCTATTTCTATTTATTTTATAACAACTTCCTTTTATAAATTTCCTTTATTAACTTATCTCAATTCATATCACAATGATATATTAAAAATTCATATTATAAGTTAATTACTTATAATTTATTTGTTTATAAAATCATCCCTTTAAACTTCATAAATTTTATAAATCTTATAACTTATAAGATTCATTTATTTATCTTCAAAATTCATTCCTTTAATAACTTTATAAATTTTATAAACCTACTGCTTATAAAATTCCATTTATAATTTCACCGTTCATAATTCTATAAATTTCATTTATCTATGAAATTCATTCACAATTCATTCTAACTCTTATAAAAACTTCGTTTTATAATTCCAATATTTTAATTTACAAATATCAATCTGTAAATCTTTTATATAAATCAATTTATATCATTCTTTTAACATCTTTAAATTTTTTTTATAAAATAATCAAATTTTATAAACCCTATATTTAAACTTTTTACAATAGATTCAAAAATCCTAGTTTAAACTATTTTGTAAAATCATTAATCCCATATTTTCAAAAATCAACTTTTAACTATATTTCTCAAAAATATAATTTTTATAACTTTAAAATTATAACGTTTATTTATTTATAATAAATCAATTCCAAAAATATTTTATAAACGTATATTTCCAAAAATCACTTTAGAAATTAAATCGTTGTTTTTAAACTTCAAAATTGGATCCGATGATGTAACACATCAAATAGTCAATCACGACTTTCAAACATCATATATCATCCATGATAAACAATCAAATATCACAATATACGAAATCAAATAAATATTTGTGAGGAATCCAGTTGGATCCCTCCAACCTGTTTCCCTGCATCCACAGACATTAGCACAATACCAATTCCGTTTCGAGACGGAATATCGCGGTATATGGGATTTTTATAAATATTATCCGCTTACTAACGGCGTATAGGGTCTCATCCGCTAAAAGAAAATGCGGGAAATCAATCAACTGCAATATATACATATGCCAATATATATATATATATTGCTATATATATAATATAATACCAATTCCACTTCGAGGTGGAATATCGCGGTATATGTGTGTAATAAATAACCTCCGCTTACTAACGGCGTATAGGGTCTATTCACATCCAATATATATATATATATATAACAATATATAACAATCATCATTCAAGAATTCAATCTACATAGTCAACCAATTTTAAATTTAACTATCTAAAATTTAAATAAACAATAAAATTCCTTTTGAGTGAGAAGTTCTCACCTTTGCTTTTATTAGCAATCCATTTTCCCTCTTGACTCGATTTCCTTGATTTATACCTAGTATAAATATTTACACAGTTTGTTAATATTTGAATTAATCGAACTGTTAATTTCCGTTTAATAATTTTAATTGTCTAATGATTTAATTTCAAACAAATTTTCTTTAGCAAATTTATTTAACTAAAAGTTTAAAAATTAAATTTCCTTTAAAATTTATTTCTACTAATTCTTTTACCTTAAATTAATATCTTTTTAAATAAATTTGTTTTAACTAAAAATTTAAATTTTGAAACTAAATTCCCTTTAAATAAATCTTTCACTTAATAAATTGAATTTCCATTTGATAGGTTTATTTAATTTGGCTAACCATTTTGGGTTTATACAAATAATTTTATTTAAGCTAATTTTTTTTAGTCAAATAAACTTTATTTAACCAAAAATTTATTTAACTAATTATTTCAATCTCAAGTTAATGATTTTTATTTTAAACTAAAAATTAAAAATTCAAACTGATTTTCTTTAATTAAATTCGTTTAACAAAATATTGAATTAAAACTAAACTTCTTTTTTTATTTTAATAAATCTGATTAACTAGAAATTATATTTTTAAACTAAAATTTTATTCTTAATATAATAATTTGAACTAATATTTTTCTTTTAACAAACTTTATTATCTAACTATTAAATTCGAAGCATTCTTCCTTTTTAATAAATAAATCTAAATTTTATCTTTAACAATTTTTCTTTTACAAATTTCTAAACTAATCAGTGATTTTAAAACTATATATATATATATATATATATATAGTTATCATCTTAAATAAAACAGATTTTAAACTTAATTTAACTTTTACCTTACTAGTTTAAACTTTTTCAACAGTTTCTTTTTTTTTTATCACATAAATTTTCAAAACAACATTTATTTATATAAACTGCATTAACATTAACATACTGCATTAACATTTTTTTTTTTCAAATTTAAATTGAATAAAACAATTATTTTTTTTTAAAAAAAAAAACTTACTACATCATCACATATGTCAGGGCGTCGTGCTCATCCCCACGCCGCCGCTCCTTCATGCGCGAGCACGTGCGTCGCCGTCTTCTCCTCGAGTCACGCAGCACCACCTCTTCCCATCATCGCGCGCGCGACCCACTGCAGCCTCTTAACGCGCCGCCTCCACATCCACGAAGTCGCGACCCACCGCATCCACGCGAGCCCCCACGGCGACATCCATCACGACCCCCCTCCGCCTCGAATTGCACGGCACCCCAAAATCGCCGCTACCCCTTGCTGTCTCACGCGCGCGCGAGCGCCGAGCCCTAGCGCCGCCGCCGATTGAATCACCGATACCCCCCCCCCCCCCAATGTCGCGCCATGGATTTGCGTTTATTTTATATTTTTTTATCTGCGTTCGATTTTTGATATTTGAAGAAGGAAAGGGGATACTTAAAACATGAAAAAGTATGCTCGGCCATGCTTTGCAGAGGAAAGATCGTGCTCCCCTTACACTCTACTGTGTTTTGATGTTGACCAATTTAAATTTTATAATTAAACTGAATTCGATTTGATTTTGACGCGTTTACGTGTCGTATGCTCACATATAAACTCCGAAAAATACGATATCTGAAATCCGGCAATAATTCAATATTACGGACCCAATGGAACTGGTTTCGTCGAATTCCGAGACTGTGCCTCGGACGGCTATTTTTAAATATCGATTTAAACGATATATTTTCAAAACTGAACAACTCACTTTCAAATTCAATTCTGAAGCTTCTATAATCTTCAATATTATCAATATGAATTTTACAAGCCTTTGAAATATTTTTAATTGGTTTAAAATCGAAGATTTAAATTTTTATTCAACTCTCAATAGATTAAATTCTATAATTTAATCGCCATATTCAAAGTTATATTGAAAATTCAATCTAAACCATCATTCAAATATTTACAATTAATTAAATATTTTCAAATTAAATTGTTAAAAATTCTGGGTCGTTACAACGATTGTTGAAATGAAAGACTTTTGCCTTGCCAAGAATTAAGAGATGTTAGGAAGAACGATTGACTGATGATAAAGGTAGCTCATTAGCCATGTTTTCCTTGCCACCATCAGCAGTATCAATCGTCTACACTAGTCTTGCCTTGAAAGGCGTGGAGATACCACTTGAGGTAGAAAGTTGTGTATTAACTGCTATGATATATAATGCACGATAATTTTTCAATGACAAAAGTGAAACAGTAAGGTCTTTCAATGCAAGGTGAATGACGGTAACCCTAAAGGGAAATAAAACACCGATGTGAAAGATGGTAACCTTCATGAAAGCAAATACCAAGGTGAATGAAAGTAATTTTTTTGAGGGTAAATACCTAGACGGTTGATAGTAACCTCCGGCAGGGACTAATCTCAAGGCAAATGATAGTGGTCGTTGTAAAAATTGAAGTATTAAGATAATGGTAGTAACTTCCATAAGTGGACTATGACACTGAGACGAATGATAGTTACCTTTTGTGAGAGTGTATACACATAGAGGTACCTTTTGTGAGAGTGTATACACATAAAGGTAAATGAAATATAACAGTTATGTGAATAATGGTAACCTTCGCAAAAAGTTAAATACCAAGGTAGATGAATTGTGATACTTAGATGAATGATAATAACCTTCATAAGTAGTGAAACTTGATGTAAATGACATGTAATCCCAAGACGACATAAACTTTGTTTGAATTGTCTAGATAGGGACCGAGAACACATTTACTTTATCTAAAGTAGGATTAACTCGGGTAGAATTTGACATGTGAATTCATACTTGAACTCGAGATCAATTATTATGCAATGAATTTACTTGTACAAAATATGTGAATGTTGATGTGCGAAAAATCTATTTTGCACTATGGCACAGTCTCACTATGTATCATAATAAGTATGAACTATTGTGGTTATATTATTCATATCAGCCTTATGTCTGACTCGAACACTCATCTGAGTAATTTGAGGGTTGAAAAGTTCACGAATATAGTTAGTTGATGAATAGCCTTAGGAGATGACTATAGGAAGTAGATTATTTAGCTATTCAATTTCATTATGTAAAACTATGAAATAATTTTAGTTGTTTTGATGTAATTAACTAGCCATTCATGGTAGTATCATCATAAACTAGTGATGTATTATTATATTGTACAGTGCATTTTTTTATCTACCGTGGAACTTTAGGTACTTTAAATTGAAATGAAACGATGAATGAATTTGTTTAAGTAATATGGCTTGTTATCATTTTAAATTGTTTAGATGAATAAAAAAAATTAAAATATTAAAATAATCTAATTAATATGTTAATCGAATTAATAAATTTAAATCAATTAAATGGGATTTAATAAACACGCATAACAATATTATATAAGTGAACTAAATTATACACTGTGATGAATAAAAAAAATTAAAAATATTAAAATAATCTAATTAATATGCTAATCGAATTAATAAATTTAAATCAATTAAACGGGATTTAATAAACACGCATAACAATATTATATAAGTGAACTAAATTATACACTGTGATGTATGAATTAAACTTATATAATAGAATGTGTAAAACTTAACTGGAACTAAAATAAACCCAAAACATATTTTTATAATAAGCACATACGAAAAGTATGTATATCTTGATTTCAGATGTATTCGACAATTGAACCGCAATGGTGTTTTCATAAGAAACACATTATACTTAAATTGATATCACTCAACATATGTATATTAAAGATTATGAATCCTTAATATATAAGTTGTCTCTGCCATTTATATATTAAAAGATCACTAGCATACTCTTCGGTTGTTGAGCAAACTCAAACCCGAGATGTTATGTGTAGTACTATTAATATATCGCTAGATGAGGTAAGATACATGCACGCATTTGTTAAACAAACTAAAGGTACGTGCATTATACTTAGGCCGTTACGAAAAGATGGATATGAGTGGATGATCCATTTCAATTTGTCGAGCAAACTCAATGTCAAGATTAAGATTAGGACAAAGGCCATGGGTTATGAGTTGTATATGATACAACCGATAAAGTGTTATCCATCACTTGTCGGCATATGCTTTGTTAAGCAAACTCAAGTCAAAAACGTAAGGCATGTGAATTTATCTAAAGTAGGATTAACTTGGGTAGAATTTGACATGTGAATTCAAACTTAAACACGAGATCAATTATTAAGTGATGAAGTTATTTATATAAAATATGAGAATGTTAATGTGCGAAAAATTCATTCTGCTCTATGGCACAGTCTCACTATGTATCATAATAAGTATGAACTATTATGGTCATATTATTCATATCAGCCTTATGTCTAACCGGAATGCTCTTTTGAGTAGCTTGAGGGTTGAAAAGTTCACGAATATAGTTAGTTGATGAATAGCCTAAGGAGATGACTATAGGAAGTAGATTATTTAGCTATTCAATTTCATTATGTAAAACTATGAAATAATTTTAGTTATTTTTGATGTAATTAACTGGCCATTCATGGTAGTATCATCATAAACTGGTGATGTATTTATATTGTACGTTGCATTTTTTATCTAGCATGGGACTTTAAGTACTTTAAATTGAAATGAAACGATGAATGAATTTGTTTAAGTAACATGGCTTGTTATCATTTTGTGTATAAAAGAAACTTGATGAATCTCGTATTATCACTTGATAAAAAGATTAGAGTGACTGTAGCATTTTGTTATCATTGTGTCAAAATGAAGGATGTTACATTGATTCTACCCTTATACTGGAATGGATATGTGGAAAAAAAAGGAGATCCTCCAAAGAAAGAGAGCACTCATATTTAACAAAAAGAGGATTTTCACTTCAAGAGTTTATTTGTGCAGAACAATAAGTTTTAAGGACACTACTTCCGAAAATTTAGTTTTAAGGACATTTTACAGGAAAAAGATAAAAGAATTTATCATTTTCAGTTATACAGAAATAATGATAAAAGGATTTATCATTTTCATGTATAACTTAAAAAGATAAATGAATTTATCATTATGCAATAAATTGTCCTTAAAACTAATTATTCAAAAGTGTTGTCCTTAAAACTTATTACCCTTCAAATAGAAGCCCTACAACCAAATTTCCACTAACAAAAACAAATTTCCACTAACAAAAAGCTGTCAGCAAGCATGCCATGTGGCAATACTCCTGCACAATGGAAAAAACAAAAGGACCCTCCGCAATCCTAAGAGTAAAAAGGAATAATAATAAAATAAAGCAAGTGATAATAGGCGGACCACTAGAGAAATCAATCAAAAACTATAACGTCTAGCGAATGACAAAAGGCACAACAGTAGCCTATAAAGCAGCACTGCCTCCCTAAAACACCTGGGCTATAAGCAAGGCCAAAACCATGATAGGCCCATAAACGGAAATCAATCACAACAATTCAACGTTCACTCCCTGTCAGCATTTGCAGTCCAGTCTTCAACAACTGCTATAACTAAATGAGCAACCGAATCTAAACTAGAGTCCGAAGGTCTAGTAGTCGAGCAAGGTGATGCATCTTAAAGTTGTGTGCCCTCCTAACCGAGCTGTCAACTTGTGTAGGTTTTCGCCTACATGCACGCTTTGTGCCTATAGCCAGCTCTAGATCCAAAGACAAATCTGAACTCAAAGCGTCATGCATGGCCACCTCTGAGTAGAGCTAGGATATAAAACACCCGAGCCTACCCACATCATACCCTCCCTCTTGCGTTTTACAATGACCCCCCTCAATATAGTGTCAACAGCATCTCCTGCCATCATTTCTTGACTCAAACAACCCACCACTTCCCTTTTGAACACCTCCTAAACAAACAACCCTCTTGCACCAAATTCCCCGCCATCATGTGTTGCACCACACCACGCTCCCTTTAATCTTCTCACTCGCATTTATACCAACCACCTCATTAGCTTCAACGGCCCAAACGAACACCCCACATGGTCCTTTCGCCCCACCACCCATCTTATCCGCTTCTAAGACCAACCTATTGTTTAAGCATTTCTCGGGAGCCAACCCCACCTCGTTTTCTATGCACTCACCCATATCCAACATCGAGACACCATCAGCTACAACGGACATCGCCCTACCTGCATCTGAAACCACTATTTCTTTTTGTAAAGCATCAAAAAATTCCTTCACTTCACTGTCCACCGTATCAACACCATCATAATTTGGTTCATATTCTTCCTTAAGAAATTCCAGTGCGGAATATTTATTTGAAATACTAAAACATGTTATTTTATCCATTAATGTTTGAACTGTTATACCATTTTTATATAATTCAATATCAGATGAGTACAACGATGGTTGAGCGAGACGAGTAACTAATGGGTCTCAACCAAGACGAGTAACTAATGGGTCTAGACGAAGGAGGTCAGAGAACAAGGAAGATGGTAAAGAATCGTTTGGAGGATTAAGAGGCATTTTGTCGAACACTTCATCCACACCAGTATTAGCCGCTATTTTTTTTTATCCGAAGACACAATGATGCGCTCACAGCTTGGCACCTTTGGAATAGTCTAGGTTGCCGACCTCTCTGACCAGAAGACCTCACTGACATGGAAGTAGAGGAGCCCAATGCCAGCAGCTGTTGGGCGAATTTTCACCCAGAAGATCGCTTACCAAGAAGCCGCAGTTTCACTCGGGCTCGCAAGCAACCTCTACTTCGTTCGACAGCCAAGAAGCTCAATACTAACCTAGAGGGCCTTCCAATATTCTCCATGAAGAAGCTCGTTCGGCCCAAGCCCCTCACTCGGCCTTGACCCATTCGGCCTCCACTTCATTCGGCTCCACCTCATTCGGCTCCTTTATGCCACCGACCCAAGCCTCGCCTCCACTGCCGGACCAACCTTGCCACCGACCCAAGCCTCGCCTCCACTGCCGGACCAACCTTGCCACCGAACCAAGCCTCGCCTCCACTGCCGGACCAACCTTGCCACCGAACCACCTACATAACCGGACCAAACGACCACCGGTCCACATTCATCGCCGGACCATGCCTACTACCGGACCAAGCTCCGTGCCGAATGAGCCCCGCCGAACCACACAGTTGCCAGTCCAGATCGCTTCAGCCCGGGCCCAACAGCAGTTATATACTTCCAAGACCCCTGCCCCCTACCTCATTCTATAAATAGAGGGGCAGGGGTACAACAATGGCAGACAAGTTTGAGAGCTCAAGCAAGGAAGGAACTTTCAAACTACTTTCATACGCTTGTATACAAAACATTGTACTTGTAACCTGAAAGAAAGAAGATAATAACATATAAAGTGGACGTAGGCACATTCTGGCCGAACCACTATAAATCTGTGTGTCTTGACATTTCAGCCCCTGCTTTTTCCATATTTACATACTCATCTAAAATCATTGAAAATCACATATAATCAACTAAATAATACGACTTGGAGGTGTTTGTCCATTTTTTGTGCAAACATTTTTGGTGCTTTCACTGAGAATAGAACTCAAGCTTCATTTTCTCCCACTCAACCTTCTTCCTAACAGCATCACTCGTTGCTTAGAAATCATGCCTTCCAAACAGAGAAGGGATGTTAATAAAGGAAAGAACATCGCAACTAGCAGCCTTCCAGATCCAGCAATCACAGATCAGCCCACTTCAACAGCAGTACCGGATGAAAATCAGGAAAATCCAACTGGTCCCGCAACGGAACAACCAATCACTAGGGCAGATCTGGACAGGGTTGTGGCTGAAGTAACTGACCGCTTCACATCCCAACAAGAAACTTTGGTGGATCAACTCATGTCACGCTTAAGGGATGCTGAAGAGTCCAACCGCAACACTGAATCATGGGGTGAATCCCAATCCGGAGGATCCCGGAGGCAACAAAGGTCTTCACTCTTCGAAGAAGCTATCAACAGGAACAACAATGATAGGGGCCGCGCCCGGACTCAGCCCGAATTCCGACTCGAGGAAGCCCTTGGAACCGAACCCAGCGGGGGAGGCACCAGGCGAGGGTCGGATGTAGCTGAGCCAGTCATGCCACCTAATCATAGAAACCCCGCTGAACGGAGCCGAGCTAGAACCCAGCCCGAAGTTGACCCCATGGATGTGCTCGAGACAGAACCCCACAGGGGAAGATCAAGGCAGGGGGCAACTGTAGCTGGTCCTAGCATGCGTCCAGGCAGCCAAAGACAACCACTGGATAATACTAGAAATGATAGACTGTACCATCCCTACAGGTCATCTGGACGCGATAGATCCCGCAGGGAAGAGCCAAGCTCATTTTTGTCCGCTCCAAATTCTGACGAACGAATGGCACGATTATTCAGAGAATGTGTCCAACGGGAGCAAAGGGACCGGGGAATAGGCGCTAGGGTCACCAGTCCCTTTACCCGAAATATCGAAACTGCCATCACTCCTCGGGAATGGAAAATGCCAACCATGGAACCTTACAAAGGAACTTCCGACCCCATCGTACACTTGCAGAGATACACCCAGCATATGCTCATGAGTGGAGCAACAGAAGGAGTATTATGCAAATGCTTTCCGCTATTCCTAGAAGATCTAGCTACCTCCTGGTTCTGCCATCTACCCCAGGGATCCATCAGCTCATGGGAGATGTTGAAAGAAAGGTTTATTAGCCAGTTCCGCATCCATGTGGAACAACCCAAGGATGCTTATTCTCTATCCAATGTCAAACAGAAATCCGGAGAGACGCTGCAACAATATCTAACGCGGTTCAACGCCGCAGCGGCAGCAGTTCAAGATGCCGATGAAAAACTCACTCTAATGGCCCTCTGTAGTGGTGTACATCCAGACACCAAGTTTGCCAGAAGGTTAACTAAGGAAAAACCAGCTACCTTGCCTGATTTCTTCCATGAAGCTGGAAAGTATATGAGACTTGAAGACGCTGCTACAGAAAGGCAATCAGGACAACAAGGAAAGACAGTTCAGGATAAGGTTCCCGCTGCAGCTAAGGACGCTCGAAGAAATGAATCTAGAGACAATGCTGGGGGCAGAAAGGTTGAAAAGCGCCAATATCGACCAGGGCCAAGATTTGACTCCTACACTCCTTTGAATGAAACAATCGAAAACATCTACCTAGCCACTCAGGGCGAACTCGGATACAAGCGCCCCCCGCACAAGAAAGAATCAGATAACGCACTCAAGTCCGGAAAGTTCTGTCGCTTCCACGAATCCCACGGACATGACACCAATGAATGCCACCATCTTCGGGACTTGATCGAAGAACACATTAGAAGAAGAAGACTGGAACGTTATGTGAAAGGTCAGAACAGGACTCCAACTCCTGCCAATGAGAACTCAAAGCAACCCCTCACAGAAGTAGGCGGAGGGAATCGCAACAATCACAACACCAGTGGCTCTAGTCAAGAGAAGATAGTGGTCCTTACCATCTCAGGAGGACCACACATCGCCGACAGAAGTTGGGCAGAGATGGAAAGGTACAGCAAGTCGCTTAGAAATGCCGAAGGATATGTTAACTCCCTTACGGAGGAACGCCACCCGAAACGAAAAGAAAACGATGACATTGTATTCAGTAGGCGTGATTTGGAAGGAAGACAGTACCCACATATGGATCCCATGGTCATCTCTGCCTGGTTCGGTCCAGCTAAAGTTTTTCGGATTCTAATAGACACGGGAAGCTCCGTAAATATCCTGTTCAAACATGCTTTCGACAAAATGAAGTTATCAATGAAGGATGTATCCCCCTGTGACAAACCACTGCACGGTTTCACTGGAGATGCAAAAATGCCCCTCGGGCAACTTGACCTCTTCGTCGAAATAGGAAGTCATCCCCGCTCCGTTGTGCGAAAACAAACGTTCGTACTAATAGAAAACCACTCGGCTTACAACGCCTTCTTGGGAAGACCAGCCTTGTCTGACTTCCAGATTGTATTAGCCCCCTGGTGCCTGAAAATGAAATTTCCAACAGACAACGGAGTAGGAGAAGTAGAAGGATATCAGGATGCTGCCCGAGACTGCTACGTAACTGAACTTCGCAATAACCGCAGAAAGAATAAAGGAAAAGATGCAGAGACTACTCTCTGCATGAAAAGCTTGGAGGCATAGCAACTAAAGAAAGCCCCTCCTCTTCGATACACAAGCGATCCCTTCAATGAACTAGACCCCAGGGATAAAGAGGAGGAGGCTACCGCCGAGCCTGCAGAGGCTATGGAATTCGTATCGGTAGATAAGCATGATTCAAGTAGACTATTAAAAATCGGATCTCAGCTGAAAACGGAATTGAAGGATCAACTCATTGACTTTCTCCGCCACAACTTAGATGTATTTGCGTGGACCCATGCCGATATGACAGGAATCTCCCCAGACATAGCATGCCACATGTTGAACATCGATCCCACCAAGGTACCAGTAAAGCAGAAAAAGAGGAGCATGGGGGCAGAGCGATCAGCAGCCCTTGATGAGGAAGTAAAGAATCTACTTGCTAATGGCTTCATACGGGAAGCCATCTACCCAGAATGGATCGCTAACCCAGTGCTAGTAAAAAAGGCCAATGGAAAGTGGCGAACATGTATTGACTTCTCCAATCTGAATGACGCTTGCCCGAAAGACTGCTTCCCACTTCCCCGAATTGACCAACTCGTAGACAGCACAGCTGGGCACGAACTCCTATCTTTTATGGATGCATACTCCGGATATAACCAGATCCCCATGCACGCTCCCGATCAGGACCACACTAGCTTCATCACCGACCGCGGATTATATTGTTACAAAGTCATGCCTTTTGGACTCAAAAATGCTGGAGCTACCTATCAACGCCTCGTCAACAAAATGTTCGCAGAACTGATAGGACGAACTATGGAAGTATATGTGGATGACATGTTGGTAAAGTCCAGGAAAGCCAACGACCATGTAAGCCATCTGGACGATATGTTTCAGGTACTTCGCCGATATGGAATGAAGCTGAATCCTCTAAAGTGCTCCTTCGGAGTATCATCGGGAAAATTCTTAGGATTCATCGTCCACGCCAGAGGAATCGAAGCAAACCCTGAACAAATCCGGGCTTTAAAAGAAATAAGGATACCTTCCACTCGAAAAGAAATGCAGAGCCTAAACGGAAAGGTGGCCGCCCTAAGCAGATTCATTTCCAAGGCAACTGACAAGTGTGTCCCTTTCTTCGAAGCACTCAAGAAAGACAAAGGGAGGTTCGAGTGGACCGACGAATGCTTAAAAGCCTTCCTCAACCTAATCGAACACCTTCAGAGACCACCAGTACTCTCAACTCCAAATGAAGGTGAAGTGTTATACCTATACCTCGCTGTATCATCTCATGCTCTAAGCGCCGCCTTGGTAAGAGAAGAAGACCGCACACAACGCCCGGTTTACTTTGTAAGTAAGAGATTTACAGGGGCAGAGGCCAGATATCCTAAACTTGAGAAATTAGCATATTGTTTATTGATCGCGTCACGAAAACTGCGACACTACTTCCAGTCTCACTCCATCAGGGTTCTAACCGATCAACCACTAAGACAAGTGCTCCATCGTCCTGACACTTCTGGGCGACTCCTCAAATGGTGCATCGAACTAAGTCAGTATGATATCACCTACCATCCTCGCGCCGCTATCAAAGGACAAGCCATGGCTGATTTCATTGCCGAATTCACTATCAACGAAGGCAAGGAACAATCCGAAGTAGCAAAAAACATCAAGTGGAACCTCTTTGTAGACGGAGCATCGAACGAACAAGGCTCGGGGGCAGGTATTGTGATCATCACCCCCAGGGGAAGAAAGTTGTACTATGCATTAAGATTGGAGTTCACGGCCACTAACAACGATGCTGAATATGAAGCAGTAATAGCGGGATTGGAACTGGCCCTAGAAATTGGAATCAATTCCTTATGTATTCATAGTGATTCTCAGCTTATCGTAAACCAGGTACTAGGAGAATTCCAGACTCGAGGAGAACGACTCACAACATACCTAAAGAAAACCAAACTGCTGCTCGATCAATTGGACCATTATCTAATCAAACACATTCCTCGAGAAGAAAACCAAGAGGCAGATGAACTTGCAAAGCAAGCTAGCATGAAGAACAGCACCATTTCCGGAGCACTAGCAATCTCAAGCCAGCTAGCCCCAAGTTTCGAACAAGTGAATCTGATAACTGCAATCGAAGAAGGAACCTGGATGACTCCTATCCGGAAATATTTGCAAGATGGCATACTACCCGACAGGCGTGACGAAGCCAAGAAGATCTTGAGGAAAGTTCCCCACTACACAATACAAGAAGGCATCCTCTACCGGCGTGGCTTCTCTAGCCCCTTATTAAGATGTGTCGCCGGAAGGGAAGCCAAGGAGATATTAACAAACATCCATCAGGGAGGATGCGGAGATCACACTGGAGGACAGACTTTGGCAAGAAAGATACTCCGATATGGATATTACTGGCCCACACTAAACAAAGATGCCCTAGACTTCGTTAAGAAATGTGACAGATGTCAGAAGTTCGCCAAGATTCCTCGACTGCCCACAAACGAAATTACTCAAATGACTAGCCCTTGGCCCTTTGCTGTATGGGGAATTGACTTAATTGGCGAACTGCCAACGGGCCGAGGCGGAGCCAAATATGCTATAGTGGCAGTCGATTATTTCACCAAATGGGTGGAAGCGGAACCTTTAAATAAAATATCTTCAGCAAAAGTTATCAACTTCTTGATCAAAAACATTCTGTGCAGGTATGGAGTCCCACTCAAGATCGTATCCGACAACGGACTCCAGTTTGACAGCGAAGAATTTGCCGACTGGTGCCAAGAACATGGAATTCATAAAAGCTTCTCATCAGTAGCTTACCCTCAGGCAAACGGACAAGTTGAAGCTGTCAACAAAATTCTCAAAACCCTAATCAAGAAGAAACTTGAAAAGTCAAAAGGCGCTTGGGTGGACGAACTTCCTACGGCACTATGGGCATACCGCACATCTTTCAGAACATCAACGGGACATACTCCTTTCTCTTTGGCATATGGATCGGAGGCAATGCTCCCAGTTGAGACTATTGTGCCTTCCCACCGTAGGATCCACTACAACCCAGAAGAAAACGAAGAACTCCTCCTCATGTCTTTGGATCTGATCGAGGAAAGGAGAAACGATGCAGCACTCAAAGCAGCCGCTCACAAACAAAAAGTGGCAGCACAATACAATTCCAAAGTCAAGCATCGCAGCTTACAAGAAGGAGATCTTGTCCTCAGGCGAATCTTTCCGCGCCCCGGGGCACTGGACCCCATCTGGGACGGACCATATGTAATTCATAAAGATCTCCACAACGGAGCTTACATTTTGTCAACAGTGGACGGAGAGGTGTTCCAGAGGGCATGGAACATCCGACACCTCCATCGATACTTTTCTTAACTTGTACTGCCCATATGAAGTGAATTAACAAAGAGAATCAGTGGACGTAGGCATTTCCGTGCCGAACCACTTTAAAAAATCTTGTCTCTTTTTAACTTGTTCCTTTATGTCTTGGCTGCTCGTTAAGTTTTATCCCTTTCTGTTGAACAAAATCCTATGGCATCTCCCCTCAAGACGCACCACGGCCTCATCTGGACTAGGCCTAACAGGTACGCTACGATTCTATGCACTCGCCAATGAGACACTTTTGCTCCAGCATCCCTCTGCTGCGGGTTAACTCATTGCGCGCCTGCCCTCAAAGCCAACTGTAATGAGCCGATTATAAGTCATCATAAAGGCCGACTATAGCCGATGGCAGCTCATTACGGCGTTCGGCTCGCCGGCAACTGTGAACCTACTTTAAGCCCCAACATAAGGTGTGGCCAGCCAGGGGTAGTTCACGGCCAACGGCATCCACGCTAGCCGGCCACGGTAAATCGAATAATACCCACGATTACGGACCATAATGGTTCGGGTAGTTACCGTGCGCGATCTCGGCTCCGATGTGTCTTAAGTGCGGCTGTGGTAAAAAAGAAAACTCCCCGCGGAGGCGTAAGATGGGTGACAAATGTCTCCAAGACCCACAGCTAGGGAAAGTGACTACAAAACCCGTTTGCCACGAACTTAAGCACATCGACGGTCTTCCGTGACTGGAAGTTTTACTTTTACTATATTTCCATTCCATTTAAATATTTTTCTCCTATCCTGTATAACAAACTCTAAAGTACAGGAAACCGAATAGGAAGCATTCACTCATGAGGCTCTAAGCCTGCGTACTGGGTGGCAGGGCGCTCAGCTATACCCGTGAACAGTTACACAAGACACTCAAAGCTACCGCCTGCGAATAAAACATAAAGGGCGGTACTCTCTTCTCTTGTACATAAATGCGTAACTATAGCTTATTCATACACTGATATTGCAAAACGTGAAATTATATTTCAAGCAAAAACTTAACATCAAACACAACTAGAATCACAGGCATATACATAATTATACTTCTCACACGACACATAAAGATAGCAACAACATTTAAACATGACAAAATCAGCTTATATTATAAGATCACACGAAGTTATTCTTTGCAAATAATTTTATTACAGTTGCATATCAAAGACTAACATAAACAGTGATAAAAAAGAAACAAAAAGATGGCAGATGCATCCACACTCCATCACCAACTCCCCCAGTCTACTTAGCCGCAGGATCAGAGCCCCCAGCATGTGGATCAGAAGTCCCGCCTGTCCAATTCGGAAGAGGAATTCATTAAACGAACAACCAAGTTATGGAAACACGGGAAGAAAAGAAAGGGAAGAAGAATAACTCACCAGCATCCGCCGCTTGATCCTCATCATCCAACTGTACGCCCGCTTCCTCTGCAGCAAGCAGCCGCATCCCCTCTTTCACCGCCGCTTGCTCCTCCTTTGAGAACTGAGCAGTAACCGCATTCAAGTTGAAAGCCTCTCCGCCTTCCTTACCCGCGTTCACCCTGGCCTCCTCTAAAGCCTGGAGATACACCTTGGCCATGACCCGAGGGTAATCGTCCATCCAAGACAAGCCGCCCTCCTTCCAAGTGTGGAAGTACATATCCTGCAGCATCTCATCCATCATCCCCTCGTTTTCCTCAAACTCCCTCACCCGGGCCTCGGAAGCTTGCAACTTGGCGACGGCGACGTCCCTCTCTGATTGGTATCTCAAGCAGTCAGCCTGGAGTGACCTCCTCATTTCCTCCTCCTTCAACTTGAGGGACCTCCTCATCTCCTCCATCTCCTCCTTCAACCCGGCCTGAGCCATCTCCGCAGCCTCGAGCCTCCCTGACAACTCCTCTACCCGCTCGAGATCCGCATTTCGAACCTCATCCACCGTTGTGATAGCTATGTTAATCCGTTCCCTGCAAGCGACCTCCATCTTCCGTAATTCCGCCCTACTGGCCTTCTCCATGGTCTCTTTCAGCCGCTTGGAGGCTTCCTCATGTTGGGAAATCTGGATGGCTTGGTCGGCGAGCTGCTTGGCCTGATCGGCAACCTTTAACCTCAACCGAATGTTAGCACTCCCGATCTCTTCCCCGGCCTTGACCAACTTAGCATGATGTTCCATTAACTTCTTGGTCTCTGCGGCCACCCGGTCGATATTAGCCTTGGCCTCATCCCCCATGGTAACTACCCGTGTAGTAAGTAAATCAAGATCTAAAGATTTGGCCTCGTCCAGCACTCTTACCATGGGGTTGCGGGGAAGGAGGTGCTCGCCCGTGGTCTCATCGAATGAAATGTCCTGAAAGCTTGGGTCTAAATCAGGATGACCGGCAAAAGGGTTACGAGGCACGGGGCGAGGCACATCGGGACGCCTTATACGAATGACAGTAGGACTCTTGGAAGGAGGAGGAGGGGGTCCGGGCTCCGTGCTCTCCTCCGTAGTATCACGAGGAGGCTGAATAGGAGGCTGCGAACCAGGGGACGACTCAAATAAGGAACGGCTCCGCTTCCTTTTCTGAATGCCCTCTTCGATGACCCCAAGAAGAGGGCGGTAACTGACTACATCCCCAGTGCGATCAGTAGAAGGTTTCGCGGAAGCTCTCCTCGACTTAAATTGTTCAAGGCGGTGTCGAACATCCGACGTTTTAACTGCCTGGCCTGCCCCTGGAATAAAGAACAAGTGTTACGAACATACAATAATCCACGATTCAAAAAATGTGCTAAGTTAAAAAGAAAGAAAAGTGGGAAGGCACATCTATTATACAAACCCGGCGGAGGAGTGGGATACTGCAATAAGTCCTGGATCTCACCCCAGGACGGAAGTGAACCGTAAAAAATTTCTAAGTCCCTATCGAAAATGGAATCGGCAGAAGACAAAAGTTCACCTTGCATCGCCGGAATCATCCTAGCTGAGGAACCCTTAGAGGATGGGTCAGTGCCAGCCACAGCTTTGCCGGTTTCCTTTGCCTTCTCCGTTTCCGACTCTCCCTCCGACTCCCCGAAAGCCCGACGGAGAGCCTCATCCAGTTCGAGGTCTTGCTCAGAGGTTAGAGCAGCAACACCACTACCACCTTGACCGTCGCCATCTCCTCCACCCTCCGACCCTTCTCCAACTTCGCCTCCTTCCTCCTCTTCCACACCTTCCTCCTCCGGGACAGTCGGGAAAGTACTTGGAGAAGGGCCATCGGACTTCTTCAGTTTCTTCCCCCCGACCACGGGACGCTCTGCGAAAGGCTCCCTCCTACCGCTCTTTACCTTAGCCCCCTCCTTAGCTTTAGCAGCCCTCTCCTCGGCCGTATCCCTTTGCTTAACCACGGACTGGCGCGGTAAGATCAAATTATACTCCAAGAGGGTTGCGTTCCTGATCAAGAAAGAGGCCGACCGGTCCCGTGCCGGAATAGCCTTTAGTTCAGCAGCCATTCGCACTAAGGAATCGTCCTCCACGACTGCAATACCACCTGTCGCTAGCCAGAAATAGAAGCATGTCAGAAAAAACACTACAGTCAAAACACATGAAAAATATAAATGGAATCAATCTTACAGCCGGAAGTGAAAAGGCGGAAAGAAACAGCATCGTCCTTGACGAAGAACCACTCTTTCTTGAACATGGTGAACTTGGAATACAAGTCCAGGACTGGTTTGAAGGTCACGGCCGCTTCCAGGCTAATATACGGAGACCCCTTCTTATAGCCTCTCAGGTTGTACAAATATCGAATTTCTCGGTTAGAAGGAGGACGCCCGTACCTCCCCTGGAAGATAACAAAGAGGCTCACCAGGATGGCGTAAGAGTTAGGCTGAAGCTGGAAGGGAGCCACCTTCAAATATGTGGTGAAGCTTACTATCCAAGCGTTGATAGGGGGGATAGCGCCGCACATGCAATGGTATCTGCTAAAAGCGAAGTAGCCCTCGGGAGGATTATATGGCATCACTCCATCTCCCGGCAGCAGCATAAGGGCCCTATCTATCCCGAAGGAACGGGATATGACGTCAAGTTGCTCCTCCTTTAGGGAGCTAGGAAAGCAATCCGGGGGAGAGATCAAAAGTTCCTGTGGACCATATCCGTCCACTAGAGACCTCGGAATAGGTCGGTGTTGCCCGGATCCTGGTTGGACTGGGGGCAAGGAAGAAGAAGGCTCTCCTGTGCCTCTAGACTTCTTTCTGTCCGATCGTGTTTCCGCTTTGCGAGACATTTTCTGCAGCACAAGAAAGACTTGAGGTTAGAATAAGAAGTATAGAAACATAAACAAGCAAATATATAAGGTTCATTCGGCATAAGAAGCATATGGTCATTCGGCACTATGCTCATTCGGCATGGGGCGTGAAGTTCATTCGGCACTATGCTCATTCGGCATGGGGCGTGAAGTTCATTCGGCACTAAGACCATAAGTTCATTCGGCAAACAAGACCATCCGGTGACAAGAGTTCATTCGGCAGAAAGTATTTATACCTGATTCGGTATAAGCTGGTTCGGCGAAGAACTTGGTTCGGCAGGACAGCTGATTCGGCTCTCTGGTTCGGTAAGGAAAAGCCAAGGGGGTACGGCCTCTATATATAAGCGAGCTCAGGGCCGCCGAACCAGATGGTTCGGCCTACCGGATGGTAGTACCGGACCAATAACTAATATACCGGACCATAGATACCGAATGAAACCAACAACAACTGAGTGAACTCTCTCCCTCTCTACCAACAACCACACGTGGACTAGAGGCACGCAGGCTCCTCACTCAGATAAGTACCGAACTCCAGAACTAGCTAATAAAATAAGGATTATGATAACAATGAATAAGTCATAAAACTCTCACTAACATGGATTAATCGTTTACACGCGGGCACGACCACAAATGGTCCATAGGCACGCTCTGAATGGTTATTAACCCTATCGTCACGGGAATTTACACTTTGACACGCCTTTTTAAACTCATATGTGAAACGGATACTTGATTCTGATAGTTATGAAATGGCTAGGCTACTTACACATGTACGGGGTTGCGAACGATCCCTAGGCATGCTCTGAGCTGGCAATAAACCATCTTCACAAACGATCCAGGGACCCACTCTGACATAAACCGGGCATCGACGATGCCAAGCCCCTTCGGGGCTCACTCTCTCGTCCTGAACGGCACAGTTCACTTCATCTCGAATATTTCGATCATGAACGATCGTTATTTGAAATCACGCTAAAACTGTAAATTCCTTTGCAGGACATTAACAGAATACGAACGTCCAATCGCCGGCGTTACAAAGCCAATCTTTCTGCCACAGGGAAAACAAAGCGCGACACATGCAAGCACGTGCCCCACTTTGGGGGGCAAATGTTGGGCGAATTTTCACCCAGAAGATCGCTTACCAAGAAGCCGCAGTTTCACTCGGGCTCGCAAGCAACCTCTACTTCGTTCGACAGCCAAGAAGCTCAATACTAACCTAGAGGGCCTTCCAATATTCTCCATGAAGAAGCTCGTTCGGCCCAAGCCCCTCACTCGGCCTTGACCCATTCGGCCTCCACTTCATTCGGCTCCACCTCATTCGGCTCCTTTATGCCACCGACCCAAGCCTCGCCTCCACTGCCGGACCAACCTTGCCATCGAACCAAGCCTCGCCTCCACTGCCGGACCAACCTTGCCACCGAACCACCTACATAACCGGACCAAACGACCACCGGTCCACATTCATCGCCGGACCACGCCTACTACCGGACCAAGCTCCGTGCCGAATGAGCCCCGCCGAACCACACAGTTGCCAGTCCAGATCGCTTCAGCCCGGGCCCAACAGCAGTTATATACTTCCAAGACCCCTGCCCCCTACCTCATTCTATAAATAGAGGGGCAGGGGTACAACAATGGCAGACAAGTTTGAGAGCTCAAGCAAGGAAGGAACTTTCAAACTACTTTCATACGCTTGTATACAAAACATTGTACTTGTAACCTGAAAGAAAGAAGATAATAACATATAAAGTGGACGTAGGCACATTCTGGCCGAACCACTATAAATCTGTGTGTCTTGACATTTCAGCCCCTGCTTTTTCCATATTTACATACTCATCTAAAATAATTGAAAATCACATATAATCAACTAAATAATACGACTTGGAGGTGTTTGTCCATTTTTTGTGCAAACAGCAGCCTTGTTTATCCCTGGCTCGCCAATCAGTAGGCGTAAAACATACACTTGAGGGTAAAGTGGAAATCATTGTCGCTTTTCGTGTGTGGAGGTGACGACCGCCTATTGGACGCGAATTTTTCTGTTGTGGGACAGGCCGCGTGTTTGTGTCTAAAACAAGTACTCGAAACACCTTAAAGGCTCGCGGCAAAGCTTAGCCATATTTGAGGGCCCCCACAATGGAAGTAGAGACGCTTCCCGTTTTTCTGTCTGATCCAAGGCACACGAACAGGTTTAGGTCAATGGGCTACTGAGTTGGCAACTTGAGCATAAGCACGTCTGTGATAGGAAGAGAAGTTGTAACGGGATTGAAGAGGGATGAAAAAGAGAGAGAGTGACAGTTGAGAGCTATCACCGTTAATGCTTTTACTAAATAATCGAATGGTTATGTGATTTCAAATGAGTCACTTATGTAAACTTATAATTCTAACATGTGTCATTAGGACACATGTTAAAACTTCCCCATAAGTAAAATAAATAATCTTAAATGTTAACTAAAATAAATTTAGTTATCTATTATTGATTTCTCAAGCTAATAAATCCTTAAAAAAAAACAAGTTCAATGTACATACCACATTCATATTAACAAAAATAACAAAACTATTTTGCATTGAAATATAAAAATATGTAAATCAGACAACACAATTATTTACAAAAAACAATAATAACAAGTTTACTTTGTACTTCTTTCATCTCACAAAATTCGTCATTCATTGTATATATATAAAAAAAGATAATAAAAACACCGTGTTTTTACTTGGTACTATGCAACACACAAGTTACACATAGTACAAAGACCAAGATGATTAAAAAGGATTTATTTTCAATTTAGCCTCGTTTAAAAACTAATTATCACAAATAGCCTTGTTTAAAACTATTATTAATTATAGCCCTGTTTTGGCCAGCTCAGCTCTGAGCTGACCAAAACGTACTGGCGACTTTTGAAAAGTCGCCAGTTACACGAAAAAATACGGGCGACTTTTGGAAAGTCGTCAACAGGCGACTTCCCAAAAGTCGTTTGTTTTGTTACAAAAAGCAGACGACTTTTGGAAAGTCGTCAGTTGACGACTTCCCAAAAGTCGCCCATTCGGGGCTCTGCAACAAAACCAGAGCCCCTCTTTCTTCCCCCCTTCATTCTAAACCTATCCATTCCCAAATTGGAAACCCTCCCCTTCCGAATTTTTTTCCCCAACTCAGAAATTTTTCGTTAAATACTCTTAAAAGAAGTAGATTTCGAAGAGCTACCTCAAGCCTAGCAAAACGTTGTTCGGTCGAATCCAATTAAGGTATGCAGTAGAAACCCTAAGTTTTGAATTTAGTTTGCAGAGTAAAAAAAATTTGTGCTTGATGCAGAATGGCTCCTAGTTATATTCCAACTATATGCTATTTTGATGGTGAATTGGTTATTGACGATTTAATGTGTGCGAAATATCTCAGTGGATCTTATAAACCGGCTAAAGTTCGAAAATGATCTACTTTTGAGCAGATGAAAGAGTCGGTTTATAAAGCAACAAAGATAAAACAGGAAGAGTACGAGATTGAAATTGTTTGCAATTGGCCAACAGATTCTGGTTTCAAAGCAATCAAAATTGTTGACGACGATGATGTTGAATTAATGTTTGCTGCATCGATCAAATCTATTGAGTTGTTTGTTGGGGAAAAAAGGAGATCGTTTGCAGAAGAACCAAGACCGGCACCCGCAACAAATTTTGGCGTTGAAGAATATTCTAGAATGGTAGGGAACATGAGTGCTGGTCAAGGAATTCCGTCACCTAGTTTTAGCAATCCGACTCAGCACATATCGCAATACGGGCAACAACAAATGCATTATGGTGTAACAACCCGAAATTTTCTAACCCGAAAATTTCAGATAGTTATTAAAAAGAAGAAAGAGATAGAAGAAGAAGAATAGAAACACCATGTCTCTCACATTCGCAGCGGATAAAATATGATAATAAATAATAATAGCTTACAAAAGAATACTATATCTGTTGATTGCATATATTTTTTTATACATCAGAGTTACCCATATATACAGACACTGGATATACAAAAACATCATGTCTCAGTTTTACAATAATATATATATACAGCAGAAATACTCTAAACGCTATTGCCATCCAGCTCGCCTCCTGAGCTCCAAAACGTACCTACCTGAAAATCTGTAATACTCGGTCTGACCCGAACATTACATCAAAGTAACACCCGGGTCAGGCTGGAAACCAGCGTGAGTAAACCCTTCTAACAAGGAACACAATAGTACACAACACATATAAACCCGGGTAACTTATATCAATTTACAACTACACAAGTTACTATAAACACCACTTATTTCACAAGCAATTTCTAAGGGTCCGAACTTAGATTATATGGTCCAATTCACTTAAAACATTCTATAACACCCTATTAATTTCCCGTATCAAGTTTACAAAGAATCGAAGTGGTTTCGGGTATTAACTAATACCCGACTATGGTCTCTTCGAATTCAGTTCACCTTAACACATGTCATTTAAGTGAAATGTGATTCAATTTTAAATAAAAGATGTCACCTTTACTCAACAAATCATTATTAATACATGACCACATTATCATTTCCCATCCAACACATCATATCACGAACCATTTCATATCAAGGCTATCAATCAATTCAGGGCATTTAAACAATCACTTAACATACATAAGCAAAATAATCAATCACACCATTTCGAATAAACCTATTAACCATAATTGAATTAAATCAATTATCTTTAAATCCTGCTTGTTAATTAATCTTAACCCAACCGATTAACTATCCTTTAATCATTCATCTTAATTAATCCTTCTTGATTAATTATTTTCAAGTCACATTAAGATGATCCTCATTATCTATTTGCTTCCATTAAGTAATTATACTAGACCACATTCCATGAGTGATAATCCTTAATTAATTTATTGAACTTAATTAATTGTATAACAATCTTCAGTTAACGTTCTTCGTTAGCAATTCTTTAATTACTTCTCTATAGTGGTTCAATTTAGAGTAACCATAATTGATTACAAATGAATTATCCTCAGTTAACTAATCTTTAACCTTAACTGATTCATATCAAAATAATGTGATCTACTTAATTTATTATTTAAGGATAACCCATTTTATTCGGCTTAGTTAATCACTAACTAATCGACTGTTTGCACAAAAAATAGACAAACACCTCAAAGTCGTGTGATTTAGTTGATTTTATGTTGTTCTTAGTAATTTGGGTGAGTTATGCAAATAAGTAAAAAACAGGGGCTAAATTGTAAAAAGACACGCAGATTTATAGTGGTTCGGCCAGAACGTGCCTACGTCCACTTTATATGTTATTCTCTCTTTTCTTTCAGATTACAAGTACAAAGCTTTGTATACAAGTATATGAAAGTTGTTTGAAAGTTCCTTCCGTGTTTGAGCTCTCAAACTTGTCCGCCATTGTTGTACCCCTGCCCCTCTATTTATAGAGTGAGGCTGGGCAGGGGTCTTGGATGTATATAGCTGCTGGTGGGCCTGGGCTGAAACAATCTGGCCTGGCAGCGTGCTGGTTCGGCGAAGCTTTGGTTCGGCCGTGCTTGGCGTGGTTGGTCCGGAGGTTCATTCGGTAGTGGGTGGAAAGATTGTGGTTCGACATTAGTAGGGAGAGGAGCTGGTCCGGCATTGGTAAGGAGAGATGTTGATTCGGCATGGCTTCTGGACCGGTGTCTTGGTGATTCGGCAGGAGGATGGAGTGACGTTGGTTCGGCAGGTGGTGGTTCGGTAGGCTTTGGTTATGTGTTGGTGGGTTTTGGTCCGGTGGTAGGTTGGTCCGGTGATGGTTTGAAGTGGATTGGTCCGGTGGTTGCTTGGACCGGTGATGGTGGATGGAGCACGGTTCGGCGTGGGTATGGGTACCGAATGGGCACGGATACCGGATGGAAATGGCGAAGCTGATGCCTCTTGGTCTCGTGATTCCATGGGTGAGAATTCGCCCAACATTTGCCCCCCAAAGTGGGGCACGTGCTTGCAGGTGTCGCGCTTTGTTTTTCTTCCAGTTGGTGTAGCTACATTCGGTTTTGAGTGCCGAACCATTTAGTTCGGTTGTCCTGTGTACGTCTATAAATAGGGGCATCATACTACTATTATCCCTTTACCGTTTGATATAGCCGAATCACTTGAGTGCCGAATCCAACTCGTTTATTCGAAACAGCCGAATCAACCAAGTACTGCGTCGATCCTAACTGCCGCTCCAGGTGAGGTTGCTTCTGCCGAATGAACTTCTATATTTAAATCTTGAGTGATATCTTAGACTTACATACGCTTGCTCGCTTTATACACTTGCTTGCTTATATTTCCATACTTCTTGTTCTAACAACATGCCTTTCGCTTTTGTGTCTGCAGATAAATGTCTCTAAGAGTGGAGACCCGATCAAAGAAGAAGAGATCCCAGGGCAGGGAAGAGCCTTCCGCCGTGCCCCCGGCTCAGCCAAGACCAGAACGTCATGGACCTGCCCTGAGGTCGTTAGTGGACGGATATGGTCTCCAGGAGCTTCTAGACTCCCCGCCCGACTGTTTTCCTAGCTTCCTCAAAGAGGAGCAGCTCGACGCCATATCTCGTTCTTTTGGGATTGATAGAGCGCTCATGGTGCTGCCAGGGGCTGGAGTTATGCCATATGATAGAGCGTCCATGAGTCTCTCTTCTCCTTCTTCTCCATTCTCTCTCTAGTTCCTGAACATTCCTTACGAGAGTCTGCATGCTCTTCATTTGATGATGAGGCCACCGAGGAATTCCCAACTCTCTGCATTTCTTCCTATGTTTAATTCTTTCGCTGCTTGCGATATTGGCAAGTAAAAGTACTTCGATACTAGTTCAAATGTTAAGGCTGTTTTTTCCTTGTTCATCGTTAATTTCTTCTTATTTCTTTTTTTGCCTTTCGATTCTTCCTTCTGATCATCATTAGGTATCCTGTAGCTCAACTTGGACTTCTCTATCTCATAACTCAAGTCGTTGAAGATGATATTGAACTCTTCAGAAAGGGTCAGAGAAGCTAAACGAGGATCTGAAGGATGGTTTAGAGGAATGGCATTGATTATTTCATCCACATCTGGTACTTCATTGTTCAAACCACTGAATGATCCTTTACTGAAATCTAGTTGAGCATCATCAAATCCACTGGGCAGACCATCAATATCGTTCCAAAGATTATGATCATCTAAGTAGTGCAATTGGTTATTCATGACCGCAGAAGGACTGATCATGTAATTTCGTATATGATGTTGAAATGTGTAGTCAATGCAAAGAAGATTGAAGCTGGTAATGAATGTGCATTTCATCTTGAGTGTTCTGAGTTCAAGCCTTGCTTCCCCTTCTTTTCTTTTTAGGTTTTCATAACTTGATCGTTTACTGTTTGTTTAATGAATTCCTCTTCTGAATTGGACGGGTGGGACTTCCGATCAACATGCTGGGAGCTCCAATCCTGTGGCTATGTAGGCTTGGAGAGTTGGTAGGATGAGGGCGAAGCGTGGACGCAGCTGGTTCCTTGTCCGGATTCGGCCACCTTTTGATTTCTTTTTATTGCTGTTTATGTTAGTCCAAAACATTGCTGTGACTGTAATAATATTGTTTGTGATGAATGACTTTATGTAATTTCATAACATGAACTGATTCCTTTATGTTGGAATGTTATCGCTATTTTGTTGTGCTGTGTAAGTGATGTAACTATGCATGTTACTAGTGGCTTGACTGTGCCTGATGCTAAGTTTTTTGCTTAAAGTATAATTTTCTCATTTTGCAACGTAAATGTGATGTGTGGATATGAACTGCAGCTATGCATTAATGTATAAAAGTAGAAGATACCGCCCTTCATGTTTCGGCTGTGGACGACAACTTTGTGCGCCCTGTAAGACTAAGCACGGAATGCTGTTGAGTGTCTCGTCATCCGATTGTAAGTTTCTGTTCCCATTAGCGAGGGTTCCCTATTTCATGTCCTGTACTTTCAAGCACCGTTACGGAGAATAGGAGAAAAGTTTTAAATGAAATGGAAATATAGGAAAAGTAAAACTTCCAGTCACGGAAGGCCGTCGATGAGCTTAAGTTCGTGGCAAACGGGTTTTGTAGTCACTTTCCCTAGCTGTGGGTCTTGGAGACATTTGTCACCCATCTTACGCCTCTGCGGGGAGTTTTCTTTTTTACCACAGCCGCACTTAAGACACATCGGAGCCGATCGCGCACAGTAACTACCCGAGCCATTATGGCCCGTAATCGCGGGTATTATTCGATTTACTGTGGCCGGCTGGCGTGGGGGCCGATCGTCAACTGTGAACTGCCCCTGGCTGGCCACACCTTATGTTGGGGCTTATGGTCGGTTCACAGTTGCCGGCGAGACGAATCGCTGTAATGAGCTGCCATGGCATAATCGGCCTTCTCGGTGGCTTATACTCGGCTTATTACAGTCGGCTTTAAGGGCCGAGGCAAACAATGAGTTAATTCGTGGTAGAGGGATACCGGAGCAAAGTGTCTCATTGGCGAGGGCATAGGATCGTAGCGTACCTGTTAGATTTTGTCCAGGTGGAGTTGTGTTGTGAAGCT
Organism: Allium cepa; assembly: GCA_030765085.1. Lineage (NCBI taxonomy): Eukaryota > Viridiplantae > Streptophyta > Magnoliopsida > Asparagales > Amaryllidaceae > Allium > Allium cepa. The sequence continues at coordinate 623,722,571 of CM060932.1, read as the reverse complement.
CTGAATTGAAATGTCATCTGCAAAGGATTTTGTTCAACAGCAAAGGATAAAGCTTAACAAGTAGCCAAGATACAAAGGAACAAGTTAACAAGAGCCAAGTTTTTTTAAAGTGGTTCGGCACGAAAATGCCTACGTCCACTGATTCTCTTTGTTAATTCACTTCATATGGGCAGTACAAGTTAAGAAAAGTATCGACGGAGGTGTCGGATGTTCCATGCCCTCTGGAACACCTCTCCGTCCACTGTTGACAAAATATAAGCTCCGTTGTGGAGATCTTTATGAATTACATATGGTCCGTCCCAGATGGGGTCCAGTGCCCCGGGGCGCGGAAAGATTCGCTTGAGGACAAGATCTCCTTCTTGTAAGCTGCGATGCTTGACTTTGGAGTTGTATAGTGCTGCCGCTTTTTGTTTGTGAGCTGCTACTTTGAGTGCTGCATCATTTCTTCTCTCCTCAATCAGATCCAAAGACATGAGGAGGAGTTCTTCGTTTTCTTCTGGGTTGTAGTGGATCCTACGGTGGGAAGGCACAATAGTCTCAACTGGGAGCATTGCCTCCGATCCGTACGCCAAAGAGAAAGGAGTATGCCCTGTTGACGTTCTGAAAGATGTGCGGTAGGCCCAAAGTGCCGTAGGAAGTTGATCCACCCAAGCGCCCTTTGACTTTTCAAGCTTCTTCTTGATCAGCGTTTTGAGAATTTTGTTGACAGCTTCGACTTGGCCATTTGCCTGGGGATAAGCCACGGATGAGAAGCTTTTGTGAATCCCGTGCTCTTGGCACCAGTTGGTGAATTCCTTGCTGTCAAACTGAAGTCCATTGTCTGATATGATTTTGAGTGGTACTCCGTACCTGCACAGAATATTTTTGATCAAGAAGTTAATGATTTTTGTCGATGATATTTTATTCAGAGGTTCTGCTTCCACCCATTTGGTGAAATAATCGACTGCTACTATAGCATATTTAGCTCCACCTTGGCCCATTGGCAGTTCACCAATCAAGTCAATTCCCCATACTGTAAAGGGCCAAGGGCTAGTCATTTGAGTGATCTCATTTGTTGGTAGTCGAGGAATTTTGGCAAATTTCTGACATCTGTCACATTTTCTGACGAAGTCTAAGACGTTTTTGTTCAAGGTAGGCCAGAAATATCCATATCGGAGTATCTTCTTTGGCAGAGTCTGCCCTCCAGTGTGATCTCCGCAGCTTCTCTGGTGGATGTTGGATAAGATTTCCTTGGCTTCCCTTCCAGCGACACATCGTAATAAGGGGTTAGAGAAGCCCCGCCGGTAGAGGATTCCTTCTTGCAGTGTGTAGCGGGAGGCTTTCCTCAAGACTTTCCTGACTTCGCTACGCTCGCTGTGCAATGCGCCATCTTGTAAGTATTTCCGGATAGGAGTCATTCAAGTTTCTTCTTTAATCGCAGCTATCAGATCCTCCCGTTCGAAGCTCGGGGCTAGTTGTTTTGAGACGGCTATTGCTCCTGAAAAGGAGTTGTTCTTCATGCTGGCTTGCTTTGCCGGTTCGTCGGCCTATTGATTCTCCTCTCGAGGAATGTGTCTGATCAAATAGTGATCCAGTTGGTTAAGTAGCAGCTTTGTCTTCTTTAGGTATGCTGTGAGTCGTTCTCCTCGAGTCCGGAACTCTCCTAGTATTTGATTTACAATAAGTTGAGAATCACTATGGAGACATAAAGAACTGACTCCAATTTCCAGTGCAAATTCTAATCCGGCTATCACTGCTTCGTATTCTGCGTCATTGTTGGTGGCAGCGAATTCCAATCTTAGGGCGCAGTGCAGCTTCTTTCCCCTGGGGGTGATTATCACAACACCTGCCCCCGAGCCTTGTTCGTTCGACGCTCCATCTACGAAGAGATTCCACTTGATATCTTCTGCTATTTCAGATTGGTCATTACCTTCGCTAGTAGTGAATTCGGCAATGAAATCAGCTATGGCTTGCCCCTTGATAGCGGTGCGAGGATGGTAAGTGATATCATATTGACTTAGTTCGATGCACCACTTAAGTAATCGCCCAGAAGTGTCGGGGCGATGGAGCACTTGCCTTAGCGGTTGATCGGTTAAAACTCTGATGGAATGAGACTGGAAATAGTGTCGCAGTTTCCGCGACGTGATAAGCAGACAGTATGCTAGCTTTTCAAGTTTAGGGTATCTGACTTCTGCCCCCGTAAACCTCTTACTTACGAAGTATACGGGCCGCTGCGTGCGGTTGTCTTCTCTCACCAACGCGGTGCTTAGGGCATGTGGTGACACAGCAAGGTATAGGTATAGTTCCTCGCCTTCATTTGGAGTTGAAAGTACCGGTGGTCTCTGGAGGTGTCCGATTAAGTTAAGGAAGGCTGTCGAGCATTCGTCAGTCCATTCGAACTTTCCTTTGTCTTTCTTTAGAGCTTCGAAGAAAGTGATGCATTTGTCGGTTGCTTTAGAGATGAACCTACTCAGGGCGGCCACTTTTCCGTTTAGGCTTTGCATCTCTCTTCGAGTAGATGGTGTCTTGATATCTTGTAAAGCTCGGACTTGTTCGGGGTTTGCTTCAATCCCCCTGGCATGAACGATGAATCCCAAAAACTTTCCCGATGATACTCCAAAGGAGCACTTTAGAGGGTTCAGCTTCATTCCATATTGGCGAAGTACTTGAAACATCTCGTCCAGGTGGTTTATATGGTCGTTGGCTTTCCTCGATTTTACCAGCATGTCATCCACATAAACTTCCATAGTTCGTCCTATCAGTTCTGCAAACATCTTGTTGACGAGGCGCTGATAAGTAGCTCCGGCGTTTTTAAGTCCAAATGGCATTACCTAGTAGCAGTACAATCCTCGGTCAGTGATGAAGCTAGTGTGGTCTTCATCGGGGGCATGCACAAGGATTTGGTCATATCCTGAGTGTGCGTCCATAAAGGATAAGAGTTCGTGTCCGGCAGTGCTGTCCACGAGTTGGTCGATTCGGGGGAGTGGGAAGCAGTCTTTCGGGCAAGCGTCATTTAAGTTGGAGAAATCGATGCATGTTCGCCACTTCCCATTAGCTTTCTTTACCAGTACTGGGTCGGCGATCCATTCCGGGTAGATGGCTTCACGTATGAAGTCATTGGCATGTAAGTTCTTTACTTCTTCCTCGAGGGCTGCTGATCGTTCTGCCCCCATACTTCTCTTCTTTTGCTTTACCGGTACCTTGGTAGGATCGATGTTTAGTGCGTGGCATGCTATGTCCGGGGAGACTCCAGTCATATCAGCGTGCGTCCATGCAAATACATCCATATTGTGGCGAAGAAAATCAATGAGTTGATTCTTTAATTCTCTTTTTAACTGAGATCCGACTCTTAGCAGTTTACTTGGGTCGCGTTTGTCTACAGATACGAATTCCATAGCCTCTGCAGGCTCGGCGGTGGCCTCCTCCTCTTTGTCCCTGGGGTATAATTCATTGAAAGAATCACTGGTATACCGAAGAGGAGGGGCTTTCTTTAGTTGCTATGCTTCCAAGCTTTTCATGCAGAGAATAGTCTCTGCATTTTTTCCTTTATCTCTCCTGCGATTATTGCGAAGTTTGATTACATAGCAGTCCCGAGCGGCGTCTTGATCCCCTTCTACTTCTCGCACTCCATTATTCGTTGGGAACTTCATCTTTAGGCACCATGGGGCAAGGACAATTTGGAAGTCGGACAAGGCTGGTCTTCCTAAAAAGGCATTGTAGGCCGAGTGGTTGTCTATTAGCATGAATGTTTGTTTCCGAACGGCGGAGCGGGGATGACTTCCCAATTCAACAAAGAGATCCAATTGTCCGAGGGGCATCTTTGCTTCTCCAGTGAAACCGTGTAGCGGTTTGTTGCAGGGAGACACGTCCTTCATTGACAGCTTCATTTTGTCAAAAGCATGCTTGAACAGAATATTCACTGAGCTTCCAGTGTCTACTAGGATTCAAAAAACTTCAGCTGGGCCGAACCAGGTAGAGATGACCATAGAATCCATATGAGGGTATTGCCTTCCTTCTAGGTCGCGCCCACTGAATGTGATGTCATTATTTTCCTTCCTCTTAGTGTGGCGTTCTTCCATAACAGAATTGACGCAGTCTCCCTCGCTTCTGAGTGAGTTTCCATATCTTTCCATTTCTGCCCAGCTCTTGTCGGTGATGTGTGGCCCCCTAGATATTGTATGAACCACAATCTTTTCTCGGCTGGAACCGCTGGTGTTGCGGTTTCCTCCGCCTGTTTCTGGGTGGAGTTGCCCTGGGTTTTCCTTGGCGGGAGCTGGAGTCCCGTCCTGGCACTTTACATAGCATTCCAGCCTCTTTCTCCTGATGTGTTCTTCAATTAGGTCTCGGAGATGGCGGCATTCATTGGTATCGTGCCCATGAGACTCGTGGAAACGGCAGAATTTTCCGGACTGGATTGCGCGATCTAACTCTTTCTTGTACGGGGGGCGTTTGTATGTAAGTTCGTCCTGGGTGGCCAGGAAGATGTTCTCGACTGTTTCATTCAAGGGAGTGTAAGCGTCAAATCTCGGTTCTGATCGGTACAAGCGCTTTTCTCCCTTCTTGCCCCCCGCAATGTCTCTGTAGTCGTTTCTCCGAATGTCCTTCGCTGCGGTGGGGGCGTTTCCATGAACCGTCTTGGCCTGTGGTCATGTCTGCCTTTCAGTGGCAGCCTCTTCGAGTCTCATGTACTTCCCAGCTTTATGGAAGAAATCGGGCAAGGTAGCTGGTTTTTCTTTACTTAGTCTTTTAGCAAACTTGGTATCCGGATGCACACCATTACAGAGGGCCATCAGGACAAGTTTCTCATCGGCATCTTGAACTGCTACCGCTGCGGCATTGAACCGGGTTAGATATTGTTGCAGTGTCTCTCCGGATTTCTGTTTGGCAGTAGATAGAGAATAAGCATCCTTGGGTTGTTTCACATGAATGCGGAACTGGCTAATGAACTTTTCTTTCAACATCTCTCATGAGCTGATAGATCCTTGGGGTAGATGGCAGAACCAGGAGGTAGCTAGGTCTGCTAGGAATAGCGGAAAGCATTTACACAACACTCCTTCCGTTGCTCCGCTCATGAGCATATGCTGTGTGTATCTCTGCAAGTGTACAACGGGGTCAGAAGTTCCCTTGTACGGTTCCATCGTCGGCATTTTCCATTCTCGAGGGGTGATGGCGGTTTCGATGTCGCGGGTGAAAGGGCTGGTTACCCTAGAGCCTATCCCTCGATCCCTTTGCTCCCGTCGGACGCATTCCCTGAATAATCGTGCCATTCTTTCATCAGAATTTGGAGCGGACAAAAATGGGCTTAGTTCTTCCCTGCGGGATCGATCTCGTCCAGATGACCTGTAGGGATGGTATAGTCTATCACTTCTGACGTTATCCAGTGGCTGTCTTTGGCTGCTCGGATGCATGCTAGGACCAGCTATAGTTGGCCCCTGCCTTGATCTTCCCCTGTGGGGTTCTGTTTCGAGCATTTCCATGGGGTCAACTTCGGGCTGGGTTCTAGCTCGGCTCCGTTCAGCGGGGTTTCTATGATTAGGCGGCATGACTGGCTCAGCTACATCCGACCCTCGCCTGGTGCCTCCCCCATTGGGTTCGGTTCCAAGCGCTTCCTCGAGTCGGAGTTCGGACTGAGTCCGGGTGTGGCCCCTATCATTGTTGTTCCTGTTGATAGCTTCTTCGAAGAGGGAAGACCTTTGTTGTCTCCGAGATCCTCCAGATTGGGACTCACCCCATGATTCGTGTTGCGGTTGGATTCTTCGGCATCCCTCAAGCGTGACATGAGTTGGTTCACCAAAGCTTCTTGTTGGGATGCGAAGCGGTTAGTCACTTCAACCACCACTCTGTCTAGGTCTGCCCTAATGATTGCTGCCGGTAGTTCCGCGGCAGGGGCTGTCGGATTTGCCTGATCTACATTTGGCACTGCTGTCGTAGTGGGATGGTTCTCTTGATCTGGATCCACTGGATCTGGAGCGCTGCTGGTTGCAACGTTCTTTCCCTTGTTGGCGTCTTTTCCCGGCCTGGAAGTCATGTTTCCTAGGCAATGAAGGGTGCTATTGGGAAAGAAGGTTGAGTGAGGGAAGTTGAGGCTTCGAGTTCCAAGCTCTCAGTGAAAGCACCAAAAATGTTTGCACAAAAAATGGACAAACACCTCAAAGTCGTATGATTTAGTTGATTTTATGTTGTTCTTAGTAATTTGGGTGAGTTATGCAAATAAGTAAAAAAACAGGGGCTAAATTGTAAAAAGACACGCAGATTTATAGTAGTTCGGCCAGAACGTGCCTACGTCCACTTTATATGTTATTCTCTCTTTTCTTTCAGATTACAAGTACAAAGCTTTGTATACAAGTATATGAAAGTTGTTTGAAAGTTCCTTCCGTGCTTGAGCTCTCAAACTTGTCCGCCATTGTTGTACCCCTGCCCGTCTATTTATAGAGTGAGGCTGGGGGCAGGGGTCTTGGATGTATATAGCTGCTGGTGGGCCTGGGCTGAAGCAATCTGGCCTGGCAGCGTGCTGGTTCGGCGAAGCTTTGGTTCGGCCGTGCTTGGTGTGGTTGGTCCGGAGGTTCATTCGGTAGTGGGTGGAAAGATTGTGGTTCGGCATTAGTAGGGAGAGAAGCTGGTCCGGCATTGGTAAGGAGAGATGTTGATTCGGCATGGCTTCTGGACCGGTGTCTTGGTGATTCGGCAGGAGGATGGAGTGACGTTGGTTCGGCAGGTGGTGGTTCGGTAGGCTTTGGTTATGTGTTGATGGGTTTTGGTCCGGTGGTAGGTTGGTCCGGTGATGGTTTGAAGTGGATTGGTCCGGTGGTTGCTTGGACCGGTGATGGTGGATGAAGCACGGTTCGGCGTGGGTATGGGTACCGAATGGGCACGGATACCGGATGGAAATGGCGAAGCTGATGCCTCTTGGTCTCGTGATTCCATGGGTGAGAATTCGCCCAACATCGACTTATTAAATTTAGTAATTATTACTTAATCACTCACTAAATTAATTAATTAATTCTTAATTATTAATTAATAATCTCAATTATTGACTTATAGCACTTAATTACCCATTTAATTATCACTAATTACTTAATTATCCATTTATTACCGATTAAATTAATCATTAATCCTTAATTAATTTCTCAATTAGTTAACTATTATTATTTATTAATTAACCTTGTATAGTTAATTAAATACTTAAGTTCAAACAAATTATTGGTAACAATCCTTATTTACCAATTATTAAATCTTAAACTATTTATTAAATCACCATTATAAGTTAATTACATTCTTAATTAACTTTCAATTTAAATTAATTAACCATCTTTCGTTTACAAATCTCTCTAAATAAATTTTAAACCAAGTCCTAACTTACAACTTGCTAACATTATTTATTTTATAAATACTAAACTCGTTCAACATTATAACCCTGAAAGTGATTAGGCTAATTCCTTAGAACTGACCCCGGGGCAAACGCCAGTTACTCGAGTAGTAACCCGAGTCCCCCTCTCTTTCTTATACCTTCCCTCTCCTTCCACTCTTTCTCTCTCTTGTTAGATTTAGTTTTAAAATTTAAGTTATACAGCAGTACATGCGAAAACAACCCATGCTCAAAACCAGGCCAAACACGAAGAAATTCCCCCATTATATCGAACGAAACACGAAGCCGTTGACTCTCCCTCTCCGCCGTGCACGTGCACAGCACATCGCCGCCACACCGGCCATCCACGGCGGCCCCTGCAAACCACATATCGACCCCACACTCGAAATCACACCCCAGTTCAACACGACAAGCTCGGATCAAGAAAAAGCTCGTTTGAACGAACTGCACTTCGTACGCGTCCATAGAAAATCGCCGCAACCCCCCCCCCCCCCCAACGTCGACCACCATCGGCTAAGCGATTCCGGCCACACCTCGCCATCATCTTCCCCTACCATCTCCAAAAATCTCGCGTAGCTCGATCGATCCAAGGCTGTGAAATCAACGTATATGCAGGCTACAAGATATTAGAACCCTAAACCCTAAACTCGATTCAACCAAAAATTTCTGGCATTCGAAAATTTGTCAAGTATTTTTCCTATGTTCGTGGATCATTAAGCTAGCTACGTAACAAATTTCAACAACTAAAATTTGATAATTCAACAGAAATCGATGAAATTTCACTTTGAGTTCATATAAGAACTGAACCATTTATACTCACCTAAAAATCATCGTTACTGATTTAAAAATCTTTCCTTTGTATACTTAAACAAGATATGAAATCAAATTCAAAATTTAAAACATTCAAATTTTCATCACATGATTCCTTTCCCTGTAAACTTAAATGTCCAGTATCCATAACATACTGCAACTCCTCAAACAAAATCTCAAACCCTGTCTTTGGTTCAAACAGACTTGTTTAATTTAAATTCCTAAGTTTAAATTATTTATATGAAGTAGTATTAAAGGTTTTCTCTGATTCCTTTACTCAATGGCTTGATATGTTATAGAACATATCAGAGTATAGCTTCCAGTAAACATCAAAGCAACACAGAACTTCATGTTTCATTAAAAATAGCAAGCACAATATTTCCATAAATCAATTATCAAGATTAATCGTTGAGATGGTATGTTTACTCACCAGAAAAAAACTACTGTTGAACAGATTATTCTGATGTTCTAGAATCTGCAGTTGAAACTGCCTCTTGAATCTGCCCTGTGAATCATGTCTTATTTATTTATTTATTTATTTTATTTTATTTGAATTGAGTTTTGAATTTACATTTTTTTTTCTTCTTCTTGTTTCCCTCTGGTTAGCTAAGTTATTTCTGAACCAACTAGAACAAGTTGCATTGCATATATATATATATATATATATATATATATATAAAACAGTTTTTGTAAAGGAGGCTTGTTGTACAAGATTATTGTTGTTTCTTTGACCAAGCTCAGTTTTATAGAACTGAAATGATTTGTATATTTCGGCTGAAAGGATTTCTTGCAATCCCAACTGACAGCATGCTGTACTAATTAGATGCTTGTGTCTTCATTTGTGTTTACAAATAATTAATGTTTGCTGATTCTTATCTTTGATACGAAGATATTTGTCTTTTTTTATATATATTTTTAAATAAGATATGAATTCTTGTCTTCTTGCATTGGACATGCTCATATAATATTTCAGTAACGTAAATAGTTTTTGTTAAAAGTTTTGTATTGTATAAATGTAAGTCACGGATTATATATCCTTTCTTAAGTTTATGTAAAGTTAATATAATTATTGCTTTGACTATATACAAAGTGTACTTATATTTGAATGCCCTCATGTTCTATTTGAAACCTGACGTTGTGCTAACTTAACTTCTGCATTTTTATTTCCTGTTTGTAGTTTAATTTTCCAAACCTTTGATTTATAACATTCTATTTGTATATTTATATTTCCAGTTACATCTTATATTTCATAATTATGTTTTATACTTATATTTTTTTTATGTGTAACATTGATAAGGTTGTTTATTATTTAAACATTATTATTTCAATTACATGTTATATGTATATTAGATCAAATATCAACAGTATAGAACCTTTGATTTCTATTGAATAAGACAAATTTTGTTATAAACATTTTTATTTAAATTAGATTAAGTATTTATTAAAATAATAGGACCAAAATCCAGGGTCGTCACATATGGTTTTCATCCGTTCATGAGTTTGCAGCCAAATGTCCAATTTACCTATCCACATTTAACGCAGGACAGCTTTCCACGAATGAGTCAGATGTATCGTTTAGCCGTGATTACATAGAGTTATGTTTTATTGAATTTATATAATTCTTAAACCCAATTTGTATTCCCGTGCAGTTTAATTCCAAATCAGAATTCCACTCAAAGAAGTGGTAGAGCATCGAGTAGTCGTACAAATGAACGAATGCCGCCAACTCGGCCCGAATTTGACCATTTAAGCCAAAAGTAAGTCAAATATTGCAACATGTTGCAAAATCGTTGGTATGAAGAAATAAACTAAAAATGGTGTATTAATTTACTACAGCTGGGCAGCAAATAACACTACCACACAGTCATACGTTCAACCACCAAATGAACCAGCAGGTCAAACTGTGTGCAATGATGATATGGATGTAGAAGATGAAGAAGATGTAGAAGATGTAGATGTTCCTGCAGTTGATAGTATGTCTGTTGTGTCAAAACCAGATGTTGATACAACGTGGGTGGAAAACATGCAAGCAAACAATGATCCACTAGAGTATGATTTTGGCGGTGCAGAAGCAGAGTTTGTGGACAATGATGAACCAGAAATGGAGATACCGTTGGATGATGATCTGTGCAGTGCACAAATTATGGCTAGGTCGATTGTAGCAAATGTAAACTTCAATAGCGAATTATTTCTATCCTGCAGCGTACAGACTGGTTTCAAAGTTGGCATGGTGTTTGAGAGTAAAGCTAAATTTCTGCAACAGCTATCAGAATGGTCAATCCTACATGCGGTGTCCTTTAAGCCAATAAGGTCGAACAAAGCAAAATATACCGCCATTTGTAACGTCGATGACAGTTGTCCTTGGAGAATACATGTTATTGACACAAAAAAGACACAGGCTGGATGGTGGGTTATAAAAAAATATCCTAGTGATCATACATGTGTTAACCCTATAGTGAACTCAAATCATAGGCAAGCCACATCATCCTTTATGGTATCGAAGATCATGCCTTTCGTGAAATCTGATTTGAACATTACAGCCAGAACGGTGCAAGTTCTAATGGAGGAGCAATTATTTATTAAAATTAGCTATCTGAAAGCATGGAGAGCATTGAGCAAGGCTGTTGAAAGAATTTACGGCGATTGGGCAGAGTCATATTCCAACCTATGGCAATACTTTGGTGAAATATGCAAAACAAATCCCGGAAGTGTAGGACATGTGACTACTGATGAGTATGGAGTTTTTGATCGTGCATTTTGGTCATTTGGGCCATGTATTGAGGGATTTGTCCATTGTCGACCTTTGCTTTGCATAGATGGTACGCATTTATATGGAAAATACAAAGGAACCTTACTTGTTGCAACAGCCGTTGATGCAAATGATCAGCTATTTCTCTTGGCATTTGCCATCGTTGAGTCCGAATCCAGTGATAGTTGGGGTTGGTTTTTCGCATGCATGCAAAGGTTCATTCACAGCGTGAACAATCGCCGTATTACTTTCATTTCTGATAGAATGAAAGGAATACCTACAGCGTTGCAGAGCAAATGGCTAGTCGCACATAAACACAGATACTGTGCCAGACATTTGAAAGCAAATTTTCAAGCAGCAGGTTTTAGAGATAAACGATTGACCGGTTTATTCTACGCTGCTGCATGTGCCTCTGAGGAGATTGAGTATTTAAAGATTCGTGAGGAAATTAAAAGCAGTAGTATAAGAGCATACAACTGGATAGAGAGAAGTTTGGGTGGAAAGGAGGAAAATTGGGCATTATGTAAAGATGATGGTGGTCGTTTTCATGTTATGACGACTAATGCGTCGGAAAGTTTTAATGGTGTACTTAGGGGTGCAAGATCTTTGCCTATTAGAGCACTTGTTGCACGTACCTTCTATCGATCCGTTGATTACTTTTGCCAAAGAAGAGAGTTAGCTAAGAATTCCACACTTCGTGTCACTCCAAATGGGAAGCAAAAATAGTGGAGAGAGCAAGCGAAGCTAGACGTTGTCGGATTGTTCGTTTTAGTCAAATTGAATGGCAAGTGATTCATTACTTCGGCGATGAATTCAAAGTTATAATCGATGGTAACACGTGTTCATGTACATGCAACATCACATTGCTTCAGCATCTCCCCTGCGCCCATGTGATGGCTGCTTGTTCGTCGGTGGCCAATGGGGCAAACAGAGCTCATCATAATTTTGCATCACATTGGTACTCTGTTCAAAATTACCTAGCTGCATACTCTGCGGAATTTCATCCCGTACGCGATAAAAGGTATTGATCTCCACATGAAGGTCAAATGGTACTTCCACCTCCCGCTAGGCGAGCTACGAGAAGGCTTAATTCAACTAGAATTAAAGGCGCTATGGACGAGATGCAGCCTCCAAGGCCTAATAGATGCAGTAAATGTGGTATGAACGGTCACAAAAGGAGTCGTTGTAATTCAGTTATTTAGTTCACGTATGCGTGTTATTATTGGTTTGATGTTTGTATGTCGTATGTTGTTTATGTAAGAACAGTTTGTGTTTATATTTCATTTGCTAAGTTCTTTGTGATGATGAATGTTACATAAAATAATTGCATATAACAATTGCATATACATGAAAGCTACCGATACAAAGTACATGAAAGCTACCGATACAAAGTACTTAATTAAATTACATATAAATAAACACCTAAATCTGTGTTTACTTCTCCTCCCACAACGTACGAGGACTCAACTTATCGAACGGTACACCCTTATTCAGTAGTGCGTTTCGATACTGTAGGTTCAACTTCTCCAAACGGGCGTTTTCCGCTTGCATCTCCAGGGCATATTCAACTCCCCTCGGACACATTTCCGGATCTTTCCATTTAAAAAAGTTACAACATTCAACATAGTTTGGCCGTATCTTATTATCACCGTACGATTCACAACGGTAAAAGCGACGGCCCGCATTCCTTTCATTCCGACACACAACCACTTGACATTCAGCTCCGCAATAACAAAGCACCCGAGGCGCTATCTGGCTTGTACTAGCATTGTTAGTCTTACGACGAGCAAGCACATCCATTAATTTTCCATGAAGTGATTGATATTTTGATTCACCGCTATCCATGGCCAATGTCGATGTACCGCCAACCCTAGAGGGGGGCAAGTTTTCAACCTGCGTCTCAGGGACGAAATCAACCTCAACATTTTCTTCATTTACCGACGCAGAGCCTTGTTGCAGTTCAAATTCTTCATACATTTTCATCATCGTCTCGTCGTCAATCTCCCAATTGTCCATTCTTGAAAATATCAATGTTGGAGTTAGGCTAAATCGCAAAACATTAAACAAATTTAATAGTGCTTATGAATCTTACCTTCTTTTGGTGTCTTCAAATCTCAATAATATATTCCTTTGCCGCCAGAAACTATAGATTTTGTGGAAGAGAGAAGTGGGTTAGGTTTGAGGTTCTATATTTGCAATTTGGTAAAGTGAGGACTGTGGTAGGGGGAAGGTATGGGTTTCTGTTTTGAAACTTTGCACAATACTGGGACGACTTTTCAAAAGTCGCCCCAGTATTGTGCAGGGTTTAAAACAGAAACCCTGCACAACCATTTTCACTCTTCAAAATTTCAATGGAATTCAAACAATTTCTAATTCAACATTTCTACCAAACTCAATCATCCACAACTCAAATTACAACATTCAAACAATTCAACAATTAAATTCAAACAATTCGCATCCAACAATTCAACAACAAAAATAATCCTAATATTTCAGCAGTTCATTAAACAAAATAAATCCGGACAAAGCATATCAATCACTTATATCATTCTCAGTTCTTCAATCTACGAAGTTCTCGAGGAGTTCGTTTTGGTTTTCTCCTAGACAGTGGAATTTCATCCGGCGAATCCTCCTCTTCACTTGCTTGTGTAGAATCTATAGGCTGTGAAGGGCCGGGAGCAACTTCAACCTGTGTTTCTTGAGATGAAGATGCGCCTTTACGATGTCTACGTCGCTGATACGTACGAGTAGTGGGGGGAGGAACGCCATGGGCTTCTATGGCATATTCGATGAGCCCCTGTGCTGGTGGAGGAGGAGGCGGTGGGGGAGGTCTTGGTCTTGTTAACTTGTTTCTTCCCAAAATAGACTCTAAGATGCGTTTCACACTAAAGCATTTCCCCTGCGACCTTTCAAGAACCTCTTGTGCAAGCTCGTCTACAATTTCGATCGCACGGTAAATGTCGTCCGCCTGTCATGACATAAAATTCAAGAAAATGTTTAAGTTTCAAATATTGAAATAAAGACTAAATGTAGTACGTACCACGTTCCTTTCAAGATGTGCTCTAGGAGTGTAAGGGTATGCAACCACAGGAGGCGCTGTAGGTGGATCGATGGCACGAAGAACATATCGACGCGTGATGTTCCAGTACCAAGACAGATATTCCTGTTCGGACAATGTGAACTTGCGTTCCTGTTGCGTGTGCATGTAGCGGCCGGTCCATGTCTCAATCGCCATAGCATACTCTCCAGCTTCAATATCAATCCTGTAATGGGGTGGTTGTTCCGGTAAATGCTGGGCCATACCAAACTGCCTCATCACTCGGTCAGGTAGATGATAGGCGACATCATTAAAGCAAATCAAAGGAACCCGAGCAGTCCACAGCTGAATGGAAGTGGTGCATAAGTTTGAAAGATGTCCAAGCACATCGTCGTACGGGGTCCAACTCACGGCCTGATAGTCTAGCACATCGAACTCGTTACGGTAGAAGGCAACATGACGCCTCGGCGATGAAACGGTGCTTTTAGGTCCTACCCACCTGTACAAATATTCAATTGTGACTTCTCAAATCCAAACACGTATACTTAGTATACTACATAATTAATTATACCTAGCACCATATGGCAATGATAAATCAATCGCCGTCCTCCTCATCGTTATTCTACCCACGGGTAGATAAGTCCAACACCAAAGCTGCAAATAAAATTGGACACATGGTTTTAGTTGGATAAAAGAATATGAAATAACGGTCGGCGAAAGTAAAATATAGACATACCTGTACTAGGCTCACACAACCACCTATGCTTGTGCTCTCTTGCAAAGCAAGTCTCGTCAACTCGCAGTACGTATACGCTAGAACTGCACTGCCCCACGAATACTGGCGACAAACTTCAAAGTTTTCTAAAAAAGGAAGCCATCTAAGTCATATCCGTGTCTTCGAATGATCGCATATCAACCTCGAGCATATAATATGCAATATAATGGCCCTGGCCCGTTGCTGAATCTGGATCTCCGTCGCATCTGCAGGTATGTCATCCGCAAATTGTTCCCTAAACCACAGTGTTCGTATCATTTCGTTTCCCCACCACTCCTCTGCTGGAAGAGTTAAACCTAGGAGCTCTTGGCATAAACTAATGTAATCAACGGGATCGGGGTTGGTCAACGGAGCACCGTCTATGGGTATGCCAAGCAAGCACGCAACATCACCTAACGTGATAGTCATCTCTCCGGCTCGTAGGTGAAATGTCGATGTCTCTGGCCTCCATCTATCCACCAAAGCGGTGATAAGATGATGATCTAACTGGATGTGCCCCATCCTAAAAACAAGTCCAAATCCAGCTTGGTCTATCAACTGTATAACGCCTGGATGACCGGATGTTACTCTTTTCATTTTGGACGAATGATCTATGGTTTTGTCTGCAGTATTACTCTGTCAAAATATCACAAAAATATTATCAACATGTAACATACATTACCTTTCGATATTTGTACATTTCGAATACTAAAAAATTTACCGCGACAAATTCCGGATTATTTGTTCGATGCCGTTGTTGCAAATAAAGGACAGATCCATCAACTGGTCCAGGTACCATCTCCGCGTAATCTACACATATACAAGTTAACAATTTTTTCATCTTTATTTTGCAACATCAACACTGCGATTTTACGCATTGTTTTTTCACATTTTACCAATGATTTCAACCATACACGCATACCTCAACCATCAATTATTGCTTACAATTCCTAAAAATTACTAATTTACAAATTTCTTCAAAACCCTAAATTGAAATATTAATGATTTTCCCATACCTGCAGGCGCATCCGGCATTGAAGAGCCAGCCATCTTCTAATTTGTTCAACGAATTGCGAAAAATTTCTGAGTTGGGGAAAAAAATTCGAGGGGGGAGGGTTTCTAATTTGGGAATGGATAGGTTTAGAATGAAGGAGGAAGAAAGAGGGGCTCTGGTTTTGTTGCAGAGCCCCGAATGGACGACTTTTTGTAACAAAACAGGCGACTTTTGGGAAGTCGCCTGTTGGCGACTTCCCAAAAGTCCCCCGTAATTTTTCATGGAAAAAAAAATAACTGGCGACTTTTCAAAAGTCTGAAAAGTCGCCAGTACGTTTTGGCCAGCTCGAGGCTGGCCAAAACAGGGCTATAATTGATAATAGTTTCTAAACAAGACTATTTGTGATAATTAGTTTTTAAACAAGGCTAAATTGAAAATAAATCCGATTAAAAAAAGATCAAGATAGCACATGAGGTAGCGTTGACCAGTCAAAGAAGAATAGCAAATCCCATGGTACAAACGCACAAAAGACATGGCTAATTAGGAACCAAGTAACAGACCATTCTATGATACTTCAGAGCAAGCACAGAAAATTACAATTTTACATAATAAACCAAATTTAAAGCAGTTAATTTCAATGCATATAAGCGGATTCCGAAGTAATTTCAGTTTTATTGAACGCTGCATGTTACATACAGGGATATTGACCATAAAAGTCTCTTTTTGGTCTATAAACATCGGTTGCATAATCCGTTGGCATAAATTTTGTCAATCTACCGAGGTTGTATTTGTTACATACCTAATCCTGGCTCCCAGTTGAAAGACCACATTCTATCCTTATAGCTTCCATCAACTCCGGAGAAACATCATCTTTGATACCAGAGTCTTCTTTTCTCATATTGCCACCAGGCACCTCTCCCATTGCCCAACCACGGTATAAAATTACTTTATTGGGCTCTCGCGAAACAAGCACTGCCCCAGTTGCTTGCTGCAGATAGATACATAAAATACATACAGCAAACAATAGTTTAAGAGCCAAAAAAATATAAAGGCATCAGTCATAATAATATATTACATTTTTGTGTGCACGTGCACGTGTGTACATATGTATATGTGTGTGTAGCATAAGGTGTTACAGACCTCGAGTTGGAAGATCACTTCCTGAACGGAAGTCCCCTTGGCTACGCCCTTTATATTCACTATAGCAAGTGGGTATTTCTTGAAATGTGTCATTATTGTTTTTGCAACGCCTGTAACAATATTGTTCCTTCCTGGCAAATGAATAATACACAGAGACAAATTACCACATAAACTAGTCAATAAAGTGTGTGCGTTGCTTTTATGTTAACTACAGCCAGGCCGAAACACAACCATAATCCTTATACATAACAATAATATTCCAACCAACTCAATTCACTGGTCAAAGTTAACATCTGTTTGTCAGGCTTGAATCATGATGGCTTAGGGACATTAAATTTAAAAGCTTATTATGGTAATAGAAGATTCCAATGATAACTACAAATTTGAAGGGTTTACTTGATCTAGTATAATTGTTCATTATGCTGATGGTTGGAAAATTTTGAACAGTAGACAAAAAAATAGCCATGTAGCTTATTCCAACAACATTCTAAAATGGCAGGAAAATCGATGCTGCAGGAAAAGAAAAAAAATACCTACAGCTAGAACAGGACGTTTTTTTGACTTTAGAGCTTGTTTTCTTAAAATCAGTTTTTCACGGTTTGATAAAGGTGCAGCTCTAAACACATTTTCAAACTCAGGATTTAATTTCGACATCTTGTTAAGAACACGTAGATCCGGTTTGCTCTGATCTGCGATTGATAACAACTTTTCTTCTTCCTCATCTGCATCCTCTTCCTCATCATCCACATCAAAAGAATGAGAAAAGTCACTGTTGGAAAATACAGGAACCTTCGGTTCACACTGTAAAACGTAAAAAGTGAATAGCAGCAAGAGACAGAAAAAGAAAATTTGTTAGAATTATAACGAGCCTACCTGCTTAAGATTTGATGATAATGCTGATTTCATCAAATTATTTGATGACTTGTTGTTTGTGTACAAATTCTCTGAATATGCTTTATTCACTTCCTTGACCAACATATAATTGACAAAGAAGAGTGAAATTTCATGAATATCAAGTCAAACAAGAATCAATAACACTGCACATTTTTTGAGTAACTGCTATATAATGAGATAAAGATATTACAAATATCATCGCTGATGTGAAACATAGCATTCATAATGCAGAATTGGAAAGTAAACAATACTAAATAAATTTGTGATAAGTTCTCTGGCTTCTGCCATAATTATTAAATCAGCACCTACAGTTACAAATCACCCATGGTTAGAGTTAAAAGAAAGTAAGGGCCCATTTGGTTTGAATTTTGAATTTTGAGTTTTGGGTTTTCAGTATATATTTTAAAAGGCATCAGAGGGAAAGAGGGTGTGAAAAATACTAGCAATTACAAAGAAGGGGAGAAGAGGAACAGAGAAGATATTTTCCATGTTTTTGATATTTTCCAAAAAAAAAAAAAAAAAAAAAAAAAAAAAAAAAAAAAATCATTCTCAATTTTATATGTTAAAACTATTTTCTAAACTGGCAGTTTCACGAAAAGGTTTTCAAAAATACTTGATCCAAATGCATTTCGGTTGTTACCAAAACTCAAAGTGCAAATCAAACAAGACCTAAGCTATTATAATAATAAAAGGAAAAAAAAATACTGCCTAATCAAATTTCCTATTAGAAATTTTTATAATAGAATAAGATAATTATCAAAAAGTGAAATTAGTATGAACTATGACGGACCTCATTTTACACATATAACAAACTTTCAAGGGACTTCAATAGTATCTTTATGAATTAAGAGCCTCAACTTTATATTATATTCAAATCAAATTAATTCCATAATACAAAAAATTCTTATTTTTCCTTTTACCAATTGCAATCCTTAAAAACTAAATAAAAGACCTTGATTCACATAACCAAAAAAAAAACTTTAAACTAAACTGCTTCAATATCAAGCCCTATAAATGCATGAAAATCCTAGGATGTCTTTACCTCAGAATTTTCAGGAGAATCATTATCTTGCACAATGGAAAAATTATTTTCATTTGTATCATCATCCCTGTCTGATTCACCAGTGTCATTTAATGCTCTTGCATCTTGCTCCTTATCCTGCAAATAGAATGGTTATACAGAAATTTCAATTACTAAAGATCGACACATATAAGAGGATGAAATACATCAACAACAAGAGATCGCTAACCATCTGGTGTTGCAAACGGTCTATACTTTTGGAAAGGCTCAACACATGAAGTTTCAACGACTGCATTGCATAAAGCAATTAAGAAAAATATTTTAGCACCACACACAAAAAGAATATTACATGTAGATATATGGGTATATGCATAAAATTAATTACCGCACAACGCTGAGCCTCTAAAGATCTCTTCATTGCCTGCTTTTTATTCAAAAGTGTATCAGGCCTCAAAGTAGAAGGCCTCTTATAATTTTTTCCGCGATACATAATAATTGCATAGCCCTTATTCACTCTCTCCACGGCGACAAGTATTCCACCACTTTCGGCCTCCAACAGTCTAGCTTCATTTTCAACATCAATAAATTTTTCTTTGGATATAACTTTTACAAGTTCCCTATACTTCCAGTGGAGGTGCATGTTTTCAACCGTTCCTGCGAAAACTCCTCTTCTTCCTGAGAACATATACATAACTTAAATCAATCAAACCAGAATATATATTTTTGAAGCTTCTCCCTACAACTTAATGATCCATCAAAATTTACATAAGAGTGACCAATACATCAACTCTAAATGTAAACTTGGTTTAGATTATTGTCACAATTTTCAGATAGCTGCGAGGACTTGTGCCATTGAAATCCAACTGCCGCTTAGTATTAGGGAGTAAGCAGTAATTACATTCAATTAATTAAATGTGTTGAATGGGTCAAACTACTATGACATTGAAAGCCAAATTTTTAATACAACGTTTTGTGTATACATTTTCAAAAAGAGTGGAATCTAATACACAATTTTCTCTTTTTTTTATTTTCTTCCCTAAGTTTTCCCTAAATTTTATTCAACACGCTAATTTTAATTTGTATCCAAATTATACGAATATTAAAATATTTGATTCAACTTTAATTCGAAGCCAAAGATGGCTTAAAATTTTGATTTTGATCAACAACTAAACCATTATTTCCAAACAAGTTGGGTTCGACTAGTGATGGAACCTAAAACTAAACGATGAAGTCAATTTAAAAGTCATAACAACGGCAACAACAATAAAAAAAACCATGATAATAATAATAAAATAAAGTCAAGTAAACAAATAATAAAAATAATAATAACAACTAAGTAAAATAAAAATAAAGATTAAAAAATAAAAATAAAAAATATATATTTAAAAAAAACCATGATGATAATAATAGTAATAATGGTATTAATAGTAATATTGATCGAAGACCAAAACTACGTCTTAGGCTCCTATTCACTAGTCCTATAATCTTACGCCTTTCGTGCGGGTCGGAACTTACCCGACAAGGAATTTCGCTACCTTAGGACCGTTATAGTTACGGCCGCCGTTCACCGGGGCTTCGGTCGCCGGCTCCCCTGTCATCAGGTCACCAACTTCCTTGACCTTCCGGCACTGGGCAGGCGACAGCCCCCATACATGGTCTTACGACTTTGCGGAGACCTGTGTTTTTGGTAAACAGTCGCCCGGGCCTGGTCACTGCGACCCTCACCTCGAGCTCAATTGTTTGATTCGGTAGTAAATGTAGCTAGAATTCAAGGGGTATCTTATGTAGGATCTCTATGTCTGATATGATCAATGGCCTTGGTTTTTAATAACAACTCCGAGCGAAGGAAGTGCGTTATCGTCTGGTGTCAAAAGTGATTAGGTAAATGTTTAGTAAGCGGATGCGAAGGCGCCCGAAGGCGACCAGCGGGAGGGTGCAAGCAACGAGAGAAACCTATAATACTACCCCTAAACCAACCTTAAGCAAAAAAAACTTCTAGCTCATGGTTCTGGTACGTGAATCGTTAACTTCCACGCGCTCTTTTATCCTATCGAATACGTATTCGAAGACGAAACTTTTAATTTCAAATCTTGATTTGAATCCAAATATTACAAATATTGGTTTCCAAATTTTGACCATTAACACGGCACATTTTTATTAAATTTGTACAAATTACAAATCTTTGTTTGATTAAAAGTACTTTGAATAAGCGAGCAGGTGTAAAATCAAATTGTTTTCATTCTTTATTAAGTGATCCTATGAAGATGGTATCATAGCGTAAACGGCAAAGCTCTCAGTCTTCCACTAGAATTGTATTTTCCAAGAAGCCCATCCCATGACTCAATTCAGAACTAACAGAGACACGCTAATTTTCCCAGTAAACAGATGATACCTTGCAATAAAAGACAACGAGTGGCCTGAAGTGAAGCAGAAGCAAGTATGAGCTAGAAAAGAAGGCAATAAAGTCAAGTACAGGAAACGCGCTAAAATTTCTGAGAGGTGAAATTCTTCTAGATTATAATGTGCATACGTTTCAAAATGAGCATGCATTATGTTTTGGAAAGTTCAAGCTCGCTGTTTTGGGCTAAATGAATATTTTCCAAAGGTAGTTCATCATGCATCCACTCGTGTTTAAGTGTACTTTGACCTATTTTTGTAATTGGTTAAGTATCCAAGAATGTAATTAAATGGGTCTGTAGATAAACCTTTGAGCCTAAGCAAATACAAAGTCTAAAGATGGTTGTAACAAGCCACCGAGGCAAGAGATGGTTGATATCTTCTCTCATTCTTCAGAAGGGTGTAGTTGAGATCTGAAATAATAGCTGAAGAGTGGATGAAGTGAAGGTGATCAAAAGAAAGGGTGGAGGTAGAAAGAAGATGATGAGGGTTTGGAAGAAGTGGTGATGTTTAGACCCTTGCAACAATGTCAACAAATAGTAGCTACATGTGAAGGCTTGTAACTTGTAGGTTGGTAATCTAATTGGATATAATGAATATAACTTGTAGATCAATAGACTGTGTGTGTGTGTGTGTGTGTGTGTGTGTGTGTGTGTGTGTGTGTGTGTGAGGGAAGGAGGGAGGAGGAAGAGAGAGGGAAGAAATGATGGTCAAGAGGGGATAGCTGCAAGAGACATTAAAAAATGTGTATCAGTCAAGAAGGAGATCATGTAAGGCGTTTCCATTAAAAGGAAGAAAAGGATGCCACTCCGGCATGCGAGAGGCAGCGCCAATGAAGAAGCAAAGATAAGTACAATGAGATTTAAGTAAAATAGTCAAAGAATGATGCATGCTGATTCTGGTTGGATAAGTAGTATTTAGCTATGGTATGACTTTAAAATTTTGAAAGTGTGACGTGCTTTGGTTGTTTATCATGTCCTGTGTGTGCTGGTTAACATTTGTATACCGACCCGCAGAGCCGAGCCTGCTACTCAAATTGAAATGAACTTTCTTACCGAGGAGTAGAAATGGTTTCATCCTCAGGCCTATCTTTCTAAGCATGTACCGCTCTTCCTCAGTTATAGCCTCTTTGTCAGACTTTAAATGCGGAGGCTCGGTTAAATTTTCAAGTTCTACCAAAAGTTTTTCTGCCCTTTCTTTCTTTTCCAATGCCTGGCATAGAGAACATATCTTGGTATTTGAATGTATGGGGAAAAAAATGCAACATTTCAAGGGTAACAAATTAAGAGTATCTAAGATAAGGGACAGAAAGCACACCTGTGATAGTTTGGTCTCCACCCTGTTGATGGCTAAATTTATGGGCTTCTTACTTTCACTTTTATTATCTACTGAAGGAGAATCTGCAGTATATATCGGTGTGTCACTGCTCGTTTTCTGTTTGGAAAATTCAGAATTCCGCCTCTCTTCTATAGCGGTAGACACAGCAGATGGAAGAAAGTCTTTTCCCCTATAGAAGGTAAAGAATTCTCTATCCCTTGAGAGAAGAACTCCTCCAGTTAAATTCTATATAATTGGCATTATTGTAATGTAAGGAGTGTGTTATCCAAACCAATAGGACAGCAGTGAGTGAGTGTGTGTGTGTGGAGGGACTGAACCACAATTTGTGTCAGAATTCAAAATAACATTGGAAGTATTGCCTCATACATGCCCTTCAAACAATAAAGGTAAAATTTAATACCAAAAATCACAACATCAATTCTGCATGAGATAATGACACTAAATCGTTACAAAAAGGACCGTTGTATATTGTGAAGTTAAAGCGCTTAGCGGTTCTATAGTGATGGTGGTGCAAAAAATTATGGCAGGGATAAAGCAATGATATAGGAGAAAATAGTGGAGGTGCTATATCCATGCGAATCAGATTTGGGGACTAAAATATAGTGTTCTAACTTATGTAGACCTGGAACCTTGTACTTGGGCATGCACCCTCACTTTGTTAATCTGTTTTAAAACAGAACTGGTTAAATTTAAATATTATATTAAAGCTGCTACAGCGATGTTACAAAATCCAAATTTAGCGGACTAAAAGGTAAATAGTGGGAGTGTAAGCAGATCCGCTATTTAATAGCGTTAAACTGTATATGCGTAGGGGCTGAAGAGCATTACACGGTTTAACAGGGATTTAATGAGACTTTAGTTGCATAGGTTGTATCGCAAACTAATGTCCTTATACAGATGGTAGATTTTCTACTTATACCACAGGTCAATCTGAATCGGCCATAATTTTCACAAATCCATTTATTTAGGTGAATGCATACAAGTCGTAGTTGATTTTCCTCAAGCAGCATATTTATAGATTGTTATGGTATACCAACTAACTGTACTTAGATCAGGTAATTTGAAGCTGAAAAATAACTGGTACATTATCCACTTTTACCGAACAAGGTGTTGCATGCATCGAAGACCACTAGCAAGTGGTAAGACCTTTGAACTGTGATTCTAAAGGTCTTGGGTATGAAAACCTTAACCACCACTAAAAATAAAAATAACGGTGTTATATTTAGTCCACAATATAGTTGGTACATGAAACAATGAAACATTGCTAATTATCTTGTAAAACATGCATTGAAGAAGATGAATAACAACAGAATATAAACCTTTAACTCCTCAGCCATCAATCTACTGTTGGTGTTCTGCACACCTCTTTTAACTGCAATTTTCGCAACTTCGCATTTTTCCCATAATTTTATCATAGAAATGGCCAATCCTTGAAGATTTCTATTTCTTCCTGTAAAAAGTTGGTTGGGATGAATATATACGATACAAATAGCATTTACAATTAGGAAATGGGATTTTCTATCCAAATCATTTATAACCTAAACTATTTATGTAAATCACCTCCTAAACTGAACATTCAATAATTTTCAATCTGTCAGTTATCACCTCCAGTTTAACTCCATAATTTAACAATTAATATGCTTCATATTTGGCTCCAACTTTTATATTGAATCTGAACTCTTCAGCATTATTAGGGCTTTTGACTGGATTGTACCATGATTTAATGGCTGAGGTATACATGAATATTGTCAAGGAATGCTGGGTTGACAGTTTTGAATGATGGTGTGATGGAAATAAAAAACAGAGTAGGTAGTAGAATGCATGCGACAGTTTTAAATAACTTTATATTACTGGAAAGGGGACTTTACAGTGGCAAGAACAATGATATTTGCAGATCTTTAATCTCTGTTTGTTTATCTTATTTTTATATATATTTTTTAACTAGATGATGTAATCACATAATTAAATGTATTGATGGTTAGACCTGATGATAAAATATAACAGTGGAGTTAGTTTTGACATATTTTAAGTAACAGATTAGAGCAGGGGATATATCAAATTTTTGATGATCTGGTGATGTACATATAAATGTGACATTTGAGGTTGGACATGATCAACAGTTATACTAAACTCGCAATCCTTAAGAAGTGCTAGCTCATACACTTTCCATGACTGGCTACTCACAAGGAATCAATTAACCAACTAATATATTTTATATGTAATGTCATGGTTCAACCAATCAGAAGGTGTATCATTTAACACTTCATAAGAAAGATCATTTAACACTTCATAAGAAAGTGTGAAGCTAGCATATGACTATGATTAAATATGTATAGTTACTATACAAAAGAAGGCAGGAACAAACCAAGTGCGAAATGACATGGCACCGGTCGGCTAAGCCTTTTTAATATAGTCATTTCTCTATCTGTTAGCTTGGGCTTTATCCCAAATGGAAGAAGGCGAAAAGGCTTTCTAAATCCGGGAACAATAGCAGGTAGCAAATCTGCATCAACTGGTAATGGGTTGTAACCCCACCAATCAGTAAAACGTGGGCCCAATCCATCTAACAAACGGTCAGCTTCTTCTTCAAATTGAACTTCTCCCGGTAATTGTAGACGAACCTTATTAGGAGATCCGACACCATTAACTAGTTTTAAATTTGAAAAATTAGCAGATGATGTAACCTTGAGTGCTGTTGTGGATGGATTTACTGCAATTGTATTTGAAGAAAGTTTATCTTGATCTGGAGAAGAATCATTAATTGTATTAGGATCTTCAGCTTCATTTTTTTTGTGAAAGTAAGGGTATTTGTAATTGGCTCCTCTATACAAGATTATGATACTTCCAGATCTCCAAATAACCAATCCTCCAGTTTTCCTCTAAAACATGTATGTATAGAGTAATAAATTAGATGAAAAGGCTATAGAATTAAATTTCCAAATCAATTTCAGAGCTCAAATCACTTGAGTGAAATTAAAATATCCAACGCAGTACATGCACAGCACAATATAAATCCACATAATCTGCACTAAGTGCCGCCTTTATATTATACAAGAAAGCTAAATCATGCAATTTAACATATCGGAGCATGTACTGTGAGGGAAATAACAAGAATACATATTCTGTATTGCAAGTAGAGAACCATAGATTTGTACATGAAATTACACAATCTTTTGGAACTTTAAGCAGTTTAGCTGTTAAATTGCAAATGTTGCGTGCTGTAAATTTCTGGTGGAAATTTTAAGAATCCTTTACCACTGCATAAATAATCACAAACGGACTTCCAGTTGAAATTGAGTTTCTTACTGAAGGCAACTTCAATATCGTGCACGCCCACAGTAGTGATAAACAGTGGTGAATGTAAAGAAGGGTTAGGGTGGTCCACTGAGCATTGACCATCTTGGATTTTAGAAATTTGTTAGAGATAGAGTATAACTGTGTTTCAACCATTTGTTTTTTTTTTCTTTCTTTTTTAATGTCTAATATTTATATGGGTGTTATCTTTAAGTACAAAGGGTGTGTGTTTGCATGGTAGCTGAAAAGGCATTTGAACGGAGCACTAGAGCGGAGTTAGGAAAGATGAAGCAAAGGGAAGTACTGTGTGCTGAGTATTGCATGCATAATTTTGGTGGAGTAAAATAGTTGATGCAATCGGAGGTAATAGTGAATAAGTTGATGTTATTTTAAATTAATTGTTATTAATAAATAGTGATGGGTACAACATTTT
Organism: Allium cepa; assembly: GCA_030765085.1. Classification (NCBI taxonomy): domain Eukaryota; kingdom Viridiplantae; phylum Streptophyta; class Magnoliopsida; order Asparagales; family Amaryllidaceae; genus Allium; species Allium cepa. Next base: position 623,696,365 of record CM060932.1, on the reverse strand, counting down.
CGGTGTACATGTTAATTTTCTCTTGCGGTGAATGTTTTAGTTTCATAGTATTTTGAATATAATTTCCTGGAACAAGATCAAGACACCGTCATAAGAGAAACTTTGTAGTCATTGTTGTATTTTCATATAAAATTATCAATAATTATTTGTAACGATCCGGAATTTTCGACCCTCGAAAATCGACATCAATACGTCCACTGTATCGAATGTCGGGTAGTCGGATGCTGGAAATACCAGTTTTTTTGAGGTTAAGAAGAAAAAGGAACAGAGAAAGCAAAACAGAATCTCACAATCGCAGCGGAACAAAATATAATATATAACAACAGATTTTTATACAAAAGAATCTATAACAGTTTATCACTTACAATCATCAGATGAAACAATCATTACATCAAATCTGGACAGTTCGGTAACTTGTCCTTACACGGCGGAAATACAAAACTACGGAAATGCGTCTCGTCATCCAGCTCGTCCCCTGAGCTCCATAGATCCTATCAAGAATCTGTAATGTTCGGTCTGATCCGAGCATTATAATAAAATAACACCCGAGTCAGTCTGAAAAACCAGCATGCAAAAACACACTCAATTTGAATTATTATTATATTTTCAAAAATCTTTTGAAAACAAAGGTATCTCGTAAGACCGCGTCACAAATAAACATGCCGGATTTTTATCTTACGATAACCAAAACATTTTTATAAATCTGTCTGATATTATAATAATCTATAGAAAGTAAATAGAATATAGCTAAAATATTTGCATCTCACGTTCCGGCATAATTGGCCACAATCAAAACCGTACAGCGCTTCTTGGAGAATGAATTCCATACAATGACATGGCTACTGGGGTACCGTCCGTCACAGTACCTGATCTAGATCAGCGTACCGAGGACCACTCCTGATCCCCTACAACACAAGACCGGACTGCCCTTACTGGATAGTCTGAATAAGATCACCCCACGGTTGGGATCAGCAACCGTCCACACAGCCGAAATAAATGGACTCTAGACAGGGGTGACCTTACCCTACTTGGGTGCTACGCACTTAGCCTTGTTGTACCTCCCATGTTTTAACCATTCGCGATTGATGAGCCTCGAGGCTACGATTACCTTTTAAGGAACACATTCACTTAGAATGCTCATCGTCCTCCAATGACGATGTTCTGATAGCATTTGTCCATACAAGTTGTCATGTGTCTGGACAAACCAAATCACATTCTTCATCATATTCACGGTATTCATTCATTACGTTCAAACCGGATCGAAGTGATTTTCGAATGGTTAAATCCGATCCCGGTCTCTTCGAAACGATCAGCGCATTGACCAATCTTAATAGTCGGTTATTTAACTATCAGATAACATCCATAAGCAACCATCAAGCCTTAAATAAATCCCCAAAATTTATTTCAAAATATCTACACAAGATATTACTTCCCATGCCTCAATCATTTTTAAGATAGTTTTCAAATCCCTTTTATTTTCACGGAACAAATTTCAACCTTTCCAATACTTGGAAAAAAATTCTCACTTCATTTGATATTCAACACTTGAAAAATATTCCTTTTATTCCCTCTTTCCTTTCTCAAAATCATTTACAATTTTATTTGTAAACTCCCAACTCGTTTTACACGAATTCTATAAATTCCGGGATTTCTTAGTTAAATTTCCTTTAATATTTCCCATTATGCTTACTTAAAATCTCAGTTTTCACTTCTACTTCTTTTGTGAATTTTATTTCACCTTTCGAAGTTCGCCTATCTTATACTTTGAAAATTTATTCAAGTTCTCATAGTACCACTATAAGATCTTTCTTCTAAAATCTTATCCGTTTTTATAAACTTCGTTTCCCATCTCGAGAGGATTTATACTAAATTTAAAACATTTAATATATATATACCTATAAAATAAGAATAATGGTTTATTTTTAAAATATAGTTTTAGGTAATATCAACATTTTAAAAGCATTAAAAATTCATATCCAATAACTAATTAATTTACAAAGTTGGTTTATAAAATTAGAATTCATTTCAATAAATATTAAGTATTATAATAAACTAACTTCGGAACATTCTAAATCCAAATAATAATTTTTTTAATTATATAGCATAGTAAATTTTAAAATTCCATTTAAAACAAATTTTACTTTACTCGACAAAATCTTTTTTTAAATAATCCAACATTTACCAATTCAATTTATAAATTCATCTTGATTCGTATCACATCGGACATATCAAATTTTATCACCATTTCTCACATCCAGAATATATCCCTCTATTTCCTTTCAAGACGATTCTCATAACTCGATATAAGCTCACACCATAACTTATATTTAAACATATCCACTGATGTCTTATTTATAAACTCCCTTGAGTTTTCCATCTATTTATAAAAACAAATTCTATTTATAATTCCATTTTATAATTTTATACCTTAATAAAATTCCATTTTATCTTCAAATCTATTTATCGATTCCAAAATCTCTTCAAGGCCTTAATACATATAATTTAATTTCAAATCTCTACTTACAACAATTTATAAATAGTTAAGTAATACCAAGTTAATTTATATATCTTAATTCCACTTAGCTTCCTTTAGAATAAATCCAATTTTCAATATAAATATTTTCTATTCAAAATTTTCTTTTAAATTCGTTCAAATTAATTATTTATGGTATTTAAAAATGCCAATTTTAATTGTCATGCTATTTAACATTTTATAATTCAATTCACACACAATCTATATCAATTTATCCATCATATCATATATCAATATATATGAAAACAATAAACATTTTTGAGGAATCGTGTTGGATCATTCCAACCTTTTTTTCCCTGCATACACAGATGTTAGTCAACAATATAAAATATCAATCCCACTTCGAGGGGATATCGCGGTATATGGGATCATCCGCTATTATGCGTGACGTATAGAGTCTCATCCGCTATAATATGCAGGACTATCACTCCAATACTAATATATATACTACTATATATAAATAACATCTAACAGATAAATTTACAAAATTAGGTCAGACATCCAATAATTTAAATTTAACATTTAAATTTAAATAGGGTTATCCAAATGAGTGAGAAAAATCTCACCTTCGATTTTTAAATTTGCCGAACACCCCAATTTTGAATTTTCAAAAATCCCGACTGCCCCTCCCCAGCTAATTATATTTCGCAGATCTCACAGCTACGAACCAAATACGACTTGTTCCATCGGTTTTGAACCTCGCATGAAGTTACATGATACGCATTTTATAAGTTTTGAATGTAATTTATATAATAAATTCTTTATATATATATATATATAAACAAATCCATACTAAAATCAACCCTGCCCATCAACACCATCTCCCCCAACCCAATGCAGAGAATCTCTCGCCAACATCGTGCACGAGATAACAATCCATTGACGAAACCCTCCCCCTACAGCCCAGTGCCAACGTCCAGCTTTGCTCGCGTACGTCACCACACCAGAGCAAGTCGTGACCTTTTTCCAAGCAAGATGTGCATGACCCAAAACCTAGAATGCTACAGCTTCCTCCATGACTCGGCTTCGACAGAGCCAACGCGACCGATCGCCAAACTCCTCCTCTGCAACCATCGTTGCCGAGTGCGGCGTTTAGCCTCCAAACGCTCGAGCTTGCGAGGTCGACTCGAAAATCCCCAAACTACAAGCCTCATAACACGACGTGCCTCCCCTCCTGAGTACGCACGATCGCGATTCATCGAGATGCCTCCCTGGTCGCTAATTCGCTTGCGAATTTGTCGATGAATTTTTTTTTTTAGAGGAAATCGAAGAAGATAGAGGAACACCATTCCTCGGTGCTTTTTCGAATTGAATACAATTTGATTGAAGGAAGGAAGAGGCTTGCTTTTTATTTCCCTCGTGAGTTTGATTTTTGTGATTCCTGAAAGGTAGAGGAGAAGAGGTGATTTTTGCGTGTGATTTGGGTAGCGTATTGAATGGCCCAAACACAGTGAAGTGATAGAATTACAGCTGAAAAGGATTTTTGACTAGACAATCATTTATTTTGAATTTTTAAAACGCCTCGATTTATGTAACTCCCAATCTCAAATCCCTATCGAGACGTGTTGTTAGGCGTTTATAATGTTATATCCCTATTCCGAACGCAATGGAAAAGATTTCGAGTTCTAATTCGATCGTATGGAGAAGATAGCTTTTTGTAACGACCTTTTAAATTAAATTCTGTTAAATTATTTCTAGGCGTTTATATTCCGTACGATTATACGCTATAGAATTTAAAATCCGATAATAATTCAATATTACGGATCCAATGGAACTGGTTTTGTCGAATTCTGAAACTGTCCCGGATGGCTATTTTTAAATGCAAATTTGAGCAACTATTTTTAAAATTGAACAGATCACTTTTAAATTCAAATTTAAAACTTTTATTATCTTTATTATTATTAATATAAATTTTATAAGCCTTTAATTTATTTTTATCGAGTTTAAAACCGCAGATTCAATATTTTAACCAATATTCACTTATAAATTTCAACAATTAAATTATTAAATAAATTGCTATATTTAAATTCTGAATTTATTCTATAAATAAACTCAATTTTCCATCTTCAAAATCAACCTATAATTCAAATTCAATATTTAAAACCATTTAAATACTCCAAATCGAACGTCTAAAAATCTGGGTCGTTACATTATTGTAGCAACAACTATATTCACTTAAGTAGCAAAACAGTATGTTGACATGTCCCTTAAAGTGGAAAAAATTCATCCATCAAAAATTATCCTTGTTGTCATATGCATACTTGTAAAGTTAAAAACGTCTTCAAGGATTCCAGGTTGTTTTGGATATCACAAAAATGAAGAATATGAAATCTTTTGGATCGACCAGGTAGGTGCCCTAAATCAACTAGATAATACTGATCTGGTGGCAGGTTAGGAAAATTTGAACATATCATTTTAAACCAATGAAGAAAACTTTATCGTCGTGGGTAACACATTCTCAACTAATCATAACATATGCGAATTGTATATCAAGCGGGTAAATGACTAAGGCATTTCATAGCATAGCCTTTGTGTTCAAAGTATGAAACAATACGATCGACAAACATGTGTGACTGTGTGTTCCATCTAAATCTCCAGTGCAGTTTCAGAAACAAGGGTAGGGGTGTAAATCAATCGGATCGGACCGGATAGATATGTGTTCAATTTATGTCCATAAAAAATTCAAACGCATATGGACCGAACGTGACTTCAACATGGACACTTTCTGAATGAGCCTAACAACGCACGGACAATAGAAAAATTATCTAACACTTTGGACGAAAACGATTCATACATCTTTTTTTGTTCTAATTAATGTCCTAAATGAAAATAGGATGGATACAAACGGATATTTTTCAGTCTCAAATACGAGCGTACATCACATCGGACAATCATACAAATTTTGCAACCTTAAATAAGAATAATAATGGCTTCAAATACTAATTCACTTTGCCATAGTATTAAACTATGAGCCTTTAGACCATGATATATTTCGTAAGTAGTAGTACAACATTTAAATTTGAATAAAAAGAAATAAAAAAACGTACTACCTAATCATAAAAATCTCTCGCATAATGCTTGATTTGGAAGAGAACGGGTAATGATATACAAAAAAATACAATAGATTCGTTAAGACAAACTCCATTTGTGTCTCGCAAACCATAGTTATTTGCAAGGCGATCGTACAAAGTTTTAAAATAAAGTTTTTCCATTCCAAAATTGTCATGGTAAAGAAGGTGATGACCAAAAAAATACATCTTTATCCCAATTTATATTAGTAATGGTCGGTCTCTGTACTTGGGATATAGATTATGCTTTTGTTTGAGAATATCACCTCAAAATAGTTCAATCCACACTTCTTATTTTGTTTCGTCCTCAACATTGCGAAAATTTTGTGAAGTGAAGAAGTGTTGTGAAAGTTTAGCGATATCTTTATAAGAAAAATAGTCATCAGCATTCGATGCCTCTTTTTTTTTCCTTGCACCAAACACCAACAAAAGGATTCGCCACTGCATGGAGCAAGCAACTCTCAAGAAATTAATCATAAGGCGTGTGTGTTTACTACTAAATATATCAGATACTTCAAGTGGTGTGAATATGTTGTCACCATGATTTGAACTTAGCATATTATTCTTCTCAACTTGATGCTCAACCATTCATCATTTCTTAAGGACTAAACAATAGACTCGTAAATAAACTAAGGAAATGTATGTCTACTTCTATCATACATTTAAGTACTCAAACAAGTGTGCATACGTCACCATCGCAGTTCAAAATCTACACTTTTTTCAACTTAGTGTTCGATCACCCGACCAGTACTTGAGTTTGCTATATATAAACAGCATAGTAGCTCATTATTAAAAATAGATTAGAGAACAAAGAAAAACGGAGAGAGATCAAGAGAAAGAGCAAGATGGATAAACATAAAGGGATTGAGAGTCATTCCATTATCCCATGGGAGATGATGACGGTGATGGTGATTGTTATTGTTTTTTGTCAGTAAGTGAGTGAGATCGATTAAAATATAAAAAGGGGATAGCTACTAAGTTAACTGCACTCTCACTAGTGTTTACTAAAAGAAGGGTTATAAGTTGGACTGTGTTTTTGGGTTAACCTTGTGATTTTCTTCTCAACCTAAGTGTGCAGTAGTTTGGACAATACTTCACACATATAGCAGCTTGAAAAGGGTGCAACTAATATGCAAGCAGAAATGTTACTTGTCATAATGGCAATTTCAACATGTCAAGTTCCAAAAAATATGTCAACTTATCCATGACTGGTGTACATACCAATTCTCACAAGTCGCAATTATAAACATAAAAACAACTAACCCAAAGAAATGGACCAAATGGTAATATAATCAACACTAATTCTATTAAATCTCCACTATTTTCCTTACACCTCTCATTAAATGTAATAAAAATTTATTTACGATTTTATTCTTTTGAAAACAAATTGTAAACTGTATTGTTTCATTTACTAAATTCTGTTTTGAAAAAAATATGGAATAAAATGAACATGGCAAGAAGGAAAAAGATCAAAGTGCTTTTGTAGATGATGACGTCTATTCTCATTTGTACGCAGGTATTGATAAGATTTGATAGTTGTTTGCCGATAATTTTTCCAGTAAAAAACTACAAAATTATGTATAGTGGGTACCATCTTATGTTATAACAAAAGGTTAGATGTTGCTTGAAAGCGATAGAAATCTAGTTTGTAGCAAATTTGAAAATGATAGAAATCTATTTTGTAGCAAGCTTGAATATTATGAAACCTAGCATGAAACAACTTGGTACTGATAGTAAACCAGGGTGGTGCATATTAGGAAATAATCAATATCTAATTTTACATTGAACTTGGCAAATTTCTGAAAACATGCTTCTTCTAAACATAGAACTCTAAGTACACATGTGATAATTGCACTAGATCGACTACAGATTTCCCTCCCCTTTGTAATATCATTTTTCTAGAAAGAAAAAAAAAACTTACCCTAAATCATAATCAAATCAAGATTAAGCAAAAATTGCTTGCTGTAGCAATAGACTTTATTTCCCTACATGATGATTGGGTTAAAAGGAAAATATATTCTTAGAGTTTTCGAACTTAATTTTACAGGAAGGATAAAGGGGGAAGAAGGAAAGTTAAAAAAAATAAACTAAAAAAATGTAAATTAAATAAAATTATCAAAAGGCTATAACTGAAATAAGTTGGGATGGTAGGAAAAATGGCTAATTCTAGTGAAACACCGAAAATTACTTAACCTGCATCTTTATTTTCAAAATGAATCTTAGGAAAAGGCTATCCTTCTTCTTTATTGCAGTATTTACAATTGTTTTTGTAACCCACTAAACAAAAACTGTAAGTTATATAAAATTAAAAGGAAATAATAATATTTTTAATTATGAATTTCACTAAAACGTGAAATAGAATAAAATAAAAGAGAATAATTTTATTTTCTTTTTTCCCATTTTAAAATCAACAAAATTGACATAATGATTTTTGAAATAGATATTGATAATTCTCCTAAATTAAGGATTAACATGAATTAAAAGACATGAAAAATTACCTAGTTGAATTAGTAATATCGGATTCTGATTTGAAATTTTTGTTTTAAAAGAGAAAAAATGAAGAAAAAGATAAGGAATGTATTTTTATTGAAAGGTATGGGTGGTCTTATAATATCTATGGCGTAGATAAAGTAAAGTTTGGTATATTATTATTTTTTGAGAGTTTTGGTGTGTGTTTGAATAGAATTTGCGAGAAACATTGTGGGATGCAAACTTCGGTTGCAGTTGGTTTACCCTTTTTAGTTTTGAGTTTTCGTCCACAAATATACGCACAACGCATGTATATGGTGAAAAACGATCAATTTAGAAAATGAAGTTAGCATACAAAATAGAAAACGGATTTTTTTTTTGTTTTATTCGTGTTTGGAAGATAACAAAAGTACGAACAATCTGTTCCCTCCGTCTTCCTTCCACCCCTCCGTCGTCCACTCAGTCTTCCTTCCACCTCCTTCATCGTCCCTTCCACTATTCTCATGTTTTGTAATTTATGTTGAAAACACAAGATACAAGATAAACCAAGCGGGTCCTCCTTTTTTGCAAAAAGTGGGTTAGGAAATATAATTTGTAAGAGGTTAGTAGATGTGACCCATGATCTATTTAAACTTTATGTATGCTGATGTCTAACAACACCCAGCACAACTATCAAGAATAAAACAACTTATTACCTCTAAAACTTCATGAGTCCTCTTCATGTTCATCCGACACAAGTCCTCGCACTTTATTTTAACTAACTCGGAATTTATCCACCTCTCATGAATCCCATTGACGATCCCCTCCGTTATCCCGGCCTTTCCAACCTTCAATCTTTTTTCAGTTCGAATTCCAGCTCTCCTCAACCTTTTCAACTCCCCTTTATCGATCACAAGCTCTGCAACCATGGGCACTCTACCATCACCACTGTCATTTTCTTTGTTCATGTTACTAATTTCTTCTTTTTGCTTTTTCCATAGCTCCCTGAACCGCGAAATACCCGTGCCAGGAACGGGGACGGGTGATTCAGGGGTGCTCCAGCTGACATCGATCGTGTGGCCTACACGATGTTTGGGGAGCTCGTGTGGAGTTGGGATAAAGATTTCTCCAGCGTTTAGGGATTGGGTTTGGGATTTAGGTTCATAGTTAGGGATTGAGAGGTGACCGAGGCGGCGGAGCTTTTCTGAGATTCGTTGGATGGCAGAATCGGGTTTGGGCTGGGGTTCAAATGTGGTGGAGCAGTGTAAGAGGAGGGACGATTTTGTTATTTTGGGGGTTTTAGGATTTTGAGCGGGAAAATATGGAGAAGGGGATAGCAGGTACAGGAGCATTTTTGAGAGCAAGAAGAAGAGATGAAGAAGATAGGGCGAGGATGATGATTGATTAATGTGGAACGCCTGACCAGTGGGCCCAGTGGGTGGATCCGGCCTGGATTTGTCATCTTTTGGGTTAAATCGTTAAGACGTCAATGGGTCCATACGTGATACGTCTTACCCTATGCATTGCATCAAGCATGCAGGTCGGGTTGGATTTAAAAAAATTTGCCTTTTAAACCATTTAAATTTTATTATATAGTAGTCTGAATCTCTTGCAATTATATTTGTTTTCACTCAATTAATCTCATTTTAAATATTTTCCTTAATTTAGCGTCGTCTATATCAACTGGAACTATATTTTTTTTCAAGAAATAACATCTACACACTTAATGTCAAACTTAATCTAATACGTGAGCATTTAACCAGCTGATCAAACTAAATTGATTTAATCAATAATAACGGTTAACCGACATAATCGATTAACCGACTAACTTGACCATTCAATATCGTTTCGGTTAACAGTTAATGATTTTATGGCAATTGATCGATCGTTAATTTATTAAATTTTATTTTCTCCCTCGACTCAACCCAATGACTAAAGCTTTAACTATTTATTCATCTCATTCCCGTGCAGTGCTCATTCAGGCCAATCCAACTTATATTTTTGCTGTTAATGTTAAATGGTGTTAATCGATTAGTGGTTAACTAATTGAATTGGTCGATTCATCGCGGTTAATTTTGGATAGTTCGGTTGGTATGCACAGCTGAAATTAATCATGGTTTAGTTAACCAATCAGTCAATTTGAACAGTTAAACGGTTAACCGTTCAAATTGACTAATTGGTTCAGTTAAGTGACCGTGTCCAACCTTAATCTAATATATGGTTTCCTTCTTAAACTTCTTGCCTTTTCCATGCTTCATCTTCTCAAATTTTAAAATCTTCAACCTTCCATTGTGTTTATTTAAAAGTAGAATCTCATTAAAAGGTAGTACATACTCCAACTTCTTTCTAACTTTTTTGCTCGCACCACTTGATCGATTCCTTTGTTTGAATGTTATCTTATATTTGTCAAATTCATAATAATTGCAATATTTTCCAAGAAAAATGTTGCAAGGTTTGAATACCATATCCACTCCTTTTGATGAAACATGATATTCTTGGTAAATTTTGATTTTATGTAGTTTCTATATGGCCTTTTTTTAGTTTTTTTTCTTTTGGAATCATACCGTGTACACGTTGATTGTAATGATCCATATTTCAAGATCCAAAATTGAACTTCACAACTACTGTAGTCATCACCGGAATTATTTTCAAACGACAAAATGAAATCAATATCTTTTTCAATGCATAAAAGTAAATGGAGCTTATATACATTTTCAACATGTCTTTAACACAATTAACCCAAATCATTTTTCCCAAACATGGGCATATATAATAAAACATAAATAGAGATGATATGCTAAATATGAGGATGCTAGGTAGCAACTAATCACTTATTGTTCTTGGTTTAAGTACAAAGCGGAAATAAAAATATCCAAATAGATAACTAAAGTCCCCAGCTTCGTCTCTGACTTCTTTATTTGCAATCCAAAATAAACATGCCTAACCTGTAAGCCATAAACTCAACATGCTCAAGTGAGCAGTCATGGTTTTATGAAAAATAGTGATAAACAACAAGTCGGACAATAGTCTGGTATGAATAATATTAGTCCACTTGGAACATATAAATATACGATAGCGAGGCCATGCTGCAAAACGATTTTTTGTTGAGAGCAGAGTGAAAACATAAATTTATTTGGTGGAATAAAAATTATTTTGGAGGAAATTATTTGATAAAAAATGGTTATTAAACAAATTTTTTGTTGATAAATATTTTTGAAGTAATAAATTATCAAGTGATTTTGGATATTTTGAAGCAATATTGTTGATGATGGTGGTTTTGGGTATTTTTGTATTGATATTGATATTTTGAATTCCAAATTTCTTTGAAAGAAATTAACCAGTGAATTAATAATTTTCTATATAGGTAAATATTGTATACAAAGGGTTTGGAATTTCATATCGCAAAGAATAATTTTATATCTCATTATTGAAGTAGATTTGGAATTTTAATAATTAATGAGCTTAAAGAGGTACTTCTGGAAATAATTATGGGAAAAATAGTGGAAATAATATTTTTATGAATACATGTAATAAGTGAAAACCATGAAATTGTGAGGAATGTGACTTTTTTAAGTGGAGTTTAAAGTTAATTTTGGTTATGTAAATATTGAGAAAAATGATATAAGAGAAGAAGAGTTAAGTTAACAATCAAATTGAGCCCAAATTAGTTTAGCCCAAGCCCTTAAATCAAGTCTTTAGAGTTTTCTAATTTAACTTTAAGTATATCATCCGATTACCCAGTTTGAGATCCTATAGTTCACTTTTATCACTTCTAGTAATTATCTCAAACCCTAAATATCATTCCAAAAATCAAAATAAAATGAAATGAAATCCCATAATTTCTTAAATTAATATATATGTCTCTCTATGCAAAACTACACTGATAGGAATAAAGAAGTTGAAGCTTAGGTCTTCTTAAAGTTGAATTTTGCTAATTTCAATAAGTGAAGAGGAGAAGAAAGAAGGAGCAGAGTGTTGTTTACTGCTTTCAAGTGAGTGAATCTTCAACACTCACATATCTATGCTAGAAATAAACGTGTGACAATGATTGAAATGTTTGATTGTGATGATGGTCTGTAAGGGACGACTGATCTTTGGTATTGTTTCTTCACTATAAAATCAAATAAACTCGTTCATTGTCGCTTTTCCCACTTCAATTCACTACAATCATGTGATGTTTATGTGTGATTATGAATAGCAAATGGATGCTTGAATTTGTGCATGAAGTGGGGAATGGAATGGGTGTTAGAATCGTCGAAAAATGACAATGAAGTGTTGTAAATATGTAATTATTTATGAAGAATTTTTTTTTAAATTGAAAATTATTTTATTAAAGATATCGATTTACTAAAGAAAAAATAATTTTTGGCTTTAAATAATTATTAAAAAATCCTATATAATTATAGAAAATATGAAATGGTTTCTAATTAATATTTTGTGGTTTTTAAAGTCTATTATATGAGTTTTAAGTATAAGAAAGAGGTTTCAAAGATATATTCTATGTGATAAAATAAAACGAAATTGATTTTGGGGTTTATCAAAATCATTGGAAAATCGTATTTAATTGCAGTAGATTATGAAGTGATTCTTATATATAATAAAGGATTCTAAAAGAGATTTCCATGAGTTTTAAGTATAAAAAAGAGATTGAGAAAATTATTTTAAGGATTAAAATTCTTATTTTGGTTTTAAATGGGAAGGAATTTTTTGAAAGCAAAACAAAGTATAATTTTTTTTCATGGACAATTCGGATTATAGTGGTTGTGCCACTTTACAAGAATTAATATAGGTGTGACGCAAATATGTCTCATCAACTACATGTTGAAAATATAGATAGGTGTGAGGCATGAATACCTCAGCACCTAAGTAGACACTGAAATGTCTGAACTACTAAACTACAAAAACATACCATCCCCATATGTAAAGGAGGATTCAGTGTCGTCTTTGGTCGAATCGGAACCAATTACATTAACATACTTACTAATTAACTTAACAATGTTAGAGTCATTATCCAATGACTCCTTACAGAAAATGAATTTCCTATTCCAAGTTTTATCTTAAAGAATCTCATAATTGCGCTCCTCATATTTCCCTTCCACTGGCACTGATAGTGTGTCTCTAAATATGCGATAAAATAAGGATTTATGCTCACCTTGTACCTCAGTAATATACTTAAAATATGTATCAGTCACAAGTGAGTGGCAGAATTGTGTCTCATCAGGAACCCAAATCTTTTCTTCTGAATTCCAAACTATAGGATTAGATGCAGAGCTAAAGCAAAAGCTAGTTTCATCAGGTAAATGAAAGGAAGGGTCCGCACCTTTAAAAGAAGGAGGGAACTTGTGTTTAGGAGCCCAAATACGTTTCTTAACCTTGGGAAACAAAATCTTCTAAGGAGCGGGAAGATTAAAATCAATACTCTTTACATTGGACAAAGGTGAGGAGCTAGGGGAATGCTTGCATGCCACCACTAAATGACCAAAGGAAAGACAATTAGAGCATATGAGGGTTTATGTTTATACCAAACTTCTACCCTTGCAACCTGCCCAATAGCATGTTCAACTAGCAGAAAAGACAATAACAACTGATTAGGTTTTACTTCAACTAATGCCCTTGCATAACCCAATATGTCCCTCCTAATGTAGCCACATCAAAATAAACCAAAACTCCTACCAGTTCATCGACCAATTTATACTCACCATAGATTACAAAACCGAAGTTATATTCAAGAATTACACCCAAACGAGAATGGATGGTACCTATTCATGAGTAGAATCAACCAAAGATCTTCAGTTGATTTCCGTTAAAAACGGCGGCAATGCAATAAAGGAGACCTAAGAACATCTCATATAGGTGATGTAGTAGTAAAATCATTAACAGCTAAATACTTATCTTCCCTTGCACAACCAGTAGCAAAAGGGCACATAACCCTCCAAAACATTGAAGCTGAAGATAGTTTAACAATAAAACTAAGCCCCACATTACCTGTAGCCAAATCAGGATGGGAGATGACATTGACCAAAGATCCTACCGGTGCATCAACTAGCACATCGTTGTCAGTAAAAATCAGCATAGGTATACCCAAATCAACAATGAGCAACACTAAATCTAAAGGCAGAAGACTAACAGTAGAAGGACTCATACATGAAGAAGCCAAAAACAAGGGGGTAGTGCGAAGCACAAGGTCTGAAGAAGAAGATGGAGTCGCCGCATAGGTGCAACAATATTTCATTTGTGAGGGAATGGATAGAGCTCAAGCAAAGCCATGAATCTCGCTTTCATTTTGCGATTCTTCGCCATTATGTATAGTAGATGAGGTGAGGAGGAAAGATAGGTCAGGGGAAAATTGAGAGGAAAAATGGACGAACTATAGAGGAAAAACAGATGGAGCTAGATCTGGTGGTGAAACCAGTTGCCATTTTTCACTAACTTCAATTGGTATTATTTTAAAATATTATGAGAAGGAAAAAAATATTTTCATTATATATATATAATAAAAGTTTTGGAATAAATAAATATAATTTTCACATAAATAAAATCTCCTTTCTACGTGAGCTATGCGCTTTGTGTGATTCTATTTCTGTGTGATGAAAATATTGAATTAACAGAGTTATAATGCAGATTAGTATGAGACTTTCGGTAATATTATCTGGTTATTCATTAGACTTGTTACATAGAATATTACCTTGTAGAATTATATATTGTGATAATTTTGAGTAAATGGATTAGTAATACCGTCTGGTATGGGAAATTTGATAACATTATTCTGATTACTCCTTTGACTCATGATAGATATAGTGATTGTGGTTTATGAACATTGAATATACGGGTAAGTATCACCATGCGGTATGGTACGCCTGAGATGTTAATTGTTTCCTTCTGAGTAGATGACACTCATATGGGGATAAGCAATACTAGGGTATTGCATATGTGTGTGTATAAGGTGACACTCGCTATAGTAAGCAAGGTTGTGTGTATATATTGATATTATATGAATGTCTATCATTTTGTGTGCTCCTATCATACGTGGATTGGGCCAAAATTCTATGAAGGATAGGGAAGAATTTTGGCAAATTTCTAAATTCATAAAAGAGAAGGCAACACCCTTAAGTTCATTTTGTTTCATTTTCTAAGTTTGAGATCTTTTTTTCTCCTTCTCCATTCTTTTCCTTGAACTAAACCATATCGAAATTCCTCAAAAACACCTTCTTTTCACTCTGAATTCAAATGCGATCTTGTAGTAACATAGTTATCACCATCACAACCCCTAAGATCCAAACTTTTATGCCCACTTCCTAAAATCAGCCCTGGCCATGAGCTATAGGAGGGTTTTGGGGCCTTGTGTTAGCTTGTGCAAATTGTTTTGTAGTGTTTTGGTGTTTGATTGTCAATTGCAAAGAGAAGTGTTGATTTGGAAGAGTTCGGTCATGAGTTGAAATTGAGAATCTATTTTAGAAGTCGTATTATTTTAGTGTAAAATATTGCAATGATTTGTGTGCGCTTGTTACATTTTTGTATATGTAATAATGATATACTGGGTTTGGATTGACTTCCACTTGATAGCGGAGGCAAATGGCACATAGGAATAGCAGGGAACATGAGCAAAGAGGTAGATTTTTAGAAGTGTTTTCCAAAGAAAATAGGTCGCTATGGAAGTACTTAAACGAAATGGAATTTATGGAGGGAACCAATGAGATTCCTTACAATCGTTGGCTTTACTTTTCCATATATTTATCTATGTGAAATAAATGTAAGCTTAAGCTTGGTATCTTGGCTTGTTTTATGTAAATGTTGATATGACTTGATGTTGCATTTTTTTGACACTGAAGTAGTGTTAGCACTTAATTTTGCACTATGGTGATGGTTAAGTCCTTTTTCTATTTTTGGAGAAGTTATTTACTAAACTTTGATTTTCTTTCCTTTTTGAAATACTTGGTTTGCAAAAATTGATTTCAAGAAGGATATAAAGTGACTTCAAAACTCCTTATCACAATTTGTATAAAGGTTACTTTTCGACATTTGATTTCTATAGCTCTCATTTTCAGTAACTTTGTCGCTTCGGTTTTTCCAAAATGTTTTAAAAGGGTTTTGAACTTGACATTGTTTTTCCAAGATTTTGTTAGCCTTTCCTAACGTAACGAAGTGCCTTAAAAAGTAGTTTGGAATTTTAAATATAAATTTAAAAGACTTGTTTTGGAGTATGGAAGTAAGTGGTTTATTTCGGATAAAGGAATATCCTGTAACTTTCGAAGTCGTATTCTTTGTAAAAGGTGATGGCCTTTAAGTTATGATTTAAATGGAAGTTTAAAATTTGTTTAATGTGTTTTAAAGGAGATTTGAAATTTATATAAAAATTTAAAGGATTATTTGATATAATAAAGAAAGTGGAACTTTCATAAAAAGGAAAACTCCTTAATTTCTAAAGTCAATTTTTTTGAAAGTGTAGACTTTTTAAGTGATGTTTGAATGAAGAATTTTAAACTATGTTTTAAAGTAGTTTAAATATGATTTTAAGTAAGAAGAAAGCATGGATTACAACATTCTTGTTGCAATAAATGTTTCCTAGAAAAGAAAGGAGATTGGAGACTATAAATTCTTGTTATAGTAAATTGTTTCAGGAAATTGGAAAAGGAGTTTGGTTTATAACACTTTTTTTTAAAAGTAATAACTATACAAAGTATTATTTTTGCATGCGAATTCAGTTTCTTATGGAAAATAAGTAGTCCTATACTTGGCACTAAAAGACGTCGAATAGACTGATCCTCTATTTGTGAGATACGAATTTGAAGTGCCTAGGCAAGGCTTTTATATGCAACCAATGCTCTAACTTAACTAGCTTCATTTTTGGGAGAAGGATAGAGTAATTCGAAATATCTGAACATGACAAGGATAGAAGGTTTGATTTCTAAACAATCTTTATAATTTATGGTGGTATGGAAAGTGTTCTTTTCATACTTAACATCAATTTCCGAGGTAGGTAAACTCTTCTCTAAATGTGTGAGATTAGGAATTTATGTCGAGACAAGGATTGAATGCTAACTTGTCCGACTACATTGTTAATCGAAGGATTGTATAAGTTTGAAATTGAAAAGTGGTGGTAAGTATATTTGTTCTAATTTCCATACAATCCATTTACATGCACCAAAAGAAAAGTGGTTTGGGTTTATAGTAAACCATGTTTTTAAATGACATTTGTTTTTGGCCCAATTAAGTATGCTTTTGAAATATGAAATCTTTCATAAATGTTTTGTGAATATATTTATACTGTTGATATAAGTATATGTTATTTTTCCAAGCATTGAAAGAGTATAAATGAACTGTGAATGAGTAGGATACATATGTATATCTTTGTAAAAGTATTTGAGACAAGTATTTACAAACTAGTTTTAATTAATGAAAGGAATAATTAAGAGGTTTAGTGGTTGTTTATGTGCTTAATCATGCTAGGTTTCCTTGAGAAATAAAATCTCTGATTGGATTGTTTGCTTATTTGATAATTAAATAATCGACTATCAAATCTTGGCCAGTTTCAAAACTATCAATTGTTGGTTCAGAGAAACCAAGATCAGATAAGTTATTTGAAAACCACTTCAAAATGGCATAAGATTTATAACTAAAGACGTCTCAAAGGTGATGGAATCGAAGGTGAAGTTCTTTGAAGTGCAAGGGCTACTTGCTACTAATTTTGAGGATGTGGTACAAGTAGTGCCTTTGGTTTATTCAGTCCCAGAGCAACTTATATGGATGAATGTTGGCATTGTATTATTGCTTAGGAGGCAGTGTTAGCATTTCAAAAGGGATTTGCTAAAAGGCAAAACATAGCCTCAAACCTCACACCTGAAAATGGCAAAAATAGGGGAGATGCAGCAGGGCTATGTGATTCGCTACTATTAGGGTATGCTCATCACTTGCATCTAGATCAATATTTTATGAATTTTGTATATTGAGGCCATCAAACAGTTTGTTAAGTCGGAAAGTCGGGGTGATGATCATATTTGGTACTATCCAGGAAGGGGTTGGTCGTTTCTATGTTGGTAGAGGTGCAATGTGTTCGTAGCCTCGATACATTGTATCTAGAGGTGTACTATATGGAAGGTTGTTCCTTACCTTGTCATTAATGGAATCTAATTTCTCGTATGTGCCTTACAGACTTAATTGTGTACTAAATATGCTAGAATCTGAGGTTCAAGCATTTCAGCTATGTTAAATATTTATTTTAAACCCTAGACATTATTATAATATCATTAGATGTTATAATAAAAATGGTTTGGTTATCGTAAGGTAAAAACCTGTCCGTGTTTATATGCGGCATGGTCTTATGAGATACCTTTATTTTTGGAAGGTTTTATAACAGTAAAAATCTATAAGATTTGCGTTTCACATGCTAATTTACCAGACTGATCTGGACTTTATTTTCTTATAATGCTTGGGTCAGTCCCGAGCATATTTCCAGATTTAGATGGACGCTTGGAGCTTAATGAGATGAGTTGGATGCCTCCATGACTATTCATATATTTCACATATTTTATTTTCCATTACATTACTTGTTTGTATCTATCGGCGTATGTGAGGACGGGCTGTTATTGTTGGTCCTTGAGATGATAGTTTTGATGAAAACAACCTTAGAACTTGTTATAAAATATAAATACTAATATTATAGTTTAGATATATATGTATATACAGGATATAGCCATGCAGGTACCAAGAATGAAGACTGTATAGTATAGAGACTCAAGATTGAAGATATCAAGATTGAAGACTCATGAGTATCAAGATATCAAGAGTTTAAGATTTCGAGAATACAAGATAAGTATTGAGTCTAGAAATATTTCTAAACTTCTTGAAAGCACTTAAATCTTCATTCGAAATTTATTCGTGGAATGGAATCCACTTCAAGCCTGTTAAATGGATGGAACCCTAGTGGGATGGAACCCACGATAATATCTAATGGAACATATAGTGGTCCTATTTTGACATCCACTAATTTTATAAAAATGCTTTTCAAAAATATATCTCTTGTTTTTAAAAAAATGTTTCCAAAACTTTCTTTTCAAAAAGACATCTCTCTTGGTTTTGAATATTTTAGCCTCAAAACTATTTTTATCATTTTTTATATTTTGATTTCAAAATTGTCCTTGTTTTTAAACCGTCTCTTGTTTTAAATATTTAGCTTTAAAAATATTTATATACACAGATTTTAAATCACTTTATAGATTAAGATTATATATTAAATATTACTTTTATATGTTTAAACTATATTCAAATATATTTACAAAGTTTGGAAATTGTTTTGACAAATTATAGAAACCAATTTTAATAAGAAAATCAAAATCATCAATTTTGCCTAGAGCATGTCGACATCCTTCAACCCCTTATGTCGACAATGTGCCCGTTAAATTCAAAATTCAAATTTTCAAAAGAAGTGTCTATTCGTCGTATTCTTTCACGAATAGGTATGGCTGTTGATCTTCTATAAATACTAGTAGTTCTAAACGAATTTTTAACCAGATTTCACTTATTTTCTTTCCTCCTCATCTTCCACATTTGTTCTAAAGAATCCCAAACTATACTCTACCGAAACACCAAGTGAATCAAACTTGATTACCTCTTGTTTGATTCTCTTCCACTCTCTCTATAAGATCTCAGTGCTATTCAGAGTTATAGGAACTTTTGTAAATCAAACTGTTGAGTAAAAGGTACGGTTGAGCCTTGAAATCAATTGGGTGTGATTGTAGCCTCGTAAATCAATTAGGTGATCTTATAGCCTAGTCAAATCAAGAGAGTTGCGCTAAACTCGAATACAGGAGGGTGTACCTCGTAGCCTTGAAACCGAGGGTGTAATCTGGGAGATTATTTAAAAAGAAATCCATACGCTTATACAGGACTGGATGTAGGGTAACTTCAAACCAGTATAAAATCCTGGTGTGTTCTTTCCTTTACAGCTTGTATTTAGTATTTGCATCTGTGTCTGATTCTGCGATTATATCTGTGTGTATGAATTACATTTGTTGGTGATTAAATTACACTAGTTTCAAAAAGATTTAGAAAATCCATAAAACATATTCACCCCCCTTCTTGTGTTATTCCAGCCTTAAGATCCGTAATTCGCATTTCTCACATTTGATATCAGAGCAAGATTTTCAAAGTTTTCATAATCTGAATTTTGAAAAGTTTAAAAATGCCTACCAACACTGGTTCTGTTAACACTATCACTAGTTTATTTGTAGAGAGTTAGTCTACTGCCAAACCACCACTTTTTAATGGCAGTAACTATGCATATTGGGCATGTAGAATGAAAATATATTTGGAGTCAATAGGATTAGACACTTGGAATATCACACAAACTGAATATTCTAAACCCACAACTAGTTTTGCACAGTGGACTGTTGAGCAAAAGACTATTGCACAAAATAATTCCAAAGCCATAAATATTTTATTTTATTCATTTGATATGAATGAATTCAATATAGTATCTGTTTGTAAGTCTGCATATGATATTTGGAAAACTTTGCAAGTCATTCATGAAGGAACAAGCAAAGTCAAATAGACTAAAATATTCATACTCACAAATCAGTTTCAATTATTCAAAATGAATTCTAATGAGTACATTTCTGATATGTATAGTAGATTTCAGGATATTGTGCATTCTCTAATATCATTGGGGAAAAGTTTTTCCGAAGAAGATCAATTCAGAAAAATTCTAAATTCTCTTACTCTAGAATGGGATTAAAAAACTCTTGCCATCGAAGAAGAAAATAATATCAGTACTTTAAAGATTGAAGAATTGATTGGAAGTCTAATGTCGTTCGAAGTACAAATGTAAGGGAGAAGAGACAGCAAGGCATTCGAAAAGAAGTCAATTGCGTTCAATGCACTAACAGATGGATCAGACTCGGGAAGTGATGATGATGAAGAAATAGCCTTCATGACAAAGAATATTTGGAAGTTTCTGAAATACAGGAAGATGAACAACTTCAAAAAGAATGATCACAGGAATTCTGGAAATCATAATGAAGTAACAAACCACGTAAAATGTTTCAACTGCGACGAACCAGGCCATCTCAAAAGAGATTGTCCACATCCTGATAAGCAAAACTTTCCTACAAGCAATGATTATATAAAGAAAAGGAAAAGAGCGTATACCGCTACACTAGACGACTCAGACTTAGACTCAGACTCAAGCGATGATGATAAGAAGATAGAAAATTCAAATATGTGCTTTACGGCTATTCATGATTCTGTTGATCTCGGAGATACTAATCTAGAAAAATGTACATGTTTACAATATATTGGTTGAAATTGTTTTGCTTAAAATTGTTTGATTGTTTTTGAAATTACGTGTTCTTTGAATTTTAAATTTATTATTATTATTATATTTATTTTTAATATTATAATATTTTTATTAAAATAGTATTGTTATATTTAATAAGTACTTCAGAAAATATATAGACATTAAAAATAATATATATATACACATATTAAAGTATATAGGAAAAGATAAGTCACATGAATTCTCTGACCCATGTCGACATGATCCTACCCATGATGTCGACATCCCTGTCAGAAATTTGAAATTCAAATTTGAATTCAAACTTTGAACTTCCCTCCGCCTTTTCACCAAATCCAATATTCTGGAAAGGTACCTCTTGACCAGAGAACATGACTATTGAATATATATTTATTTCCATTATCTTATCATAACTTTTCTCTTTCATTTTAGAAATTCAAACTCTCTTTCACTCTTTCAAACTTTCTACTCTCTTCAAAAATGGCTTCTTCAAGCACTCCATCCATAATGAGGTTGTCTAAAACCATTAAAGAGTATCTCTATAATGATTCGGAAGTAATCAAAACTTATATAAGCTATGCTAATTACGGAAAAGTTCGTATGAAAATTTTTGTTATCTTTAGAGGTTTCTCTACATATGAAATCAATACTCTTCTTGAAGAAAACCATATTCTTAGTCTTTTTGACAGTTCTGAAAATAATTTTGTTTGTTACCCAAATCTTGTTAAAATGTTTTATGCGAGTTTGAATCGCGGTTTTTATGAAGGAAATGAAAATGAAATTTGGAGTAGTGTTAAAGGCACTAATTTTTTTTAAAATTGTGATATTTTGGGCAACATTCTCATTTGCAAGAATTCGAGAATGGATCTTTCTACTTTTAATATTGATGAATATGATCGAGAGGCATTTCATCACATTTTCGAAGGAGATGACAACTTGGAATTTAAAAATCGTAACTTTCATCCGAAAGCACGTATTGTTAATCTTCTTTTGCAACATACTATTACTCCTATATCGGAAAATTTAAATAACCCGACTTTAAAAGTTTGTAAAACTCGTTTTGCCATTTTTGGTCATTATGACATTAGTTGGGCGCATGTGATTATGGATGAACTTCGTCCTAAGAATTTAGAAATGAGTGAGAATACTTTCTATCATGGAATCTGTCTCACTCGAATTTTTAATTATTTTGGTGTTGATTACAAAAGGGAAGAATTTGTTTCAAGAAAAGTGTTTAATGATGCCAATATTTCTCTCATAAAAATTTCTTTCATATTTCAACAATATGAATCTCTTGCCGAAAAGGATGAAAGATTGGCACATGAAGATATGGAGGAAGAAAATGAGGAAGAAGAAGAAGAAGGGGAGGAAATGGAGTTGAAGAAGAAAATGAAGAAACATCCTCGGAAAGTACTGAATATTCTACCGATATTAACAATTCTTCCAACAAAACACTCTTCAAAAAATCAAAAGATCATAGTGGAAAATCAACGGATTCTCAAAAGATCCATAAGTAAGAAATTGGATAAAATGTCCACTAATATGAACAAATTCTTTGCTAAAGTTGGTCAGAAATTTGGCTTATCGTCATCTCCTCATTCTCTAGCACATTATAAGAACTAGGATATGATGTATTAGTTTGTTTTATGTGAGCTTGTATTGTTTTTTTTATCATATTATGTTGTATCTTTTGTATCACCTCATCTATTAATAAAAATCATCTATATTATGTTTTTCTACCTTATCGTGTCTCTGGAATGAAAATATAGTATATAGGTTTATACACACACACACACACACTTATTCAAAAAATAAATAAGACATATAGATTAACATACCCATGTCGGCATACCTCTACCCCCTATGTTGACATATAACTGTCTGATTTGGTTATCTTTTTATTTTTGAAATTGAAATAACTAACTTGTGTTTATTCATTTTAAATGGATTTATGCCTATTTAAACACCTATTTCTTTCAAAAATTTGCAATCTCTTCATTTCTACTTATCTCTATTTGCATCTCCTAACTACTTATCAAAAATGGCTTCCTCTTCTCGAACTCTAAGTGATAATCTTGAAGAAACTCTCAATTCATTCAAGTATATACTTACTTTTATTCTCCGCAGTCAAAGGCACTTAGAACTAAGTCAAATGCAGATGATAAAAGAACAAGAGAAGCATTTCGATGGCCTCCATTGGATTATTTCTGCCCTAAACAAAGATGATCTCGATGTAAATCCTGTAGGAACTTTAATTCAAGATAATGAAGTTTGGGAGGATATTAAAAAGGACCCTATCTTTGGAGAAGAAGGATGGGTAGAAGTTCCTAGAAATGTTTGATCTCCTTATGATGTGAATTGCTTGTTTTTGAATTGTTTGATTTGATTTGCTTTGATTAAAATTGATTTGGTTTGAATGATTTTTATAACATTATATGAAACATAGTATATATTGGGTTTAAACTTTCATATTTATCATGTCTTTATTATTAACTAATTTTATTTTATATATACTCTATCATAATTTGTCACATGTACTCCAGTACAAGACTAAGGGGGAGTTATATCAGTTTAGGATTAGTTTTTGTTGATGACAAAGGGGGAGAAATTTAAAATACAGTAGTTAAAGTAGTTAGGCCTAGATTAAGGGGAAGTTATTTGTTTTAGGAGGGGTTATTAGTTTTAGGGGGAGTTATAGTGAAGGTGAAGTATATTTTATAAACATAGGTTGTCATCATTAAAAAGGGGGAAATTGTTAGTCCTTGAGATAATGGTTTTGATGACAACAACCTTAGAACTTGTTATAAAATATAAATACTAACATTATAATTTAGATATATATATGTACATGCATGATATAACCATGCATGTTACAAGAATGAAGATTGTACAGTATAGAGATTCAAGACTGAAGATATCAAGATTGAAGACTCATGAGTACCAAGATATCAAGAGTTCAAGATTTCAAGAATACAAGATAAGCATTGAGTCTAGAATTATGTTAAAACTTCTTGAAAACACTTACATCTTTATTCGAAATTTATTCGTGGAATGGAATCCACTTCGAGCCTGTTAAAGGGATGGAACCCACGACAATATCTATTGGAACATATAGTGGTCCTATTTTGATATCCACTAATTTTATAAAAAAAGTTTTCAAAATATATCTCTTGTTTTTCAAAAATGTTTTCAAAACTTTCTTTTCAAAAAGACATCTCGCTTGGTTTTAAATATTTTAGCCTCAAAACTATTTTTATCATTTTTTATATTTTGATTTCAAAATTGTCCTTATTTTTAAACCATCTCTTGTTTTAAATATTTAAATTTAAAAATATTTATATACTCAGATTTTAAATCATTTTATAGATTAAGATTAAATATTAAAAATTACTTTTATATGTTTAAACCGTATTCAAATATATTTACAAAGTTTAGAAATTGTTTTGACAAATTATAGAAACCAATTTTAATAAGAAAATCAAAATCGTCAATTTTTCCTAGAGCATGTCGACATCCTTCAACCCCCATGTCGATATGGTGCCCGTTAAATTCAAAATTCAAGTTTTGAAAAGAAGTGTCTATTTGTCGTATCATTTAATGAATAGATATGGTTGTTGATCTTCTATAAATACCAGTAGTTCTAAACGAATTTTTAACCAAATTTCACTTGTTTTCTTTCCTATTCATCTTCCACGTTTATTCTAAAGAATCCCAAACTATACTCTGCCGAAATACCAAGTGAATCAAACTTGATCATCTCTTGTTTGATTCTCTGCCACTCTCTCTATAAGATCTCGGTGCTATTCAGATTTATAGGATCTTTTGTAAATCAAACCGTTGAGTAAAAGGTGCGGTTGATACTTGAAATCAATTGGGTGTGATTGTAGCCTTAGAAATCAATTAGGTGGTCTTGTAGCCTGGTTAAATCAGGGGAGTTATCATGAACTCGAATACAGGAGGGTGTACCTCGTAGCCATGAAATCGAGGGTGTAATTTGAAGATTATTTTGAAAAAAAATCTGTACGCTTGTACGGGACTGGATGTAGGGTAACTTCGAACCAGTATAAAATCTTGGTGTGTTCTTTCCTTTACTGCTTTTATTTAGTATCTGCATCTGTGTCTGATTCTGTGATTATATCTATGTCTGTGAATTGCATTTATTGGTGATTAAATTACACAAGTTTCAAAAAGATTTAGAAAATCCATAAAACACTAATCACCCCCCCTCTAGTGTTATTTCAGCCTTAAAATCCGTAATCCGCATTTCTCACAGTTATGACTGTCCAGGCTGATGAAGGTTAGTTTACTCTGATTGATGTATGCATATTATAGTTTTCTTTTGTAATGTATATTATATACTACTCGTCACAATGTGAGATTTTGTTTTGTCTTTTATTTTCTTTAACCTCAACAATCTGTCGTTTTGACACTTGGATGCTCGGCAAAAATACCGTGGATATATTAGTGTTGACTTTTGAGGGTCGAAAAGGCTTGTCTTTACAGCTGGTATTAGAGTTAAAGGTTAAGCGAGAACTTAATCCTTAGTGGGGTAAATTCATTAGAGGTAGGGTAAGTGACACCCTAGAATGAGTTTAAGTGTATATATGAGATAACGTATTTATTATTGCTATAAAAACATATTGTATTAATTGGTTTGTTGAGTGCTTATAAATTCTTGCCGATAGCCTGATCAACGTTATCGATAGGAATTCCTAACGGTTGGACAAGGCGAACAGACACATAAATTTTGAAATCAGTAAATGAAATAATTTTACCTAGGATTATACTTTATATACAAAAGAATAATTTTAAAAATCAATATAGTTATTTATGATGTGCTTATGTGTTAGGAAATGATAATATTCAATCATTATCATTTGTTGTTTGATTAGTCATGCTCGTCCAGTTTAGAGCATTGACTATTTTTTTTGATTGATTATTTATGCTCGGCTAGGTGATGGGCATTTATTGTTTTAATTTTGATTATATACGAACATGTTGTGAATTAAATTTCACAATTTGACTATAAGATGTTCGGTAGTAATATTGTTATAAAATTTTATTTTGATACCAGAAGGAATGACTTTATAAAGGTAATTTTTTATAAATTTGGTTCATAAAATGTGTTATGTAAATAAAGGAGGATTTTTGAGGATTTAAATCCTGCTGTCTTTGAAAAAGATTTCAAATGATTTTTGGAAAAGGTAATAACAGTGTATTACTTGGAAGTATTTATTTGTATAAGTATTTTCAAAGAGAATTTTAAGTAAGGAACATTTTTTTTGGATAGTTCTAGGAATGAGTCTTGATTAGTTTTTTGGTTATTTGGATAATATTCTAAGTGATAATTGGATGTTTGCTTTGGCGAACGTTATAGTGCACTTAGTAAACTATTCCCTTTTTCCTTATACGATCAAAACGAGTTCGAATCCGAACGAACCCAAAGCAAGTTGGTAATAGATATTTTGCTAAAATTATTTATATAAAAATATATACAGTATTGTTTCAACTTGGGATTTGAAAGAGAAGAATTATTTTCATGTTTTATAGTTTTAGTGGCTCGAAAGTGACTACAAATGAGCAGGAGATGTGTTCGGATGGTAAACGCTTCTCTTAAGTATTACCCTTCTTAATAAAGGGATGTATGATACTAGTTTGTAGGACCCAATTCCTTGATATCATTTTGGTGTTACTCAATTTATATATATATTTCCGATGGATTAAAGCTTCTATAATTATTTCAAGAGTTGAAATAAAATCGGATATTTATTTCTTAAACTTTCTTTAAGGAGATTTGATATACAATAGAAGGTTATTTTGTAAGTAAGTTTATATAACTCTTGGTTAGAGAAGAAATAATCTAACACAAGTTTAACGGGTTAAATTTGGTAGGAAGGTTTCAATAAGTTTTGCTTTATTAAAACCGCGTCATTTGTTTTAATATCTAAGTTGTGAAAACTATTTGATGTTATTAGTCCAACCAATAAACATCTTTATCTTAGAGGCATCTAAGGAAAAGTAGACTCTAGAACTGAGTTTGGATACCAACATCCTACTTTTCTTAGCTACTTACCAGACCGAATGAGTAAAGAGGTCGAGGAGGTCGACTAGGTTTAGAGGCTTAGAATTATTTTGGGTCTGTATTTTAATTTAAGAAAAGAAAAGTAAATCAAATAGTTGCATATACTCTCTGGATGTAGTAGGCTATTATACAAGTTTAAAACTTAAGTTATGTTTTTATGAAATGTTTTTATAAATAAAATTTTTTGGAAGTAAAAAGGGACAGGAGTATTTATTAAGTTATCCTAAAGGGATAAACCTGTAAGTTGGATTGGATCATTTTATTTGCATGACCGTTATAGATCTAGAGTTAGGGCGTAGGATTTCTAGGTGATATACACTAGTCTGAGCTAGAAATTTTCACTCGATTTCTCGGCTATGAGTACTTGAGATGGATTCTTTGGATGATATGAGTGTTTTCTATAATAGTTTAGGACTATGTAAGGATAACTTAAGTATTTGATCAAGTAACCGGATCAGGGTTCCACAATGGAGAAGATAATGAATCTTTACCAGTTTGGATGAGAGGTTATGTATCCAAACAAGCGATCGAATATTGCATATAGATAATCTATATACATCGTATGGGCTTATGTAAAGGATTAAGGTTTTGTGTTGGCTTGTTTCCTTCTTTATTTTATTGATATAAAATTTTGGGGTCAAAATCCTTTTTAAGGGAAGAAGGATGTAACGACTTCAAATTTTATTGCTTTGATTTGTGAATATTTTATTAATTCTAAATATTCAATTAATGGTTTTTAATACTTTTAAGTAATAAGTAATATTGGTAAACTCATTTTGAAAGTTTGCTTATAAAATAAATAGTTCGGTGAAAAGTTAAAAATGTGATCGAAATTTATTTTTTGGATTTTCGACATTTTTATCGAACGGAAGTTGTTATAACTTTTTAAACATACACTAATTTATAAGTGAGCATACAAATAACAAATAACATGCTCTATTTGCTAATAAACGAAATCATAAACTCTAATCATCTTTAAAAGGTTTTTAAGTAGCTATATTAAACTAAGAAAGTGGACTTTTATTACATTGATTTGTGTGCTGTTATTGTCATCATAATGGAAGTAATACGATCACATGGCGGGGGTGTGATGCACATGGGTTGGGCCAAAAATCTATGAATGGCAGGGAAGTATTTTGGCAAATTTCTAAAGTTCGTAAAAGAGAAGGCAACACTCTCAAGTTCATTTTGCTTCGTATTCTAAGTTTAAATTGTTTTCTATTTCTCCTACTCCATTCTTTTCCTTATACAAAACATATCAATACTCCTCAAAATTACCTCCTTTTTCACTCAAACTTCAAATGCAACCTTGTAGTAACATAGCTATCACCATCACAACCCTAAAGATCCAGACTTTTGTGCCTATTTCTCAAAATCAGCCCTGGCCGTAGCTATAGGAGGGTTCCTGGGGTCTTGTGCTAACTTGTGGCGTTTAGTTGTTAGTTGGAAGGAATAGTGTTGGTTTGGAAGAGTTCGATCACAAGTTGAAAGTGAGAATCTATTTTAAAAGTCATATTATTTTAGTGTAAAATATTTTAGTGATTTGTAAGTGCTTGTTATATTTTTGTATATGTAACAATCATATATATATATATATATATATATATATATATATATATATTAGGTTTGCATCGACTTCTGCTTGGTAACAGAGGAAAATAACACGTAAGAATAGACATGGAACATGAGCAAAGAGGTGGACTTTTTGAAGTGCTTTCTGAAGTAAATAGGTCACTACGGAAGCACTTCAAAGAATTGGAATTTATGGAGGGATCCAACGGGATTCCTTACAGCTGTTGATTTTTTTCCATATATTTGTCTATGCGAAATAATTGTGAGCCTAAGCTTGGCAGCTTGGCTTGTTGTATGTAAATGCTAAGTTGTCTTGACGTCGCATTTTTTTGACATTGAAGTAGCGTTAGTACTTAATTTTGTACTATGGCGATGGCTAAGTCTTTTTATTATTTTTGGAGAAGTTATTCTTTTCCTTTGATTTTCTTTTCCTTTTGAAATACTTGGTTTGCAAAAATTTATTTCGAGAAGGATTTAAGGTGAATTTCAAACTCCTTATCACAATTTGTATAAAGGTTACTTTTTGGCATTGGATTTATATAGCTCTCTTTTATGTAAATCTGTCACTTTGGTTTCTCCAAAATATTTTTAAAGTGTTTTTAAACTTGATCTTGGTTTTTCAAGCTTTTGTTAGCCTTTTCTGAAATAATGAAATGCTTTAAAAAGTAGTTTGGAATTTTAAATAAATAAATAAATATATATATAAATGATTAGTTTTGGAATATGGAAGTTGCTGGTTTATTTTGGATAAAGGAAACTCCTTTAACTTTCAAAGTCAAAATTTTCTTTTAAAGAAACTACAAAAGCTGTAAGTGATGAAGTTTTCAAACTATGTTTTAAAAGTGTTTAAAAAAGATTTGAGATTTAAAGGATTTATTTTGGGATATTTAAACAAGTGGATTATATAAAGGAAATCCGTTTACTTTTCAAAGTCGTATTCTTTGTAAAAGGCGATGGCTTTTAAGGTATGATTTGAATGGAAGTTTAAACTTTGTTTAAAGTGTTTTAAAGAGGATTTAAAATTTATATAAGAAATTTAAGGGATAATTTGATATAATAAAGAAAGTAGTACTTTTACTAAAAGGAAAACTCCTTTATTTCCAAAATCAAATTCTTTTCCAAAAGTATTGACTTTTTAAGTGATGTTTTAATGAAGATTTTTAAATTGTGTTTTAAAGTGGTTTAAATATGATTTTAAGTAAGAAAAAGCATGCATTACAACATCCTTGTTGTAATAAACATTTTCGAGAAAAGAAAGTAGATAAGAGACTATAACATTCTTGTTATAGTAAATTGTTTTGGGAAATTGGGAAAGGAGTTTGGTTTGTAACACTTTGTTTTAAAACAGATAAGTATATGAAGTATTATTTCTACATACGGATTCGGTTGCTTATGGAAAATAAGTATTCATATACTTAGCACTAAAAGTCGATGGGTGGACTGATCCTCTACTTGCGAGATTCAGATTCGATGTGCCTGGGCAAGGCTTTGATATGCAACCATTGCTCTAGCTTACCTAGCTTCCTTTCTGGACAAGGGATAGAGTAAGTTGAAATATCGAAAATGTGACAAGGAAAGGAGATTTGATTTCTAAACGATCTTTTTAATTTATGGTGGTATGGAAAGTATTCTTTTCATACTTAACACCAAATTCTAAGGTAGGGACTCTATCTTTGAGAGTTTAAGAATGAACGTCGAGGCAAAGATGGTACGTTAACTTGTCTGACTTCATTGTTAATCGAGGGATAATACAAATTTGAAATAGAAAAGTGGTAAGTATATTAGTCTAATTTCCATACGATCCATTTACTTACACTAAAAGAAAAGTGGTTTGAGTTTATAGTAAATAATATTTTTAAATGACATTTTTTTTGGTCCATTCAAATATGCTTTTGAAATATGAATCATTCATAAATGTTTTTTTGAATATACTTGTACCGTTGAGATAAGTATATTGATATATTTTCAAGCATTGAAAGAGTATCAATGAATAGTGAATGAGTAGCATGCATATGTATATCTTTGTAAAAGTATTTGATACAAGTATTTACAAAGTGGTTTTAATTAATGAAAGGATTAATTAAGAGGTTTAGTGGTCGCTTATGTGCTTAATCATGTTGGGTTTCCATGAGAAATTAAAATCACTGATTAGATTTTTTGCTTTTTTGATAGTTAAATAAACGACTATCAAATCTTGGCTAGTTTTGAAACTATTGATTGTTGGTTTGGAAAAAATAGGATCAGATAAGTTATTTGAAAACCGCTTCGAACTAGCTTAAGCGTTCGAATTGAAGACATATTATGTTGGAATCAAAGATGGAGTTCTTTAAAGTGCAAGGCTACTTTCTATTAATCTCGAATATGTAGTAGAAGTAGTGCCTCCGGTTTGTTCAATCCTAGAACAACTAACATGGATGAGTGCTGACATTGCATTGTTTCCTGTAGGGCAGTGCTTGCATTCCAAAAGGTATTTGCTAAAAGGTAAAACATAGCCTCGAACCTCACATCTTGGAATGACAAAAACAGAGGAGATGCAGCAGGGCTATGTGGTTCGCTACCATTAGGGTATGATCATCATTTGTATCTAGATCGATATTACGAATTTTGTATGCAGTGCTATAGAACAATTTGTCAAGTTGGAAGCCAGGGTGATGATCATATTTGGTACTATCTAGGAAGATGCAGGTCGGTTCTATGTTGGTAGATGTTCGCGCAAAAAATGGGCAAACACCCCAAAGCCGTACGATTTAGTTGATTATATGTTTTTCTTAGCGATTTGAGTGATTTATGCAAATATGTAAAAAGCAGGGACTAAACTGTAAAAGACACACAGATTTATAGTGGTTCGGCCAGAACGTGCCTACATCCACTTTATATGTTATTCTCCTTTTCTCTTCAGATTACAAGTACAAAGCTTTGTATACAAGTATATGAAAGTTGTTTGAAAGTTCCTTCCGTGCCTGAGCTCTCAAACTTGTCCCCCATTGTTGTACCCCTTCCCCTCTATTTATAGAGTTAGGTTGGGGGCAGGGGTCTTGGAAGTATATAGCTGCTGGTGGTCCTGAGCTGGAGCAATCTGGCCTGGTAATTTGGTCCGGTATACCTTGGTTCGGCCGAGCTTGGAGAAGATTGATTCGGTAGGAGTTGGTTTGGAGGAGGTTGGTCCGGTAGCACATGGTCCGGTGGTTGTTGGTGGGAGATAAGACCTTGGTCCGGTATGGAGATGGAGTTGGTTCGGTGTGGGCTTGATTGGTGTTGGTTCGGTAATGGTATGGTCCGGTGGAGGCTGGTTCGGCAGTAGCAAGGAGATGGAGCTGGACCGGTGGTAGCATGGTTCGGTGGAGGCTGGTTCGGTGTGGGTTTGGACCGGTGGAGCTTGGTCCGGTACCGAATGGTTCGGTGTTGAAGGTGTGTGCTTACTTCGTTTTACTGAATGAGATGGTTTGGTGGAAGCCGAATGAACACTTGTATGCCTTATTCTGAGGATGCCGAATGAACACTTGTATTTGGGAGTGCCGGATGAACCTGTGTGCTCTGAGTGCCGAATGAGGCTTCGCTTCACATTGCCGAATGAAACTTTAAACCTTCGATACCGAATGGACTTTTATACTTGAGTCATGAGTGAAACCCCAGACCTATATACGCTTGTTGTCTGCTTCTTCTTGGTTCGGTCGTGGTGGAAACGCACACAACATTGATATTCCAGTTTTGTCCAAAAATGGGATAACAGTAGAGGTGTAATGTGTTTGGAGCCTCGCTACATTTTATCTAGAGGTGTAATGTACGGAAGGCTGTCCTTTACCTTGTCATTGATGGAATCCAATTTCCAGTACGTGCCTTACAGACTTAGTTGTATACCAAATATGATGGAATGTGAGATGCAAGCAATTTAGCTATGTTAAATATTTATTTTAAAACCTAGACATTATTATAATATCATTGGATTTTCTAATAAAAATAGTTTAGTTATCGTAAGGTAAAAATCCATCCATGTTTATGTGAGGTATGGTCTTATGAGATACATTTATTTTTGAAAGGCTCTATAACATTTAAAATCAATATGATTTGAGTTTCTCCCGCTGGTTTGCTAGATTGATCCAGGCCTTATTTCTTATAATGCTATGGTCAGCCCCGAGCGTATTTCCATATTTAGATGGACGCTTTGGAGCTTCAGGAGACAAGCTGGATGCCTCCAAGGCCTATTCATGTATTTTATTTTCTACTGCAATACTTGGTTGTATCTATCAGTATTTATGAGGACATGTTGTTATAATTGTCCAAGCTAATGATATGTTAGTTTACTCTGATTGATGTATGCATATTACAATTTTCTTTTATGAAGTGAAAGGGAGTGCGGATTAAGGATCTTAAGGCTAATTTAACACTAGAGGAGGGGTGAATAGTATTTAATGGATTCTAAGACTCATATGGACTAATTTAAAAATTATGGTATAAGCAAATGCAAAACTTAATTACAGAAAAAACACAGAATCAAACACAGATGCAGAAAGTAAATAAAAAGCGGTAAAAGGAAAGAATACATTAGATTTTGTACTAATTCCGAGTTACCCTACATTCAGTCCTACACCAAGGAAAACACCTCGTACAGATTTTTATTATACCAATGCCGATATTACAATCTTTTCTAAAGGCCTTGAGGTACCCTCTAGTCTTCGAGTCCGGGGCAAACTCTCTTGATTTACGGGACACAAGATCACCCAATTGATTTCCAGGCACACCCACACCTTATAGAGAGTCTCGATAAACTTTTGATTACAAATTGATTCTATAACTCTGAATAGCACTTTGATCTTCGAGAGAGGGTGGAGAATCAAACAAGAATGAGATTCTAATTTGATTCACTTGAGAATTCGGCAGAATTTCGGCACGATCTTAAAAATATGAAAATTTTAGAATATGGATTTGTGGAGAAGAAGGAGTGAAGAAAATAATTAGTTAAAAAATTCGTTTGTGAAGGCTATTTATAGACCAGTAACGGTCATAACCATTCGTGAAGAGATTTAAACGAATAGACACTTCTTTTGAAAATTGAAACTTTTGAATTTAATGGCTACCATGTTGACATTGGGTATCCCATGATGTCGACATCCCTTCGTTAAAAACAATATAAAATTTGTTTTGAAAATGGCATTGAAAGGAAAACAAGATAAAACGATTCTGGAGTAAAATAAACTAATTTTCCTATGTTTTAAAATAAAGAAGAGTAGAAAATTATATTTTTAGAATGTATGTATAAATTTGATTTTAAATCTCAAGTATATATATATTATGAAGAATATTTAAAAGCAGAAGAAAGTTTTAAAAACAAACGAAGTTTAAAACAAGAGTTTATTTAAAAACAAAAACAAAGAATATTTAAAGGCTAAAACACCTTTTTGAAAATCATTTGAAACGATAATTTTTAAGGCTAAAATATTTTGAAAAAACATTTTGAAATAGTTTTGCAAGCTTCTTCCTGCAGAATATTTCATCACATCAGGACTCGAGAACTTGCACAAAACCAGGATGTTCGTGGGTTTATAAGCCACTTGTCGTAATTTTGTAAGCTACTTGTCGTGTGTAACGATCCAAAATTTTGAACATTTCAAATTGAGATATTTAATTGATTTTAAATGTTTGAAAGTTATTTTAACTTGAATTTCAGATTTTACTATGAACTTAGCAATTAATTTATTGGAGTTGGATAAAAAATTGAATCTTCAGCTTTAAGCTGAAAAAATAATAATTTGAAGGCTTGAAAAATCTATATTAATAATACTGAAGATAATGGAAGTGTTAGAATTTGAAATTCAAAGTGTATGATCAGTTTTGAAATTTTATCGTTTAAATCGATATTTAAAAATAACCTTACGAGGCACAGACTCGGAATTCGACGAAACCAGTTCCATTGGATCTGTAATATTGTATTATTATCAGATTTCAATTTTCATAGCATTCGCAGTTGTTGTGTGTTCGTACGGATTGCAGACGCGCTAAAATTTATATTTGAATTTAAACTGAGTTCAAAAAGCTATTTTCTCCATACGATCGAATTTAGACTCGAAACCTTTTCCATTGCGTTCGGAATAGGCGTATAACATTATAAATGCCTAGCGGCACCCCTCGATTGGAGATCGAGATTTTGAGTTGCGTTTATCAAAGCGATATGAATTTAAATTTAAATTCAAAATATAATAATTGTTTTACAAGACAAATATTACTTGCTCTTCTTTCCTCTAACACCTGGCCTTCCTTTTCAAACACTTGGAAAAAGAATTGAAACAGCATCTTCGTTTAGAAGAGAAATATATCAAATACGAAGTTCAAAATCAAAAAAAAAAATATGCCCGACAAAATATTTTTGTTCCTCTTCTAAAACTCGAAATCGAAAGCTCAAGGAAATGGCCGCGCATTTAAACGAAAAAAATTTAGAGGTAAAATTTAAAACATAGGGTTCGCGAGCAAATCACTATTTGGGAAAATTGAATCAAGTGAGTCCTTTTCCTTCCTCAGATTCGAATTTCATCCCAAAACCTAGTTTGGCCTTTACGAATCGAATCCCTTTCTCTTTGTCTGTTCGAAGATGGCAGAACAGGAATCTAAATTGAATCGCGATTGGGGTTCTAGGGCTCAGTGACATGATTGTCGATTAATTTGGGGATCGAAGGCGTGTTTCGAGATGGCGTCGAGACGTATGAAATCGGTGGCAGGCTCGGCGACTCCTATAGCCAGCGAGATGGTGGTAGCCCATGGTACAGATTTTGGACTGCGACGTGGTAAAGTTGGCTTCGTTTAATTTGGGGGAGGCGATGTAGACTAGGGTTTCGTTTTTTCTGGAAAGCACGAGTGACGAGGTTGGGCAGTGTGGCGACTACAGTTTGATGGTGCTCAGTGATTTGGAGGTGGCCGCAGTTGCGGTGACTTCGGTGAGACTGGGTTTTCTTTAGTAGTGAGGTATATTTTCCTATAATTTATTTTTTAAATTTATATGTACAGGAAGAAGAAAAAAAATTAAAGCAATTTTTTTTTAAATTTATATATGTATAATATATAACAGAAAATTATTTTTACAGCAAGGTTATTCGTGAATAAACAAGAAAATATAAGTGGATATTTGGATCTACATATTTTATAAAAAAAATTGAGAATTTCAAAAGAAATTTGGTTTTAAAAATTTAATTTTTAGTTAAATAAATTTGTTAAAAAGAAATTAGTTTAAAATCAAATTTTAATTTTGAAATTAAAATCATTGGTTAATTAAATCTATCCAATAGGAATTCAATTATTCGATTTATTCGAATATTGATAAATGATACAAATATTTGTACAAGGTCAAAAATCGAGAAACAAGCCGTAATGGAAAATGGATTGCATGCATTGTAAAAGGTGAGATCTTCTCACTCAATCGGATTTTCCGATTTAGTTTTAAATAGTTAAATTTAAAATGGTTGATTGTGTGCTTGATATGATAAATTATTATCAATTGTTTTGGATTAGACCTTATGCGCCACATAATAGCAGATGATATTATATTAAACCCATATACCACGATATTCCACCTCGAAGTGGATTTGGTATTATATATGTATTTGGAGTGATTGATTTCCCGCATTATATAGCGGATGAGACTCTATGCGCCGCATAATAGCAGATTATATTTTATATAATCCCACATACCACGATTTTCCACCTCGAAGTGGAATTGGTATTTAATTGTTGTGCTAACGTCTGTGGATGCAGGGAGACAGGTTAGAGGGATCCAACTGGATTCCTCAAATATTTGATTTTTTTTCAAAATTCTGTGTTGATTGTCTATAATATGTGTGTGATTATGTTTGTGATTTAAACCGTTGAAGGCTATAATTTAGCCGAATATATTTTTCAGGAAAATAGGCATAGGGAAGAAGTTGTGAAATAATTTAGTCTCAGGGACAGCAAGTTTGTTTTTTTGTCTAAAGGACACTTTTTAGTGTAAACAGAAAATGATAGTTACAACTATCATTCTATGATTTACACTAAAAAGTGTCCTTCAGCCTAAAAGCAAACTTCTTGTCCCTAAAACTAAATTTTTCTACAACTATTTCCTTGAGCCTAAAATTCCCTATATTTTTGGTATCGTAGGATACCAAAAGTAAAAAGAATTGGATTTTTGAAATTCAAGTAGAAAATTTATAATAAATTCATTTAAAAGAAATGGGTGAATTTAAAAGAAGAAATTTTAAATAGATAAGTTTTATTTTTGAAAACTTATTGAATAATTTCCAAAATATGGGAAAACATTTTAATAAATGGTTTGTGAGTAATATTATTTAATAGTTGGAGAATTTATTTAAAATACGAATTTTAAATAGTTTGGAAGAAATAAAGGAATTTATTTTAAAAGAAAATAAATTTAGAAATAAATTCGGAAATTGATTTAGCATTTGAAAATAAATCTTTGGGAAATCAATCTTAAAATTGATTTGGTGTTTGAAATAAATTTAGAAATCAAATTTGGAATTTGATTTGGTGTTAAAATAATTTTGGAAATCAATTTGAAAATTGATTTGGTGTTTAAAATAAATCTTTGAGGGAGTTGATTTGGAAATTAATCTGGTGTTTGGAAATAAATTTAGAAATCAATTTTGAAAATTGATTTGGTGTTTGAAAATAAATTTGGTAATCAATTTGGAATTTAATTCGGTGCTGAAAATGAATATTTGAAAATCGATTTGAAAATCGCATATCAATGGATATTTGGAAATTTAAATTCACAATGGAAATTTATAAAGGAAAGAGAAATTTATTTTAAAAATAAACATTTGGTTATTTTTAAAAGTGTGAAAGGAATTTACGGATTCGGAACGTAAATTTAAAATAAATCAAGAAAGACTTATTAATTGATTTGAATGAACCATTTTGAAATGGAAAATGTAATTTCCCTGGAAAGCTAAGTATGATTTCAAAGTAGCCTATAAATATAAATTGAAAATTTTAAGGATAGTTTTAGAAAGGATACTTTGGATAAATTATTTTCTTAACTGATTTCAAATCTTTAAAGTGTATATTTATTTAATTACTTATAGAAGGGATTATTTTAAGATCAAAATTGATATTTGTTTTAGGAAATGGTTATTTTAATAGTTATGCCCTATCTACTTATTTTATTTTAAAATTAGTTTGGACTTGAAATCTTATATGCGAGAATTAGTATAATGTTTTCATAACCAATATTTAAGTAAGTATTTAAGATGGTTTTATTTTAAATGTTCCAAGAATATTTTGGATAAGTGATTTGAATTATTTTAACTCGGCAGATTTCCCGTGTAAATGGATAAATATCTGGAAATATATTCCGCGTAAAGGAAATGATTTGATATTTGTTTTCAAAGGATTGAAATGTGGAAATTGATTTGAAATTTGTTTTCAAAGTGTTGAAGTGTTAAAACTATATCTTGCAAAGATATTTTGAAGATAAATAATTGGGAGAAAATTATTTTTATCTTAGTGATTGTTGTGAATGTTGATTGATAGTTAAATAACCGACTATCAATATTGGCTTATTAATGGCATTTGAATTTCGATGCGACCGGGGGTCGGATTCCAAACGGTTATCCGAAAAACACGTCGAACCTTTATGATTGTGATGGATCTTTTGTTTAAAAGATCAAAGTGGAAATTTGTTGTGATTTATTTGAAATCTGAATGTAACAATTATTTTTTAAAACAAGCGCTCGTTATTCGGATTAGCCGTGAGAGGACTTTGTGTCATAAAACTCATTCTGAATAATGATACGACGAATTGGGATTACATTTGTAGATGGTGCTGAAGATCAGGTATTTTCGAAAGTGAAAGGATTACCTGTTGAATGTCTCTACACCGGATTGTTTTGGTACAGAGATTTTATCACCCTTTGTGATAGGGATTCTGGACGTGATTAGTGAATATCCGGATTGCAAGGGCTTCTTTGGAAGTGCCTTCGGTTACGTTCGATCCTGGAACAGACTTGTATGGATGTGTGTCTGACGTTACACTTTGAGTTGTAAAGCTGGTTTCTATTAAATACATTTATGTTGGTGGCAGAGAATTTATTCTCTTAGCTTAACACCCTTCCCTAAGACGTACGAGCTCAAAGGTTATGTAATTGATGGTTACTGGTGATATATTTGCAAATTGGTAATGTGGCATACGAAGTGCTGCTGATCATTTGTTGATCGGAGCATGGCTTTGTGAAAAAGTGTAGCTTTGTGGACGAGACTTCGTCGGATCTCACACCCCGAAAATGGTCCAAACAGGAAGGATACGACAAGGTTATTTGGGGGTAGCACCCCCTTAGGGTATGTCATTTCCTTCTGAAAAATGGTTATATCATGGTATGAAGCCCAGGTATTTACCTATGTTGTTGCTGCAAATTTATTATACTTTGAGGTTGTTGCTTTGTGGTTGAGGATCCTCGGATAAAGGTCGCAAACGACCGAGGGATGGCATACTCGTGTAGTAGTTACCTAGTTATAGAGGTAACCCGACCTTGTATTGGCAGAGAGCTGGTTATGTTCTCGGGACGTCCCTCTTGAGGCGTACCCATATGGCATAGGAAGTTCCTTGGCCTGACCAATTGTTGGAAATCCAATCACCAATACACACCTTGTACGGTTTTAGTTGTAGAACCTTCCATTTAACATGGTAGCTATAGTAGGCATACTATAATTGTACGTTTGCTGGCTAAGATTAATATTATACTTGCAAATGTTTTCACTATGCACTAATGATAATATTAAAAAGAATTTTGCGTATTAAGCATGTTTGACTATCATAAGGAGAAATCTCCTCCAATTGTGCGTTTGCATTGTGTGTGTGCGGGGAGGCCTTATGGTAGCTTCATTTTCCAAAAGCATAGCGGATTCCTTTCCGTTCTTTGTGAAAATAACTATTTTTAAGATCTCACATCAGTCCCACGACTGACCTGGAGTTTATTGTTCCTTTCTAAACTCTGGGTGCCCATAATTTTTCATACGGGCAGCCTAGAGTCAGGTTATCAGTTATTCAGGAGCGAAGTCAAGAAGTTGCTGTAGAGATTTGGAGTTCAAGCTGGATGGCGAGACGTATCACTTATACTATGTAGAGTCTGCTACGTTGGGATTGCTGCAGGTTCGGTTTTAATATGGATTAGTTGTTGTAAATGCCCAATGTTGAATGATGTCGTTGTAAACTCTGATGATGTATGTAAAAACCGATATAGTCTTTTATTTTAAAGATATTCATTTTTCTATTATATTTGTTCCACTACGAAATGTGAGATTCTGTTGTTTTTTCTGTTTCTTCTTCTATCTTCTTGTTCTTTAACCCTAATGGTTCGGTTTTCCAGCATTGGATTGTGCGACATTTGATACAGTGGACGTATTGATGTCGACTTTCGGGCATCGAAAAATCGGTTGTTACATGTTGTATCAGAGCATTTGGTTAAGCGACAATCTTGGCTCCGGTGGGTGTTACTTATTAGAGATAGAGTCAGTAGTACTCTAGAATGGGTTTGAGTGTAATAATATATATGAGCGTGTATTTGTTAGTGAATATAAAATTGTTTTATATTGTGTTACTTATCGGTTGATTG
The DNA here is from genome assembly GCA_030765085.1 of Allium cepa. Lineage (NCBI taxonomy): Eukaryota > Viridiplantae > Streptophyta > Magnoliopsida > Asparagales > Amaryllidaceae > Allium > Allium cepa. Next base: position 623,655,783 of record CM060932.1, on the reverse strand, counting down.
TTTATAGATTATGGTCGGTGCAGTTTGGGCAACTGTATCGATAGGGGTTTGTAAACTCTTAAACAAGACAGCCGACACAGTATTGTTTTAAAATAGGGTAAATAAAATATTTTACCCACACTATTTTCGTATATAAAGGAAATAATTCTGTAAATTATTACAGTAGCATATGGTTCTTTGGATGTTAGGAAGTAATAATATTAAATTATTATCATTGATTAATGAATAGGAAATTGGAATCGTAACTCTAGAGTTAAGATATAAAATCCATATACATATGGGATTTGTAAATATAAATTGTAAATGTGATTTATATTTTGAAATAGAATTCTGGAGAAATATTTGAAAATGTTTTTGAAAGGATTATAGGTTTTGTGATTTGGGAAGAATTAAATTCCTTTTTGGGTTTGAAAATGGTTTTCAAGGATTTTGGAAAAATGTTTTGGAAAGAACGATAGCACTAAACTCTTTTCAGTCACTGGAAAATAATTTCGATGATGATCGCGACATCATAGGTGTTCATTTTCGAGTTTCCAGGAGAGGAATTGCTGCCGAATTATTTTAAAAAGAAAGTTGTTTGCAAAATTTGGGTTTGGTTTTGGAAATTCAAAAGATTTTGGAATATTGAAATGACTCTGGAATTCTATATAAAATATTTATAGAATATTATTGAGCTGGCAACTTATAGATTTGAAGTGGTTAAAATAAAATTTAAATTGAAGGAAAGTTAAAATTGAAATAGTGTTAAATGTAAATAAGTTGGAATACTTATCGAAGCTTAAAAGTTCGAATTAAAATTGAATATTGGGAATTGGATTTGATTTGTGATAAATAAAGTAAAGTATTGAAAAAATAATTAATTATTAATTAGTAAATGGAAATAGTTGAAGGAAGGACAAAATTTAATTTTGGTTTGAAATGAATTGAATTCAATAATTATAAATGAAAGGTGAATTGAATTCATATGGAATTGGAGATCCAGTTTAAATAAAAGAATAGATAAACCAAAATGGTGAATTGAAATTAAATATAAGGAGCATATATTGAATATTTATATTGAACTTAAGAAATAAATGGTGAAATTCTTAAGTAAAATTTTGAAATTGAGGAAATATTCTTAGTAATAAATGAAAGAAGATTAAACTGGAAATTGTGAATTGGAAAAAAAAATTGTGAATTTGGGAATGAAGAAAAGAATAAAATTGGAACTGAAACTGAATATTGAAAACCAATTCGAATTGTGTGAAATAAAATGAGGTTGGAAAATTTGTTAAAGTGAACTAAAGATAATAAAAGTGGAAATAATAAAAAATGGTTTGAGATAAAATGAATTGGAATTTGTAATGGGTTAGTAAATGAAACTAATTTAAAATAGTGATATGAATCATTTGTGAATGATACTAGTTTGGAAGTGGAATTGTGTGATCGAGTGAGCGATCGAATTTGATATTGCGTACGAATTATATAACTACATCATGCGGATTCGAATAAAAATGGATATTGGAATTTTTTTGTAAAGAAAAGTGCAAAATGGTTTTTAATGTAGCAACTGGATATTATTGCTGAGCAAGACACACAAGTATTATAAAGGACAAGGAAATTGGATTTTTGATTTCGAAGATAATTTAAATTTCTCAAAAAGGTATGTATTTGAATTTTAGTATGAAATTTGATGACTTTCTTGTCTAGCCGCTTGGTGTTTTCGTTTTCTTTTTGAAATTTGGGGGCCCGTTGTGCCATTTTGAAGTCGTATCGAGCTAGCCGCACAAAGGAGACGCTGGCTAATTTTTTTGAAAATTTAGGGTGTTGGAAAAATTTTGAGAAATTTTGAAAATAAAAAAAATTGAATTTAAATTTAAATTTAAATTTGAATTTAAATTTGAATTGTGAAGTAAATAAAGTTGTTTGGAAACTGTGAAGGATTTGCAAAGTTAGTTAAAGTGATAAGGGTCCTTAAATAAAAAGATTTGTTTGGTAAGTTGCTAAAACTGTTTGGTTTTGGGAAAATAGTAAAGGGTTGAAGATCATTCTTCTTAACTAGCAATTTCGGGACGAAATTCTTTTACTGGGGAAGAATGTGACGACCCAGAATTTTGAACATTTAAAATTGAAATATTAAATTGATTTTAAACGTTTGAAAGTTATTTTAACTTGAATTTCAGATTTAACTATGAATATGACAATTAGTTTATTGAAGTTGGATAAAAATTTGAATCTTCAGTTTTAAGCCCAAAAAAAGTTGAAGGCTTGGAAAATATATATTAATAATACTGAAGATAATGGAAGTGTTAGAATTTGAAATTCGAAGTGTTTGACCAGTTTTGAAATTTTACCGTTTAAATCGATATTTAAAAATAACCTTCCGAGGCACAGTCTCGAAATTCAACGAAACCAGTTCCATTGGATCCGTAATATTGTATTATTATCAGATTTCAATTTCCGCAGCATTTGAAGTTGTTGTATGGTCGTACGGATTGCAAACACGCTAAAATTTGTATTGGAATTTAATTTAGTAACCGAGTTCAAAAAGCTATTTTCTCCATACGGTCGAATTTGGACTCAGAACATTTTCCATTGCATTCGAATAGGCATATAACACTATAAACGCCTAGCGGCACGCCTCGGTTGGAGATTGAGATTTTCAGTTGCGTTTATCCAAGCGATTTGAATTTAAATTTAAATTTAAAATATAATAATTGTTTTACAAGACAAATATTACATGCTCTTCTTTCCTCTAACACTTGGCCTTCCTTTTCAAACACTTGGCAAAAGAATTGAAACAATGTCTACGTTTAGAAAAAATATCAAATACGAAGTTCAAAATCAAAAAAATACAGATGGCCGGCAAAATCTTTTTGTTCCTCTTCTAAAACTCGAAATCAAAAGCTCAAGAAAATGGCCGCGCATTTAAACCAAAAAATTAGAGGGAAAATTTAAAACATATGGTTCGCGACCAAATCACGATTTGGAAAAATTGAATCAAGCGAGTCCCTTTCCTTCCCCAGATTCGCATTTCATCCCAAAACCTAGTTTGGCCTTCACGAATCGAATCCCTTTCTCTTCTTCTGTACGAAGATGGCGGAACGGAATCTAAATCGAATCGCAATTGGGGTTCGAGGGCTCGACGACTTGATTGCCGATCAATTTGGGGATCAAAGGTGTGTTTCGAGCTCGCGTCGAGGTGCACGACATTAAGGGCAGGCTCGACGACTCTTGTAGCCAGCGAGATGGTGGCAGCCCTTGGTACAGATTTTTGGCAGCGACGTAGTGAAGGTGGCTTCGCTCGATTTAGGGGAGGCGATGTAGACTAGGGTTTCGTTTTTTCTAGAAAGCACGAGCGACGAGGTTGGGTAGTGTGGCGACAGCAGTTTGATGGTGCTCGGCGATTTGGAGGTGGCCGCAGTTGCGGTGACTTCGGCGAGTTTGGGTTTTCTTTTGCAGTGAGGTATATTTTCCTATAATTTATTTATTAAATTTATATGTACAGGAAGAAGAAAAAAATTTAAAGTAATTATATTTTTAAATTTATATATGTATAATATATAACAGAAATTTATTTTTACAGTAAAGTTATTCGTGAATAAACAAGAAAATATAAGTGGATTTTTGGATCTATATATTTTATAAAAAAATTGAGAATTTCAAAAGAAATTTGGTTTTAAAAATTTAGTTTTTAGAAAAAGAAATTTGTTTGAAATCAAGTTTTAATTTTGAAATTAAAACCATTGGTTAATTAAATCTATCCAATAGGAATTTAATTGTACGATTTGTTCGAATATTGATAATTGATATAAATATTTGTACAAGGCGAAAAATCGAGAAACAAGCCGGAATGGAAAATGGATTGCATGCATTGTAAAAGGTTAGATCTTCTCACTCAATCGGATTTTTCGATTTAATTTTAAATAGTTAAATTTAAAATGGCTGATTGTGTGCTTGATATGATAAATTATTATTAGTTGTTTTGGATTAGACCTTACGCGCCGCATAATAGCAGATGATATTATATTAAACTCATATACCGCGATATTCCACCTCGAATGGGAATTGGTATTATATATGTATTTGGAGTGATTGATTTGCCACATTATATAGCGGATGAGACCCTATGCGCAGCATAATAGCAGATGATATTTTATATAATCCCATATACCGTGATATTCCACCTCGAAATGGAATTGGTATTTAATTATTGTGCTAACGTCTGTGGATGCAGGGAGACAGGTTGGAGGGATCCAACTGGATTCCTCAAATATTCGAATTTGTTTCAACATTGTGTGTTGATTGTCTATAATCTGTGTGTGATTATATTTGTGATTTAAACCGTTGAAGGCTGTAATTTAGCCGAATATATTTTTGGTATCGTAGGATACCAGAAATAAATAGAATTGGATTTTTGAAATTCAAGTAGAAAATTTATAATAAATTCATTTAAAAGAATTGGGTGAATTTAAAAGAAGAAATTTTAAATGGATGAAGTTTTATTTTTTAAAACTTATTGAATAAATTTCAAAATATGGGAAATATTTTAATAAATGGGTTTTGAGTAATATTGTTTAATAGTTGAAGAAATTATTTAAAATATGGATTTTAAATAGTTTGAAAGAAATAAAGGAATTTATTTTAAAAGAAAATAAATTTAGAAATAAATTTGGAAAATCATTTGGTGTTTGAAAATTAATCTTTGGGAAATCAATATGAAAATTGATTTGGTGTTTGAAATAAATTTAGAAATCAAATTTGGAATTTGATTTGGTATTGAAATAATTTTGGAAATCAATTTGAAAAATGATTTGGTGTTTAAAATAAATCTTTGGCAAAATCGATTTGGAAATTAATCTGGTGTTTGGAAATAAATTTAGAAATCAATTTTGAAAATTGATTTGGTGTTTGAAAATAAATTTGGAAATCAATTTGGAATTTAATTCGGTGCTGAAAATGAATATTTGGAAATCGATTCGAAAATCGTATATGAATGGATATTTGGAAATTTAAATTCATAATGAGAATTTATAAAGGAAAGGGAAATTTGTTTTAAAAATAAACATTTGGTTATTTTTAAAAGTGTGAAAGGAATTTACGGATTCAGAATGTAAATTTAAAATAAATCAAGAAAGACTTATTAATTCATTTGAATGAACCATTTTGAAATGGAAAATGTATTTTTCAGAAAGCTGAGTATGATTTCATAGTAGCCTATAAATATAAATTGAAATTTTTTAAGGATGGTTTTAGATTGGATACTTTGGATAAATTATTTTATTAACTAGTTTCAAATCTTTAAAGTATAGATTTATTTAATTACTTATGGAAGGGATTATTTTAAAGATTAAAATTGATATTTGTTTTAGGAAATGGTTATTTAAATAGTTATACCCTATATACTTATTTTATTTTAAAACTAGTTTGGACTTGAAATCTTATATGTGATAATTAGTATAATGTTTTCATAACCAATATTTAAGTAAGTATTTAAGATGGTTTCATTTTAAATGTTCCAAGAATATACTGGATAAGTGATTTGAATTATTTTAACTCGGCAGATTTCCAATGGAAATAAATAAATATTTGGAAATATATTCCGCATAAGGGAAATGATTTGAAATTTGTTTTCAAAGGATTGATATGTGGAAATTGATTTGAAATTTGTTTTCAAAGTGTTGAACTGTTAAAAATATATCTTGCAAAGATATTTTAAAAATAAATAATTGGGAGAAAATTATTTAAATCTTGGTGATTGTTGTGAATGTTGATTGATAGTTAAATAACCGACTATCAATATTAGCCTTTTAATGGCACTTGAATTTCGATGCGACGGGGGTCGGATTCCAAATGGTTATCCGAAACCCACATCGAACCTTTGTGATTGCGATGGATCTTTTGTTTAAAAGATCAAAGTGGAAATTTGTTGTGATTTGTTTAAAATCTGAATGTAACACTTATTTTGTAAAACAAGCGCTCGTTATTCGGATTAGCCAAGAGAGGACTTTGTGTCATAAAACCCATTCCGAATAATGATACGACGAATTAGGATTGCATTTGAAGATGGTGTTGAAGACAGGGTATTTTTGAAAGCGAAAGGATTACCTGTTTAATGTCTCTGCACCGGGTTGCTCCGGTATAAATATTTTATCACCCTTAGTGATGGGGATTCTGAACGTGATTTGTGAATATACGAATTGCAAGCGCTTCTTTGGAAGTGCCTTTGGTTCCGTTCGATTCCAGGAACGGACTTGTATGGATGTGTGTCCGACGTTACACTTTAATATGTAAAGCTGGTTTCTATCAAATACATTTCTGTTGGTGGCGGAGAATTTATTCTCTTAGCTTAACGCCCTTCTTTGAGACGTATGAGCTCAGAGGTTATGTAGTAGATGGTTACTAGTGATATATTCCCAAATTGTAATGTGGCATACGAAGGCTGCTGATCATTTTTTGATTGAAGCATGGCTTTGTGAAAAAGTGTTGCTTTGTGGAGGAGACTTCGTCGGACCTCACACCTCGAAAATGGTCGAACAGGAAGGATGCGGCAAGGTTATTCGGGGTAGCGCCCCATGAGGGTATGTCACTTCCTTCTGGAAAAGGGTAGTATCATGGTATGGAGCCTAGATATTTTACCTATGTTGTTGCTGGAAATTTATTATACTTTGTGGTTGTTGCTTTGTGATTGAGGATCCTCGGATAAAGGTCGCAAACGACCAGGGGATGGCATACTCGTATAGTAGTTACCTTGTTACAGAGGTAACCCGGCCTCCGTTGGCAGAGAACTGGTTAAGTTCTCGGGACGTCCCTCCAGAGGCGTACCCATGTGGCATGGGAAGTTCCTTAGCCTGACTATTTGTTGGAAATCCAATCACCAATACGCGCCCTGTACGGTTTTAGTTGTAAAACCTGCTATTTAACATGGTAGCTATAGTAGGCATACTATAATGGTATGTATGCTGGCTAAGATTAATATTATACTTGCAAATGTTTTCACTATGCACTAATGATAATATTAAAAAGAATTTTGCGTATCAAGCATGTTTGACTATCATAAAGAGAAATCTCCTCCAATTGAGTGTTTGCATTGTGTGTGTGCGGGAAGGCCTTATGGTAGTTTCATTTTTCAAAAGCATAGCGGGCTTCCTTTTCTTTCTTTATGAAAATAACTGTTTTTAAGATCTCACACCAGTCCTACGACTGACCTGGAGTTTATTGTTCCCTTCCTAAACTCTGGGTGCCCATAATTTTCCACACGGCAGCCTAGAGTCGGGTTATCAGTTATTCGGGAGCGAAGCCAAGAAGTTGCTGTGGAGATTTGGAGTTCAAGCTGGATGGCAAGACGTATCACTTATACTATGTAGTGTCCGCTGCGTTGGTATTGCTGCAGGTTCAGTTTTAATATGGATTAGTTGTTGTAAATGCCTAATGTTGAATGGTGTCGTTGTAAACTCTGATGATGTATGTAAAAATTGATAGTCTTTTGTTTTAAAGATATTCATTTTTCTATTATATTTATTCTGCTGCGAAATGTGAGATTCTGTTGTTTTTTCTGTTTCTTCCTCTATCTTCTTCTTTTTTAACCCTAACGGTTCGATTTTCCGGCATTCGATTGTACGACATTTGATACAGTGGACGTATTAATGTCGACTTTCGTGCGTCGAAAAATCGGGTTGTTACATCGTGGGTTTGCAAGCTACTTATCGTGGGTTTGTAAGCCACTAAGAAGGTAGAAATGGGTTCCATCCCAAATGAAATTTGGAATGAAGATTTCCATGCTATTATGAAGTTTTAACAAATTAGACACTTATCTTGAAATCTTGATCTTGATACTCATGAGTCTTCAAACTTGATTTCTTCATTCTTGATCTTTATATTGTACAGTCTTCAATAATCAGTACCTGCCTTATATATGTATCCTGCATAATAACATTCGTATATATCTAGACAATAGTGTTTGTGTATAAGTTATAATAAAATAAGTTACAAAGGTTGTTGTCATCAAAACCACTATCTCTAGTTCCTAACATAAAGATCATGTGTATATTATACATTACTCGTCGCAATGTGAGATTCTATTCTATCTTTTATTTTCTTTCAATCCACAATTTGTTTTCTCGGCATTCTAATGCTCGACACGTGAATATCATGGATGTATTAGTGTCGACTTTTGAGGGTCGAAAAGGCTGGTTGTTGCAACTTGGATATTAGTTTTGAAATATCCAATGGGTTTGGGCTAGGCTTGGGTGTTGATTATTATAACCGGGCTCGGGTTTGTGTTTTAAGATACCCGGCCCGTTGACTTGCCCACCTATAACTTAGTCATAATTTAACACTCCTCTAATCGTATTATCACACACCGCACCGCATTCTACTATGGCTATAAGGATAGATCTTTTATTCCACCACTAATCATAATCTCCATTAACTTCCATCCTATGGGGCATTAATGCTAATTACTAACCTTTTAGTTACACAATTAAAACGCTATTAATTGTATGTTATTCATATGCTAATATATATTTTTGTAAATACATAACTAAAATATTATTAGGCATGCGAAAATTACGCCCTCTACTAACCGTTAAATGTCAAAACATCCATTTTATACAAGTCCATTTTCATAAATGTAACACTCTATAAATTTAGCGTTAATTAATTAGTTAATTAGTCTCAAAAAAAATCTATGTAACGATGGGGTTTAACCATGAAACTTACACTATTGCGCTCATAGCGAAATTTTGAGCAACCTTCATATTTGGAGTTTTGCGATCGGAGCTCAAACCATGAAGTTATAGATGATAAATAGATTCAAAACACAAATAAATAAAATAATAAAATTAGCTTATTTAAATAGGGCCCATAGGTCGACCCATATAGTGGAGCGGTCGGCTAAGAGCTATCGACCCCTAGGAAGGGGTAGGTCGACCGCTTTCTAAAGTGGCGGTTGGGGTTTGCCTTAGTTCAACGGCCCGGATTTAATATATTTTAATCGTACGACTATGGTTAATTCTAGCGCCTATAAATTCAGGCCCAGCCCTCCCTTCTTTTCTCATATTTTTCTGAATAGAACAATGAAGCTCTGTCATTTCCTCTTCTCCACTATCTTTCTAAATTATAAAAATAAAATATTTTTATCTATATACATACAAATTGGAGGAGAACAAGAATAGAATAAGAAGAAGAGAAGTGAATAACACTATGCGATGTCGAGGTAATTTATTTGTAGATCTATATTTATATTCTCTTTCAATCTCAAATCTCTTTTCAGATCTGAATTCTAGTATACGTATATACCCCTTTTTATACATATTTCTTGGATCTAAAAGGAATTGGAGTTTAATCAAAGGTTTTACTTCAGATTTAGAGATATGAAAGGCTTTTACAAGGTGGGTGGGAAATTTTATGAATTGTTCATAATATTTAAATCTATTACATTGGCATACATACATCAATTATTTATGGGAATTGTAGGCTCTAATTAGGGTATGAAACTATTGCCTGCATATTCTTGCATAAGATCTGATCTGAATAGTGTTTACACCCTAATTTGGAAATTAGTCCCAAAGATTATAGAATTTGAATGATGTGTAGTTTTTATTCCAGATCTGTATTTAGGGTGGTAGGATATTGACATGATTTAAATTCTTTTCCTATTTATCTCAGATTTTGGATTTTTCCTTAATTTATTCTATGGGACGAATATCTATTTGATTTTTATAAATTTGTTTACATTTCTAATCTCTTTGAAAAGGCACATTTGACTTTATAAGAAATATATGCAAATAAAAGGGAAGAGATGTGTAAAGTACAGATTTATTCTTCATGGTTTATATCTGTTCCAAATAAAAAAATTAATAATTATTCCTTGTAATTTCAAATAGTTTAAATCTAAAGAAGAGATGCCCATGCTTATTTGTCGATACCAAATCCAACAATCTGTACTATGATGGACATGAGTTTCGATTTTGTCTAAATTTGGGCTCGCTAAAGTGCGGGTTGTTACAATACCATAATATACAAATTAGCTAATATCCTTAGCCCAACAATACACTTGTATAAGAAAATCGAATCAATTTCTGAACTTATTTAATATTAAAATAGTAGAATCAACATCAATGGATTTTACAATTTAATCATTTGGCACTCTATTCAACTTCTACATATAAAATGGAGAAGGGCTTAAATTAGGGAAATAGGCAGTGCAAACTACGAATAAGAGAGTTCGTACAATACACACCATTCCTGATTTATTTCCTTTTCAAAACCTCAAAATAGAAAAGTGAGAAGTGGAAAGAATGTAAAATCTTAAAATTGCAATAACTGCACAAATTCTACTACTTTAATATAAAATAATTGAGATTCTAGTAGCATATGAGTTGACATTTCGCTTTGGGTGTAATTTTGGGGATTTAGATTTGAATTTTTCATGAACCAAAATACCACATGGTATATATCAAATCCAACTTATACTACATAATTACTGAAATAGAAAAAACTAAGATTTCCACTCGTAGATAATTCCAAGCTTCCTTCTTTGGATTTGAATTCTTCTGTTATTTAATCTCTTCCCATATCTCGTCCTTTTGAAATACATAATAATTGGATTGTTTATTAATTAGATTCAGAATTTCAAAGATTGAAGAAGAATAGAATTTGAATGTTAATATCTAATATCCTTTACCTGAAGACCTTCTAAATCGAAAGAAAGAAAGAAACCGACAGAGCTCTACTACGTTCCTAAATAATTTGTAAATAAAAGTGAGGGAACTAGGCTCTTATTTATAGTGGTTGAAAGTCAAAAAAACTATCAGAATTAAGTCAGTTCAAAATAGTAAAATTCAGATTGTTACTGGCCTAAGAAACTCTAGCCGCCACAATACGAACCGGTCAACTGCTCTTACCTAGGCGATCGATGACCCTAACGGTCGATCAACCCTAGGAAGGCGGTTGACCGGTTGCCTATAAATAGAAATGTATTAATTTTTCCATGTATATTTATTTAGTTCTTTATTTAATTTATTTAACATTAACGTATCTTTTGACATGTACTAGAACCCCTTTTTTAATTGTTGTCGAGCCTTTTGGCCCGGCCATATTCAAATTGACTGGACAAGTTATACCCAACGATTATCAAGGCAAGCAGCCTAGAGAGATGATCCTAGGGCGCAGGAAGCAAGTACAGACAAGACCACGAGATAACGATCAAACAAGCTTAGAAGTGTAATATCCTAGAATACACTAAGTATGGATTGGTGCTCCACCCTACATAGAGGATTGGTACTGATCCCAAGTGGTACACACAAAGTGGCCCCCCTCCTATGGCACTCTTCTCTATCTACATAGAGCACGATTCAAGTGTTGTTCCAGAATTCCTATGCATTGTATTAGCAATCTCCATATATAGTCTAAAGCAGCAATTCAGCCTTATGTAGATCCATCGCTTGGACCAAAAATCACATAGAAGACTATGCAAAACAATATTAGAAACTCGAAGCCAACATCAAGAAGGACCACCATAAGGAATCGCTGATCAACTATCTCCATATACAAGGATCGATACCGATCCCCCTTATAGAGATCAGTATCGATCCCCAACTGTATGGGACCTGGGCTGAGATTTCTTAGAGGACTTTGTCTATATGAGGAGATTCTGTGGGAGAAATATCAGCAAAATATTTTGTCGTCTACACCTATAAATATAGAAGGCATGGTTCATTCTAAGGATCTTGAGGCTGCTATTACACACAAACTCCATTGTAATCTGGGATCCCTACCGATCCCTCATTGTTGTAATCACAAAAACTAGTGCATAGGTAATAAAATAATTCAAGTGGATGGTGGTCAAGATTGTTGAACCACTATAAATTTGTGTGTGATTGTTTTCTATCTAATTTCCTCTATTTCACATTTACTCTCTTTATTTAATCTTTACCACTTACTTTTCTGGGTGTTTGTACCAATTTTGGTTCAAACATTTATGTACTTTCACTAAGAAGGATATTCTCAGGCCACTTGGATCCATCGTCTATTATTGGATTTTCGATATCCAAGAGACAGATTCAATTTCTCTACCTTCTGATTCCATAAATTAATTTTACGAAGATCTACAGAGAAGCTTTCTACATGGCCCCTCCAAGGAATCAAACACGCACTATCACAACCAGACCTACTCGAAGTGATGCTGAGAATCAGAATCCCCACATGGGAATAAAGCTAACCGGCCAGAGCAAATGGAGATCCAGACCCCAACTGACGTTGTGACCAAAGTGGAGATGGATATAATTAGAAAACAGACGGAAGAAAGATTTCAGTCTAGTCAGCAGGAGATGAATCAAAAGATGCAACAGAGCTTGAGTGTAATGACCCAAAATTTTGTAACAATAAAATGAGATATTTAATTCAGTTAAATATTCAATTAATAGATTTCAAACATTAATAACATTGTTTTGATGGTTTATAAAAAAAATATGGATATGTGGATTTTTCGTTAAAAATGATGAAAAGTCTGTTTTCGATAAATTTAAGATTTTCTCGGAATCGCGCACAACTTTGAATATCTATACTCATTTATCGATATAAGCGATAAAATAAAATAGAGTAATTTATTTTATTTTTTTGAAAATAAATTTTAATTATGACATCATCAATAGGGTCACAATATTTAATAATTAATTTATTAAATTAAATTGAGATGATTTGATAGTTCATTATAAATATTATTAAACGATGAGAAATAATTGGAACCTTATACGGTGAGTATAACTCTACAGCACTTTGAAATGCATAATATAATGGATTTTATGATTAATTTAAGGAGTTTTTATCAAAATAAATCATTGGGATATAATTTATAAATTTTGATTACATCATTATTTAAATAGAAATATAATGGATAATGTGACTTATAAATAAAGTTAAAATTCAATGTAAAATGGCACCCAGAATTCATCAAACGTCGTTGGGACGTCTTAAAATAAATAAATAAAAACATATAGATTTTCAGAGATTATATTTACGTAATTGGAAAACGTATTAAAATACAAAGGAGACAGAACGAAATATGTGTGTCTACGCGGGGTGTGTGTGCGCATATGCACGTGTACATGCATGTACACGCATGTATATGTGTGTGTGGCCTGTGTATGGGTGTGTGGCGTGTGTGTGTATGCATGTGTATATGTATGTGTAGGTATGTGTGCGTATGTATATATGTATTTATATATGTATAAAGGTGTGTAGAAGCTTCCTAAGAAGTGACCTCCTTGATTTGGGGGTAGGGTGTGTAGGTGATGTGATGGAGAGGGTACATGAGTTGATGGGGTAAGGTGGTGCAAGGGTATGGAGAGTATGGTGATGTGACAAGTTATGTTGCATATTATATTACTAAATCTTATACTATAAATACACTTCTACCTCCTTCTCTTTATTTCTTTACTTCATTTCTTTTCTATTTCTTTCTCAGCTCTCATTTTCTTTAAGGTTCTATAATAACTTCCTAAGGGAATTCTACAGAAACTAGTCCAATAACAACTTAAGATACTTAAGTGTATACTTTAATCTTCCTCTACACAACGTTCTAAAAACAACGAGCCAAGCCATAACGTCTCAAACTTGATGAAACCCCAGGAAACAACCATGGCCATGAGCAACAAGGAGAAGAGGGAGGCCTTCGTGTACTCCGACGCGGAGAAAAGGAAAGGAGACCATGCCGGTTTTGTTCTGGCAGTGCTAGAGCAAGTCAAGGAGGAGTGGAACACTTTTGTAAGACACACTTCGCCTCTTTAGCTTAGATTTATCATTAATAAGTCATAATGAGTATAATTTGTAAATATGGACATGTTTGAAAAGTTAATTAATAAGTTATAAAAAGTTAGTAAGCAAACTTGAAAAGTTAGTAAGCAACTAGTAAAGAAAAGTTAGGAAACTTGGCTGTGTTGATTTACTAATCTTTGGATGATAACATTGGATGTTATATGGATGTTTGAATGATTTGATTGTTTTGATGGTGTGATATTATACGGTAAGTATAAGCAGTACACCTATGTTAGTTTGATATGTTTATATGTTAATATCGCGACTTTTAAAAGGAACTCTATACATTAATATGTGCACAAATAGAAAGGGTTAAGCCTCTTTAAAATAAATGGGAAAAAATATTTAGAATGGGTTTCAAATCATAGAAAAGTTTGAATGTAATGTTATAATAATATAATATTATAAAAGATAAAATATTGGAAAATAATATTTTATAAGTTGAAAAGGTAGAAATTTATGGTTATAATAATTTATAAGTGTTTTGGAAGTGTCCTGGGCCAGTTCCGGAACAATTCACCAAACCGTCAAAATTGTGCATTTTTCGAAACAACAGTTCGCGGTGATGCGACCTATAATTTCAAACGGAAGTGTAGAATGTGTTTCAAGTCGGAATGACTTAAGACCGAAAACATTTTTTCCATAAAGTTAATAGCTTTCAAATGAATCCAAAAAGTTAAGTTTTCGATTGGAAAATCTCAAGTTATGAGCAAAACAGTTTTCAAAAAGGTCGCTGTGGAAGCAATAAAATCCAGATTTTGGTAAGTGGAGCTTTATATCTCCAAACATTATGAAATAAATTTCTAAATTCATTATTAATATAATAATGAGGTTTTGAAGATATAAATAAGTTTATACTTAATCAAAAGTATAATTATAGAAAGTGATCTAGTTAACCACTATTCACTAGCGATTAAGGAATTAGATTTTGAAATTAAGGAATCGAAAGTAGTTTCTGATCCAGATCTTTTACGTATGTTTTCATAATAATTAATTATGATTTTTAAGATTTATTAGGAAATTTTATAAAGACTTGGAAAAATGGTCAAATTCTAGAGTCGAATGAATTATTTAGATAATAAACAATATTTGGAAATAAGCTCGGAAGTGACATTAGACTTCGAGGTATGGAAACATATATTATTTAAAAGATAAAGAAGGTGATCGAACCAAGGTGTGAGAGGAAATAGTTTCCCAACTTGGAAGGCCTCATTGTTTGCTGATAAATAACCGAGTTTGAAATCAAAGACTTAAGTTATGAATGAGATATTATTTCCTAATGAGAATTAAAATAACAGAAAAGGGTATGCGGTAATGCCTAAGTACATCTTATCCTGCCTGTGAGATCCAAGAAAGCAGACAAGGTAGTTAATGAGATGGGAAATCCATCTGACCTTGTTTATTTCTTAAGATGAGGGGTGGAACGAATCAAAGGGTAGATCCAGATACTTGTCAAAGATCTTGTTAAAATTTTGACAAGAGAAGTAAAGGGATTGGGTAAAAATGGATTGGAACTTGATTGTTGTGATGATAAGTCATGTAATCTTTTAGGTGTCGATCTGATGTTGGTTTAGGCCTTTGGGGTTTGCACTTGAGAAATTATTCTCTTAATATTTTACAATCAAGGGTTAATTCTGAAATGAGGAAGTTTGGACTAAGCAATTAATTAAATGAGGCTTAATGATTCTATGTACACATTTTATTTCGATGGTTGATATCGAAGGAACCGGGGCGAATTTGGGTACTCCAGATTCGAAGACCACTTCGAATCAATTTGCGATATTCCAGAAATGGATGTGAAACTGAAGGGTTGAAGACCAGGGAATCATCTCAGGAGGGAAAAGGCCATTCATTGAGTAGGTCCTTAAGATGAAATCTTTTGGATAGCTCGGGAAGATAACTGCAAAGTAGCGGTAGTTCTTTCTTTATTGAGAAATCCCTGTTGTATTGAAGATCGAAGATCTTTCATGGTAAGCAGGTTGCTTGTTGATAACATAGTGTCGTGCCCAAGCTAAATGAATAGTAGTAATTCCTTATTGTGGGATTTGCGATGATGCAAGGGCTACGGCTACTGTGATTAGGGATGCTGTAGGGCGGTGCCTTCGATTCATCCTTTATTAGGATGACTTGCATGGGAGAATGTCAGAGAAAGCATTTCCAATGATTACGAACGTTGACTTTTACAAACGTACGTCTGTTTGGTGGCAGAGAAGGCAACTTCTCTTAGCTTAACACACTTCTCTAAGACATACGAGCTCGGAGGTTGTATTTTTTTATGGAAGTCAATTAATAATTGGCGGATCTTGCAATGTGGCATTCAGAGTGAATGTGTTGGAAAGAAAAGTAACGCATAACCTCTAGCCTCATCAAATAGGGGGTGACTGAAGCAGGGTGTGCGGCAAGACGAGTCATGGTTTAGCACCCATGAGAATGCCCGCATTTTCCCTTCTAAACATAAAACTAATTTCCCTCTTATGTCGGGATTTAAAGTATATGGTATGAGCACGCTTGGAAGGTCGGAAAAGACCAGGGAAAATGCCGTATTCGGCCTATCGGTTGGATAGGCAGCTTGTTTAGGCATTAGGTGGGGAACTCAAACCCAAGTACATCTCTATAGAGGTGTACTGTACGGAAGATAGTCCCTTACCTTTGTTTCTAGTATGGAATTCAATAATCCACTAAGAGCCTTATATGATTTTGATTTGGACCAATTGCTAGAATTTAATGAATGTGTAACAATTTCAGCTAAGATTCATAATTTTACTTGAAAAGCACTTTCAAAATAATATCATTGAATATAATATCCCTTATTTTTGGCGTGATCATTTTATGGTTATCATAAGCGAAAAACACTTTCAGTATTTTTATCCTGCGTGGTCTTATGAGATACCCTTTGTTTTCAAAATACGGATTTCATGTTTGGCATCCAATTGTGACGCTGTTACATTTGGGATTGTGCTCTTACGCTGGTTTTTCCAAGCCTGATCCGGATGTTTTCAATACACGGGTCAGTACCGAATGTTTTGAGGATTAGCTATGCAAGCCGATAAGCGAGAAGGCAAGACTTGGGGAGTTTCTTGGATAGCGATCACATGGGATCGTGTTTGCTTTGGCGTAGTGTAATATGATAGGAGGTTCGAGCTTTCCAAAGGAGTGTTGGAGATCTGCATCTACATAAGGGATAGTCTTATTACTTATGCATGTTATCTTTGTTGTTTATGTATTTCAGCAATTGTAAGGATAGAATTTATAACTGTCTTGACTGATCATATGTTAGAATCTGATTGATATATTTTTAAATGTTTTCCGTTGTAAAGATATTGTTCAATATTATATTTTCTCCATGCGTTGTGAGATTCTGTTCAGTTCTAGTGTGTTATTCTGTTCTGTTCTTGTTTCTTTTATTTCATCCTTAACGAGTCGGTTTTTCGTGTCTTAGGAATTTGAGTCCGGGGAGTATCAGTGCGGGTTTTCGAGATGCTAAAAATTGGGTCGTTACATTGAGGTTGGTGAATGAACTGACTCGAAACAGTCGTAGATGGAGAGAAGGGATTCCAGCTCAAAGTTAGAAAGTACTTCATCATCCGAGCAAAGGCGTTGGATAGAAGGCAGAAGAGGACCCAAAACTCTACGGGGACATCATACTAGGGGAAAGCGCCGACCCAGGGCTCAAGTATAGAGGTCGACACCAACTCCCGAGGAGGGATAGATACTGAACCCTATTACGGTAGTCCCGTCGCTTAGCGGTTGGAAGGCAACGTGGATGTGGCCTTTAGACGTTTTGTTGATGTTTAGAATGTGGAGTTCCAGAATGTTGCTAACAATACAATTCACGAAAATCAAACATAAGGGCCTGTTGGACGGATGGATCCCCCGAAGTTTGGGGAGCTTAGTTACTAAGCACCTTCCCACGAGCATTCGTCGAGCTAAACACTCGGGACAACGTTCGATTATCGCCGTTTAGTCAAGCCTGTTGACTTGGACTATCTAGAATATATGGTTAGGAGATTGGCGAGTGAAAAAAAATTCAGAACCAATGATGAATGAGGTACCAATGGAAATCAAAACTTATTCATGGAAGGGATTCTTTGCGCAAGATATCCCTGGAGATTTAATATGCCAATGATGTCGTTGTATAGAGGAACGATAGATCCTAAGCAACACTTATTAAGATATGAATGGCACATGGATTCAGCTAGAGCTTTTGATGTCGTGAAATGTCGTTTTTCAATTTTCCTAGAAGGAGTAACTACGATGTGGTTCACTTGACTTCCGTCTAGGTCCATATCGTCCTTTGCTGAGTTGTCGCGAAAGTTTATAGAGCAATTCCTCTTGCATACTTCACGTCCGAAACATGTCATATCATTGTCAAACCTCTTCTAAGGTGATGAAGATTCGCTAAAGGATTTCTTGAATCGGTTCCACATGGCCGGGATAGAAGTTACATATCCCAAGGGTGACATAGTGCTGATGTTATTGATTAGGGGATTCATCCCGATACATATTCGGGGAATGGTTGGAAAGGAAACCCCCACCGATGATGGATGCTTTATATAGAAAGGCCAATGAGTACTTAGCTTGGAAGAAGCATGAAAATGTCCCCAAAGTAATTATGTCGGGGGTTCAACTCAAGTAATACAGAGTAATGTCACTATGAAGTAGACCGGATGAAACTTGGCAAACACAGCAGTTAATGCCAAGGATTTTAACAATTAGAGGAAGTCGAATCAAGCTCTAAGAGGCCAATGCAACAATAATAGCGAGCGCCCAAGGAACTTAAGATTAGAAGAATATGCATCTTTGAACGATATATTAGAAAACATCTACCTTGCCACGCAAGGATGGAGCAATGCAACAAGCCGCCCCGGAGAGAGGCGACTGATGAACTGAAGCACTTAGGAAAATATGTAGTTTCCATGAAACTCATGGACATAACGCTAATGAGTGTCGACATTTGTAAATTTTAATTGAGGAGATGGTAAGGAATAATAAGCTCCGGCAATACATTATGGAACCGCCAAATAGTTGGAAACTGCAAGACCCCACGGTCTACCTGCTCTAGGAGAACTACCCGAATCCGACAGCCAAGGGCCAAGACGGGTTGATGAAAGACTGGTTATTAACTAATCGGTACCCATGGATGAAGTAGCAGCCTATGTAAATGTTGCCCCGTTCTTCATTATCTAATTTTCTTTTGCAAATAAACCTCCTTGGGACACTAGGGGAATTGTAAATAGGCAGGTCTTGCTTTTTCTTCTACTTAGTAATAAAATGTGCTTATTGAACCAATGGAACTGTGTTCTTACAAGCAAAAAATTTCGTCCCACAAAACCATCAGCACAACCAAGGAACGCTCCTTTGTCCTAGAATGAAGGACATGGGTGTAGACTCACTAGCCGTCGGGTCGATGGTCACATTCGATCTCTAACCTTTTGAGAACCGATAATTCTTCAGCAACGCTGGGAAGGTCCAAACCGTAAGGTCGACGGTCATGTTCGATCCGTAACCCTCTGAGAACCGGCGTTGCTCTGGCAACGCTAGAAAGGTCCTAATCGTTGGGTCAATAGTCACATTCGATCCCCAACCTTCTAAGAACTGACATTGCTCCAGCAAGGCCCTAACTGTCGCACCGATGGTCACATTCGATCCCTAACCTTCTAATAAACATCTTTGCTCCAACAATGCATAGAAGGTCCTAACTACTGGGTTGATGGTCCCATTCGATCCTAAACTTTTTGAGAACTGGCGTTGCTCTGACAACACTAGGAAGGTCCTAACCGTAGGGTCGATGGTTACATTCGGTCCCCAACCTTCTAAGAACCGGCGTTGCTCTGATAACGGTGGGAAGGTCCTAACCACCGGGTTGATGGTCACATTCGACCCCTAACCTTTTGAGAAACAGTGTTGCTTCGACAATGCTGGGAAGGTCCTAACTGTCGGGTCAATGGTCACATTGGATCCCTAACCTTTCGAGAACCGGTGTTTCTCTGGCAACTCTAGGAAGGAACTAAAATCTAAGTCGATGCCATTCGATCCCTAACCATTTTGAGAACCAGTGTTGCTCCGGCAATGCTGAGAACGTCCTAACCGCTGGGTTGACAGTCATATTCAATACCTAACCTTCTGAGAATTGGCGTCACCCTGACAACGCTGGGAAGGTCCTAACTACCAAGTCGATGGTCACATTCGATGCATAACCTTTTGAGAATCGGTGTTGCTCCAACAACGTCGGGAAGGTCTGAGCCACCGAGTAGATGGTTACATTCAATCCCAACCTTTTGAGAACCGGTGTTGCTCCAGCAACGTTGGGAAGGTCCAAGACGGAACCAGTCATTTCCCACCTCTTATGGAATAAATGGCTTTTCGAGTTATAGACTTTGTTTTTCCATTATTTAGGAGTTGCGACTTGACCGACTCGAATGAACCTGATGCGATAGTGCATGTATGTAGGTACCCGAAGATAAGTGCTAACCAAACTTCTACGCTCCTTGATCGGACCCTTGAAGTTCTTCTCGTTGTCCGGAGATTGGTATCAATTAATGCTTGTCCTTGGATTAGGGTCAGGAGTATAAATTAAGATAGACGTGACATGACCATCCATCAGCCAACTTTTGTCCTTGGATTGGAGGCAGGAGTATGAACTAAAAATGGACATGACACGACCGTCCATTAGCCAACTCTTACCCTTGATATGAGGGAAGGAGTATAAACTCTAAAGTGGATGTGACCTTACCGTTCGTAGACTAACTCTCGCCCTTGTTGTGGGGGCGGGAGTATAAACCAAAACGAACGTCGTATGACTGTTTACTCTCTCAAATCTTGTCCTTGGATTGGGGCCAGTAGTATAAACTAAAACGAGCGTGATAAAACCGTCCAATCCTTAACATTTTTCCTGAAGTAGGCAAAATGAAAGATCCACCCGACGTAAGGTGGAATCTTATCTATGAACTCTGAACTGACGCCTGAAGTTTGGCGTGACTGGAAATAAACATCACGGCCGGGGTTGTACAAACTACACTCTTAATTAGTTAACTTAAACCAGCACCCGACGCTTAGCGCTATTGGAAATTGCTATCCCGAAAAGGGATACCAGAACTGTTACCCCAAATGGTTAATCTTGATCGATGCCTAAAGGCAGGTACGATCGCACTCAGAATCCCAAAGAGGGATCCTTCCAGACCAAAGGAACGAGCAAAGGAAGCTTCTTCAACAAGCTTAAAGATACATCCTTCGGCAAGGAGCATAGTATAAGAAGGGATTCTCAGTCCTAATGCTATGGTGTGTCACTCATGACGAGGTCAAGTAAGTTCTAAGGGTGGTTCATGAAGGGACCTGTGGCGACCATACTAGGGGGCAAACCCTAGCGAAGAAGATCCTCCGCTATGGATACTTCTAGCCAACTATCAACCGAGATGCAGCTGATTACGCCCGATAGTGTGACAAGTGCCAAAGATTTACTAAAATTCTGAGAGCCCTACCAACGGAGATTACACAAACAGTCAATCCCCAGCAATTTTCAGTATGGGGAATTGATATCATCGATGTGCTGCCGATATCTAAAAGCGACGCGAAGTATGTTATCTTCGCAGTTGACAACTTCACCAAATGGACTGAGGCAGAACCGTTAGCCATAATCACCATAAAGAAAGTAGTCAATTTTGTTGTTTGGAATTTCATCTGTCGTTTTGGAGTTCCATAGGAAATCGTTACTGATAATGGGACCTAATTCGATAGTATAGAATTCAAATATTTCTACTGTCGATACCGCATAGAGAAGAGATATGCTGGGGTGGCACACCACCAGGAAAATAGATAGATTGAAGCTAAAAACAAGATTATCAAGTCCGTTCTTCGGAAGCGATTGGAAAAGGACATAGGCAAGTGGGTCGATGAACTTCCATTAGTACTATGGGCTTATCGAACAACCCACAAGTGAGCAACTGGCCACTCTCCATTCGCCTTAGCCTGCAGATCAGAGACTATGATTCTGGTCGAACTGGAAGTACCTTCTCATCAAATGACTCACTACAATCCATAGACCAATGAACAAATCTTGCCGGAGTCTCTTGATATGATCGATGCAAAGTGTGATGAAGCTAACTTGAGAGCAGCTGCACACCGAAGCTGGGACAATCGATATTACAACACTAAAGTGTGCAGGCACCCAGAGTCGGGTGTCGACCAAACTTCTACGGTCCATAATCGGAAACTTGATGTTCAAACTTTATTGGAGTCTGGAGGTAGATGCTAGACAACTCTTTAAGCCCATGACGTGGGGGAAAATCAAAGTAGACGTGACATGACCATCCACTCATTTGCTCATGCCCAGAGTTTGGCAGAGCGCTAATGTCTTGCCCAAAGGAAGGAAGGCCGAAGATCCTCGCCTGGAGTGGGCAAGGCAAAATGTCCACGCTCGGAGAAAGGCAGGATCTTACTTATAAACTTCGATTGATGCCCTAAATCTGGTGCGGTTGAACATTACTATACTAGAAAAGGATATATAAACCTCGATCTTAAGTGGTTAGCCCTGACCAATGCCCGAAGTTTGAAATGGTCGAAACAAGCATCCCAATGAAGGATATCCAACTTGTTGTTAAAGGTAATTTACTTCAGTCGACACCTAAAGGTAGGTGCAATCGTATTTAAAGTTCCTCCAAAAGGAATGCTTGAATCGATTCCAGGTGATTGAAGTTCGACCGAATTCCATAATTAGATATAATTATATGTAAATGCCCAGAGATTGGCGCTTCAATGATTGCTTTACGACGGAGGGCTGGCAAATCATAGAACTGGCTAATGACTTAGTCCGACAATAATCCTTATAAGAAATGGATCGCAAGTATGTTGAATGGAAAGCACTTTTGTCGAATAATTAAACAAATGCACACAATGATTGAATGAAACAAAAGTATTTGTTATTCACATTCTAAATAGAACTTGGAAAGAAAAGTACAAGTTTTATCTACATCCAAGCTGCAAACCAAAAGCGATTCTAGCTACACAAAACAAATAACAACAATGAAGATAATGACTTATGTATGCCTACATGAGTGTGCATATGATCAAGAGCTTCTACAAAGGGGTTTAGGTGTATGCTTATACGTAATCATTTTTGACACCCAATGACTAGAGTTAAAGAAAAGCATACTCATACATGGAAAATCCATAGGAAAAACCAGTTCAGAATTATTAAGCTCGGTACAATAGATCGAGAGAGCACTCTCCAAATTAATTACAATGGACACTGGTCAGGCATCGCGATGAATAGCTATGGATATAACTCTTCATAGAAGTGATCCGTGAGAAGGATAACGACCACTCAAAGCACATAATGGAATCCTTTATAGCAATCCCGACTTATCTCGATTCAAAGCACATTTTTGACTTGGCTAGACAGGACAAGTTAGACTTGACGATTATCAATGCAAGTCGCCCAGAAAGATGATCCTAAGGTCCAAGAACCAAGTACAAACAAAACCATGAAATGGCTGTCAGAAAATCTTAGAAGTGCAATACCCTGGAATACACGAAGTATGGGTTGGTATTCCACCCTACATAGGGGATCAGTACCGATCCCTAGAGGTATACCTAAAGTAGCGCCCACTCCTATGACACTCTTCTCTATCTACATAGAGCCTGATTCAAGTGTTGCTCCAGAATTTCTAGAGTTGTATTGGCAATCTTCATATGTAGTCCAAAGCAGCAATTCAGCCTTCTATAGATCCATTGTTTGGACCAAACAACACCTAGGTGACTATGCAAAACAAAATTAGAAACTCGAAGCCAACATCAAGAAGGACCACCATAAGGAATCGCCGATCCTTTATCTCCATATATAGGGATCTATACCAGCCCTCCTATAGGGATCGGTACCAATCCCAAACCATACGGGATCTAGGGTCGATATTTTTTGGAGGACTCGTCTATATAAGGAGATACCGTGGGGGAAATATCAGTGAGATATTTGGTCATCTACCCCTATATATACAGAAGGCATGGTTCATTCTAAGGATCTTGAGGCTATTGCCACACATAAACTCCATTGTACTCTGGATCTCTACCGATTCCTCCTACTTGTAATCAAAAAAACTAGTGCAAAAGCAATAAAATCCTTCAAATGGATGTAGGCCAATGCCGAACCACTATAAATTTGTGTGTGCTTGTTTTTCCCAATCAGATTTCCTCTATTTCTCATTTACTTTCTTCATTTAATCTCCACTACTTACTTTCCTACGTATTCGTACCAATTCTGGTTCAAACTCTAATCAATATTAATTTTAAATTATTAACATTAATTACAATTTGAATTTGAATTCCATTTGAATTATTTTGACTTCGAAAACTTCAAATGTCAATAACTTTTCCATTTGAGCTTCAAATTGAAAACTTTATATATAGAAATTAGTCGGATAAACACCACAGACGCAATGACATAACTTTCATGGATAAATTCTGACATTTACACAATTTTCATTTTTATCCTTATTATTAATTTCTTATTAATTAATTTTTATTAATTTTTATAGGGTGTTACATAAACCCTCTCCGTCCCCTATTATAGTCGGCCAAACATACAGGCTATACAGACCTTATAATGCTTTAAACCCATTTGGTAAATAATAGCATTTTAATCTAATGTGTATTGATATCATATATTTAGTTATATATATATATATAACTTTTATATATTTACCCAACTAATTACTAATGTTACCTTGAAAATTACCGACAATGCTCAAAATACCAAATAAATTAGTAATTAATATTTCATAAATATTAATTAATTCAATTAATTTATAATAATTATAAATCTATTAAATTGTTTGATATTTCGGAGAAATCGCCAATATGGTTATGCAAATCATAGGTAAAAATTTTGGTTAGCGACTAATATCGAACTATATGAATATTTAGGTTCCCTCGTCACCATCCTGCTTTTTGTGTTTTGATTGACGATAACCATATGAATACACACACATGGATATGTGTGTGTGTGCACGTGTGTGCGTAAAACCTTTATTATAGGAGACAAGATTCATAGAGGCAAGATGCAAAAGGCTCGACGAATATTGAAAATCAATGAATTCAAGAAGAAATTGGTCAAATCATCTTTTTTTTTGTAAGTCTTGGATGTTTTAATACTATACAATCTCCTTTATGATGTTTCTCACACACAAACATTTTCTAACTTGATTTTCTACTATGAAAACTTTTTTAAATATTTGATTTTAAACTTAGATAATATGAAAAGAAAAACTTGGTTTTAATAATTTTCAAACGTCTGGTCAACTCTTTCGGATGTCTGAAATCTATGCTTTTTAAGTTGTTTGCTCTCTGGTTGAAAAATACTGCAGCGATCCAAAATTTCGTATACTTCGTATTTAAATATCTGAAATATTTAAATATTCGAATATTGGTTTAATGATTAAATTGATTTAATAACCATGTCAACCTCCTTTTAATTAGTAACTAATAATGGTAAACTTATTTTTGAAAAATGTTTACAAAAATAATTACTTTGAAGAAATATCGATAAAAATGACTGAAAATCGTTTTATCGATAAAAGGCTGATTTCTCGATAGAAGTTGTTCGAACTTTTTGTGATTGTCTAATATATTAATGTGAAATTAATTAGCAACTAAAAATATTTAGTGTTTATGGCTAACTAAATGTGAATAGTAAAAGATTAACAAATGGATTAAGGAGAAGATATTTTTGTGAATAGTATTTAGATATTTCCTAAGGGTATGAGGTGTAAACCAAAGCTAGTGAGGGGGTGCGTGCATGCATGGTGACCTTCCACGAAGGGCAAGAGGTAAATGGTTATCTCTTGGCCACTTCTACCTAGGAACATTCAAATGTTACATTAGCTCATTTGTTAATTTTAAATGGTAGAAACAACTTAGTGCTAATCCATTTCTATATTCATTAATTAATCTTTAATCAATCCAAATTTCTTCCAAACTTCACCAAACCTATATAAGGGTCTCAAAACATCGTGGAAACATGGAAAAGCGAAGAAAAAGTGGAAGGAAAGGAGGACAACACCCCAACCATTCTTGGTCCATGAGCAACTTATGGAGGAGGGAGGAAGCCTGGTGCAAAATGGAGGGAAACACGGAAACTTTGGCTTATGGGTGATGGTAGGAAGTTGGTCTAGCATTCTAGTTCTTATGATTGCTTATTAACAAGGTCAAGTTTACTCACCATTTGATGATATATATATATATATATATATATATATTGTGTGTGTGTGTGTGTGTGTAAAGTAATTAACTAATGAAAGTTATAACTTTTAGACCATAGTTGCTTTTGAAAGAAAATAACAACTTTATATTGTATATTTTCAATTTTAATACCTTATTAAACATGTATTGTGGCCTAGACTTTTGTTTACTTGTTTGGTTGGCTTGTTTGTTGAACTGATGTGAACATGGAAGAGTTTATACAACAATGGTCGCTGTAAGCACGCTTTGAAACCCTCTTGCTTTAAACCTGTTTAAATTGGTGATATGTTAATATATTATTATGACATAATATATTTTGGTTGTTCTCTACACGCATTATAGCGTATGGAAAAGCAAGTAATTAGTTTGAAAAGTTATGGAACTTGTGAAATAAAGTAGCAAAATTTTGAAGCGAATTGGTCGGTATGGATGAACTTTGAAATTGCTTTGTGTTTGGAAAATTTTAAAGTTAATTTTGGAAGGCATCTATAGGGATTTGTCTACTATTTTAATAACTAAATATGTGTACTTGTTACTGTAAAAATATCAAGGTTAAAAAGTTATAGAACTGGTATGATGAAGTGGAAAAGGTTATAGCGAAAAGGTCGCTATATGAGCATCTTGAAGATACCTTATTTTCAAAAAAACTTAATACGATTTTGAAAGATATCCTTAGGAGTTTCTTTGCATGATTTTTAAGTAATCTAAGTATACTACTTGCTATAAAAAAAATTGGATCTTAAATCATTTATCTAAGTAGTGAAAACTGGCCACAAATTTCATGCTTTTTCTATATTGTTCTCTATCCAGGACTTTTACAAGCGCTTGTAAATGTTGTCTTTGAGATAAATTAGCATTTCTATCACTCTATTGGTGTAGTGTTGTTATAAGAAAGTTTTGATATTTTAAAAGTGTTTAAATTAATTAATTTTTGTAAGATATTTTTAGGGGAGTTTAATAACATATACTAGAGTATTTTAAAAGTGGTTTTAAGTTTAAATATATTTTGATTAATTATTTATGAATTTTTAAAGCAAAAGGCTTTAAAATAGAAAGTACTCATTTTATTGACTTTTATTAGATGTGAAATTACTCATTTTAAAGTAATATTTTATATAGGTATTTGAAACCTATTTATAAGTATTTTTAAAGTATATATATAAGTTTGGAAAAGTAAGTTAATTATTTCATAAAAGGATAAAAGTGGTCTGGTTATAACATTAAGTGATAACAATGGTTTGGAAAGTTATTAAAAAGTACATTACCGTGTTAAATAAGTGTAGATATAATTAGATCTTTGGAAAGAATGTTTTAAAGATAATATTAAGTAAGAAATGGTTTCGAGTTTATAGCAACAATGTTTTAATAACATCTATTTTTAACCCACTTTAATTATACTTTTGGAAATGTGAAATCTTGTTTAAGATTTGTAAATCTTATACCATTTAGAATAAGAATATGAATGCATTTCTAAGTATCGAAAAGAGTAGGAATGAATAGTGAAAGAGTAGAAATGAATAGTGAAATAGTAGTATACATGCATATGTCTTTTGTAAAGGTAATATATATGTATATGTATATATATATATATAAGTATTTACAAAGGATTTTTAATTAATAAAAGAATTAATTAGATAAAAATGGGATTAGAAGTCACTTATGTGGTTTGATCGTGCTTTTTACGTTTACGTATTTATGTAAAGTATTTTATCTTACACTTAGCGCTAAAAACTAACAAAGTTGATTTATTCTATCTGTGAGAGTTATGGATGATGCTTGTAACAACCCTACATTTAGGGGTAATTAATAATAGATAATCATAATTATTTAACCGGTTAAAATGGATTGTATAAGTTAAATAAGAACAATTTTAGATTTAATAAATAATATTAAAATTTATAATAAAGTAATTAATGTTGAAATTAAAGTGCTTTGGGAATAATAATTTGTTAAAAAAAGAATATAAATAAATAGATTAAATTAATTAATTAAATAAATAAAAATGTAATTATTAAATAATCAAACCCAAATTCATTTAATCTAAGCCTATATCCAAGTTTCTCAAGCCAAACTCCATCATCCACATATCCAGAATTCTCTAGTTTGATATTTTCCCTTCTTCGGTAAATATTGATTCACGTACATAGGAAGGGGATCCGATAGCTTAAACTCCTCTTTTCTAGATTATTCCCATCTTATATCTCCTATTCTAGATTTCCTATAAAAAACAAATAAATTAGTATAAATTCTCAAATTTGAATATGATCATTTCAACACCTATCTACATCTACGTCAATGAAGAAATTTGGGTTTGATCATACTTTGGGTGTTTCGGAGATGGAAGAGCAGAGGAAGAAGAAGGCAGGAAGCTCAGGTGAGTGAACGCACTCACGAATCTTTGTCTATATCATTCATTTCTTTGTATATGGTGTGTTTGGATTATGGTTTGAATTAATACGTTGTGTATGCATTAAATAGGAGAAGTTAACGATGTGTAGGAGGAGGAGATCGCCTAAATCGATAGAATTCAGGCGTAGAAGCACACGACCGGTAGGTGTAACCATCGACTGGTGGCCTATTCTATTTAATATACATACATACATATATATATATATAATATAAATTTATGCTAATAATAATGTTAATAATAAAAGTATGTAGTTAATAAAATCATTAATATATGATAGTGGTTTTGTTTTGAGTAAATATCTATTTAAATTTAGTTTTAATAATATTAAAGATGTTACTTATTAAAGGAAATCACAATATTTGAATTTAATAATTATTTAGAAATCTTATAAAATTTTTGGAAAAATAGGAAATGGTTTCTAATTATAGTTTCATGATTTTTAAAGTATATTGCATGAATTTTGAATATAATTTAATATTTTGGAAAATGTATTTTATGGTGTAAGAACGAAAGAAAATTGATTTGGATAATTATAAAATTTATTTAAAAATAATATTCAATTATAAAAAAAATTGAAATGATTTTTATGAGTAATATTTGATTTTACAAGTTGTTTTAAGGCATAGTATGATTAAATAAAAAATTTCAGTAATATTATATTAATGAATAATTATAAAGATTTAGTAAATTCTAATTTTAAGTTATTAAATGAGTTTATGGAGTTCGTTAATGGTTTGGAAGTTATGAATTTATATGAATAAATACATTTTATTCAATTAGAATTATTTACTTATACTTAATATAAATATTCAATTAAATTGTTTTATTTTGTAGATATTATTATTTCCACTCCTATAATTGGTTTTGAATATATCAATGATTCACTGTTGATATTGAATTTGGTAGTTTTGATATGAGATGATGATGTCATCCTCCTATATGAATTCTATTATTCCTATTTTGTGATTATTTTACTTATAATGATTTAATTCTGTGTGATGAGGAATTTGAATACATAGAGTATAATACCATATGATATGAACTTTCGGTAATATTTCTTCGATTATTCTTTGGACTCGTGATATAGAATATTATGGAGGTTGATTGTAATTTATGATAAGTGAATAAACGTTTGAGTATCACGTAGTGGTACAGGACATTGTTGTGATGTTTATTTGGTTATTCATTATAAGTAGATGCTACTTAAGTGACGTGAATAGTGTGATGAGATTGTACTTGGGTAAGGTGATTCACGTAGGTGCGAGCACGGTAGGTGCCTTTATATTTATTTATATTGTAGTTTATTGATGGGAGAGGACCAGATGGCTAGTATCCACCCAAGCAGCCTGATCGTCGAGTCGCGCTCCAGATTCATGACACCTTGTGAGTATATATTGGATTAAGTGACCTATAGGGTTGGTGCCTTATAGCGCCTATGTCACTTAGGCCAGCAGCCTGTTACCAATATGGACAAGAGCGGGGTTATAAATGAGTTCTTTGCGTAGATAAGCAATAGGTGGATATTTTTCATGATGATCTTCGAGGTAACCGATGACTGCAGCATTAGGTTAGGCGACCCGGCGCTAGAGTCAGCGTGTGGCCATTGGTCTCTCTTCTAGTTCTAACAGAGTGGTAGATTGGCATATACTACCGATACATCTCGCTAAAGTATAAATATGGATTAGGCGACCCAGCGTTAGGTGAGTCACATATTGATGTATATATGACTCTACTTGGAACTTCTTTTTTGTCATACAGTCATTAAACCGTTATGATTTATTCTGATCTATTCATATATGAGGAGATGAGATTATATCTCGATAGTTGTCCAGAGTATAGTGGATTCTCATATCTTTTATTGTATATGATTTCTTTGATAGGCAACCTATATTCTACATTGATATTGGTATTCTATTACTCGAGATTGAGAGATATACTTAGGAAGTATTGTTCACTAGCCCAATCAAACTTGATGACATCTCATATCAAATGATTTCTAGACTTAGATGATGATTCTGGATACGGATGATTCACCCATTTGATATTGTTTTTATTGGATAATATTTTATGTGATTTTATTTGGGTGATGACATATTTATGAATGATTTTGTGATATTTGACGTTATATGACATTTTGAGAATTGTTTATTGTTTTATAATTACGTATACTATGCAAACATTGACACACACACACACACACACACACACACACACACATATATATATATTGTGGATGTTGAGTAGAGTTATTTTGATGGCATCGTCATTTTATTATATCCTGCATATACTGAGTTATACTTGTATATTGACCCTTGATTTAGACATGGTCTGATACGTGTGTTATTTATATAGTACTCGGGTCAGTACGAGACATTTTCGATTTAGAGGCGATGAGACCAACTTGTATATTTTAGGTATAGAGGAGACCAAATATTTAATATTTTAGATTACCATCCAGTATTGTATAGTCTCTTGTATGTATATCATTGTAATGTATATTGGACATATGTTGTATGTTGTATATTATCACTGCGACGAGGATTTCGTGTTCTTTGTAATTTACTATATATTGTGTATTGTTCTATCTTGGAGGTACACGTGTTTATTGCTTTGTGCTGATACCATGTATGCACAGATGAGTTAATTTTTATATGTTTAAATATGTATCAGTATTAGCCCAATGGAATATTCACTTGTGTACCCCATGTCGCCTCATTCTCCGTATTATATGACAATATTACATAGTAATACTCTTGGATGATATGGGTCTATAGGTGAG
Source organism: Allium cepa (assembly GCA_030765085.1). NCBI lineage: Eukaryota > Viridiplantae > Streptophyta > Magnoliopsida > Asparagales > Amaryllidaceae > Allium > Allium cepa. Next base: position 623,624,569 of record CM060932.1, on the reverse strand, counting down.
GGTGCTTACAATATACAAGACTTGGTTTCCATATACAATATTTTCTATTTTGTACTAGGTAGGTGGTTAGTAGACTTCGAATTTGACCAAATTGGACTTTAGAAGTATATGTAAACATCACTATTGATATGGTTTAGGATCCCCTAGGGAGGACTCATTTGTATGAATCGTCTCTTTCTTTAAGAATGTATATATACGAGATCCCTCAAGGAGGACTCCTTTATATCGTTTGTTTTCTTCTTAAAGAACCAGGATTAAGGTAACAGAAAATTCATCGATTTAGTTTTCAGGAGTTCGGGATCAAATAACTGTATTACTTACCGAAAACTACTTCAAGCTAATATACGAGTTCTTTGTTTGGGAAACGGTTGTGGAGTGGAATGCTATAGACTTGAAATGTTTATCTTAAGGTTATGTCCAAGGGAGAGGTTTGCATTAGCATTCGTCGAACGACTTATGTTGGGATCCATGGAGAGATTCATGAATTATTTAAGATGTTGGAATTCATAGAGATTTGAGATCTGTTCGAGTGATGAAGACTTGTGTGTTAAGATGTGGAACGTGACGTCACCATCGGTAATGACAGAAAACAGAGTAAGAGCATAACCATCAAGGTTTAGCTAACCCAAAGGGTACATCAACTCCAAATATCTAGAGATACTTTCGGTTGAGAGGCGCGGGAGTTGTTGGTATTCAGCATCATGTATTCGGGTGTGGACCGGCAATGTTTACCTTTTTGACATATTTTATCTAGAGATATGCATGGTTTTGGAAGGTAGATTTTGACCCTTATATAGGAAGCCGACTTCAATTTACCGATGAGACCTCAACGGAAATCCATATGCGAACATGTCTTAGCGATTTTAGTGGTACTTCTAGTATTGTTGTGTTGTGGTATACAAGCACCATAGCTATTTTTTGATTTATATTCCACACTCTAGACATTATCTATTATAGCACCTTATGTACTTATTAGATGAGTTTAGTTCTTTTGAGGGGATAACCTTTACGGTGATTTGAATGGTCTTAAAAGTACTATTATATGTTGGCCCCATATTTCTTGAGTTTCTCGTACCAGAGTTATGTCTAACTCTTGGTTTTATTTTTCCCTTACTCCCTCAAGTGCTCTTTCGACCAATTTGAGAAAGGAAGATTTTCGTTGATATTCTTTTGAGCTCAAGGAGTCGAGCTGGATGCTTTCGTCTACCATAGTATTCATATTTCCGCTGCACTACTAATATGTATATATCAGCAATTGCAAGGACATGATGTTATAACTATCCAAGCTGATAATACCACTTAGGATTGTAACTCTAAAATGCTATGTATTTAAGAGTGACAGTTTGTACTGTCTTTTGATATTATATGTTATAGTTCCGCTTTGAGATTCTAATATTGTGTTCTCTTCTTTATTGTCCTTTTCTGTTTTCTTTTTATTTTTAACCTAAAAATCTATCCTTCCGACACTTGGATGCTCAGCACGTGAATATCGTTGATGTATTAGTCTCAACATTTGGAGGTCGAAAAAGCGGGTCATTGCATACTGAGTTTGGATGTCTAAACCTATTTTCAAACGTCTAAGTTTAGGGCTTAGACATCGAATATTCTTGATCTTTATAACATATTTTTACTGACTATTCTGACATCTAATTATTTCAACCAGACAACTGATCATAGATTCAGATATCTGATTGAAGTATTCAGACATCTAGTCATAGACAGTTTTCATACAAAAAGGCAACTTTTCCAATTTAAATGGATTTAGACATCTAAATTAAAATTCAGACATCTGCTTGATTATGATTCAAAAATTTGAATGAAGATTCTTCTTCCTCCTAAACATTGCGACTCTTTTAATGACTATATCTTTTACCAATGATTATAACTTTTCATTGCAACCTTTCAACACTATAAATATAGCATGATTTTAAGTTTTGAAAAACAACTTGTTATTCTTATTCTTGTGCGTTTAGTTCATAATTTCTAAACGATCTTAAAAGCTTTCTAAACAAATTTTTACTTCCTATATACTTCAAGTTCAACTATACAACATGAAGAGAGATTATGCGAAGGGTGTACTTGAACTCAACTTATCTATGTTGTGATGAATACTTTAAAGTCAATAAATAAGGATCTTGGTATAAAGTATTATGAAGTCCTATTGGTTGCTAAGGAGACATAAACCATCCCTCCTGGTGAAGTAAGGGTTGTTGGATAGTGAAATTCCTAAGTAGAGCTTAAGGACTAGACGTAGGACAAGAGGTCCAAACTAGTATAAAAATTCTGGTGTGATTGTATCTTTACTTTACTTATTTATTATCTGCATATTTAGATTAGTTATCTTAAGTTAGATTTATACATATTACTCAGAATCCTATATAATTTCATTTGGAATCAGAGTAGACTTTCATTAAATAGTAACAAAGCTTGTGATATTTGTTAACTTATATGGTTAACACAATTTCCACATTTGTTGAAGGTCAATCCACAACACGACCATCACTATTCACAGGCTCTAACTATGCCTACTAGTCAATCAGAATGAGGATATACACACAAGTAAATGGGTATGAAATACGCAATGCTACACAAGCTGAATATGTCATACCTACCACTGAGTATTCCATATGGTTTAGCACAAAAATATTGATGCCACCAATAATACAAAAGCTATTGTTTTGCTCTTTAGAAAAAAATGAATTCAATAGAGTTAGTGTTTGCAAAACCGCTTATAATATATGGCGCACTTTACAAGCTATACATGAAGGTACTAATAAAGTTAAGCATATCAAAATTTCAATGTTAAAGAATAAATTATAAACTTTAGAATGAAACGGAACGAAACCACTGTTGACATGTACTTTAGGTTTCGAGATGCACTCATGCTCTAATGGCCCCAACAGAATTTTTTTTCAAGATTTTATATAATATCAGCAAATTTTAACTCTTTGACGGATGAGTGATAATGAAATGTGTTAGCCATTGAAAAGGCTAACGATCGTTCAATGCTTAAGCCATAAGAGTTAATTGGCAATTTAATGTTCGATGAAGTTAATTTGTGGGAAAAAAACTCAAGCTCAAGAACAAAATACTATTTCCCTCTCTAGCTTGTAGTGGTTTCGGAAGGGATCCTCGGTCCTGTGCACCCATTAGCCCAAAGAGATAAGGTGCCATAGGCACTTAGAGAGCTTTAAGGGGAGCGCCATACATAGATTCTCCAGAAGAAACCCCCCACTTTAGTTGAGGGGGTAAGGGTTGTTTCTTAAAGGATTGGGTGATAGGAGGGTCCTAAGGAGGGGAGAAGGGCTCGAGCTGACCGGTTCCCCGAAAAGGAGTCATGATATACTAGGGAACAGAGGCGACCAAAGGGAGACCCAAGAGGAACAAGAGCCGACTGAAAGAGATAGGGTGCCATAGAGATTAAGAGAGCTCCAAGGCAATGCCACTCATAGAGTCTCCAAAAGAACTCCCCTTCAGTTGAGGGGGGGTAAATGGTGTTCCATAAAGGATTGGGAGAGGGGGAGGGTCCTATGGAGGGGAAAGGTAATCAAGCCGGCCGGCTCCTTGATTGCCTTCCAAGCCGAAGAGAATCAGACATTAGGGAAGATGCTTTTGTGTTCCTTGCTAAAAACTTTAAAAAGGTTTTGAAATATGGTAAAAATAAGCGTTTTGGCAAAAATAAAACCTCAGCATGTCTAAAATGGTATGAATGCAACAAAACCAGCCATATTAAAATGGATTGTCTGGATCTACAAATGGAAAAGCAAAGCTTTAGAAGCAAGAATGATAAACAACTCAAAAAGAGAAAGCAAACTTTTCAAGTAACATGAGACGATTCAGACTCATCTTCTTCATCGGATAGTGAGAGCAATTAGGAGCAAACCAATGTATGCTTCATGGCCATAAACAATAGTGTAAGTTTCGAAATTTCTTATAATTCGAGTTAGTTGAAAAATTAAAAGCTCTCAAGAAAACAAACAAATACAAATTGGAAAGTTAAAAAGATCCGAGTTAGATATTGGAAAGCTTAGAGATAAAAAAAATTATTTTGGAAGAAGAACTCCAAAAATCGCAAGATTTTGGCACAAATTTGACTTCTCAAATCACTAATCAAAATAGTGAACTTCAAATTTATGAAGATGAGAATGTCAAAATGGCTAAAGAAAATTGTCAACTAGGTTCTATTATTGATTCTTTTAGTTGTGTAAAGAAGGATATCAAAAATAATTTTGAAAAACGCAATACCAATGTTTCTAAAATTAATTAAGGTGTAGAGAATTAGATTAAAAATTATAAATGTTTCAAAGCCATCTTCAAATAAAAGAGGTTTAGGATTTGTTAAAGATAAAAGGAAATATTTTAAAATAAAATATAATTCTTTATATACAAAATTAAAAAGAGCAAAAATGCCAGTCACGATAAACCCATAGTTAAAACCAATGTAAAAACAATAAAGCATGGGTGCCAAAAACTAACAATCTGATTAAAAATAAATATATACAATAATTTTTGAAAACTATCCATGATAATGAGAATTTTATTTTTAAAAGAAACACCACTTGAGTATGTTTCCTAAGATTTAACCTTAGGACCCTAGCATAGGAAATATGTAACAATTCAAACTCTCATTTTTGTAGGTGCCCGGCAATAAAAATGAGAGATGGATTCTTAATAGTGGATGTTCCAAACATATAATGGGGAATCATGATATGCTTACAAATGTCAAATATATGGATGGAGGTATTGTCAAATTTGAAAATAATTCTAAAGGTTTTGTTATCGGCATGAGGGACGTCACCGATAATGGTACAGCTAACTCTCCTCTCATTACAAATGTCATACCTGTTGAAAATTTAAAATATAATTTCCATAGTATAAGACAACTTGTGATATAGGTTTTACAATTTCTAAAAAATATGTAATATTTTTTATCGAAATGAAAATTTGATTTTTGAATGTAATAGGCAAAGAAATATTTATGTTTTAAATACGAAAATTGATTATAAAAATGATACGTGCCTTATAACCAATAATCAAGATTGTTAGCTATGGCACAAAAAATTTTGTCACATAAATTTTAAATATATTAACAAGCTCCCAAAAAATTATTAGTAAAAGGTTTGCCCAAAATGAGTTTCAAAGTTAATAATTTACGTGATGCATGTCAACCAGGAAAAGTAACAACACCTTCTTCAAGCCTAAGAAAATTATTTCTAGTCTTCAACCTTCAGAATTACTTTACATATACCTTTTTTGACCATCCCAAATAAGGCCTCTTAACCATAATAAATATGTATTTATCATGGTAGACGATTTTTTAAGATAAACATGGACTTTGTTTTTAAAATATAAAAGTGATAATTTTGATGTTTCTAAGGTTGTTGCTAAAAGAATTCAAAATTTGATTTTTTTTCAAATTAAGAATCTTTGAATTGATCTTGGTCGTAAATTTGATAGTGATTTATTTATTATTTTTTCCACAAAAGGGTATAAGTCATAGTTTTTCCTTTTATAGGAAACCACAACGAAATGGCATTATAGAACGGAAAAATCGAACCATGTAGGAATGCATAAGAACATTATTAAGTAGTAGCCAATCACCAAAGAATTTTTAGTTAAAACCGTGGCTACTACATGCTATGTTCTAAATCGCGTTTCTACAAGGCCAACGATGAAACATACCCCTTATGAATTATTTAATGGAAAAAACTAAATGTTTCGTATTATAGAAGTTTTGATTCTAATTTCTTTACACTCAATTGTAAGGATAATTTAGGAAAATTCAATCCGAAAGCCGACGAAGGTATTTTTGCTAGATATTCGGAAGGAAGTAAAACATATAAAATCTTTAACAAAAGAAAATCAAATACTACCGAAGAAACTTTGAATTGATCTTTTGATGAGAATTTCAAAATTAATAATGACGATGAAGAAAATTCTTTTATAAATCAACCAACAACTTCTGAAAATCCCCCTCACCAAGATGCAAATGTTGATAATATTTTAAAATCATCACAACGTATTTTAAAAGACCATAGACTAGACAATTGTAATTGGTGATGTAAACATTAGATTTAGAAGTATAAATAAATTAAATCAAACCAATCACATTGCATTCAGTTCAAATATGGAACCAAATAATATTAAAGAAGCTTTAAAAGGTGTTCTTTGGATTTTAGCAAAACAAGAAGAATTAAATAAATTTGAATGGAATGACGTTTGGGAATTGAATCCAAGACCAAACGATGAAACCATAGTTGGTACAAAATAAGATTTAAAAAACAAAATAGATGAAAATGGTGATATAATAAGGAACAAGACAAGACTCGTAGCTTAGGCGTATAACCAAGAAGAACATATCGACTATGAAGAAATGTTTGCCCACTTTCGCTAGACTGGATGCTATTATAATTTTGTCTACCCTTGCATGTCATCGTAGTTTTAAACTTTTTTAAATGATGTCAAAGTGCTTTTCTAAATGATTTCATAAAAGAAAATGTTTTTTTTAGAACAACCACCTTTATTTGAACACGAAAAATTTCTTGATCATGTCTTCAAACTTAAAAGGGCTCTTTATGGTCTTATATTAGCATCATGTGCTTGGTACGATCGATTAAAGAGTTAAGTTATCTTTTAGAATTTGGTTTTGAAATTGGTAAGATTGATTCTACATTGTTTATTAAAAAGCAAGAAAATGACATTCTGATTCTTCCAATATATGCACATCATATTATTTTTGGTTCTACAAATGAAACATTATGCAATGAATTCTCAAATACTATGAAAACGAAGTTTGAAATGTCATATATTGGTGAACCAACATATTTTATTGGTTTACAAATTAAATGGTTAAATGATGAATTTTCATTCATCAAGAAAAATATTGTAACGATTTCTTAAAAAAATTTGGAATGAAAATTATTTCTACTAAACCAATACCTATGAGTACTAGTTTACATTTAGATAAAGACGAGAATTGTAAGGAAGTTGACCAAAAATTATATTAAAGTATGATAGACTCTTTACTATGTTTAATGGCTGGTAGACCTGATTTAATGATGAATATTTGCATGTGTGCTAGATTTCAAGCGATTCTCAAAGAAACACACTTATGAGCCGTTAAATAGATTTTGCACTACCTAAAAAATATAAGAGACTCTATACTTTTCTATCCGAAAGGTTACCCCTTTGAACTCGCTCATATATAGATGCAAATTTCGAAGGGTGCAAAATGGATCAAAAAATACTAGTGGCACATGTCACTTTATTGGTTAGTCACTTGTGTTATAGTTTAGTAAAAAGCAAAATTGCATTTCACTCTCGACGTGTGAAGCAGAATATATTTCTACGGCTTTGGTATGTGCACAAGTAATCCACATGCAATAAACACTTTGGTGTTTTGTTAAAAAGTTCACACGTATATTGTGATAATACTAATGTTATAAATCAATCAAAAATCACGTCGATCACTCATGTACGAAACACATTAACATTAGACATCATTTCTTACGTGATAACATATAGGAAGGTAGCATATCACTTAAATTTGTCAACTTTGAAAATCAAACTGTAGATATTTTTACAAAACTTCTTAGTGAAAATGTTTTTATAAACTTAAGATGAAAAATAGGAATTTTCTCACATGATGAAATAATTTAATGTTAACCACAAAATAAATAGGTTTCTTTATTTGCAGTTAAAACTAAAAGCACAATCAGAATCATCAAATTAAAATAACATGTTTATTTTTATCCTTTTCCCATCTTTCTTTATATTTGACCTTAAAATTTATTTTATTAATACATTTTGTCTTCAAAAACAAAAAATGGCTTTGAGAAATAATACCTCCTCATCGATAAGAATAACTTCTTCATCGTTATAATGAATCAAGTGAATACTCACCAAAAGGAAAAAGAGTTAAAGAAGCCATTACTTTCAATGGTTACTTGACACGACATCACGATGATTTTGATAATTTAAAATATTCTCAACACAAATTAATAAAGTAGTAGTATACAATCATTTTAGAGAAAAAGAAGGTAAGGTTGGAACAACATAGACTGTAGAGAAATTAAACTTTATCGTAAGAACCTTGATTGCTTCCTGCAGAACAATGCATACTAGAAATAGCATCAGCAGCGAAGGAAACTTTCTTTCGTTAAAATCGAAATCACTTAAAAAAAATTGATCTGAAGTAAACTTCTCCCTCTAAAACAGATCCAACCACTCCTCTTGGATACCATGATTGGTCTAGGCCGTGCAATTGTTAAAAATTAAAATTGTTTCTATCCATTCAATAGCGCGCGCGCACACACACACACACACACATATATATATATATAACTTTTTATAAATCTTGTTCCAACAAAGGATTTAAATAAAACTGGTTAATTTTGCAAAAACTTGTCTTAAATAAAAAAAATTCATCATTTGGACATATGAATGCCTTAACGAACATCTAAATAAACAACCAAATGTATGTTTCAAACATCAGATCGCCTGTTGCCTTCTAGAAAAAAGTTCAGCAATCATTTGACGTTTGAAAATTCCCATCAGACATTTGAAAAATGCTTCAATAATTAACTTCCCTCTCGGGTTTATCTATAGACAAATTCAAACGTCTAAAAAATTAGGTCAGACATTTAAAAATTACTTAGAATTTTTCCTTGCTATCGGGTTTGTGTGGACATCAAACTAGACGTCTGCACTCATTAACCAGATGTCTAAATGAACATTCAAATTTTGGATAAAGAGTTCAGACATCTGATGACCTAACGAACCCAAAAATTCCATTTAGTTATTTGTCTTTCCATCAGTACCCCTCCACTACTTCTTAATACGTCTTTACCACTCCCCCACTTTATCTCGGCACTTCAAATCTGAAAACTGTAAACCCCCAAAATCCTAAACCTAAATTTAAAATCCAATCCATAATATTTAATTCTGAGCCCTAGTTTTTCCACTACTTGCAAATTTTCTATAGATCTTTAATCTTCTCTATTTATAATGCCACCAAGAGTCTCCAAGAAGAAGAGAATAGTGAAGGAGGCTGAAAGCTCCACCATTATTCAATAACAACTTCACGAATGGCTTCATCATGGTACAAAAACCGCTACTAGATTTAAAGAACTTAGGAAAAAGAAAATCTTTACGGTTACTTTCTATAAACTTGAAGATTTCCCCTCTTGCCGATTTAGAAATTTTACCGAGATAACAAGAATTACTTCACTAATTGATTTGATGATGATAATGTTGAAATAGATAATTTAGCTATTTAACTTTTACGGAAAATCCCAATATTAAGAGTATTATATTAAATGATGTAGCAGGTTAGACTTGGACGAGTGTTTATGGAAAAATCTTGAGTTTAACAAACTGATTTTGGATAGATCATGAATCGTGGTTATGAGGAAATTGATCCTTAAGATATAGATTTCAATTGATGGAAAGAAGATAAAATTAGTTATAATATTTAGAATGATACCGCTACCTTGGCTAACAAAGTTTCTAAAGACTTAAGGTCTAGGGCTGGACTTCTATAGTGAATGATAATCAGCACCTTGATTCCAAGGTAGGTAGTCATGAGTTTATATATGATATCGACTATTAAACCTTATATGCCATTTTTGGAAACATAAAAGTAAATTCGGCCGCTTTTATTTATCATGAAATTAGATTTTATTTCAATCAAAGGCTATTTTTAGTCCCTATATCATGCATCTCGTACACTCTCGAGGAATTCAAGGTTTTGGAAAGGACTTTGGGAAATTAAGTATTCTAAAAAGAAGACTTTTAGTTTGATGCATTTACCAAAGGATCCACCTAACTATGACCCATACAAAACTTATATAGAAAATTAAACTCAAATGAAAATGTTGCAGAATCATCTTCTTGAACTGATAATGGAAAGAAACTTGCCAACATGATGAACAAATTAGGTAAGAGAGTAAGGATGAAGGCAATGAGAGCGACTCCTCGATTAGGGAAGTTGCAGTAGATGAAAATGAAAGTGTTTGGAGAAAAATAATATGAAGCTCAAGTGACTACATTGAAAAATCAAATTAAATTAGATAGATGGACGAGTAGGAGCTTGAAGTGTAAGTTTTAGAAAGGAAAAAATATAGAAAAAGATGGATGTAATGATGTCGTTTATAGCCAAGATTTGGTAAAAGCTTAGTGGTGCCGCTTAGTTATCTTCTTCTGGAGACAAGCACAGAAGTTAAAGCAAAGAAGAAAATTAGAGGCTCTCATCTTCTACATCCGGACATTCCGCCTCTCAAATGCTTGGCTTGAAATCCCGTTTGTTCTTTATTATATTTCCATCTTTCAACTTTGTCTATGTTTGGTTTGTAAAAAACTATATTGGGCATGCCCTTATGGTTATTTGTGTCCGGGTTGTAAAACATTATTGTCTTGCACTTGCGATTGTTTGGTTTATAAAACATATTGGTCTTGCACTTGTGATTGATTATGTTTGGTTTATGGAATATTATGTTATTCCACTTCTTTATGTATGTTAATGTGTTTATGTGCATATTTCCTCTTATTTTCTATTTTTCCCATATATTTCCTTTTGTTGATATCAAAGGAGAAGAAAAACTGGGCATATTAATAAAAGGGAGTACTATTTTATGTATAGATATGTTCCTCATAATATCTATAAGTGTGTTGTTGTCATCATCAAAAAAGGGGGAGAATGTTAGATCGCCCCCTTTGTGTTTTGGTTGACGACAACTGTAACGACCCATAGATTTTAATAGTTTTAAATGGTTTTATTTAACGTAATTAATTGAAACTTTTGAGAAATTTTATATAATAATATTTTGAAATAAAATTTAATATTTGGATTACGTCCAATTAAACATAGCATATTTTAAATTTTTCAATTTATTTTATCAAAGTTTATTCCATTATGAAATTCTATTTAATTCAAGCTAGCTAATAAATTGCTTTAATAAATATTGTAGAATCAGTTTCTTTAATAAATATTGCAGAATCAACGCACATATGTTATCAATTTCATTTTTATGGTGGTACGTTCCTTCACGTTGCCTACCGGTTAAATTATGAATAATTTGCTTTGATGGGTCAGCTAAATCAAAGCAATATGACCGTTGCTATTTATTTCTTTTATTAATTGCTACAATTATTTTCACCAAATCAAGGGTTGACCGTTACTTGGCTTTCAAATTTTGGACTCTGCATTCAAAAAGAAACGTATAATATAATAAGTACTTCATATTTATTTTCAGTACGTTTCACAAAATTTTCTATGTCCGTTCTTTTCTATTAAATATATACTTGCAGCTGTTATCAATCCATCGTTTCAATTTATTATATGGTCCGTTACTCTGCCTTTTCGGATTTGAACGTGCAGCTGGTGGCATTAAAAGTTGCTTTAATTATCCACTGAATTATCGTGACTGTCCCCTTACTCTATATTTATTCTGTATGTTTTATCTTTGCTTAAATTTCTTTGTCCATTCCTTGTTCCATTTTAAATATCATTGCCTTTCCAAACTTATTACGTACTATCCAAATAAACCAAAAAGTTATTGCTTTAAATGTAGCTAAATCAACTCATGACCGTTGCCATTTCAAAGTTTGAAACGTATAAAATACTATACGTTATTTCACATTCATTGATTTCTTTCTTTCTTTCTTTACGTTTTCATGCCAATCTGATTTATAACCTTCCTTGTTCTCTTCGTACATTCTATTTATTCTAGCCTGCTCCTCCTTTCTTTTACCTAGTACATCTGCATTCTTTTCATCCTCTCTCTGCAAATTTTCTTTTCACCAAGCGCCTGTCCCCTCCTTCTCCCATCCTCTTCTCTTAAGAAACACCCTGCCTTCCAGCCGAACCCAACATCTTCCCTATCCACATCGGCAGCCTCATCATAGCCGAGTGCATAGCCTAGAGGTAATAACTTCTGACAGCACATAAGTGGCATCAACATTTTCCCCATTGTCTGTAGTTTCTTATTTATTCCTTTTGCCCACCCATCAGCGACTCGAGTTTACACAGGGTATGTCTATACATTGTATTACATTATATATATTTGCTAGTAGTATATTGCCTTAAATTTACATATTTTAGTGTATATATGTATGACAGCTTATGTTATTTATATACATAAAGTAAGCTATATGTACAAACTCAGTGCAACCGCATTTTCTTTATAAAAGGCAAATAATACAAATTGTAGTACCCAAAGATATATATGTATGGCTGTACTTAATAAAAAAAATCTCGATATAACAGTATAAGCTTATATATCAATTTATAAGTTTATATATATTTTGTTATATTGTTTTTTTTATCTAATAAGTATGTAAGCTTATTTATATTCACATATTAGTATACATAAGTTGCAATATATTGTTTAATAAGCCTAAAGCATTGTATATCTTCATACTGTTATGATGTGCGTGCTTTAATAATAAAGCTATTGATCGGGTACAGATAGGTTAAGTAACATGTATATTTGTTTAATTTATATAAAAGTATATATAACCGTTTCTATTATAGTTATAATGAATATATAAGAGAGTTATATAAATGAATTTTATACTATGTGTTAACTAAATACATTGTTATTTATATGATCCAGTTTTTGAATATATGTTTGAAAGGTTTTGATTTTTATATATACAAATATTTTATTTTATACATATATTTTGTTATATATGAAGGTTTTATAAAAAAAATAAAAAAATTCTTATAAACTGTACTGCATCTATACTCTTTAAAAAAAAGGGGAAAAAAGGAGTAAGTTAACAATGTATTATAAAGAATATTGTTTATCTGCATATATATGTGCATAAGTTTGTTTGATTTCCTGCTGGATATTTTGAAAAGGAAAGTAATAAACTATAATAATTATATATATACATAAGTATTCATTTCAAAAGATATTATATGTGTGTGTGTTGATCTTTAATATATGTGTTTTATGTTAGAACATTGAATTTTAACTATACATATATATTATTTTAATATTGGTTTAAAATGAATATTTATTACATGGAAACGACAACCATAAAATGAATATACTATATATGTGACATTTTGAATAATTATATATCTGTTATTTAACAATAATATGAAATGGAAGCGTTTTAAAGTTATATGGTTTTCATGGGTGTGCATATATATATTTCATTTTTTTTAAATACGTGTTTTGATTTAACGTTCATTTTGAAAGAAAGTAATAAATTAATCATATAATCTTCGTTTCAATTTTATCAAGCTAATTTGATACGTTCTCATCAATTTCTATCTATCAGCTTTTCCATCGAAATCGTACCATCTAACTTTGCTCTGGAAGTCGTGCTTGCATTTCGTAACTCAACTTCATTGTTTTTCTCTCTAACCTCGAAAGGTGAGCAATTACTCACAATTAACATATTTTTCTTCATTAAATTTGATTTCAATTGAAACGACAATTGAAATATGCTGCTGTAGTTATTTAAATTTGTTATATATGCTATTATCTGTAACTGTTCACCTGCGGGATATGACACCATATCCTATTGTTTATATTATATTGTTATTGATGATATATGCCTATTATTTTATTGTATTTTCTGTTATCACTCTGCAAGTTCCCTGTAGTTTAGAAATCACTATGGGTTGAAATGATACATACCCGAACAGACTTTAGAATATGAGAAAATCGTTATGGGTTGAAATGATGAACCCAAGCGATTTTCATTTAATTGAATTTGGGATTACGGGTTGAAATGATATCCACCCGTATATATTTAGTATACGGATTGAAATGATAAATATCCATAGCACTTGACTATATGATAGAAAATATATACAAACACCGTTGGTCCATATAAATATTTTGAAAATAATTTCTATGATTTTGGAAAGAAATATGTGGTTTAATAAATTTGATTCTTAAGATATTATATAAATGAAAATTGTATATATAGATTTAGTAGTAATATTTGATTTAAATTAGATTGATTTAATACATATAATATGGTTAAGTATTTATGTAAATCTATATTTCAAATAGATTCTCTTGTAATAAATTGAATAATTAAGATTGGGAGATAAATTTGGGTTTATAAAAATGGTATTTAAATAAGGATTTATTTAATTAAATCGATTTGAAATTTTTGAATGGGAAATTTAATGGGTATGATTTTATAACTGGATTTTTGATTTAAGTGATATAATGAATATTTCACGTTTAAATAAATTAAAGAAAATATGGAGTAAAATGTAATTTAAGGTTACTTAAATGATATTGAATTTAATAAGGGAGTATTTCAAGACTAAATAATAATGAGGTTAAATCGAGATCTATATGAAACTGTTATATAGAACATTTAAATATTAAAGCCTTGAACTATATTGGAATTTAAGTTGTTTATGTTGAGATTCGGATCTGTATTTGAAATCAACGTAGTTGAATTTGTTATTTAGCAACTAAATTGAATTAAAATGAAACTTTAGGTTGAACTAAATTTGAATTTATTATTTAGAAAACTAAATTGAATGAAAATTTAGATGAAACGTTGAATACTTAAAGTTTTGAAATATATGGAAATATAAAGGGGTATTTGTGATTATAAATCCGAATTTGAGATCGATAAAATTTAAGTGGTTATTTTAGAAATTGAGTTGAATTTAAATTGATAAATTGAGATTGAATTTAATTTAAATGGTAAGGTCGGGTTGATGTTGAAACGATTTGTTAAGTTGAGGGAATTGAAAATACTTTATTGTATAAATTATTTAATATATATAAATACTATTTTGGGAAATATAGAGATATTTGAAGTGAAATGATATTTGGTTTTGATGTATAAATTAAGCTGAAATGACCACTGTGTATATTTCTACCTTGCAGATAGTTCCATGGACTCTTAGAGGGTGGTTATCCCAAACATCCTTTAAGTTGTTTGTATTTCAGTTGATATTTCACTTGAGTTGGATTTAATGATATAAGAATGTTAATCCTGACTCGAGTGTTTTATGTTTTGCTTTACGCTCGGGTCAGACTGAGTGATACAACATTAGAGACTCACCTTTGGAGTTCGGAGTTTCATTTGGAGATCCAACTATTGATTCAGATTCCAGCCTTTCCAGTTGATTGGTTCAGAGAAGTCATCTATTGCATTGGAGACTTCACTGCATTTGAACTATTCGGTTGTATTTTATTTCTAACTCTGATGTATATAGTAGCTTCATGAACTACTATTCTTTATCTATTGCGCTGCATTATATTACTCTGTGATTTGTGATTTATTTATTTATTGTATATTTTAAGTCTTGCCAAATTTTACTTAACAATTCGGTATTTTGAATTATTCAAGTCGGATATGTATGGTTTTATTGTCGATTTGAATGGTCCAAAATAGTGGGTCGTTACAACAACTATATATATATATATATATATATATAAACACTGAAGTTTTTATTACAGAAAACAAGATTCATAGAGGAAAGACGCAAAAGGTTCACCGAACATTGGAAATCAAAGAATTCAAGAAGAAATTGGTCAAATCATCGTCTTTTGTAAGTCTTAGATGTTTTAATGCAGTATAATCTCCTTGATAATGTTGCGTGCACACAACATTTTCCATTGGTTTTTGCTTAAAAAGATATTTTAAATATTTGATTTTATACTTAGATACTGTTTTGAAAATAAAAACTAAGTTTCAATAATTTTCATACGTTTGGCCGACATTTTCAAATATCCGAATTCTATGCTTTTTAATTTTTATGCTCTCCGGTTGAAAAAGACCTGGTTTGGAAATTTAAAATATATTTTCAGATGTCTGACTGAATATTCAAACATCTGAATATATGACTCAGACGTCTGAATACTCCCGATTTTATAGCATATTTTTACTGGCTATTCAAACATCTAAATATTTTAACCATACGTCAAACCGTAGATTCAGATGTTTGATTGAAGTATTCGGGTGTCTGGTCATAGACAATTTTCAAAACAGAACAGTGACTTTTGAAATTTTAATGGATTCAGACGTATGAATCAAATTCATACATCTGAATCAAAATTCAGATGTCTGGTCGACTGTAGTAGTCAAAATTTTAAATAAAGTCTTCCTCCTCTCAGTGGTTGCAACACTTTTAATGGCTATATCTTTTAGCAATGATCATAACTTTTCATTACAAACTTTCAACACTATAAATATAATATGATTTTATGTTTCTGAAAAAAAATTGTTATTCTTATGTTTTCAATTCTTGGTTTCTAAGCGATCTCAAAAGCTTTCTAAACAAATCGACACTTCCTATATACTTGCGCGTTTAAATATACATCATCAAGGGAGATTATAGGAAGGGGGTACTTGAATTTGACTTATCTGTGTTGTGAAATACACTTTGAAGTCGATAAGAAGATATTTTGCTTTAGAGTATTATGAAGTCTCCGATTCGGTTTCTCAAACGATTGTAAACCCACTCCTCGGGGTGAAGTAAAGTTTGCTAAATAGTGAAATTCCTAAAAAGATCTTAGGGATGTAGGACTGGAGGTCCGAACCAGTCCAATTTTTTTTGGTGTGATCATGTCTTCACTTTACTTATTTACCATCTGCGTGTTTAGATTAGTTATCTTAAGTTAAACATTCATATTACTTGGGATCCTATACAATTTCAATCATCTTAGCCGGTAGAATGATAGGTTGGCCAAATTTTTCACGTATATATCTTTAGTAATAAAATAAAATTTTACAATTTAAGTGGTACCTTTTAGTAACGATCATTTACATAAATTCTCTTCGTCAAAACTATATCTCTTTAGGACTTATGAAATTTGGTTTTATTTAATATTCCAACATTGTCCACATTCAACTCGATTAATCCTTAAACAAAGTGCTTGGTTCAATAATAACATTTATTATTAACCATAGTGCTTTGGCCGGAGACTTTGAGTTTGAGTTGAATATAGTTGATGATATTAACCTCACATAACGAGGAGACGAATTATCTATTGAAAAATGTTCGATTCCAATGTTTTAACTCAGACCCAACTATAGTCGTTTGATGGACGTAATGCCACGATTTAACTAGAATCAAAGTGGAGTATCCACATTGGAGTTCAACAGTAATCTCCAACCAAGAGAACTTTATAATGTCGTCATTTCGAGATTTTATGTTTGACTTTTGTTATTATTAACCAACATGAAACCTTGAGTGAGTCGTTCCATAGTTATCTAATAATTATCAATACGTAACCCTTTAGTACCCCCAGCAACCACTAGTAATAAATTGCCCAAAACTTGAAGAGTGTTACGTATTCTGGTCTCAACAGATATATTGATATCCTATCTTGAAACATCTTGACCTGGAATATTTAAAATAACACGTTATTTTATTTATATTAATTTTCTCATGATTACAACTTCTTGTAATCATTATTACATAACATATCATTTAAGAGTTTCCTCTTTAATATACTTTAATTAGTTACTTAATTAATTATATTATAATATAACAAAGTATGTAATATAAATTAAATACCTTTACTGCTTACAAGATTGGTTATAGAGTTAGATATATGTAACAAGTTACATAATTACCCTTAGGGCATACCCTTAACTCTTTCACAAACTTAATAGAGAAAATGTTTCATTTATTTAATTTAAAAATTAAATGATATATGTTTATTTCTTGGTTTGGTTTTTGATGATATTATAAATGAATAATAACATATTTTCTCATCTTTGATATTAAGTTAATTAACTATTATTGAATGAATATACCCATTAATGATAATTAAGTCATTTAATTGGCATAGAAATATTAATGCTAAATTTAATATATAACTAGCTCTGTAATTCAAATTGGAATCAAACTAGAAAGATAAAATTAATAATTAATCGAAGTTAATTATTTTTCATTCTCCTTTTAGTTTCAACTTAAATTTGAATAATAAATTTTAAATATCTTCATCATAATTTACTCATGTTGCATAAAATAATAAATGTATATTTGTACTCACCTGGTACCTTATATTACATTGATTAGTATTGGAATTTTTTATACATATCAATAATTATCTACAAATTGAAGCAAATTTAATGGTATTTATTTCACATTTTCAATTATGGAAAACATATTTACCATTTTAAATTTTAGTTAGAGTAAAATACAACTAATTCCATTTAATTATCATTTTTAACTCTCTAATCTAATTCCGATTTAAATAAGAATCATATCAAATAATATTACCATGCAATTGACAAAAGGAATTAATTGTTAACATTTCAATTCAAAAATTTGGAATTATTAGTGTAATGCTTAGAAGTTGGGAATAAGTTAATATCTTATAATTGATGTTAGTGTTTATTGTGTAATGCCATTGTTTCCAAAAATATTAGTAATTGCTAACATTTACAATCTATTATAAAAATTCATTCGATGCATCTAATTTTCACTGATTTTAGTGATGACTCATTTCTAAACATTATAAGTGTTTATAGACTGAATTCCAAGATTGATCGGATGATTCTTTGGAGCGAGTGTCTTAAGTTTAATCACTCACTCCAAGTCCTTAGGTGATGGGTGGGCACTTCAATATCACTAGATTTTTAGGGAATGTTTTTTTAGATAAGGTGATTTTTGTGCTATGGAGAAGTTCGATCAGTTTGTTGTGGATAGTAAATTAACTGAGTTACAATAAAGTAATAAACGTATTACTTGGTCAACTAATAGGGAAGAACCATTTATGTCACTTTTGGATAGATATTTTATTAATGATGAGGTGGAAGACTAACTTCTGGTTTGTAAGGTTGTTGGGCTGTTGAGTCTTTACTCGAATCATTGTCCAATTATTTTATCTTGCACTAATCAGAATACTAGAAATATAAATTTAGATTTGAAAAGATGCGGTTGTTAAAAAATAATTTTATAGTTTTACTTGCAAGTAATTGCTTTATACGAGCAATTATAATTATAGATTTTCAGGAAATATAGCTAAAATATTTATAAATAAACTTTAGATATTTAAGCATTTTTCTTAAAAAATGAAACAAATATGTTTTTGGCAACATTAGAATTAAAAAGGATAAATTACTAATTGATATTTTAAAGTTGAATAAAATAGAAAATTTAGAAAATTAAACATTTCAGAAAAAGCAGGCTTATAAATATAAAAGAAGAAATAAACGAAATTCCAACACAAGAAGAAGTGATGTGGAAATAAAGATCTAGGGTTCAATGGATGGACGAGGGGGCAAAAATACAAAATCTTTTCATAAAGCAGCAAACGGTTGAAAACACAATAGCACCATTAATCCTAATTAAGTAATAAATGTTGAGATTTTTGATCAAAAGAAATTAAATAATGCATTTACAAATTATTATAAAGAAATTTTTATATGCAAAAAAGGACAAAAGATTGGGGCTAAATGAGATGATTTGTATCCTGATAATAATAGGACTGATTTTTGTGGACTGGATAACCCATTTACAAAAGTTGAATTTTTGAGTGCTATAAAGAATATTTCCGGTGATAAACTAGCCGAGCTTGATGGATTTCCTATTTTACTTTATGAATTTTCTTTGGAATGTTTTAAAATGCAATATAATTAAAATGTTTAATGAATTGTATGATGGTTTGTTATAATTAGATGGTTTAATTTTGCCAATATTATTTACCACACAGAAAGTAGGTACGAATGAGTTGAAATATTTAGACCTATTTCATTATTAAATTGTTTTTTAAAATCAGTTCAAATGTTTTTGCTAATAGGTTGGATACCAAAATGAAAGAATTATTTGATAAATACTCCAACTGCTTTTATCAAGGGAAGAAATATTACTGATGACGAGCGGTAGTTCAAGAATGTATTAAATATTGTTGTAAAAATAATACTAGTTGTGTACTTTTAAAACTTGATTTTGCAAAAGCTTTTGATTCAGTTGATTGAGATTAACTTAAAGATTATTTATTGGTTAGAGGTTTTAGTGTTAAATGGGTGGGTTATATTATATCTTTGCTTAAAACTAGAAACTGAAGTATGATGTTAATAGTAATCAGGAAATAAAATCCAATTGAAACATGGACTTAAGAAAGGAAACTCTTGGTCGCCTCTTTTGTTTAATTTAACTAATGATATTTTTGCTAGGATTTTCAAGCAAGCCACCAATAATGGGATATTAGACAATTTAGAAAATGAGATTACGGGTAATGGGCTTTTAGTTCTCCAGTTTGCGGATGATGCTATGCTCTTTACATATCATTTGGCTAGGCACATTATAACACTTAAGTTTTTTTATACAGTTTTGAGTTACTCTTTTGATTAAAGATTAATTCTGATAAAAGTTCCATGCTAGTATTGAATGAGATAGATAAGATATAGAGTCAAGTCGTATGTAAGTTGAACTATAAAATTATGAAATTTCTCGTAGAATACTTAGGATTTTTGATAAGGCGAAGTGGACTTAAACATAATGATTGGTTAATAATAATTGATGAAGTTAATAAAAGATTATCCAAATGGAATGGTAAATTTTTATCAAGGGCGGCTATGATAGTTCTTGTTTATTCTGTTTTATCAGCACTACTCGTATACTAGATGTCGCTTTATCACTTTCTAAAATGACCAATTACTAAAATTAGGAGATATTGTTTATGGAGTGAGGATAACCCTAAAAGTAGTTCAAAGTGTCCAGTTAAATGAGAAGTGGTATGTAATTCTAAAAAAGAGGAATGTTTATACAAGGTAGTAAAAATGTAGATGGATGCTAGGCGGTTAGTATGGACTAGGGATTAACCATTTAGATGGTGATTAATCGAGGATTAATCGGAGCTAGGAATTTGATAATTGTTGTATTTTGGACAGATTTTTAGTGTTTTGTTCAATGTCGGTTGATATAATTAGAACTTTAGGATTTTGAATATGCTTAGGAGTAGCCTATGAGGCAAGAATCACCTAAAACTAGCACATTGATACTTGCATAGTGCATTGAACCCTAAATAATGCCTTACCGGTGCCTAAATACAAGTTTTGATTCTTACACGAGGCGATAAACCTTGTTTCGGCTGGCCTAGGCGAATCTCTACACGGTAAGCCTCGCCTAACACCTAAACAAGCCTAGATGGGGGTCTACAATGATTTGTACAACAGCAGGTTTAAGAATTATAAATTTACATAATTTAAATACATCTTTATGGGATAATGGCTATGGAGTACAACAGTGGGTTTAAGAATTATAAATTTACATTATTTAAATACATCTTTATTGGGACAATGGCTAATATACATATTGTAATGAAAATTTTGTTTAAAAAGAAATAATATCGAGTCAATGGTATGGTTATACATATAATCTAACCATATCTCTATTAGTGAAATAAATAATATTTCTCATTTTTAAAAATTGATAATAGAAGTTTTGATATTGAATTGATAATGTAGTACAATCGGGGAAAAACACTTCATTTTGGCATGACTTTTGGATATTAATTATTCCCCTTAAAGTGGAATTTAGAGAACTTTTTGAAATTTGCAATTTAAAAAGTAGAAATATATATATCAAATTTAAATTTTTAGTGGGAATTTAATTTTAATTGTAAATTAGTTGGAAATACATTATCTTTACTTGCTTTACTTTGTGCTAAATTAGAATTATACAATATTGATAAGGAAAGTAATATTAAAATGTCATGTTGGAATAAGAGTTAAAAAATATATATCTCATTCTCTTTATAGATTTTTGAATTTTTCAAGAACAAGATCGAACATATTTAAATACGTCTGGATAGGTAATGCTCCGCCCAAAGAAAAAGTACATATGTGGTTAATTATACATGGAAAATTAAATACTACATAACACTTAAAAAGGGAATATATATTTATCGATAATAAATGTTTTTCCGTAATATGGGAATGTAAAATATTTTGCCTTTATATTTAAAATACCATGACGACCTACCTTTTTGGACATTTTAAGCAGACACGCATGTCAGACTCAAACCATTCATAAGGGCAGATTGTTATAGGGTAAATAAGAAAAAAAGAAAAAATAAAACAAATACAGAATCTCACAGTGGAATGATAAAATATAAAAATCAAATAACAGTTCATGAAGCCGTTTTATAAGTACATTTGGTTATTCTTTATAGTACAGACCAGAGTTACATAAAACAACAGCAAATAATAAATAAATGTAGCGGAAGTTATAAATATTGGATTATACATTATTAGGAAAGTTCCTTTACAATTTAATTCACCATTTATAGATTATTTCTTTTTCATTTTCATTCTTCCATATATAGTATTATTGAATATTAAATCCATTTTTAAGCTATTTCAATGTTCCTTGAAGTTATAATCATTTAATTAATTTATTACTCATTTTATTCATAAATGACTTCAATATTAATTCAAGTTTATAATTATTTATTTTACAGTATTCACCTTTACCCTTAAACCTGGTTATAAATAGCTTGAAATATTAATTTAAGTTTATAATCATTTTTATTACCTCATTCACTTTTATTATCTTCAATCAGTAGCATTTAGTAAATGAAAGTTACTAAAGTTTTACTTGTATAATGTTCTATTACATATTCTTATTAACATTTCAACTTTTTATATTTTGGTAAGTTATATATATATATGTCTTAAGAATGCAACCGAATATTACCCAAATTTCTCTTATTTATTTAGTTAACAAATGTTCAATAATTACCATTTCTTATTTGCTTTTTCTTTTTATTTACCGTTTACAAATTTAAATTCCTTATCTATTTCACTAATCGTTTAATTTAGTCAAGATTCCATTCATTACCATAATTTCAATTTCTAATTTATAGAAACTTAAGAACTAAACAACCGGGTTCATTTCAATCCTTTAATATATATATATATATATATATATATATATATATATATATATATATATATAATCATACCTTCTATACATATCAAATCATATTTGGAATTCAAAGTTAAGATTAATTTATCAAAGCAATTGTGAAGTAAAATTACTACAACGGTCTTTCCGCTTTGAAACTCGAAATTGAACGTCGATGATGTGTGCACTCATCACCGAAATTATTTTTCAGCGACTAAGAGGGGAGTATAAACTTATTTCATTCCAAAATTCCTTTAAAACATTTCTTTCAAATCATATCTAAATATTCATATCAGAAAATACTTCTAAATACTACTAATATTATATTCCAAAATCTTTCGAATTTGTTTTCAAAAATCCTGGAACTTCAGTTCTAAAATTTTCATTTTATATTCATTTTATTTATAAATTTTATTTTTCCATCAGTATTTATAGAATTTCACTACCTAACAAACAAATATATAATAACCAACTATATCATTTATAAAATTTATTATTTTATATACAAAATATATAATAGGAAAAATTATTTCATTTACCTATTTCAAAACAAATATTGTATCGCTCTGCCCTATTAAGTGTTTAGAAATCCCTATCGATGTCATAGCGTCCTATATATCGACCAGAATTTATAAATACAAAACGGAACAGATTGACACATTTTTATATATTCCCATAGTCTATACAGTACCGTAATTCCTCCATAAACTAAAGGGCTATCAGATGGCACTCTATAGGTATGGTACAAACCAAACTCGTAGAAGGCGCGAGAAGACATGCGACAAGGCACCCGAGACAATGCCAAGGTAGATATATCAATTGCACTCTCGGACTGGTGGCAATGCATAGCAGCTACTACCGCCCACCTCGGAACACACTCCCAAATCAAAATCAAGGGTGGCCACCAAATCAATCGCAAGTCAGAACATAGTATCGAAGAAATGTGTCCGATCAAAGAAATAACCTCACTTGGCCCAACATAGCTCCTGTTTTAGCCACATCAAGCTGACTCACGGAAGCTAGGGTCATGTAAATACCTCATACAGAATCGTTCGCCAAACCATCCTACTTCATTTTTGGAATCTCCACCATGTACACGGTTGTAAAAGTGGTTTTTAGTATTGGCAGAGAGTATGACACTATCCGATCTCGGTCTCTTTAACAACCCAACGCTTATTTCACACCGGATAGTTCTTTTACGTTTCAAAACGTATATTCACAATTTATATCAAAATATCATATTCAATTTCAAATCATATCCCTTTTGAAATCATATTCACTTTAAACTATATTTACATTCACTTTGAAACTATCGATAAGTTCTATCAACTAATTCTTCATTTCAAAATCATTTTATTCACTCAAATATGTCATTTCAAAAAAAGGTATCAATTTCAAATTCCAACTTAGGTTGTATCAATCATCATCAAGGATTTAGATATAAATACTTCAACTTTACACAGTCTGAAATTTTAGAAGATAGTTTAAGTAATTATAAATGGTTTATACGGTTTTAAAATAGTTTAAATAGATTTAAAATAATTTAAACAGTAATAATAGTTTAATTAGATTGAATTTGATTTAGTTAGATTTAAAATGATTTATATAGATTTAAAATAGATTTAAATTATCTTATATAGATATTAAATAGATTAAATAAATTTAATTAGTTTAAAATTGGTAAAATATATTTAAATTGGATTAAATAGGTTAAAATAGATTAATATAAATAAAATAGTTTAAATTGATTAAAATAGTTAATTTAAAATAAAATAGTTTAAACTAGTTTAAATATATTTCAAAGTTATGCACATACATTTCAATAACTCAATTCCGATAAATTCATTTACCTTTGCCACTTCAACTTTGAAATTCCAAATTAAATCCTTTGAACAATTCATTAAATTAACCCCAATTTCAACATTAACGTTTGGATTATCGAAAATAATTCGGTTTATAAATCAATTTCTTTTTCATAATACTAGTTAACTGAATTCAAAATTTCAAAGATACAAAAATCATTTAATTTAACCAATCCGGTGTCCGTATATAATTTTCTACCCTATGATCAAGTGGTACAGATATTTATCATTTCAATCCACAATTTAAAAATTTACGGTTATATATCATTTCAAACCGCAATCCCGAATTTAATAAAAATTCATAAAATCGTTCGAGCCTATCATTTCAACCCATAATGATTTTTCTCTAACCTATAGATCATTCAGGTATGTATCATTTCAACCCATAGGGAACTTGCAATAATATAACAATATAAAATACAACATCCAGTCATCCAATATAAACAATCAAACATCCATCAAAATCATCATCCAAATCAATCAATAAACATCAATAGATAACTGATAATCAATAACAGGTATTAAATTGACGATTTAAAATTCAATATTAAATTAAACTATGATTAAATGCAATAAAGTCAAATTTAAATAGAATGACAATTTAAACATACCAAACATTAATAAATTAATTTTTAATTACATTGTAAATTAAACTTAATTAACATAAGATAATTTAGTAATTGTGAGTGGGTTAAAACACTCACCTTTGAATTTCAAATTGGTTTGAAATCCAAAATAGGCCCAAAAATCAACTGTCTCAGAATTAGTCCAAACTAGCTTCATTATGTCCAGAATTTCGATACGATCGTAGCAGAACAAACTGCGCGTAAATTCGACCTCGTATGCAAAAGTTATGGATATTAGAACATGTACGTTTAATAATTTAAATAAATAAAAAAAGAAAAGAAAACCAACTCAGCTTGAACACGTCAGCAACGAAACTTTCTCCTTCCCTTTCTTCATGCGTAACCCAGGAGTCACAACCAAAATGCAGCCCTTTGACCGAGCTCCAACGTTGCTCCGGCCGCCTGCTCCCACGCCGACCACCCCAGCACGCTTCGCCATGATGCCACCTCGCCCACGACCAAGTCCAGTCATGCCTCTTGTCTCCAGCCACCGTGCGCCACCACCATATCTATGTGAATTATACGCCACATCCAACCATCGATCAACCAAACGAACGGCACAGATGAACTACACTCGATGCTCTCTACAACCCAGTACCCTCTGATCGACGATCGGCCAAAGTTGATCGTGACTTGATGAACGACCGTGACTGTTTTGGGAACTTCACCATTACGATTTGTCTGAGAGAGAAGCAGATAGAATTGTACGTACAAAAAAATGTAATAAGAAATAGCTAGGGTTTATAACGGACTATTTATAGGCAGATCAGAAATAGAAATGAATGGGCTAGATCGATTTGAAAGTTGAACGATAAAAGACCCGAAAAGCCCATTTCATTCCCGAAACGAAAGTGGGTCATCCCATATATCAAAATAGAGGTTTTCAATATTTTCAAATTCAATGGAATAGGTTTCAAGTCCCAATTCATCGTACGAAGAGTTAGCTTTAAAATAAGCTTATTTCAAATTGATTTCAGTTGGATTTAATTAAATTGATTTATATGCGTTTCGAGCCCGTACGATCAAACGACAAGTCCGATCGCTACGAAGCTTGAAATCTTAGAATAATTCACCATTACGGATCCGATGAAACTAGTTTTGTCGAAATCCGAGACAGTGGCCAAAATGACTATTTTCACGGTAATTAAATAAATTAATATTAAATTTATCACTTCTTATATTCAAATTAATTAACTAACCATTTTAATCATTTTTGATTTCATAGACATTTACAATAATTTAAAACTAATTTACATAATAAATTCAGTGTTAAATATTTCACTAATTACAGCATTCAATTTCAACTGTAATTAAATCCAATTAATTAAAATTAACTTCCAATAAATTGTGTTATTTTGATTTCAATCTTTGTATTCAATCAAATATCATTCTAATAACATGGTTGATATTTTTTTATATCTTATTTCACTACTATGCTATAATTTTCATCTTTTATTTGTATTAACTACTATATTTCAATTATATTGAATTTTGTCGATTTTTCACTTTAATTAAAATTTGAAATCCCAATTAATTTATTTATCTTGGTTTCATTCTTTTATTAAATCAAATATTACCTTACGAATATAATTAACATTTCTATTCCTTTATTACATTCTAATTTGCAGTTATTGTATTAACTCACCTTAATGAAACATTTATTTACTTTTATTTGTACTTGTTAAATATATTAGTAACAAACAACAATTGTCACCATTACTACATTTAATAACATTTATAAGTTTGTTATCTACACACAAATGCAACATTCATTTTTCCAATTTACAATTTATTACATACTATTTAATCAATACACATTTAAATTATCGATTTCCCTTTTAATTCAGTTATCAATTAATACATACATTATTATAATTTATTTACAATCTATATCAATTACAACTCCTTAATCCTTTTAGTTAATTGGAATTGCATTACAAGCCATTATCAATTACCTTAAATTATTACTATTTCATTTTGCTCCAATTACATTCTTATTATTTAATCATAAATTTATTTCTTCCAACATTAAATCACAAAACTTTATTAAAGTAACAATTTTTAATCATCGAAAATTATGGGTTGTTACAAGTGTCATATCACTAGTTTTATTCTTATAGATAGTCTTAGTATTTTTGTAACATCCCTCACTTGGAGGCCCAAAACTAACGGCTATGGATGTTGCAGTCATCCATAATTATTAATTCTCGGTGACCAAAATGCGGTAATGTTAGATACCTTGATATAACAGAAACACATGAATATGATTTTTTTTTTTAAACCATTAAACAAATTTCTCGTTCCACTTCAATCATATTTCAAATTCATTACATAATCCCAAATCCACGAACCATATTTAGAGAAATATTATTTTACAAAATACGCCAAGAGCGACATATGAAAATGCCCCCTTGGATGATCATAGTCTAAACATAGGAAATTAAACAACTTTTCCTTTACATCAAAACACAGTGAAATCAAACAGAAAAGAACTCCTATAGCTAGCTTGCCTCATGTATGTCCCCGGAAGCTTATTCGTCTAAAGGAGAACTTGAAAACCTCAACACTCAAACTACTCAAAATCAATTGAGCACCCAAGAGTTTAAAGGGAAATATAAACTTCGAGTTAAACATAAAGCCTGGTATGAATAATAACCTACCATCTCGAACCAATTAGCGAGACCACGTCGCTTAGCGAAACGAGTTTTCCCCTCACTAATATCTTGCCTTAAAATTTATAATGACCATATACTATGCTCCTGCATCCATAATGGTTAAAAATATAGCAATTTAAAACATCATGATGATATGCAAACAGGAAAAATATTATGGATTTTACATCCCCATTCATTTGACTATATGTCATTGTTATAGTTTCTGGATTCACTATTAACTTATTAGTTTTCATAGGCTGACTAATAACCTATTTAAAGCTTATCGATTATCTGTTCGGTCTCGTAGCTTTCATGGGATCATTAAGAACCTATTGGCCCCTGTCAATAACTTCATTCAAATATTTCATGGGCTCTCCTAGAACCTATTGATATCTTCAATAACTTTTTTTATATCATAGTTTTCATGGGTTGACTATGAACCTATTGATTTATGTTAATAACTTTATCCAGATACAGTTTTCATGAGAGCACTACAAACCTATTGGCCACTGTCAAGGTTTTCATGGTTTGCTATGAACCTATCTAAACTGACAACTTCTTGACCAGTCTTTAGGCATCCTATGTTTTGGTCCACATGACTTCCTGGATGCAACTCTATTCATTCAGGATTTAACTTAACTTATATTCACTACTGGGTCAATCTAGCCAGGTATTTTGCCTTTACTCCGAAAAAAAACAAATATGGGTCTAATTATATAGTGAATATGTTTATAGAAGAAGCACACAAAATAATTGATCATAACATACAAAACATGGTTAATACCTTTAACCCATTATTTTTATCAAGGAAAGCTTCTTCAAAAACTCCAAAACTGAAATCCACTTCAAAGCTTTTTTAAATTGCCATGAGTTTTCCTTTAAAAAATGAGACTGGTTTCATTATTTTGAAAACCAAGGCTTTCAAAACCTTAGACCTTTACTATCGAAACAATTAGAATATATCTTTCGAAAGCATTCAAATCTTCTTTTCAAAACACTTAAACATATGCCTTTCGAAACACTTTAGAATATCTCTTTCGAAAGCATCAAAACCTTCCTTTCGAAACCATCAAAACATTATTTCGAAAGTATTAGAGCATATATTTCTAACCTATAGAAGCGCAGCTTCGAAACCATTTGAAAGCAGCTCTTTCAAAACCATTGGGTTTAATCTTAAACATAATTTTTGGATCAAAGTGAGCATAAGTGAAAGTTCCCCTTTCAAAACCATTTACCTTAAAATAAAAGAGTTTGGGGAAAATAGACGGCTTCAGAACCTTCCTTTCGAAAGCTTTAATCTTTTAAGTAAAACAATTGGAAGGATAGCTTCGAAACACCTCTCGAAGTCATTGCCATCAAAACCTTTCCTTTAAACGGCTACTAGAGCCCTTTCGAAAGCTCGGCTAGTAATATTTATAAAAGAAATGCTTGCCTTTCGAACTCATTAAAAACTTTCGACCTATTCGAAATGTATGAAGACCACCGCAAGGTTTCAACTTGATTCAAAACTACTCTTTCGAAAGCTTCTCTTTAAAACTTAATATACGGCAACTCATTTGAAAACTACCCTTTAAACAAAAAGCTGGCAACCCCTTTGAAAGCTATATAAAGTAATTCAACCCTTTCGAAAGCATCCATTAAAAGAAAGGCAAAAGACGTCTCTTTTGAAAGCAAAACAAAGACTTTCGAAAGCTATTTAAAATGGCCTCGACCCCTTCGAAAGCATGGTTTCGACTCTATACCTTCCGCCTTTCTCCAATCCACTACATACCAAAGTATTGATACCATGTGTATTGGTTTTGACTTGGATTGGGGCGGAGGTATGGGGTTGAAAGATTGCTACTAGAAGTGGCGAAACAATAAATCTTTACAAAATTGCTTGTTGCCTTTTTAAGTAAATTTTTTTCAACTAACTTTCCTATTTGTAAAAGGTATAATTGGTTGCCATAACCTTTACAAAAATCTTTTCTAAAAGACTGCCGAATTCATTCAAAATTAATTAAAAATAATTAGCAATGAAGCCCTTCCCTTTAACAAAAAATTAAGACACTCAAGTCCTCCAACTAATTTAATTTAATTTCCATAGTAAATTACCTAGTAAAAATCCCCAAAAATCATAAAATTTCGCTTTTAATATGTTATCAAACATTTATAAATTTGAGACCCAAAATCCTTTATATAACAGCCGAATAAATTTTTAAACCCAATTATTTATTTCTTCATTTAAAAATTCATAATAAATTATCCATAGCTTGGATAATTATGAAAATTTAAGATCATCTCCAAAATAATGTTTTACATAACTTATTAA
The DNA here is from genome assembly GCA_030765085.1 of Allium cepa. Taxonomy (NCBI): domain Eukaryota; kingdom Viridiplantae; phylum Streptophyta; class Magnoliopsida; order Asparagales; family Amaryllidaceae; genus Allium; species Allium cepa. The sequence continues at coordinate 623,594,261 of CM060932.1, read as the reverse complement.
ATCCTCATGGCATTCAAAACCCAACATATATGATTTTAGCCCTAAAATCGAATAAAACATTTATCAAACATACTTGTTTGAACCTAATATATCATGTAATCCAAGCATATCATCATTAAAATCACCATAAAGGTTTTAAACTTAAACCCCAAAATCAAATGCTATTTAAAAATAAAAATAAGATGGTTTTGATTATTATTCACCTTGCTTTGGATAAGGAATTTGAGATTTGATCTTGCTTAATCTTCCTTTGCTTGAATCCTAAGCTTTAGTAAAAAAAATTAATACCCTTTTCCCCAGGTTGTGGCTGGCTTTGAGCTCCCCGTTTTCTTATGTTTTTTAATTATGAACGTATGGAATTAAAATGGGAATAAGGGTTTAGAGGTTAAGGGTTATTGTGGACGGCTATTTCACATAATGCCATTGCCTTATTCTCTTATTAGTTAACTTATGAAACCATTTCCATAAACCTATTCTTTTAATTTTATTTAATTAAGCACAACCGCAATTGAATTTTCAAATCTCAATCCCCTTATCTCTCTAGTCTTTACATTAATATATTTAATTTATCTAATTAATTTTTCTGAATAATGTTATTTGAAATTAAGGGTGTTACAGGCTCCCCTCCTTAAAGAATTTCATCCTCGAAATTCAGTAAGGACTAAATACTAAGCATAGTAATCATCTGTACATCTCCTAATTACTGTACTAGCCTACTTAACTGGCAACAGTCTATATAAAGAAAATATAGAACATACCCTCATAGCAGATCAGGATAAGTTACTATAATCCTGTCTTTTTTCTTTTAAGTATAATCCTTCTCGTTGTTGCTCCGCTGAACTTTCACCAACTTGACTGTCTTATTCCTTAACCTCTTCTTATCTCTCGCCACAACCCGAACTGGTTGTCTAACAAAATTCAATTTTAGTTCTACTATCAAATTCCAACTCTGTCGGAGGAATAGCAGTCTCTGGATCATGTATATACTTAGGAATATGAGATATATAAAACACATTATGGACACCTGCCATACTGCTCGGCAACTTTACTCTGTATGCGATCTTTCTGATCATCTCTATAATTAGGAATGGACCAACATATCTCGATGTCAGTTTCACTGACTTTCAGAATCGTACCACACTCTTCATCGTTGATACCTTAATGCAAACTCTATCTCCAACTGATAATTCTAGAACTTTACGCCTTTTATCTACGCAACTCTTTTGTCTAGATTGGGCTTCCTTCATCCTTTCTCAGATCAACTCAATCTTCTTTGTTGTCTCACTAATCCGATCTAGACCCAAGACTAATCTGTCTCCAGTTTTCAACTAACATGATGGTGATTTGCATGGCCTTCCATACAAAGCTTCAAAAGGCGCCATTCCTATACTAGTCTGATAACTGTTATTATAGGAAAACTCAACTAAATCTGGGTGATCATCCCAAGATCCACCAAAGTCCAACACTTAAGCTCTTAACAAAAACTCGAGTATCTTATTGACTCTCTCTATCCGCCCATCTGTCTAAGGGTGATACGCGGTACTTATCTTGAGCTTGGTACCCAAAGTCTCATGTAGACTCTTTCAGAATTTTCTAGTGAATAAGGAATCTCCATCACTTACTATACTACTAGGAATTCCATGCATTTTAACTATGTTATTCATGAATAACTTAGCTAAAACAGGTGCCGTCCTGGTTGACTTAACTAGAATGAAATAGGCACTTTTGGTCAACTTGTCCACTATAACCAGTATACTTTCATTTCCTTTATTCGACCGTGGCAACCCATCTATAAAATCCATGGATATTGAATCCCATTTCCAAACTGGTATCTCCGAAGGTTGAAGCAATTCACCGGCTTCTGATGTTCGACCTTCACTTGTTGATAGTTCGCACACTGCCTAACCCATAAGCCAACATCCTTCTTTATACCTTCCCAGTAGAAGCTCCTCTTCATATCCTGATACATCTTGGTTCCTCCTGATGAATCGTAAATTTGGATTGATGACATTCCCTAAGAACTTTTTTACTTAAGTCCTCAACATTCGAAACACACAACCGTCCCTTCTTTCTCGACCATCCCTTCTGGTCAAGACCAAAATCCTTTAAATCATCGACCTCCGACCCAGCCTCAAGCCTTCCAATCTTCTCAGCTAATAATGGATCCGCTTTCTGCTTAGAAGCAATCATTTCGATCAATACTGGTCGAACTCTCAAACATGACAACATAGCGGTTCTCTGACTAGAACTAGCAGTCGATATTAACTGCACATTACAAGTAGTCAAAGCTTCTAAATCTTTCCATTCTACCAACGCAACTAACACCACATTCTAATGTTTTCTGCTAAGAGCATACGCTACTTTATTTCCTTTCCCAGGTTTATACCCCATACCAAAATCATAAGTTGCTAAAAACTCTAGCCACCTCTATTGTCTCATATTCAACTCCTTTTGAGAGAACAAATATCTTAAGGACTTATGATCTATGTATAGCTCAAATCTCTCCCCTAAGAGACAATGTCTCCATATCTTCAATATGAAGATCACTGCAGTCAACTCCAAATCATGAGTAGGATATCTCACCTTATGCGGTCTAAGCTGTCGTGAAGCGTAGGCAATGACATTACCCTTCTGCATCAACACAGCTCCTAATCCGGTTCCACATGCATCAATATTCACCACCAACCCTTGATTTCCGTCTGGAACCACTAACACAGGCGCTTTGGTCAACAAATTCTTGAACTTAAGAAATGCTTCTTCATATTTGTCAGACCAAATAAACTTCACGTCCTTCCTGGTTAACTTAGTCAAAGGCGCTGCTATCCATGAGAAATCCTTAATGAATCTCGGTAATAGTCAGCAAGTCCAAAAAAACATCTAATCTCAGTCATTGTCTCTTCCAATTATTAACAGCTTCGATCTTATCTAGATCAACTTAAAAATCTTCTGGAACCATGTGACCAAGAAACTTAACCTCTTTCTTCTAGAAATGACACTTGGAAAACTTCGCTTTCAGCTGATGATGCCTTAGCGTCTCAGGAACTACTGTAAGATGATCTTTATGCTCTCTTTCATCTTTAGAGTATACTAAAATGTCATCTATAAATACCAATACTAACCTATCCAAGCACTCTCAAAAACTCGGTTCATCAAATCTACGAAGAAAGCTGGTGTATTCGTTAACCCGAATGGCATTACTAACCACTCGTACGAACCATAACTAGTCCGAAACGCTGTCAACGGAATACTGTCATATGCCACTCTTAACTGGTGGAACCCTATCGCCAAATCCAACTGGAAAAATACTCTGGCTCCACACAACTGATCAAACAAATCATCGATTCTTGGCAAAAGATACTTATTCTTGATCATCTTTTCCTTTAACTTACGATAGTTAATGCACAACCTTAACGACCCATCCGGTTTCTTCACGAACACCGTAGCTACACTCCAAGGCGAATTGCTAGGTCTAATAAAATTTCTCTCTTCTAGATCCGCTAGCTGCACCTTTAATTCCTTCATCTCAGTTGGTGTCATCCTGCTAGGTGGTCTACTTGCAAGTTCGGCTCCTGGCACTAGATCTATCCGAAAATCAATAGCTCATTTCGGTGGTAATCCTGTAACCGGGTAAAAAATATCCGCAAATTCTTCTTCTACTTCCATAGAACTCAATAGAGTACGAGTGCTCCTATCAGAATCCTCCACTGAGACTATGATTTGGTTATGGCTATCAGGACGTCTCAGCAATATTTCCCTATCTTAGAAAAATATCCTAGCCTCATATCAACCTAACCAATCCATACCTAAAATGATCCTGAAATCTTTAAAAATAAAAAATATACATACTGCATGCAAACCTATGACCTAGCAAATCAAGTTCTAACTGGTCACATCTCATTCCCAGAGTTGTATGTCCTCATATCAGATTTATAACCTTTAAGGAAGTAACAAGGTACGCGGGTTCTAAACACAACCATCAACCAAACACTTAGATATAAATGAATGCGATGCACAAGTATCAAATAGTATCCTAACTGATATACTTTGAATCAAGAGCATACCTTCCATCACAGTCTTTCCCTTCTCAGCAGCAGTTGGCCTAGCAGATGATGGTCCAACAGTAAAGACTTTTCCCTTGCCCGCCTTAACTGGTTCTGGACATTGATTCTATAATGCCCAACTTGGTTGTAGTTAAAGTACTTCACACCCTTCTTATCTGCGGCCTTCTTCCCCTTGCCACTTCGGCATTCATTAGCATAATGACCCTACTTATTGCATTGAAAACAAACCATATTAGCCTTTGCCTTCTTGGCAGCTTCTTCCTTTTGTGTTCTCTTCTCCTTGAAGAACTTCCTCTTCCTGCTAAGAGAACTCTAAGTTTCTACCCGTTTCTCCTTCCTATAAGTAGCAGGAAACTCCTCATATCGAATTGCTGTTTCCAAAACAACATTACAAGGATCACGAAGATGTTGCAAAGTCACACTAGCAATCTCGGGTCTCAATCCTCGAATAAATTGTCGTTCCTCTTGATGACAGTGTCAATGGTAGCATATCCATATCTGGGTAACTCATCAAACTTCATGGCATACTAAATTACCAACATCTTGCCTTGCACCAAGTTCATGAATCTTCTCGGCAATGCTGACTATGAAACTTCAAACAAAAACCTTCCTTCGAATCTCCTTCGAAATTCCGCCTAAGTTAACTCTTCCTTGGGAACTCCGGTGGTAACACTATTCCGCCAATGAAGCGTTGTTCCCTATAACTGCCTAGAGGCTAGTCTCCTCTTCTTCTCATCATTCAGCTCCAAGTCATCGAAGATCCTTTCACAATGCGAAAGCCAATTCTCAACTTCTATAGCATCCTCTGTTCCCAAAAATGGTTTCCCACCATGACTAGTATAATCCCTGCTCATATTGGCATAGTTGTTGCCAATTGGGACCACATGATTAGCTCCTCTAACATTCCAAGCATTACCCCCAGCTACTCCTACAGCAGCTCTAACTTGCACCAGATTGACGACGAACTGATACATCATCCCCATATCTACTGGTGGGTTTCCAGCACCTATATTGGCATTTGCATTTGGATTAGCATTTGTCCGTCGACCCTGGTTTTTCCTATTGGATCGAGCATTTCCATTTGTTGTGGTGCTTCCTCCACCAAGATTTCCTCTTTCATTTCCTGCCTCCATATCTTCCTTTCTCGTAAATCTTCATACAAGCCTTAGTAAGATATAGAAGAACGGTCTAAGTTATGTACTTATATATACACACACACACACCGAATATAAGTACGTTATTATAGCGTTAACCCAAACCCCGATCTTATTTTCCGATTCATAGGATTATGTTTAGAAAAATCATTTTAATTTTGAAATTCCTTTTAAGTTTTCATAAACCTATGCTTTGATACCAACTTGTAAGATCCCCCACTTAGGGGCCCAAAACTAACGGCTACGGATGGTGTAGTCATCCATAGTTATTAATTCTTGGTGATCAAAATGCGGTAATGTTAAATACCTTGATATAGCAGAAACACATGAATATGAATTTTTTTTAACCGTTAAAAAAATTTCTCATTCCACTTCAATCATATTTCAATTTCGTTACATAATCCCAACTGGAGAACCACATTCAAAGAAATAATCACTAAAAAATATGCCAAGAGCGACGTATGAAGATGCCCCCTCAGATGATCAGAGTCTAACATAGGCAATTAAACAACTTTGTCTTTACATTAAAACACAGCGAAATCGAACAGAAAAGAACTCCTAGTAGCTAGCTTGCCTCCTATACGTCTCCGGAAGGTTATTCGTCTAAAGGAGAACCTGAAAACCTCAACTCTCATACTACTCAAAATCAATTGAGCACCCAAGAGTTTAAGGGGAAACATGAATTTCAAGTCAGACATAAAGCCTAGTATGAATAATAACCTACCATCTCGAACCATTTAGATATCTAGTGAGACCACGCCGCTTAGCGGAACAGGTTTTTCCCTCACTAGTATCTTGCCTTAAAATTTATAATGACCATGTACTTTGCTCTTGCATCCATAGTGGTTAAAAACATAGCAATTTAAAACATCACGATGGTATACAAACAAGCAAAATATCCTGAATTTCTCATCCTCATTTATTTGACCATTCCGCCCATTTCGTAAAGTATTCAACCGGGTTTAACAATAGATACCCAATATTTGGGAGATCCCTTTCCTAACCCCATATGTGTTTTACGGGCCTTACTATAATATGTTTATCGGCAAAAACACTGTCTGTCACCGTTATAGTTTCTAAGGTCACTATTAACCTATAGTTTTCATGGGCTGACTAATAACCTATTCAAAGCTTATAGACTATATGTCTGGTCTCATAGTTTTCATGGAATCACTAAGAACCTATTGGCCCCTGCCAAAAACTTCATTCAAATATTTCATGGGTTCTCCTTGAACCAATTGGTATCTCCAATAACTTCTCTTGTACCATAGTTATTATGGGTTGGCTATGTACCTATTGAATTTTGTCAATAACTTTATCCGGATATAGTTTTCACAGGATCACTATGAACCTATTGGCCTCTGCCAATAACTCTCTCCAAACATAGTTTTCTTGGGTTTACTATAAACCTGTCTAAACCGACAACTTCTTGATCAGTCTTCGGGCGTCCTATGTTCTGGTCTACCCGACTTCCTAGATGCAACTCTATTCATTCATGAGTTAACTCGATATATATTCACTACTAGGTCTAACTAGCCGGTTATTCTACCCTTACTCCCCAAAAATACAGATATAGGTCTAATTACAAAGTGAATATTGTATAGAAAAAGCACACATAATAACTGATCGTAACATACAAAACATGGTTAATACCTTTAATCCATTATTTTTATCCAGGAAAGCTTCTTCAAAAACTCCAAAATTGAAAGCCACTTCAAAGATCTTTTATATTGCCATGGGTTTTCTTTTAAAAATGAGATAGGGTTCTTTGTTTTGAAAACTAAGGCTTTCGAAACCTTAGACCTTACTTTCGAAACCATTAGAATATATCTTTCGAAAGCATTCAAATCTTCTTTTTAAAATGCTTAAACATATGCCTTTCGAAACATTTTAAAATATCTCTTTCGAAAGCATTAATACCTTCCTTTCGAAACCATCAAAACATTCCTTTCAAAAGTATTAAAGAATATCTTTCCAACTTACAGAAGCATAGCTTCGAAACCATTTGAAAGTACCTCTTTCGAAACCATTGGGTTTAATCTTAAACTTAATTTTTGGGTCAAAGTGAGCATAAGCGAAAGTTCCCTTTTTAAAACCATTTACCTTGAAATAAAAAAGTTTGGGGAAAACAGATGGCTTCAGAACCTTCCTTTCGAAAGCTTTAATATTTTATGTAAAACAATTGAAGGGATAGCTTCGAAACACATCTTGAAGCCATTGCCTTCGAAACCTTTAGTTTAAATGGTTATTGGAGCCCTTTTAAAGCATTGGGAAGCGGCTAGCTATATTTATAAAACAAATTCTTGCCTTTCGAACTCATTAAAAACTTCAACCTATTCGAAAGGTATGAAGACAGCAGCAAGGTTTCGACTTGGTTCAAAACCACTCTTTTGAAAGCTTCTCTTTAAAACATAATATACGGCAACTCATTCGAAAGCTACCATTTTTAAAAAAAAGATGACAACCTTTAAAATCTGCATAAAAGTAATTCAACCCTTTCGAAATCATCCATTAAAAGCAAGGCAAGCGGCGTCTCTTTTGAAAGCAAAACAAATACCTTCAAAAGGTATTTAAAATGGCCTCGACCCCTTCGAAAGCATGGTTTCGACTCTACACCTTCTTCCTTTCTCCAATCCACTACATACCAAAGCATTGATACCATGTGACGACTTGGTTGGGGGCAGATGTATGGGGTCGAAAGGTTGCTATTAGAAGTGGCGAAACAATAAATCTTTACAAAACTGTTTTGTTGCCTTTTTAAGTAAATGCTTTTCAACTAATTTGCCTATTTATAAAAATATAATTGGTTGTCATAACCTTTACAATTTTTTTCTAAATTACTGCCTAATTCATCCAGAATTAATTAAAAATAAACATCAAAGAATCCCTTTCCTTTAATAAAACAATTAAGACACTCAAGTCCTCCAACTAAATTAATTTAATTTCCATTGTAAATTACTTAGGAAAAATCCTCAAAAATCATAAAAATGCACTTTTAATATGTTATCTAATATATATAAATTTTAGACCTAAAATCCTTTATATAACAAACGAATAAATTTTTAAACCCAATTATTTATTTCGTCCTTCAAAAATTCATAATAAATTATCCATAGCTTGGATAATTATGAAAATTTAAGCCCATCTCCAAAACAATGTTTTACATAACATATTAAATCTATGGCATTCGAAACCCAATATATACGATTTTAGCCCTAAAATTGAATAGAACATTTATCAAATATACTTGTTTGAATCTAACATATTATGTAATCCAAGCATATCATTATTAAAATCATCATAAAGGTTTTAAACTTAAAACTCGATATCGAATGCTCTTTAAAAACAAAAATGAGATGGTTTTGATTATTATTCACGTTGATTTGGATACAGAATTCAAGATTTGATCTTCCTCAATCCTCCTTTGCTTGAATCCTAAGCTTTAGTAAAACTTTTAACCTCCTTTTCTCCTAGGTTGTGGCTGGCTTTGAGCTTCCCTTTTTCTTATGTTTTCGAATTATGAATATATGGAATGAAAATGTGAATAAGGGTGCAGGGGTTAAGGATTATGGTGGACGGTTATTTCCCATGATGCCCTTGCCTTATTCTCTTATTAATTAACTTATGAAACCATTTCCATAAACTCGTTCTTTTAATTTTATTTAATTAAGCACGACCTCTATTTAATTTTCAAATCCCAATCCCCTTATCTCTTTATTCTTTACGTTATTCTATTTAGTTTATCTAACTAAATCTCCTGAATAATATTATTTAAGATTGGGGATGTTACAATTTTTTATTTTAATATACCAAATAATGATATTAATTGTGAATTATATCTTCATAGATTTAAATTTTATTATGCTGGATTTCATCGATTAGCATTTGATGTTATTTTTACTATAATATATATGTTGGTATATTTGGTTTTAAAGAAATCATAGAATTTCTGAATAATATAAACACTCTTATGGGAAATCTAATATATACAATTAACTAGTTTTGCTTTACTTGGATTTCAAATCCTAGTCTAAAATTGCTAATAATATTAGTTTCAAAAAATATATTGAAAAGCTGAAATCTCGTATTGATTTAGTTAAGGAAAATTTAGTATATAAAAATAAAAGTAATAATAACACTTTAAATACCTTTTAATAGGTATGTGCGCTAATGAATTTTCTGATGTAATATTTTTATAAAAAACTATTTAAACTATAAAATGTTATCATAAAGTATTTATCTTTCATTTCATAATTATACAAATCTGCTCTATACTGCAATATAATGTTTTTTATTCACTTTTTTTAAATCTCTCACTCAGTCCTTATTTAGTAAGTTTATTTTATCTTATCATGACACATGTACGTATATAAATATATTTATGTGCATATGTATGTGTAGATCTAATAATTCGCTTGAGTTTTTGTACTCTATTTAGATTTATCCGTAACGACTCGGAATTTTACCGCCAAGATTTGTTAATATTTAATCAATTTTAAATATTCAATTAATGGTTTTTTATGGTCAAATAAGCATCTTTTAATAATAACTAATGATAGGAAATTCATTTTTGAATACAAAAATAAACAGTTCGAAGAAAAAATTGAAAATGTAACCGAAAGTTATTTTTAGATTTTCGAATTTTTATCGAACGAAGGTTGTCGCAACATTGTTGCACACACATGTACATATATAAACATGTCAAATATATCAAAGGAAGACTAGTAAAAGTAAGCATGTTTTAAGAAGTTTTGAAAGGTAATTAAGATAATAAAGTAGGAAGTGACATTTGTTTCTTATTTTAAGTGTAAAGTTCAAAAAGGACATTAAGAAAAGATGATTTGGTAGCAAGTAGGCCATATGGATGTATGATTTGGCAAGTGTAATATCTAGGGTTAGTATGGTAAATTGGCTAAGGGGTAGTAAGGTTAATTTGCCACTTTGCTAATCCTATAAAAGAGGAAGAGGCTTGCACTTGAATTCATTTGCTCACTTCATCTAAATTTCTTTACCTTTTTTGTCCTTCCTTTTCATTAAGCCATAACTTCCACAAAATAACTCCAAACTCAATGATTTTTCTAAACATAAGCGAATTCAATAAACAAGAACTTTCATGTTAACCATTTTTTTAAATTTTACGGGTAGCCATGCCAAAATCTTATTTTTTTTTACCTAATCCTAAATTTGTAACACCGAAAATGTCTCCTCTTCCCCAAGCCATAACTTCCATAAAACAACCCCATGTTCAATGATTTGTTTTTAAAACCCAAGAGAATTCAATAATCAAGAAAATTCATTTTTCCCACTTTTTCACATTTTAAGAGTAGCTAAGCCAAAATTTCATTTATTTACCCAAGCAACTCTCTATCCCAAATTTATAAGTCCGAAAATGTCTCCTCTTTTTCAAGCCATAACTTCCAAAAAAAACTTCAAATTGATTGATTCTTTTTTGAAACTAAAGAAAATCGAGTAAGGACTTTCATATTGGTCACCTTTTCAAATTCAAAGAGGAAACTTTGTCCAAAACTGGTGAGAAAACTTACCATTAAGTTAGCTATATTTTTGTGTATAATTGTTGAAATAATTTATACTTTGTTGCTCGTGTGTTGTGATGCATGGATCTTAGGGGTTTGTGGTCGAGCACTAGTGGGGTGCTAGAGAAGGTGAAGCAAGGCCAAAGCATGTGGGAATGTGGTGGCTTTGTGTTTGGTTTGAACTAAAGTGAGAAATCTCACTTTGATTTAGTTTAAAAATTAACAAAATACTGTAATAATTTAGCGCTTGCTTATATTGTTGCACGTATATGTTGTGATGTACTTATGTTATTGTTTGATTTTGATTCCCGCTTGGAAGCGTATGACATGAATAACCATTGTGCTGCAGGAGACAAAAATAAGGAAAAGTGTCGAAGTGGTTCGTAGCAAAAAAACTGCGACGAATACACTTCAAAAGATTTATGGAGGGATCCAACAGGTCCCCTCATAAATGTTGATTCTAATTTACATTTTTACTTGCTAAGAGTGATGTGATGAAGTGGATGTTGTTGATAGTAGATTTGTTTCGATGTTTGTTCATTTGCGACGTTGAAATCCCGTGCTCGCTTTTCAACAATTTATTACTTGTTTTCTAATATGTTTTGAAGCGTTTTTCCAAACGACTTTTGTTTTTTTAACTTTTTTTTGCAGAGGTAGTAAAGTAGTTTGAAATATATAAAGAAATAGTGGTTTAAAAGTTTTTTGATCTACAAAAACGAAGTTAAAAGGTTACGGTCTATATGGCGATAGTCGCTATGGATGCAGTTTTAGAAATATTTGATTTTGTAAAGTTAATTTTTTTTTTATCTATTTTAGATATTTTACAAAGTCTTTTAAAATGTGTTTATAAGTATTTAAAAAGGAAGTTTGAAGTTTTAAATATATTTTTAAGAATTTATTTAGTTATTTAAATAAGAGGTTTAAATTTTACGCATTTGTTTTCAAAAGTCAAGTTTGTTTAAAAATGACCATCTTTAAAGAGATGTTTTAAATGCAAGTTTCAACTTTGTTTTAAAAGATTTTTAAATTTAAAAGTGAGAGGAATCATGGATTACAACACTGCTATTGTAATAAATGTTCTCGAGAAAGGAAAAAAGAGTATGGACTATAACATTTTTGTTACACTAAATGGTTTCAGAAGAATTAGAAAGGAAGATGGGTAATAACACTTCGTTATTATTAAGCAAGTGTTTTTTTTATAAAAACAAGTTGTTTTAAAGTATTTTGGAATTCATCGATTAAAAAGGTGTTTACTTTATAAAGAAAAATTGTTGTCTTTTAAATCAAACTTTGGTTTAAATAAGTGATTTTGGAAAATGTTTTAATAACAAGTATGTTGGAACTTTTGGATCTTATTTTTACTTCTACATTTCGAGGTATGGAAACTTGTTTCTATTTTGAAGTTAGAAATGTTAAGTCAAGTCAAGATTTGAGAGGTAATAATACCCCAGTTTGAACTATTTCATTTCTAACCGATTAAAAGTACTAATTTAAAATCGAAGACTATAAATAAGTTTATGAAGTTGGTTTTTAGTTTTTTTTTTAAAAAGACTTTGTTTTATGCAAGAGATTTCTTTTCATTGCCATTAAGTAAGCCAAAACAAATACGATAAAGTAGTGCAAAATGTTGACACGTTTACAGAAATAAGCCGTTTTATATTTAACACTAAAAGCGGATGGGTAAACTTTTATTTACCTGTGAGATCTAGAATTAAAGTGCTTCAACTAAGATAAGACCATGTGCAATCCATTTATCTGATTTATTCAACTTAGATTCTGGACGAGGGATAGAGAAGTCGAAATGTTGAAACATGATAAGTATGAGAGAGTTAATTTCGATAAATAGATCATAATTAATTAAGTATAAGGAAGATACTCCATTTTATACTTGACACCAAATTTCGAGGTATGGAAAACTCGTCTTTATCTTGAGAATTAAAAATGCATGTCGAGGAAATGATAGTTCGCTAACTTGTCCGACTTCATTATTAATCGAGAGATAGTACAATTTGAAATTGGAAAGTGGTGAACGAGTGTAAGATGTCTGATTTTCGTATGCAAACTATACCTACATCAAATGGTGGTTTGTCCACTATCGATAACTTGACCATTTTTTGACTTGGAAAGTATATGAAAGCTTCACGGTTTCATACGGTTTGAGATTCCTTTGGGAGAAATCATTCCAGTGAAATGTCTCTCGCTTCAAGGGGTATATTAGAGACCCCCTTGGGATTCTTATATAGTCCGCTTACTTCTGAAAGAACTAGCATTGAGTCGATCGGAAAACTATCAATTATTAGTTCTGAGAGACCGGGATCAGATAAGCACGAGTTATCCAAAAACCACTTCGAACCGGCATAAGCGTTAGAATTAAAGACATATTGAAGACGATGAAACCAAAACGGAGTTCTTTGAAGTGCAGTGATACTTGCTACTAATCCCGAGATGTAATAGAAGTAATGCATTCAGTTTTTCCATATCCTAAACAACTTGTATGGATGAATGTTGGCATTGCGTTGTTTCTTGGAGGACAGTGTTAGCATTCTAAGTGAGATTTACTAAAAAGGTAAAATGTAGTCTCGAGCCTCACATCCGGTAAAGATTAAAAAAAGGATATGATTCAAGGCTAAGTGAGTCGCATCCATTGGGGTATGGTCATTACCCGATGTAGATTAGTATTTATGGATTTATGTAAGTTAGGCGCTTGTGCGGTCGTATGCAGCAACCACGGTAATGACATATTTGATACTATTCAGAAAGAGGCAGGCCGGTCCTGATTCGTAGGGAGTCAGTTAAGCCTTTCGGTATATTTTTCTAAAGGCGTACCATGGTAGGCGGTATCTCAATAGTCTTATTATTGATGGAATCCATTTTTTAATACGTGCCTTACAGACTTAATTGTGCCTACATAGTGGAACGTGAGATTCAAATATTTCAGTCATGATTCAACATTTATTTTAAACCCTAGACATTATTATAATATAAATGTATTTTGTATTTGAAATGGTTTGGTTACGAGATACTTTTGTAAGGATTTTATATAAAGAGGTAATTAGCCAAAATGACAAACATTAATAAAAAATTTAAATGCAGTATAGAAGTTTTCAAATTTAGGCTCAAGGACAAAATCACGTTTTCTCTCTTCTCCACAACAATCTCAAATTCACTTCCTTTTCAACTGCCGCTCCTCCTATTCTTCCACCAATATCACAACCTCGTAGCCCCTCCCCCTCTCATCTTCATCGCCTTCAACAGCTCGACCTCGACCCATGCAGCCTCGACCTGCACGGCGCTCTGCTCTGCCTTGTCGGAGTCATTGTCGCACTTTGTTGTTGGTTTTTCATTGCCGCTCTTTCCATCGTCATTGCCGCTCTCCTCATCGCCGGCGTCATTGCCTCGACCTGACTTGCACTGCGTCCTGCTCCGTCTTCGTCGACGTTAGCTATGAAACAGATTAAATCATCGTTGATCTGAATTTTAAAAAAATCAATAACATTATAAAATGCTAAATTAAAATAGCATTATATCATTGTAATGCTATATTCAAAAATGCTAAATTTTGCTATCATTTTGCATACGTTAAACATGTTATTGTACTTCATAATTAAAACGCTACATCAATCTATCATTTCAAATATCATTAATATGCTACTAAACATTGTATCTAAAATATTACATTAAACTATCATTTTGCATGTTTTAAAAATGTTATTGTACTTCATAGCTAAAATGTCAGTTTAAAAATGATAAAATAAACCAGCATTATCATTCTTTTTATAGTTAAAAAAACGCTAAACTAAATTAGCATTATATACATATAATGCTATATTCATTTTCACTTAAAGATATTGCTAGTTATATTTAGCATTTTCGCATGTTAGCTGTTCAAAAAAAATCAATCGGCACCAGTTTCGACCGTCTTCTCTTCCATCGCCGACGCATGCTTCGCTGCTATGCCATCATCGACGCCTTGCTTTGCTGCTACACCACCAACAATATTCTTTTCCATTGCCTTCCAATCCACCTCGACCAATCACCTCATCGCCTCTTGGGCTGCTACCACCTCATCGCTTCGACCATCCACCGTCACCATCATGCCCCTGCCACTTCATCGCCTCTTAAGTCTCATCCCCATGGCGTCGTCTGCCAAGCCACTACCATTATAGTCGTGTCTTAAGTTTGGCCTTGCGGTGTATTTTTACAGAAAGTTTGGCCTTCGTACTAAAAATAAAACGTGTTGTCCTTGTGTCAAAATTTTTCTTTATCTATGTCCTCCTTCCGGTTTTCCACTTATATAAATCTACTACTTTATATTAAAGCAGGAACTTTTCCAAACTAACGTGGACTTCTCCTCTTCCTTCGTTTCAAAATACTACTTCCTTATCAAATTTCACGTTTTTCCCCTGTACCTCATCTCCAACTGCTACCCCACGTCCTTCATCCTACTCTCGCTAAATTTCCCTATTCCCTCTTTAACACGTTCCTCCTAAATTCCACACCTCTACGCCTCCACCCCTAATCCGACCCACCGCCTCCTCCCCTTCCACTCCTTCACTCCTACCCTCGAACTAATCGCCGCCCTTGGATTCCAACTCCCCTCATCTACTGCTCCGACCAACTGCCTTCTGAACCTTCACCTTCCATTTGCGAAGCTTGTGGATGACTGCCATCAAAATATGGCCTGATTTAGCCCCTTCCTTCGCCTGATTGCTCGGCCGCCTGTGCTCGTAAGATTGGATTTTGATGTTACACGGTTGGCTCATAGATTGGATATTAACAGTCGACTGTATAGATTTTTTCCCCTGTACATTTCACGTGAAACGAAGTTTAAAGGTATTTGGAATACCATCTTACTCCTTTCTCACTGGTACTGTATCTTTTTTGTTTCTAATTCTTTTGTAAAATGAAAAGTATGCATTCTTATGTGATTTTATGCTTTGTTGTTTCTCCCTTACTACACCATGCTGTCACTAATTGAGTTGGAAGATATAGTATGCAGGCAATTTCAAGAACAAACATACTTCACCTATGCCAATGTTTTTGAACATAAAAATTGCTAATATGCTACTGATTTTAATCTTGAAATAAGAGCATGTTCTACGTGTTACCAACAATGAATAAAAGAAAATCGTTTCATTTGTATTGTGTCGTGTACTTATTCAGTATGCAAGAGCTATGAAATATCCATGCCCCATCAGCCAATATTAAATTATGTCTTCATTGTTGCTGGAAAGGATACAACAGTTAGAATGGAAATATTATAAAACAAACCTGCTCCATTAAAGGTTTACGGTCTCTAACCAAACCATGGGTGCTTCACGTCTTTTAAACATCACCTACGCAGCAAAAGTTCTGATGATTTTTTTTTAACAAAATGAGGCCTCCACTCGATTGCTTACAAATTGTTCAATTATATGCACTACTCCCTTTCTCTGCTGCACTAACATGTACATTTTCCAACAGCATACCTATATTTCTGAACTGCTCCGTTGGCGATGCCCCGTTACCCAAGTACGGCTGTAGCGCTTAACATTTTATGTCTTTGCATATTCGTTTCATCTCTCTGCAGTATTCTTTTCGTTTGTTCCTATGGTCGTTGTGCTGTAAAACTAGGAGTAACATTTTCTCAGACAAGCTGCCGGTTCATGCGTACATGTTTTCAGCTATTGTCCTATCGTATAATATTTATGCTATGCTTATCACCCGCCTTTACTTTCAACTGTCATTTCATAATATTGGCTCAATTTCTGTAGATTGCTTTACTTGGCTACCAGCTGCTGTAGTTTTGTGAGCTGCTACCCGAACAGTACAGATGATAGGGAGAAGGCTTTATAATTTTCACAACAATAAGTGCCATTGTTTGGTAATTAAATCTAAACTTCTTATCCACTTCCCAGTTGCATCTAGCTACCGTTCAAGTGTTTTTTGCCCCTTTAAATAAGGTTTATCCTAGCAGTCAAGCTTTTTAAATATTGATTGTCGTCTTACTGTGTTGTTGTTATGTCTCTTCTTTATGCTAGCTTCATTTGTTACACCATCGTACATCTACTTTCCATACAATCATTATATTAGACTGATGCACAATTTTTAAATTTCATTACCCACTTAACACATGAGAGCATGGATATAGTATTGGGTCATAGTTTTTAACTTGACTATTACTGTTTGCAGCGTTTTCGCTTGATTCATGCAAAAATGTAGGTTGCTTTTAGGAGGAAAACCGTTAACACGTTATGCCAGGAGATCGTGGATTGATTGCAGCTCCTGTTTATCTGATTTTCGTACTTTCTCCCCGTCTAACTGTAAAACATATTTGTATTGCAAGAAAATAATATAACCTCGACCGAGTCTGATTACAAACGAAAAAGCTGGTATTATGTCATATCCGTGTTCTAATTATGTGCTCAAACTTATGTTCTCACATTGTTTACATATTCGGGATTTTTTCCCCTTACAAAAAGACTGTAGACGGTGTCAACAATGAAATACTGATTGAGATCCTCCTTCTGCACCTATGAGAAAGGGAGAAAGAAGGGACATTTACATAACTGTATGTCCGCTGAAACTATTTGTTATTACTTCTTTTTACGTGTAATGCAAGTATTAGTTTACTTGTGTTTAAACCACATGTAGTCATGTCACATGTTTAACTTTTGAATAAAAAACCTACAGTACATATATGCATTTTTTTTTAAAACCGCAACTCCAGCTTTGAACTACCATTTATGTTTGTCATGCTCAGTTGCAGTAACGCTTTAACTGCATACCTTACTATGCTAACATATGTATCCGCTGTACAGTATGCATGAATATGCATATGAAGGATATGGTCACTCTTTTGTCCTAATATCGCCTTTCACGCGTTGGGATTAAACTTTATGGAGTATAATAATGCCCGTGTACGTAGCACGATCTAAGTTCTGTTTTACTCGAAAAAAGTATTAGGTACTAAAATCTACCCCATTTTCCATCAATCCAACAAGGCATATTTCTTTGACAATATAGTCAACGTCTTACTATAAGGAAACATAAATGAATACATTGTTATTAAAATCATAAAGGTGCATCATTCTCTACAAGAAAATGTATTAACATCTCATTGCCATTAACTAATCGCTTAATGATGCCACAAAACTAAAATAATACATAAGATACAAAGAGGTGCCCAGTGGAAGGAGAAGTCATAATTTGGGTTAAAGGCTCACGGAAAATCCACTGCCCAAACACCTGTTCCATAAACAACATCATCGCAGCTCTGTACTTCATGTTCCATTTTGGAAATATTTTGATTTTTTTTCTAGAAACAAAAAACAAATCAAAAACAACAGCAAATGGATGACCTGCAAAAGAAATTAATGGCTTCAGCGTGTGTAACAAATGAAATCATTGACCGGTCTCAATGAAATTCGCTAAGATTCATTTTTTTTATCTCATCATCAGCCATGTTAAAATCTATGGATAGGAATGAAAAAACCTGAAGATAAATTTGTAGGCTTTGGTTAAAAACTTAAAATGGAGGCGACCGATTTGATCAAAGAGGAGCAGGAGACGGTAATTTAAAGGAAGGGATTGAGGCTGCTCGCACCTAGGGTTCAGTAGCTGTTCAGAATGGTTGTAAGAAGATAATTATTTTGAATATTATACCGAACAAAATGTGATGAAAAAAATGACATGTGTGTAACTGATAGCAGCCTGTAGAAAAGAGTATGTGTATTTCAGATTCGATGGTTAAACGATACGGTATCCTACCCTGCATTAACCACTGTATGCATGTGACATGAACTAAACTTTTATTCACTATCGTCTGCGGTTGCTTTGTACAAAATTTAATACATGTTCTTGCTGCGATGTTGTCTTTGTTTATTTCCTTACCTGCAACCAAGTATTAGCAACATGAATGACACAAGACTCTGGTTGGATCAGCTACTAAATTCCTTTAACTCCACTGTTTGCTTTTGCATACTGCCATCATCCGTGTCGTCTAAACAGAAGTTATACCGATTGTTGTGCATTTTAATTGACGTCACGCTGATTTAATAGTTGAAACTACATTCACCCTGCCTGTATATGTCCTGCATCGAATTTTTACTGCATGCTGATTTGGTAACAGTTTTCCACATCCCTTTCCACTTGTCATTTGTTGAAACATATGCATTTCCGCATGTCAGCAGATGGTACTGATGCATCACTCACTTTTTCTCTAAATATCTCTTCTGCTTTTTCAGGTTAAGAACGAAACATCAATCTCCTTTCACTTTCGATAGGTAAATCTTTGATTATTTATTAGTTACCACATCACATAACATCCTACTGCTAATGATTTGAAACCTCAATGTTGAAACCTCAATGTTCAACTTATAACTGTTTTCAGTTTAAAATTTGTAAGCATCATAAGTTAATACTTAGGAAGTTATTAAAACATGATATTTTAACGAAAAAATTAGTTTGTTTCCAAATTAATTTGTCCACTATTGCAGGTTGTAGCATATGGTAGTGAATTTGAAATACTGAGTATTCTCTTTACAGTCATTTGCTTATTTATTTTGAATATTAATACATGCTTTTCAGTGCATTTTATTTTTCTTGGTGTTCTTATAATTTAGTTAATTTTATGGGCTGCTGTGTTCGAATTGAATGTGCAGTAACCCCTTCTGATATATAAAGTCTCAACAGGCAGAATCACTTTAATTACATTTTGGATACCACTCTTTTTTTTTACTTTAATTTTACTTCGGTTACATTTTGCTTTAATTTTATTTTGCTTGGTGTTTCCTGTATTTTTTTGTACATGTTCTATATCAATCTTTTTTTCCAACGGTTTATCTATATATGTTTTATCTGTATTTTCATCATTTTTCATGAATATGGTATATTTGTACTGCAATGTTAATGGTAACAGTTTTGCTACGTGTCACCAAGAATCATCAGCATTAATTATGTTATACCCTGACTGCACTGGTTACCTCTTTTTTTAAAGGCCGCAGTTTGCTTTTGCAGGCAGCCAACGTTTTTGCAACAGTCGTAGAGAAGATTGGTACGCATTTTGTGCCTACTGGAAAAACAAATAAGAATATTTACATCTGGGCTAATTTGATGATGCTGTCATGCTGCACAGCTATAACGCGTTAGTGGTACAGTTCAACAGGGAGTATGTGTTTGAGTTTTCACCAAATATTGGGTGGAATCATAGGCTTCAGGCATTCGGTATTTTACCGTACACGATATGCTAACTGTAGATCTGTATTACGTATGTGTTATCAAAAATTATGAGCAACTTGAGCACCTTTTTTCATTTGAGTTTATGTCAGTTTCATTGCAGTCAGACTATTTTATAAATATATTTACATTGCAGTTGATTTAATGTACCGCACACGCAAAGTTTGCTTTAGACTATTTTGTGGGATTAAAATTTTAGCTTTCTACATTCCAATATGCAAATTCTGAAACATCTACAAAATTCAAACTGCTGTTCTATTTGTTTGTTCTCTGTAAAATTAAATCACAATATGGGATCTATGCATAGCATGAGTTCATGTTTTTCTTTTTCTTATTACTGATTCAGCTGTACAATTGGTAGGTAAACACAACCACCAATGATTCTCATGTTAAAGGGTTTGCATCAGCATTATTTAATTAATACTCCCTTATTAGTTTTCACCAACGAAATGCACCGTTGCCTACTGCTTTCTCTGTGCTGTATTGTTATGATGTGAAATTTGCCAGATTGACATGTAAATGACACCTTTCGTTTTCTAAAAAATTTAGCTAAGATGGATGGGCTTTTGATGAAAACATTAGCAGCTCGGAAATAGAAAGAACTATGCATAACACAAAATATTTCGATGTTTTTTTTGTTTGTTCATTATTTCAATACTACTTTACAAACTGTTTTCATAAGGTATAAATGAAAGCATGGGTAAAAAATTTAGTGGAGGTAAAAGGAAAAACAAGAAAATTACAAGTTAAAAATGTAAACATTTCCTGGTCAAATATTACAAGTAAACAAAGTATGTTCTTAATAATTATCACCATCCATTTCGTAATCACATACAGTCAACATGGAAGTGCTATTTCAACAATTTGTTCTGCTTATTACTCAAACTGTACTGTACTCCATGGTAAGACTAAACCCAATTTGTCATGTGCATGTACAACTATCTACAACATATTTTGAAATATAGAACTTACTTACGCTTACTATATAAGCTTGTACATCATATATCAAGATTTCATTTCATTCTGCGGTTTTGTTTGCGTTCATGTCTTTCCCACGACAACACATACCTCTAATATTTTTATATTAAATCCAACACTGCCCGTGTGCGTAGCACGGGCCACTCACTAGTGTATATCTTTAATAATAGTTGTAATACCTTTGGTGTCACACTTTTTTGGTATCAACGTGAACTACCAAAAATACCCCTCTTCAAATATTATTAAATATTACTATTGCTTAAAAATAGAATCTAACGGCTATTTTTTTTAACAATTCAAAACGTACTTATCTTATTATCACTTAAAAATAGGATAATACGAATAAACTTTTTTCAAAGTCATTTTTTACCAATTAATAACAGAAATAATTTTTTTAACCAATATAAAATTAGATCCATTCTCTTTAATAATAGTTGTAATACCTTTGGTGTCACACTTTTTTGGTATCAACGTGAACTACCAAAAATGCCCCTCTTCAAATATTATTAAATATTACTATTGCTTAAAAATAAAATCTAACGGCTAATTTTTTTAACAATTCAAAACGTACTTATCTTATTATCACATAGAAATAGGATAATACGAATAAACTTTTTTCAAAGTCATTTTTTACCAATTAATAACAGAAATAAAAATTTAAACCAATGTAAAATTAGATCCATTCTTTAGTAATTAATAATAGAAATAAAAATTCAAACGCCCCTATAAGTAGGATCTAATAATTAAACATACTTTACAAATTTAAAACGCTTCTAAAATTAGGATATAAAATTAAACTTTCTTTAAAATTCAAAATACTTATTTACAAATATACAAATCTTAGTATCACTTGAAATAAAAAAATTATTTTTTTAACTGATTTAAATATGGGAGATTTATTGTAAAGGACAAAATATCCAAATAATTTATCCTCAACGACACATGCCTATAATTTTATCCTCAAGGACATGCCCAAAGCCCATTTTTTCTCAAATGCACAAATCTCTCTTCCCTGTGTCCATTCAATCCCGTTTTCAGCTCCGACCACCTTATCCCGTGTCAACGCCACCTCCTCACCAGCGCCGCCACCTCCTCACCAGCGCCACCATTGCCACCTCCTCCTTCACCCGTTTTGGAGCAACCACCTCGTGCCACCTCCTCCACCCGTTTTGTGTTCACCATCGCCGCAGCGTCACCTCCTCACCAGCGTCGTGCAACTACCCCATGTCACCTCCTCCACCCGCCAACGCCACCCCCTCACCAGCACCATGCTCTTAAAAGCTGATACCGATACCAGTTTTTAGGTATCAGTTTTGAAATTTTAAGTATCAGTTTTGAAATTTTAAGTATCAGTTTTGAAATTTTAGATATCAGTTTTGAAATTCCTTCTGATGCAAACCCTACCCATCGCTTCCAAAAACCACACATTATACCACCACCTTCACCGTTTCGTCAAACCAATAACCCATCAGAAATTTTCCACCACAAATCCATACTATTTCCTAAACCACCACAAATCCATACTATTTATTTTATTAAAACTGATACTACATCGCATACAAAACTGATACCCAAAAACTGAACACAGCAGAATGATTTCCATCCTCTCGTCATCGCTTCCTCCTCTCGTCCACGGCCTCCTTCATCGTCTTTTCAAAATCCTCACTCACGTGCTTGATCTCCATCCCTAACTTTTCATGGTCGCTCTCCGCTTCCTCGCGTGCTCTTTTCTTCTCCGCGAGCTCCTTCATCTCAGATTTTTTCACAGACTCCATCTTCTTCCGAATTCGCCTCTCGAGCTCGAACTCCGCGCAGGTCCTTGATTTATGCCAAGGTGTTGTCGAGATCTGAGAGGTCGACGTCTCGGTCGGAGTTTATTAGGCTTGAGAAGGAAGCGATGGTGTGGGTTTTGTAGCAAGATCTGGAGTTGGAGAGGCAAGTTGCAGTGATTTGTCCTTGAGGATAAAATTTTAGCGGGCTGTTCTTGTGACTAAAAAAGCCTTAATTTTTGTCCTTCACCGTAATTCCCTCTTTAAATATATACAATTTATAAAAACAATAATTTACACTCGTATATAATAATCAGCATGATTTGAGTGTCTCCGGTGGTTTATTAGACTAATCCGGCTCGGCGTGCTAAAACTGTATACTATTAAATGAAGCCGCATAAACTAAGGGCAATGGTACCGGGGGATTTGGCACTGCTCCGAATAACAATAATGTCAATAATAATGCTAAAACATGGCTCTTTCCTTCTCCCTCACAATCCATTTTCCTCATCGTTGCCACTTCAGCTTTGCCGCCGCTGCTGCTGCAGCGTAAATTCATCATTCTCTAGACTAGGAGCAGCTGCTTCTTCCTTCGACGCACCAAACAGCAACAATCTCCAATCCCTTTCATCGGTTCAGAACGAGCAAATCTCTCGCTATACCAAGACCCTTCTTCAATGGAACCAGGTTTAAAAATTAAAATTTTAGTCCTTCAATTGTATTGGGTACAAGTTTTGACGGTTGAAATGCTAATTTGATAGAAAATGAATTTGACGGCAGTGACGGACGAAAGCGAAGTGATGAAGAGACACGTTGATGATTCTCTTGCGCTGATTGGTCCTATAAGGAAATCTTACAAGACAAAGAGTAGACACGATAATGATGTTATTAATTTAGTAGATGTTGGTTCTGGAGCTGGACTTCCTGGATTGATTTTGGCCATTGCTTATCCTAGTAAGAGTTTCTTGTTTCTTTTGTGCTGCTTGTCCTTGTCCCAATCATTTACTTAGCAATCAATCTTGTTTCAAAACTAGTATGAAGCCCGTGCCATCGGCACAGATGCAAAATTTTGTATTTAACATATGAAACTCTATAATGCAAGAATACTAAGTTTGGCCAATGTAAAATGTATATAAAATAACAATAATAGGTATTTGTATCGTGATCAATATTCATTTGATAATTCCTGACAATGCTAAGTATTCGTGAGTATTATTTAGCAACCATAAAGATACACGAACAATTATTGTGCATGCAGTAAAAATTACTATTATAATGCACTATGCTACGGATATTAACAACAATGCATTTTAAAAATTCCATTATCAAGTATAAATAATTCAGATATTTTTTAGTGTGGTTATCCATTGAATATGGAAAATATATAGGCATCATAGTGAATCGGTAAATCTTTACAAAATTGTAATAACAGCTGTTTAGTCTTTCCTCATTACTTTGTATGGGCCATGTTCATGTTTTTTTTCTAACACTCTCCATTGAAAGTTTTGAAACCTAGTCCACTCAATTAGAGTAGCTACTACTTTCAAGAAGATCAAAAAGAACATGGTTGTTGCTACCCAGGGCCAGCCCGACAGTATACGATGCCCTAGACAAAACAATTTTTTTATCATTTTTTGTTGCCCCACTTTAGAAAGTAACAATACTTTTTATATGTCCAAAATAAAATGCAATATAATTATAAAATTTAAGGCTGATTACAAAATATTGTTAAACTAAATCATTAGTTTACATGTCAAAATGTCTAAATCTCAACAAGGTGTCATGCTAAAATACAAGCTAACGAAAATAATTTCTTACATTCTTTGAAGCAAACTCCTCTATGACCTCCTCATAGTTAAGTTTATCAAAGTACTCATTCTCAAATACACAACATAATATTATTAATCTAATAACGCTAGCATTTTACATACTTAAAAAATAATAAACAATTTTACTATGCATAACTTAACAAGTTTAATTAATCGACTCAATTTGTAACATTGTACATAAATCAATTGTGAATCATGGTTAATTTAGATCAATTTTAGCTTAACGCATATACATTTTGTTAATTTATCAATGCAAGAATTCGATTTTTTGATTCATTCATAATAAAAATATGACAACATAAATCATTGATTCATTCAACAAACTAACCGATATCAAACCAATGTATCGAATCAATGAAAATGAAACCAATATCAATTATTTGATTCATAATTCATTCAACAAATTATTTAATTCATTAAACAAATTAACCAATGATATAAAACTAAATTAAGCAATATAAAATCCAATAGAAAACTCATATTTTTATTTGCAGCTGCAACAGAAGTGTAGAACAGACAACCTTCCCTTTTCAGAATCCAGCACTACAAGTCTACAATCTACAGAGTAACAGAGCAAATTAAGCACAAACCCTTGATGTCAGAATTGAAAATAAAATTGAATTGGTTATACCAAACAGCGCAACAACCTTTGATGTTAGAATTAAGTACAAGTCTACAATCTGCAATCTACAGCGCAACAACTCCCCTAAAAACGCAGCTAACAAATCAAAATTGAAAATAAAATTAGAATAATTCGATTTAACTTTCAAGGCAAGTAAAACCGAACCCGAACACAAATCGATAGTCGATGGAAGGGAGGAGACCAGTGGCAGTGAGGAGACAGGAGAGTCATGCACTTGTTCAGGCTGTTCTGGAGGCTGGAGATCGTGGTCGACGACTGCGAGTTGGTGCCGATGTCAGTGGCGGCGGCTAGTGGGCGTCCGCTGTGGCAGATGGTTGTGCGAGGTGCAGATGATTGGCGTCGTCAATGGAGCAGTGGGTATTGCCGTATTGGAGGCGCAACGCACGATCTATTTGTACTAGCGTGAATTTTTTTTGTTGCCCCTCCGCGATTGCTGCCCTAGACAAATGTCTTGCCTGTCTTAGGCTTGGGTCGGACCTGTTGCTACCCAACGAGTACATATCGTTGTCATCGTCCTGCCAAAAAAAACCCATATCAGAAAAGAATAAGAAAAATTATCAGTCCAAAAAGGAAGATGCAGAGGAGAAATATTTGCATCTAATATCTAGTTAATAGTAATAGGATAGAGAAAACCAACTTACCATATCTTCTGACTGTTATGGGGAAAAAACTGCACCCTTCTTTGTAAATTAAAGATAATATATCCTATTCTCCACTACTTATATATAGGATGACCACAAATCAACATCCTTATTTATCTCCCTTTTATGTTTTGGCTAAAAATGAACAGTTTGACATGATTGTATATATTTTTATATACTTAATATTTACTTTCTATAAGTGGAATACGAAATCAAATTGGATAAAAATGCCAAATCACATATAGTAATAACAAGTGATAAAATGCCATATTTTCTTTCAACTATATGAGAAATATATGCATGTCAAAAATTAATGTCTATGTATAAATTAAATGAAATTTATTTATCTTCCAAATATAAACAATCTTAGTTATGATTTCTATATGTGTATATATGGAAACTCTGTAGGAATTTGAAACACAAACGTGTGTATTCATCGCTAAATATTTCAAACAAACAATTTTGGAATATTTTTTGGGTAAGTAATAAAAGCGTGAATGGAAGAAGAATATTACGTAAATGTGGGAATTTATAGCATTAAATCCAATGAAAATTGCATACAATAAAATAAATAGCTATTAACTTAAAGTAATTGCTCCTCTCTCTAGAGAATCCTTTAATCTTGTAAAACTCGAGATCAAGATGAAACCATTATTATTTTTAAAAATATATTATTAAAATAAATATACAATGATGATATCATAAAGAAAAGTTAATTCTGAATACTAAAAGGTACTACTTAAAAACTTGTCTTGTTTAAAAAGTCAGCCACATCATATTTTAATTGGGATTGCACCTTTACTAAGCTATACTGTTTTAGTAGAAATTGTCTAGTTTCAATTTGTTTTGGTACTTATATAAACAAATAAAAACTGAATAATGCGATAACAAACATAAATCAATTAGTATATCAGATGATTATGCAAAGCGAGGAATTACCCGTGACGATCCTTGAATTTAGAGCTTGCACTCCGTTCCTCGGGAATAACCAAAATGGAAAATTATACAAAAATCATCATAGTTCTTAAAAATCGTATACGTAACAGATCAAAGAAAAAGCACATGATGAAGAGAGTAGAAGAAAGAGCATATGAGACTGTAAGTGCGAAGCTAATGCATAGATAATGGGGAGCAATTATGGAACCCCTTGAATAGAACTTGAGTAGGTACAGGTATGTATAGTTGTAAGAAGTGCAACTACTCGTATGGAAATGCAGAAAAATCTATTAAGAGAAGTATTGGGAAGGTAAGTTTCATGCTTCATTTTGCCAAAAAAATTAATATTATGATTTGTGTGCCAAGTTTACATCACAAATAAAATAAAATTTTGTGTTGCTACACATAGAAATATGAATATGTCACACATATAAACAAAATCAATTCATTCTCATGTTATTAAAAGTTTAAATTATGATTTTCAAATTTGCAGTTAATTAACAAACTTACCAATACAAACGCACAAAGCGTGTAAAAAGAATTTAGGATAAATGCCTTGATCACAAACTCAGATATGGCAGAAGCCTATTTTTAGGTAGAAAAATACAATTATGTATACATTTATTGCTTGATTGGAAAAATCTAAAATATGGTTTGTGCCATACCTAGCTCAACAATGCATTATTTAATGTGCAAAGGTATAATGAAATTAACAAAATATTACATGATTCAGTTTGGATTAATACTACGAGCTATTATATAAAAATAGAAACAAAACCGACCTAGGAAAAAATGGAAACAAACTTAGTCATAAGTGCAATATGGTGGTGACATTAGTAAAATTTGTACATACCAACTAATAAGAAAACCGTTCATATGAATCGCCATAGTCATATAATGTTGCAGGCTTTTCAATATCTTAAACAATTTCTTACTCGCCATCAAACTTTATTTGACATCTTGGTTCCTCCTCACCTACACACAAGCTCTCCGCCTCACCTACATCCAAGCTCAAAAAATGAAAAACCACCATAGACCAAGTAAAGTCACCTCATCTAACTTTTGTTTCCTCTTGAGTCACTTATAAACAAATCGGGCATAATGTTAGTTCTATGTCTGTTCGGTATCATATGCTATAGGATATTAAATTGTCATTACAGTTAGGGAAATATCGAAAATTTCTTCTTGTATAATGCAAGTACCATCGATGAAGACATCGACCCTTCAACTAACTTGGTGAAGATGGCTACTTGAATAAGTTCACTTTTTCCATATATTTGACTGGTTGTCTATGTATCTGCAACCATTTTCTTTTGTAATAATATCTTTGTTACATTGGACGAAGACCTCATGATTTGGCATGACCAAAACTCACTCAGCCACATCATGTCTCAAAGCTTTACCATTGCCTGATAATATTGAAACAAAACCTATACCAAAAAAAACATAGCAAAACAAATATTTGCTACTGGAACATCCATGATGCAAATAAGTACAATTATCGTGGTCTATACATCAAAAAATTGTACCATGCACACAAAATCAATACAACTGTACCATGGCATAAATCAAAAATAAAATAATCAAGTCAGGATTCATCTAGAACTACGAAATAGATTTCAAAAAAGGAAAAAACATTTAAATTTGCAAATAAAGGGAATTTTCCAATCAGAATCAAGGGCGAAAAATAGAAAAACTAAAAGTAAAAAACTATATTACTTGTTAGGGAAGTTAATATTTCATAAGATGGAAAAAAGTAAGAGCATATTAGAAGTGTCTCTAACTGCGTTGACGAACAAAGAACTACAAAATACGATGTTGAGAAACTTTAAGCATGAAAAATAGTTTATGGCGGATATAGTTGTAACACCTTGGTGAATTTAAGTATTGCAAATGATTAAAATGTTAGTTAAGTGATTTAGCTTGTACTTGCAAGACAACGATGAATTGTGCAAGCAACTAAAAGCATATTTAGAATAAATGAGTGGACTGCCATCTTGACTATTTTATAATAAATTAATATCCCGTATAATACCACTATGTATTACCTCAAACATAACAAACTTGATGAGATCAAATTTGACCAAAAAAGTTTTAACAAAACAACCAGTTGACTAAATTATTGGTATATCATTTTCTATTTGATAGATTAGTGTTACATAAAATTTGATAGATTAGTGTTACCATAATTTCATGTAATCATACAAAAGACAATCCTCCAATATAAAAATTCATCTACAGAAGGATTTGTTCAGGCTTAGAATGGTTGTCCTATCAACTTTATATTTTATGTTGTAATGCGGAGAAAAAAGATAACTATATTTTAGACTCATTAACTCATCGATATTAAAATAATGTTAGATAGACTTAAAGCGGGAGTACAATAGAAATTGAATGCTCACCATATTTTTTTAGCGGATCATACACATGCAAGGTCACTTTAAAACCATCCCATACAAAAAAAGGTGGGTTAATCAGATAAACTAGCAAATTCCAATCTAACAACAATAGTAAAATAAACGCCACTAAGAAAATGGTTATTAATTAGACTTTATCAAACAATATAAACTGTTTTCAAGTTATAAATAGTAAGCAATCCAATAAAAGAGTTGGCACATAATAATATCAAATATTATATATATACATATCCCGCAAGTGTAGCATGTCAATTGATTGTCTCATCTCGTCAACCAGAGGACAGGTTGGAGTAAATGTCAAAACACTGTTATCTTGTTAGACTGTTGCATTTTTCCAATAGTTCACTCGCTCCCACATGTTGATTAAATTGCTTGCAACCAAGAAAGATACTCATCGGTGTTCAAATTACCTGTTCAAGGGCACCTTTCTTACTTCCACAAAATGAAGCTTTCTAAAATACATTGAATGATTCTTTCAGTGAAGTTCCCACTAACATTAAAATAATGCTTAACTGATTTGAACAATATTAAGTTTCCTAGGTTAGGTTATGCAATATTACATTTCATGAATCATTTGTTTACAAAAATATTTATAATCAAACCTTAGTCTCTTAGGTTAAGTTAGGTTATGCAATATTACATTTCGTGAAACATTTGTGTAGAAATAATATTTACAGTTAAAACCTAAATAAACATGATATTAATACAAATATATGTGTGTAGCATATTAAAAATGTACCGAGATGCAGTTCACATATGACATATCATCAAGAAAGGAAAGTGACAAAAAATAGACATAACCCAATGGAGTGTAGCATCTTGCTACTAATAAGGCTAATATTAAACTATTATGGCTCTCCTATTGAGAAGTCAAAAGAAACAACTTCGCACAAGCTCGCTTTTCTAATATAACTTTGCTTAACGACCTTAAATGGAAAGCTTATAGTAATTTCCTCTTCTTAAATCAATGATATGTTAAGGAATAATGAAAGATAATTATTTTAGCATATCTAAATCATACAGAATATATATTTCTATGCACAATCGAGTAAGAAGTAATCATACCGATGACTTATTAAAAGGACGAGTTTTATAATGGAAAAAACGAACACATGAAGCTTTCTGTGTACAAAATCTATGTCAACGCAACATGAATACTAGAGGTATGCGGGGATCACGATATGGATATGGAGAAGTTATGACATAAGGAATAAGCAATTAAAGACAACTCAAACTGGCAATGACTACGTCGTAGCACACATGACTCCTAGCTTCTATGGTTTTACCAAGGTGTAATTTATTATTTCTATGCTGTACCTAATTGTTTGTCCAAACATTTCTGTTTAACAGCTTCATGGTACACAATTTAAGTAAAAAAAAAGAAGCAAAATTGGCTTCCGGATAGAAACAAATAAAGTTTCATTTTCATCACAGTCTTTAATAAAACCCAAAGCATGTAGTTTTGCATCACTAAATCAAGATGAATTTTCAATTACAGGAAAATGATTGTAGATCTTAATATAATAATTTTTGTGTCAAATTTTCACACCATAGTTAAATCGTGCTTAGTCCGGTAATGCATTAATCCTCATAATCATATATCATGGTAGGCCACTAAAATATTATATTGAAGTGCAGTGAGAATCAAAGAATATAATAATAAAATTATTAGAATAAAAACCCGATTTCGTAAAGCAACGTATCACAGTAAGCAAATTGACAATTTCAAGTGCTAAATCACCACACACATTAATAGTCATACTTGTGTAAATATCATTTGACAAAGCTAGAAACAAATTAAAAAAAGGGAACCTGAACTCCTTTGACCACAATTCCCTTGAATGGCTTGGCGTCTTTGGTCAATTTATTCACTTATCCATGTTGTTTCCTAGTTCTCCATTTTTGTGTGATAAAATCGAGGGTTTGTACTTTATTTTGTGTTGGGGGAAAAAATCCATAAGAGATGGCATTGATTGGAGATCGATAATGAAGAAAGATACAAATGGGAGTGGATAGCAATTTGTAGGGAGATGAAAACGGAATGAAGAAATGAAAACGGAATGAAGAAGAGAGACGATGAAAGGTTGTACGTGTTTTATTGTTTCGTCAGATGAGTGAGTGGATGCAATCGTAGAGGAGGTGCATAGCGGGTTAAACATGATGTGAGAGCCAACAGAGTTAACAGAGAGCCCAACGGAGTGACTGCATAATAAATTTTTAACTGACATGGATAAAATACATCCATCTGATATATATATTTGTAACATCGAATCATGTCCGCTCTTTATCTTTTCCATTATCTTCGACCAATTTTATTATATAGATAGTTAAACTTGTTAAATTGAATAAATAAAAATATTAAATAGGATTGAACTATTAGCCTTCGTTATTTTCTTTTCACATCCGGGTTGAATTAAAGAAGTAATAATATCAAGTTTGTCCCTATCAGTTTGTTCACAGATAAGCGTTTGGGAGGGCGGTGGGCATCACGAATTTTTACATTCAACTTAATTGAGGAGGTAGCGTTCGAATGCTTCGATTTGTTGAGTTTTCCAAGAATTAATTTTTAAGTCCAATATATCTTCCATAAGCCGGACCTAAAAATTGTTATTTCAATTTCTCTGGGACTTAAATTTTATATCCCATCCAACCTCTAACCAACCTCTAATAAAAAATTATCCGCGAACGCTCTAACCTCTAATCCAATTTGTTCCCGAACGCACCGTGTATACCATACAATAGGTAAAATGTTTATTTTTTCTTCATTATTCTAAACCTTATTGAAAATATTGTATAAAGTTCCATGTTTGTATCTAATTCCATTTAACAAATCCAATACGATGAAAATTTGGATTCAATTCCGCAAGCTCGAAACATCATTTAATTAGTTTGCACTTTGCAATAAAACAAATTTATTATAAACTCTTACCTTGGAAGAATGAACAAATATTTTCTTTTAATGATTTAATTTTCAATTTTTTGAGAACGATAAAAATTAGCATAAATCTTCATTCTACCTTTCGTGGATAAATCAAAGAAGTAAGAAAATAGTAAGGAGAAATTGAATGCAAGAGAAATGAAAAAATAGTAGAAGAAAAAGAAAGGATACATTGTAAAAGATGAAGTGGTAAAAGAATTTTGTGGGGTGTAGTTTTTTTTTACAAAATACCAGGATGAAAAAGGAGGATTAATGGGTGTTAGCAGATGCAACCATAAAATAGCATGACTTATATTTTTGGTGTGTATATATATATATATATATATATATATATATATATTCATAGTTATTCTTTGTGTACAATGTTGTATGTTAGCCCACAAACACAATATGCTTGATCATGCTACCGTTGAACCGTAACTAGTTAGCTAAGTATTTTGAAATATTGGTTGACATTTAGTCTGGGTTGTGTGGGTGCATTGGATATACGAAGGGATAATAAGAGTGCATTCTTTTCGCACACAAAAGGGAAATAGGAAAAGAGAACGAGAAATAGAAACAAAAGGAGAATGGTTGACGAAAGAGAACGTGTTCTTGTGTTGCGAAAGAGGCATTTGAAGGAGAAACTAATTGTTTTGTTATTTTTTAAGTATGTTTGAAAATATTAATTATCTGTTAATTGAACTGAAATGAATTATTAAAAATATGATAAAAGTACATAAACTCTTATTTGAGAATAGTCCCACATTGTAAGAATTGTAGAAGAATTTTATTTAAATGTAGGATTCTCAAGAGGGATATTGAACCCTTTGAACGTCCAATGATTTTTCTTGTGTTGAGAAGGAAGACTATGCATAACCACCATGCGTGGGCGCCAACCGACTCGAATCTGGCTTGGCCGATATGATGTAGCACTCTTTATTCTTGGCAGATTTTTTTTAAACAGTTTTTACTTCGACTTGGAAAAAATGTGGATCCTTTTTGGTTTGGTTTTCGAACGGTTATCAAAACAGTGCTACAAACATAAATTAATCACATTTAAATACAAATATTAATTATCATTTATCGCTATTGGCGTCCACCGCGTCCGACGCCAACATCTCGATTTCAATGGTTGAGCTAAACGGACCAAACACGTGGGCCTCATGCATGATGTGTTCGACGCGTCAGACACGACGCCAACTCAAGATGGATAAAAAATTGCTGCGAACGGTACCTAAGTGTTTGATACCCACCAAAATTTTTGAATTATCATTTGGTACGCTATGGGCATGGGCACCAAAGTATGGTGATGCTTTTTAACATTATTTTTGAGTTACTGGAATTTTACAATATCTATCAATGTAACGCTTTTCAAATTTGTCAATAATTTGATTTAGAAAAACATAATAATCAATAGGCTGAAGCTTAGTATGTGTTCATCACAACCTTAATTTTCTATAAAGAATGAGTGCACCCTGCAGCCTCCTACTCAAATGTGTGATGTAGGAGGGTACTTTTTTGTTAAATTAATTGGAGAGAACATTGTGATGCTTTAAAATTAATATCTTGATGTACCATTTTTAGAGGCTGCATTATTTGCCGGTGAAGACATTGAGAATGTTCGAGTGATGTGAGAGGTGTGAGTTGTGAATTTATTTTTGTTCAGTATATTGAATCATGAGTAGCTATCATAAAACATATGAAATTATGAACATTTATGTAAAATGTTAACTTATATTAAATAATTATTTTTTATCAGCAGATCCATCACGTATCTGTATCTAAGTTTTTAGCAGTCTAAAGTATTCTTATATCGTATTGTACTGTTCCGGCGTATCCATTCCCATATTTTGTTACATAACATATAGCGTGTTTATTTGTTTTTTTCCTTCCATTAGTGACTAGAATGTGTAATAGCAACATAAAGTAAGTTCAGCTAAATTACTCCTTATGTTTGATTCTGCTCGTTAAACTCTTATTTTTTTCGTAGACTGGAAAGTAACTCTTTTGGAATCCATGCAAAAGCGGTGCATATTCTTAGAGCATGCGGTTGATCTCCTTGGGTTATCAAATGTGAAAATCTTGAGGGAAAGAGCAGAGGTAAGTAATAATTGTTTGATGTGTTTATATTTTTATGAAAAAAATCCGTTGTACTTTTAAATATTTTATTATAGTACACATACATTAATTGCTTTCTCTCGACAAGATAATACATCATGATTTGACTAGCATACATTTGATTAATTATTTCGATCTTGTCTTTGCATACTTTAAATGAATCTTCTGAAATTTGCAAAGTCACGTATTTAAATCATGCGCCATATGGTCAAAGAGCAAATCCGGCTTTGATTACCATATAACTTTGATTACCGTATAAAAGATCATTTGATTATAAAAGAATAACTACATTTTGTTTAGAACTAGTCTGTGTATAAAATATATTTGTGTAGTGTGTGTGTAAGCGAGTTTATGTATCAGACAATAACAAGAAGTCATAATGTTTGCAACGTGTTTACATGATGTTAGCTTTCAATCAGTGCTCATTGAATCATCGTCAAATAATGCAAGCTATACTTGTACCATGTACAATTTAGAGAACTCATCCACTATGCTTGTCACTTTGCTACCAATCAAAGACGATTGCCAATATTGGAGTAATAACAATGACACTTCTAGTAAAACATAAGTTTGCATTTGCTGATAACTCACTTTTTGTTTCAGTGGACTAGTATGGTATGTTTATTCTGGAATGTTGTAATAACTTAGCTAAAGCTGGATTCAATATCTAGTTCCAAATGAGAAATGAGATTATTCCTAATCTATCTATTACTTAAATTAAAGGACGATGAGACATTGCATTTTTTCTTTATTTTTTTCTAGCTTTCTCATTAATTTATTGTTTAAATATACAGTTAAGCCAAAGGTTACACATTCGAGTTCCGCAAAATGCATAATATATTTATTAATTACATGAAAGGAGAAACCAAGCTTGATGATATGGCATCACATGTATGTAATTTATTTTTTGAAAATTATTTGTCCTGTGATTTCACTATTTAAATGTATAACTAAGTCAAAGATCACAAATTTGAATCCTACCGAACACACAGTCCATTACTTTGAATAAAAAGAGAAACCAAATTGATGATATGATATCACATATTTTTTCTATGTCTATCTTTCTCATTAATTCATTGTTTAAATATTTAATCAAGTCAAATGTTGTGGATTCAATCCCGTCAAATGCATATTCGTCAAATGCATATTCGTCAAATGCATATTCATTTAATGCAAATATGCTAATGGCGGTGATTTTTTTTCCCCATTCTATTATCAAAGTAACACACAAAGTTTCACTTATTTTAACATTAAACGTCTAAACAATTTTGAAATTAGTAATTTTATTCATGACAAATAAATGAAATTTTTGCATATTAAACTCTAACATATAGCTAATATTAATTTTTTAAAAAACTTATTTTTGAAATGCTAAAAATCATCAGAAAGCAAATAATATATAACAAATTTTCATATATTAAACTTAGTTTTCAATGAAATAAATCAAAAGTACTAAATGATTTATTTCGTAAAATGTTATATTGTTATAGTATAGCCTAATCACAAGCGCTTGACACTCTATATTGTTCAAATCACAATGCTTATGTCTTTCATCATCCAAAGAAAATATTTTCGAGCATCATATTAAGTATTATTTATAAAATGAAGTTGAAAAAATCATATAGATTTGCAAATTGCAAATTAAAACACTATTGTTGATAGTTACACAATTACAAAACAATTTGTATATAATCATACGTGTGCATTGCACGAATTACACACTAGTACGATCTAATATGTTGAACCGCAACACATTTGAATGGTCTATAATTTTGTATTTTTAGTCAAGTACTCAAAGAATTAATCAATGTAAACATTTTTTTTCTCCATTC
This sequence comes from Allium cepa, assembly GCA_030765085.1. NCBI lineage: Eukaryota > Viridiplantae > Streptophyta > Magnoliopsida > Asparagales > Amaryllidaceae > Allium > Allium cepa. The sequence continues at coordinate 623,558,213 of CM060932.1, read as the reverse complement.
TGCCAAAATGGTTAGATTTCTCAAACCTTCAAGTTTAACCGTTTCTCGCTATTTTATTTGAGATAAATAATTCTGAAATGAACTAAATTTCACTGTTTTCATCACTCGAACGGATTTGCAGTAATTAGTAATTGCATAACTGATCAACATCAGGATATTATTATGAAGGTTCTTCAAGAACTTCACGATATGATTTCAAATATTCACAATCAAGTCCTCTTCAAATATCATTTTTCGTCAGTGTGACATATAATATGGTGCTTTCAAAAGAAAACCAAGACATTCATACAAATGATTCCTGCAACTCATTCAATCACTCTTCAAGCTTCCTACCATCATCTCACACATTCGGGAAGCGTTAACGTTTTCCGAAAATTGTAGCAAGCATGACCATAAACTAGCAACTTTCTAGAACAAGAAATAAGAAAATCAACTTCGTCATCTACTACCGCTTCTTTGTCAAGATTTGCCAATAAATATAATTCCTTTCGGTTCTAAACAAAAAGTGCAATCCATTGGACCATCCACTAATCTTATATGTACACAATAAACTGTTTATCATATTAGTACTTTATTGATTTTGATGCTTCAAATCACATATGCACGCATCTTTTTTTCCCTTCTTTTTTAGCCATTCATAAGAATATTTACGCTCAATTACTTTTTGTATAAAATAAAAGCGATTCTTTATTCAAGGAGAGCACTCATTTTGATGTTTTGGAAGTTTGAACCCATGAACTCTAAACTACATTTAAGAGACCATACCATCTGGGATTCCTACTTACGCTTAATTACTTAAAGGTTTTTAAATTTGTTTGACACACAAACACTATTCATTGTTCGCCATCATCCGTTCTTATTTATGATTTTTTGCTTACCTCAATTAACTAAGTCAACTAGTTGTTGTGTAATTTTTTTTATCTTCTAAATATTTGTTCTAGGAGCTAGCAACGAAGAAAAAGATGGTCGAGTCAGGATTTAAAATGCTTGTTCTAGAATCAAATTTAGTTTTGAGCAAAGTTTTTTTGGTTATATTGTAGTAAGCTTTTTATTTATAGTATTCCTACCTTGATCATCCATTTATGTATTGTGTTGTCAAGAATAATGGAAATATCGCTGCATATGAGAAGTTGCGATCAACGACGAATCCAGAAAAGATGTCTAGTGGAGGCATATCTTTACAAGTTATAAAAATTTAGATCCCACATCCTCTATTTTTCTCACTAAACTCTTTATAAATATCATAACTTAAGTAAAAAAAAAAAAAAAATCTTAAATGGGGGCGACGTCTTGATTTTAATCCATATTTGGCTCAAAATACCTTGTAAAATAAAAAAAATTTGGTCGCATTTTGAATCTTAGTGGGGGCAGTGGCCCCCCGGACTCCACTTCGGTCCGCCACTAGCTGTAATGCATGTTCAAATGGTAATGCATCTTTCATTTTTTATACTGCTTCATTCTTCATCGCTGTTCTGAACAATTAGTACTATCATTTGCGATCCATTCTTTATGCCTTTTAGAAACAGTCACAGTTTTTTTTAATATACTTAATGAGTGTTTATGATGTACATGCATCTGTTTGATGAAACATATTGATACGTATATAATGTCGAATCAATTTTTAATCACATTAATTGTTAATTTAATATAGAAAGCGATCGTATCAGTCCTGGAAGTTGGGACATATTTCCTCCCTCAACTCCCGAGAATTTCTTGGAACAATTGAACTAAATGTCTCTCTAAACCAATTAAAATGTGGATTGAAGATTCGTTTTCATCATCAAATGATGTGTTCAATGTTTTCCATGCATTAAATCATTTGTAAAAAAGTGATAAAAATAGATGATAATATAAATTTGCTTTAATGTTTACACTTAATTCTGTAAAGATAAATGACCAAGGTGTAATGTAAAATTCTTCTGACGAGCTAAGCTTTTAAATGCTATCATTATTTGATCTCGGTTTCTAAGACCAATCTAGCGATGTTTATATGACTTGCTAGCTTAATTAAATTCATTTTTGAAAATCTAGTATGCATGCATGCATATATACACAAACATACACACACATATTACATACACACACGAGTGCTCGCGTGTGCAAACACACACAGAGGTTTGAGAACTCGGTTTCGCACTATTGAAAATTTTAAGTTTCGACTAGTTTTTGAAATTTTGATAATACCGGTTTTGGTTTCGATATCTTTTCAATAATTATATGATTAAATATAGACAATCGTTTAAATTGTAAAATACATATGCTAAAGGTAAGTATAAAAATTATAATTAAACAAAACATTATAATTAATCAACGTAATTAAATTAAAATAACACATTAAATACCAAAAGTTAGCCCTAAACTAATATAACTAAACCCAACTCAAACATTAATACAACATAAGCCCAAGAGAAAAGCCCACAACAACTAGTTAGTTAATCCGTTACCCTAATAATATTACACAACGAACAAAGAAAAGAAAACCAGATCCAGTAACCAATTCATATCCTTTCTTTTTACTCTAGCCGCCAACAAATCAGGGTTTATATCCAATTTTTTCTTTATTTTATTTTTAGCTCAAACCAATGATAATTAAGTTTAAAATCGAGATCAAAATACGAAGGTAAAAATGTGGATATGTAGAAATTGGCTTCAAATTCGATGATGGAGTAGAAAGATTTGAAGAAATTTGTTCTATCAGTAAAAAAATTTCATAATTTAAGTACACTTGATGTAGATTGTATATTTTTATATTATATAATTCGACTAAATGCTTGTAACTTTCGAAAATTTCAAACTTTTATTCTCTCCCCAACAAAACTGGATTCTGCTGAGGTTTTGTTTCTGAATCGACCGGAATTTCGGTTACCTCGGTTCGATTTTCGTCAGAACCTACATGAGATAACAAAAAGAACCGGTTTAAAAAAGAAACAACCAGTGTATTTTGTAAGAAAAAATGAAGAAAACATGTTTGACTTTTAATCTCGAAAGATATTCATGCAACTAAATAGTAAAATTAAACGAAGATAAAAATAAGCAAAATAAATGAGAAGTTAAAGTTTACCTAGATTGGTAATTGATTTTCTTTCATTTTTTACTTTCGTATTCGAATTTCATTAGAAGTTTATGTTGCTCAAAAGTTATGAGTAATAGTTTTGGAGGAAGATGAAGCGACCGCTGAGAGAAAATTAAAGAAAGAGAATGATTGGGTTGATATTATGGATATTTTTCTTCTTTATTCAAGCTCAGTATGAATAGAAATGCATGCTAAGATAAAATTTTAAATTTTTGTTGAAAACATATAAACATTATATCTGAAAAATAGTTGTACAATAATCAACTAATCATTATAATTAGCATTAATTATGCAATTTCATAGTGTAAATTATTAAGAATCCAAAATAAAAACATATACAAAAATTTTCGAAATAATCAAAATTGTCCGAAATTTATAGAACTTTGAAGGAGCAAAACCGGTATCGAAACCAAGTTCTCGAACCTTGATACATACATACCTACATACTTACGTACACACACACATTGTATGTATGCATGTATAAACGGTGGAAAGATCCGGAGAGGAAGCGGTTGTGATAAAACGGAGGTGATGATGAGGCAAAGGAACATGTGATACGGCTTGGCTCGACAAAGTTGATATAGAGTAGACGGTGAAGCAAATAAAGATTATTTTTATAGGAAAATGATTTTAAAGGGAAGAAGTTTATTTGTTCTTTGAACATATTTATCAAAGTGCTTTGTGTGCTTCTTTTTTTTCCTCCCTAAAGTTTTAAATTATGGATTAATGGTGAAAAGTAAATTTCTAATCCACTTTCCTAAAAAAAGATGTGCTTTTCTTAAAAGGCTTTATGGACATTGAATACACATGACATGTGATAGGAGATGAGTTGCCATTTCAAAGATGAGGGGGACTTGATTTGTGTATAGAATGTTGGAGTTCATATCATAAACCCATTTTTTAATCAAATAGACCTTTATTCATGTCTTCTTTCTATCAAATTAGGCTTCATTATTAAGTTTTGTTTTAAAAAGTATTCTTGAAATTCAAATGTATCGAAATGAAAAGACATAAATTTGGTTGGATCATTCAATTTATTCTACGAAGACGAGCTCTTTGACACTTGTAATGAACGTGCTATTATACTATGTTTGGAAAAAAAATATAATGATCCGAGGTCATAAAATTTCAATTTTGTATATACTTATAGTAAACATATAAAGGAACATAATATAAATATATTTTGTTGGGACAAATATTCGAACCTGAATCCTAATATAAGCGTTAACTTTTGTCAATCAATGAGATTTGTTGGAACTCGTGGTCACATTTCATGAAGCAACTTCTGTCCGTTGCCAAGTTTTGGCATCAAAATGACCGTCAATACCCAAATAATGTGAAATCACCATCAATATCCAAACAGAAAAATAAATTTGCAGATCACAGATTCAATAGCAAAAAGTAAATGAACACACGAATTTCATAGTGGTTCGACAAACTCTGACCTACGGCCACTCTAATAATCTTTTTATTATACCGTAGGATTGCAAATACAGTTTGTTTTAGCCTTAGAAAATTAATGGAGGAAGGAAAGAGAAAGATGAAGAAGAGCCAAAAGAAGCTCCCTTGCAATGAACCAATGACCCTGTATTTATAGGAGAAGACGTGCAAATATCCAGCTGAAAATCCGCACGCAGAATACCGAAGCCAAGACGGACCGATCCAGAAAATTTAGGGCCCACCTAGGCCTTTATGAGGGATCGGCGCCGACCCTTATGGGGATCAACACCAATCGGTCCAGGGGGCCACATGGGGACCCGACGATCAGTGGTGGTGGTCCCCTCCGACTCCCTCTTCGTGTTCCCTGAGCTGCTTGCCCGATCCTTTTGGTGCTTGTTGAGTTATTGAGCGATCATCGTTGAGTTGGACTGCTAATCCGAGTGATCCTTAACCATGATGATCTGATTCGATCCATTTTTAGCCATATTGATCCGATCTGATCCCTTGCATATGAGAAGTGTAAATCCATACTTAGCCATTTTTGAAACGCCATTCGTTTGAATCCGCTTGACTATCATCCATAGCCTTATTATAACCGATCTTCGATCTTGATAATCATCTTTCGAGCTTTCTGCTTTGATGATCATGAAATCCATTTAGCCAACTCCATGGTATCACGGGCTTGCCAAAAGGCGGGATAACATTTGCCCCATAAACATGCCTTGCGATAAGAAGGTGTGTTTTGAATTCCCATAAGTCCGAAGTTCATTCCATCGATAACCAAATTTCTAATTCAGAATCCATTCCTTTGCCAAACCAAATTGTCGTAGTCCACGACTGCTCCGAGTCGATAGCCAATTCGAAACTATTCTAAATCATTAGCCGAATCCATATCCATCCAAAGCCGTTAACCAAATCCACGATCTCACCGGATCGTTTGCCAAATCCAAAGCCTCGATCTCACCGGATCATTATCCAAATCCGTGATCTCTTCGTGTCAATATCCAAGTCGGCAACCTGTGACGACCCATATTTCGAAAGGTTTAAATCGACAATAATCCACACATGTCCAACTTAAACAATCCGAAACATAGATAATCAATGAGGTTAAATAAGAAAAATAAGAAAAGACGAAGAAAACAAATACAGAATATCACAGCGGAAACGATAAAATATAATAATCAAATAACAGTTCACGAAGCTGTTTACTATACATTTGATTATAATCTATACACATTTATCAGAGTTATATATATACACACACATCAGAGAAAGTGATCAATATACATGATAGCATGAATAAGAGAATAATAATAATAAAATGTACCAAAATCCTCGCCTTCGTCCTTCAAAGAATAATCTTCAATACGCTGAAAAACTCAGGACTGACCCGAGCGTAACGAAAAGACAAAACACTCGAGTCAGGACTGAAATACTCTTATGTAAGTCAAATCAATATCACAAAATATGAGTGTAATAACTTAAGAGATGTTACAGGATTTTCCATCTTCTAAGGATCCGTTAAACTATTTATATATAATAGTATACGCTATAATATATAATGTCTATCAGTAAGATAAATATCAAAATAGCATTAAGGCTTTACGCTAATTCACCTTAACACATTTTACAGTTTTAAACCAAAGTCGTAATGGGCTCGTATATGGATAAATATGACAAGGCACGTGAGGCAGTGCCCAAGGTAGGATTCTACCAGTCTACCCTTTATGGCTAATCGTAACCCATTCGTGACCGATCGCGACAATCAATCCAACCGACAAAAGGTGCACCCATCGAATATGAAATTACAATAGTACGAGGAATCAACGTCGCTAGAGGTAGCTAATCCCAATGGCCAGACATAGGCTCCTGTTTTAGTCATTTTAACTAAGACACGAGTGTCAAGGCTATCCATCATCGTTTTCTTATTTCATTCCAATAAATGTTGCCAATTCGACCACTACATTCTGAATATCATCCACCGCGTACACGGTTGTCAAAGTGGTTCCAATATTGACGGAGAGTATGCAAATAAGAGGTCTCGGTCTCTTTAACAACCAAACGTCGTTTTACACACCGGTTGGTACTTTTACATTTCGAAAACAGTTCATACTTGATATCAAAATATTATATTTGCTTCAAAATCAAATCCATTTCGAAATTTACCATATTCGCTTCAAAAATCATATTTTACTTCAAAATGTCAATTCAATTTGATATATCGATTTCACTTCGAAATTTGATTCAAATTACAATTTAAGTTACAACTTTAGTTTAACCCAGTTCGTATTTAAATCCAAGAACATACCACTCTTATAACCGGTTTGAATTTTAGAAAATAGTTTTAAATAGTTTTAAAATAGTTAAATAGTTAAAACAGTTTAATAGAAAATAGTTTGAGTAATAAAATGGTTTTTATAGTAAAATAGTTTAAAAATAAAAAAAATTGAATATCTAAAGAATATAGATTTTAAACCGTTAATACTAAAATATTCATTTAAAAATAGTTTCAAAGTCAAACTAGTTCCCTTTCCAAATTTTCCAATTCAAATCAGTTCCAATTTTCATTCCGATTTAATCGATTCAATTCCGATTTCAAATTAATTTAATGTCAATTCCAAATTAATTTCAACTCCAATTCCAAATTAATTTAGATTCTAATTCCAAATTAATTTAAATTCCAATCTCAAATTAATTTCAACTTCGATTCCAATTTTTAACCATTTTGATTTATATCAATCACGAATTCGATTTTTAGAATATCGATTCAGAACAATTAAATCAATTTTTTCATAAATATTCAATTTAAAACCCAAATCTTTAAATATAATTGAATTCTGACCTCAATTTCGAAATATCATTATAAATCACCTCTTTTTAGAAATATTCAAAGTTCAATTAAAAGTCCAATCTTTTAAAACAAATCAATTTTGTGAAATTCACATCATATTTCGATTATCTTAAAAATCTCAACTTCAATTATTTAAACAATTCCTATTGTCAAATTTAAATTTCAGCATCCCGAGTTCAAATTCGGAAATAATTCGATTTTCAAAAATTCAATTTTATTTCTCAAATCAAATTGTTTTAAACAATTCCAAATTGAAAAAAAATTTCAAAACCATTTTATTTAACCAAACCGGTGTCCGTATATAATTTTCTATCCTGCGGCCAAGTGAATCAATTATTTCAATTTAATTCCAGGAATGGATATGTATATCATTTTAATCCAAATCAAAGTGCCATATATATATATATCATTTCAACCTATTCTTTAATTTATTTGAAAAAAATTCAATTTACAGTTTTATATACCGTAAATAACATACAGGATAACAACATGATAAATTTGAAATAATTAAACACTCAATCAACCATACATCAATCAATATCATCCGTTTTCAACCAATATCCAAACAGCCAATGTATCACAACAATTAAATAATCATCAATATCAGGTGTTTACAAGCAATTCAATTCCAATTCAATTTAACTGTCAATTTAAATTCTATCAGGTAATTTAGATGTCAATTTAAATGTCAATTAAATTTATCAACCTACCATCAATCAATTCAAATCATTTCAGAATTTCAATTCAACTATCATAAAAAAAATATTTTATTGAATTTTGAGCGTATAAAACACTCACCTTTTGTTTGAAATTGAAAATATTTTAGCTTCAAATAAATTCCAGCTCGATCCCACATCGTAGACGACATCGATACAAATCCTCATCAACTCGTTTCACGTGAAATGAACCTCGTACGAGAGAGTTACGATTTTATTAGCAAACGAATAATTAAATTCAATTGCGTAACTAATTACAATAATTAAACAAAACAAATTACTTAACCCAACTTATTATTATTACAATGATTAAACGAATGACACCCTTCTTCCTCCGATTGTCGCTCCTCAAGCCACGTGATGCTGTTGCATCATTTCTTACGACAACCCAGACCTCAAGCTTCTTCGTGCCACCAGTCTCATCGACTATCCACCTTCGACCTGATCTCGCGCTGCCACCTTGCTTGCGCCTCCATCGCGCATGCTGCCTTGTCATCGTGCCGCCATCGCGCGCAACTCGCGCGACCCCTAACGCGCCTCCTCATCGCCAAGATCCTCGCGGCTTCCTAGATCGAAATCGTGTATCTCGTTTTTTATTTGGCTGCGGCCATTTCTTTTTGTTTTTTTATTCATCATTTTTTTGATTGCTTGATTTTGAATTTAGATGGGAGAAAGAAGAGGGGGAACGGGTAAGAGGGGCGGCTATGTATAACGTTGGAAATAAAAGTAAATATATATTATTATTTTAAATTAGAAAATATCTAACCGCTAAACGTTTGAAATTCTCCAACTCCAAACAAAGCGTGTCACCTGGCGTTCATAATGTTTTACCCCCATTCCGAACGCAATGGAACTAGTTTCGAGACCTAATTCGATTGTACGTGGAAGAAAGCTTTTCAAATTCAATTTAATTTATTGAATTTCGAAATAAATTTCTACGCGTTTCAAGCTCGCAAGGCCAAACACAAGTCCGATCGCTACGAAACTTGAAATCCTATAATAATTCACTATTTCGGATCCGGTAAAACTGGTTTCGTCGAAATCCGAGATAGTGACCAAAATGGTTATTTTTACTCGTTAATTGAAATATAAAATTTTAAATTTTAATTATTCACATTTAAATGCAATTTTAAATGTTAACCATCTTCATTTATATTTATATAAAATTTGAATCAATTTCTGATACCATTTTTAATCATATTAAATTCATAATTCAAATAATTTCTTATATTAACTTTAAACAAATTATATTATCCAATAAGTTAATATTAACAAATCATTATATCTTTATCCATATTCATCCAATTATTTCATTATATTTAATAACTTACAATACTCAAAAGTACGGGTCGTTACATACTCCCTCACTCAAATCTTTTCTTCCTCGAAAATGTAAGGAAATTTGACCGTTTTGTAAGGAAATTAATGTGGTACATTAATGGACCATTTCCTTCCTTAAACGTTTCGTTCCTCATTATGTGGTCAATAAAATCTAAAAGGTTTTTCCTATTAATATACTAAACAAATAAAACGGTTATAATCTAGAGCGTCAATTTCTCTCATCTTGATCTTGATGGACGATCAAGATTAAGTCTACAAATCTGAAAATTTGGTCCTCCCTCTACCTATAAATATTAACCTTTGTCCATCACAAAGGATATAGAACACACATAAAGAAATATATAGGAAAAGAGAGAGAAACCATTTCCTTTCTCAATTGAAACATCATTCGACAACATCCATTGCTGATTCGTATACAAGATGTCTGGAGGTATGTTTTATTAATTCTTTACATATGTGATAATCATGTAATTCTAGATCTTAGGGTTTATGTTATTTGCAAGATATAGATTACAGAAAAGACTTTAAGTACGGAATTTAACATACAATAAATTTTCTCAAAATAATTAACTTAAAAACATAAATATCTTATTTGCAAAATTATTACTACGCTTTTACCACGCCATTCCGATATCGGTTTTACAGAAAATATAACTTATATATAAAACAAGCTATAAAATTTTTAAAACTTCAAAATTTTTCTAACTCCAGGATTTATGGAAAATTTCGACAGAGTCTCCTTTGCGCGGCTCAATCGTAAAAATTTACAATATCAATATATATCACAAGTATACCAAATATATATCAAATATACATCTCATCTCAATGATGAGGTATTCCGACGGAAAAAAATATAAAATTGCGGCATGTAATTCGAGATACGTACTTTATTATTAATAATACGAGCGAGTTCACTCGTATTAAGCAAGAAAAAGCATATAAATCCTCGTATACGCTCCAAACGGTCTTCGTATATATCTATCTCAACTCAATTTAAGATATTAGTTGCATATAATGATATAGAAGCATATATAAGTCTAATATAACCATATAACATGGATTTTGAATCCAAATAATAAATACAAGCGCAAATGCACAACATACAATAATCATATGCAATCAAAACGGTAATAACAACGGTTTGCAACAAAAGAAATCATTCAACCTTCAATATCCATTCAATTAATCCAATTGATTCATAACCATGTGAATTTACATTATCCAATATCAATTTTAAATTTATGCCCTTCATTTCTTATTAACATTCATTTCATTAACATTTTAATTGATTCATTTCAATTTTATTTGCATTCAACCAACTTTTATTAGATTCACGTTTAATTGATTTTTCATTCAATTTATTTATTTCCAATTGATTTGCTTGCACTTATCAACATTAATGAATTCACATTCTATTAATTTACACTCTTTTATAGTTACATTCATTTTGTTCACTTCCATTGTTTCATTTCCGTAATTCATATAATTAATTACAATTAAGTAATTTAATTCCATATCACATTCCATATATTTTAAATTGATTCACATTCACTTATTAATATTCATTTTGTTAATCATACAATGGTTTTATATTCGATTCATTCGCTTTTAACTGATTTACATTCAACTATTTTGGTTTCAGTTCATTTTTTTTAATCAATATTTATTGCATTCACATTTGATTTATTTTATTTTGTTAATATTCCATTGATTTCCTTTTTTGCTTATCCAAATGCTTAATCACATTCCTAATTTGGTTTTCTTTCAATTTATTCAAATTTATTTCATTTACTTCCAATTTATTCAATTTAATTTGTGAAATTCCAATTATTTCACTTTTTGTTTTAACCTATTTCATATAAATTCATTTATGAATCATTTATTAAATTATTCCACTCAACCATCCTTAAATTAAATTTGTTTTATTTTCACATGGTATATCTTTCTCCTTTTTATTATACTAACATCATTTATAAATTATCCAAGTTTATTATAAATATTTTATACAATACAACTCACGTTTATTTTTATTACTTTATATCTTAAGTTATTATTAATTCATCGATTCACTTCATTTATTCAAATTCATCTTATTAATTTACTATAGTAAATTTTATTTTATAACTCAATTCATATTAATAATAATAAAAAAGTTTCACAATCAATTTTTTCAACTTCTCTTAAGTCCACTTTAACTTATAATTTTTTTAATAACTTATTCCATATTATATTAGTTAACATTCAAATTTTTATTTAAACTACTCCACTTGCAATATATATTTTTCTTTATCCAATTTTAAATCAAATCTAGTTACTCATACTATTTTTTTTTTACTTACATTCATTTATTTTATTTCATCTCCTTCACATTTAGATTACATTTCATTTTTAAAATTTAAGTTCGTATTCATTTGATTAATTCATATTATAGCTTGAATGAAATTAATTCACTTTACTAATTTATCCATTTTCATTTAATATCCAATTCAACTTATTTAATATTAAGTTAAACTTCATTTCATTTTAATTCATTACTCATTTTATTTAATCTCATTCAAGTTAAATTTTCTTGTCATTCCCATTGAGCAAATTTAAATTCGTTTTTAGCTTACTAATTCTCAAATCTATAAGTTATAAAAATTAACTTCTTAAGACTTCATTTCGTTATTTTATCTACTTCATTTCAAATGCAATTTATTTTTAATTAAGCTTTCATGAGTTAATTTTTTTTATTTACTTCATTTCACTAACTCAATTAATTTAAAGTTAATTAATTTATTTCATTTCTCGAATTCAAATTTCTTTATTTGTTTAAATCAAAATTATCCAACAGTTTTTAAATTTAAATTTTACTTTCCTATTCAAGTTTATAAGTTACAAACTTATTTCTTATATACTATTCTCAATTTTAAGTACAAAACTATTTTCATACACTTATTAAATCTATATGTTTTTTCAATCAAAACTTGTTTTAATCGAAAATAATTTTCTCACTCAGAAACTCAAAAATTAATACTGACGATGCTGTAGTCATTCCTAGAATTATTTTCCAGCGGCCAAGCGAGTTTAATGCTTTATTTCTTTCAAAAATATTTTCAATATATTTTTCTAATCAAAACCCTTTCAAATAATATTAATATAAATTTCAAAGTCTTCGAAAACAATTTTGGAAACAAAAGGATTTTAAATTCTAAAATTCTCAATTTTCAAAATCATTTCTATTTATAAGCTATATTATAAATATACTTATACAAATTTTCTCATCTTATTACCAAAATATTTCATTAATTTACAACTTGGTCATTTTAATCATTTATTTTAATTGATTTCAATTTAATTTAATCATCAAATGCTTCATAAAATAAAATTCACTAAGTATTCGTTTTGTCTTAATTCAACCAATAATCGATGATAATTAAATATTATTATCTCCTAACAACAATTTCATTATAATCACTTTATATATAATATATGTATATATATATATATATAATATAATTTAGGTAAAATTATTTCATTTACCCGATTTTAAAACAATATCATGTCGACTTGCCTCGTTTAAGTGTTTAGAAACCCCTATCGATAACATGACGTCCCGTACATCGATCAGAATTCATAAACAACTCAACGGATTAGTAAACACAATATAAAACATTTTATAACACTAACAAATACGATCTCTCATATAAACACTCAAACAGAATCATTCTAAGGTATTATTACCCTATCTCTTAATGAGTTAAACCCCACAAAGCCAAGGTTATCGTTAAACCTGGCTCTGATACCAACTGTGACGACCTACATTTTGGAAGGTTTAAATCGACATTAATCCACACATGTCCAACTTAAACAATCCGAAATGTAGATAATCAATGAGGTTAAATAAGAAAAATAAGAAAAGAAGAAGAAAACAAACACAGAATCTCATAGCGGAAACGATAAAATATAATAATCAAATAACAGTTCATGAAGCTTTTTACTATACATTTGATTAATATCTATACACATTTATTAGAGTTATATACATACACATCAGGGAAAGCGATCAATATACAGGATAACATGAATAAGGAAATAATAATAGTAATATACCAAAATCCCTGCCTTCGTCCTTCAGAGAATAATCTTCAATGCGCTGAAAAACTCAAGACCGACCCGAGCATAATGAAAAGACAAAACACTCGAGTTAGAACTAAAATACTCTTATGTAAATCAAATCAATATCATAAAATATGAGTGCAATAATTTAAAAGATGTTGCTGAATTTTCCATCTCCTAAGGATCCATTAAACTATTTATATAAAATAGTATACGCTATAACATATAATGTCTATCAGTAACATAAATATCAAAATAGCATTAAGGCTTTACATCGATTCACCTTAACACATTTTACAGTTTTAAACCAAAGTTGTAATGAGCTCGTATATGGATAAATATGACAAGGCACGTGAGGCAATGCCTAAGGTAGGATTCTACCAGTTTACCCTTTCTGGCTGGTCGTAACCCATCCGTTGCCGACCGTAACAATCAATCCAACCGACAAAAAGTGCACCCATTGAATACGAAATCACAATAGTAATACGAGGAATCAACGTCGCTAGAGGTAGCTAACCTCAATGGCTAGACATAGGCTTCTGCTTTAGTCATTTTAATTATGACACGAGTGTCAATGCTATCCATCATCGTTCTCTTACTTCATTCCAGTAAATGTCGCCAATTCAACCACTATATTTTGAATATCATCCACCGCGTACACCGTTGTCAAAGTGGTTCCAATATTGACAGAAAGTATGTCAATAAGAGATCCTGGTCTCTTTAATAACCAAACATTGGTTTACACACCAATTGGTACTTTTACATTTCGAAAATAGTTCGTACTTGATATCAAAATATCATATACGCTTCAAAATCAAATCCATTTCGAAATTTACCATATTCGCTTCAAAAATCATATTTTACTTCAAAATGTCAATTCAATTTGATATATCGATTTCAATTCGAATTTTGATTCGAATTACAATTTAGTTACAACTTTACTTTAACCCAATTCGTATTTAAATTCAAGATTTAAATATAAACATACCACCCTTTTAACCAGTTTGAATTTTAGAAAATAGTTTTAAATAGTTTTAAAATAGTTAAAACAGTTTAATAGAAAATAGTTTGAGTAATAAAAATGTTTTATATAGTAAAATAGTTTAGAAAATCAAAAAAATTTGAATATCTAAAGAACATAGATTTTAAACCGTTAATACTAAATATTCATTTAAAAATAGTTTCAAAGTCAAACCAGTTCACTTTTCCAATTCAAATCTGTTCTAATTTTCATTCTGATTTAATCGATTCAATTCCGATTTCAAATTAATTTCAATGTCAATTCCAAATTAATTTCAACTCCAATTCCAAATTAATTTAGATTCTAATTCCAAATTAATTTAAATTCCAATCTCAAATTAATTTCAACTCCGATTCCAATTTTAAACCGTTTCGATTTATATCAATCACGAGTTTGATTTTTAGAATATCGATTCAGACACTTAAATTAAATTTCCCATAAATATTCAATTTAAAATCCAATTCTTCAAATATAATTGAATTCCGATCTCAATTTTGAAATATCATTCTAAATCACCTCTTTTTAGAAATATTTAAAGCTCGAATAAAAATCCAATCTTTTAAAACAAATCAATTTTCAGAAATTCACATCATATTTCGATTATAACTTAAAAATCTCAACTTCAATTATTTAAACAATTCCTATTGTCAAATTTAAATTTCAGCATTCCGAGCTCAAATTCAAAAATAATTCGATTTCCAAAAATTCAATTTTATTTCGTAAATCAAATCGTTTTAAACAATTCCAAATCGATTTTTTTTTTCAAAACCATTTTATTTAACCAAACCGGTGTCCATATATAATTTTCTATCCTATGGCCAAGTGAATCAATTATTTCAATTTAATTACAGAGATGGATATATATCATTTCAGTCTAAATCAAAGTGTCATAGGTATATATCATTTCAACCTATTTCTTAATTTATTCGAAAAAAATTCAATTTATAGCTTTATACACCGTAATACAGGATAACAACAACATGAATGTGAAATAATTAAACACCCAATCAACTACACATCAATCAATATCATCCATTTGCAACCAATATCCATGCATCCAATGTGTCACAACAATTAAATAATTATCAATATCAGGTGTTTACAAGCAATTCAATTCCAATTCAATTTAACTGTCAATTTAAATTCTATCAAATAATTTAGGTGTCAATTTAAATGTCAATTAAATTTATCAACCTACAATCAACCAATTCAAATCATTTCAGAATTTCAATTCAACTATCATAATTTTTTTTAATTCAATTTTGAGCGTATAAAACACTCACCTTTTATTTGAAACTGAAAATATTTTCAGCCTCAAATAAATTCCAGCTCGATCCCACATCGTAGACGACATCCATTCGAATCCTCAGCAACTCGTTTCACGTGAAATGAACCTCGTACGAGAGTTACGATTTTATTAGCAAATGAATAATTAAATTCAATTACTTAACTAATTACAATAATTAAACAAAACAAATTACTTAACCTAACCTATTTCTTCCATCTTGATTAACCGTGGAACCCAAAAAGAATGACACCCTTCTTCCTCCGATCGTCGCTCCTTAAGACCACTTGATGCCATTGCATCATCTCCTACAACATCCCAGACCTCAAGCTTCTTCGCGCCACCAGTCCCATCGACTATCCGCCTCCGACCTGATCTCGCGCCGCTACCTTGCCTGTGCATCCATCGCGCGTGTTGCCTTGTCATCGCGCGCAACTCGCGCGACCCTTAACACGCCTCCTCATTGCCAAGATCCTCGCGGCTTCCCAGATCGAAGTCGCGTATCTCCTTTTTTTTATTTGGCTGCGGCCATTTCTTCTCGTCTTTTTTTTATTCATCATTTTTTTGTTTGCTCGATTTTCAATTTAGATGGGAGAAAGAAGAGGGGGAACGGGTAAGAGGGGCGGCTATGTATAACGTTGGAAATAAAAGTAAATATATATTATTATTTTAAATTAGAAAATATCTAACTGCTAAACGCCTGAAAGTCTCGAACTCCAAACAAAGCGTGCCGTCTGACGTTCATAATGTTTTACCCCATTTCGAACGCAATGGAACTAGTTTGGAGGCCTAATTCGATCGTATGTGGAAGATAACTTTTCAAAGTCAATTTATTTTATCGAATTCCAAAATAAATTTCTACGCGTTTCAAGCTCGCACGGTCAAACGACAAGTCCGATCGCTACGAAACTTGAAATCCTACAATAATTCACTATTTCGGATCCGATGAAACTGGTTTCGTCGAAATCTGAGACAGTAACCAAAATGGCTATTTTTACTCGTTAATGAAGATATAAAATTTTCAAATTTTAATTATTCACATTTAAATCCAATTTTAAATGTTAACCATATTCATTTATATTTATATAAAATTTGAATCAATTTCTGATACCATTTTTAATTATATTAAATTCATAATTCAATTATTCAAATAATCTCCTATGTTAAATTTAAATAAATTAAATTATCCAATAAATTAATATTAACAAATCATTATATCTTTATCCATATTCATCTAATACTTTCATTATATTTAATAACTTACAATAGTCAAAAGTACGGGTCACCACACAACCTCTTTGGGTCGATGTCCAAATCCATAACCGTTTGAAATCCCAGAAGTCAGTAAGCTAATCCGTGATCTCTTCGGATCGTTATCCCAATTCATGGTCTCTCCGGACGATTGATGGTCTCTCCAAACCCTTGCTAAGTCCAATCTAAACTTAACGATGAGTAGGCCGATCATGTCGCTCTCCAGTGAAGCGATGTCCCTTGCACTTCGGCCCTTTTGGGGCATATAGCGATGTCTTGATCCTCCTGGATCGATCATAGCCTCTTCGAGCTCTTGCTGGATCTCATCCTGTCACTCTCCGGTGAAGGGGGAACAATGACAAGTAAGCCGATCCCGTCGCTCTCTATCGAAGCGGCATTACTTTCTGCACTCCGGTTCAATGTCCCTGAACATAAAACGATGTCATGGCCTTCCTAGGCCGATCATGGTCACTCCGGACCCTTGCTGAACCCTCACTCTCCAGTGAAAGTGGGAACAATGATAAGTGAGTCGATCTCGTCGCTCTCCGACGAAGCGACTCACTTCTTGCACTCCGGTCTCTGACTCTTCGGTCAGGAACATAAACAATCAATTTTGTATCGATTTCCTTTCTTCGGCCTCGACTCTCCGGTCGACGACTTAATCCATGATGTACGAGCCTATTCTGCCGCTCTCCAGTGAAGGGACTCGCACCTTGCAGTTATTGTCCCGCCTCTCCAGTCGGGATAATCGCGACCTGTTTTGTTCATCGCATTAATGCAACTTGAAGTAAATTATTAAATTTGAGTCCTTGCAGTCAAAAAAACCAGAAAATAAAGAAAACCAAACATTGCCTCTTCGGGCGTGACGGTTTATCATCATCTTAGAGCATGGTCCGTCCTCTGTTCCGTACATGTGTAAGTGACTTGGCCGTTTTATTGTGGAGTTTATTATTTTAGTTCACGCCGTCCCGATCTGGAGATAACGATCTGTGACCTCGATCCAAGGCTATTTCCATTTGGACGGTGGCCTCTTCTGTTCCACCACCACTGCCCGAGTCCTCACGTACCGCGGCAGCTTGCCATTCCTGTCGTGTTTCTCAACCATATCCTTTAAGTACTTGTATTCATCCGTGGTATGCCCATCCAGTTCGTGGAACATGCAGTATTTTCCAAACCAGTGCTCCTGCTTCGTAGGATCCCACCTTGCCAGTTTTCGATAGGGGAGTTGCTCCCTATTGTCCAGATAAACCCATTTCAAGTTTTCTGTCAAATTCGAATAGGAGGAGAACTTCGGCTCTTGCTGATTCCTTTGCCTTCTCGATCCATAATATCCATCGTCTAGCTTCCGCTTACCCTTATCCTTCCCGAGTTCTTCTTCTGATGATCCTTTATCTCACACAGCGTTTACTTTCTGTTCTTCAGTTCGTGCGTCCTTCTGCCACAAAACCTTTCCGCTTCACGATGGAATTCACCGAGATCCACCGGTGGATCCCGTACCAGTGAAATCTTGAAGTCCGTTTCATCCGCAATTTCAAATACCGTTGCCCTTAAGACCATTGATGGATCCGGCCGATCCACCAAAGCAACTGCCGCATTAGACCGTATCAAGAAATTCCTCAAAGACTCTCATGTCCTCTGTTTTAGTATTGCCAATGTTATTACGCTCTTGGGTCTTATGATGTAACCCTGAAATTGCCTAATGAATTTATCAACCAACTCCGTCCAAGTACTGATAGAACCGTTCTCCAATTGCCGAAACCACATTGCAGCTATATCCGTCAAGTACGAGGGAAAATATTGCGCTATCACTTCCTTAGAGCCCCCAGCACTTTCATATGCCTTATGTACATCATCAGATGAATAGCAGGGTTCGATTTTCCGTCATATGTCTCCAATGATGGTAGCTTAAACTCGATGGATACCTAGCACACCTGATGTTAGGAGTGAACAGACTCCTATTTACATCCTCCAGATCCTTGTTCGCCAATCCTCCTCTCATATTCGTCTGATCATATCCGCAAACTTTTTATTATCATCCAAAGGTAGCCTACAATCATCATTTCCAATCTGCCTCTGGAATATGCTCCTTTAGACATACAGCTGCATTTCGATCTGCACCAAACCGCACAGCACCAACCATTGGCCTACTGCTGACCGATTCAGCATGACTCGGGGGTGTGCACCCAAGTCCCAAGCGATCGGCGGCGATCTGTATGGGGGGATCGGTGCCGATCGGTCCATGTTGACCAGGGGCCGCCTCCGGCTGCTCCACTCCGTTCCTCTGCCTGCTAGCTTCGTTTTTCTGTTTCTGGTTCTGATTTTCTGCAGCTCCTACTGCTCCAATTCTTTAATCCAGATTGCCATTAGCTCCTGCTCCATCCTGTCCAACTTGCCTAAGGAACTTCTGAATCATCTCCTCTTGCCTCTTCATCATCCTTTCCTGCATAGCATCCATCATTGTCTCCATCTCGTTCCATGTGATGTAAATGGAAGAGTGATTAGCCGCAGCTCTTGAGGAAGCCTCTTGACTCTCTCCATGGTGACTTCTATCTGCAAGTGCTCTCCTTGTTGATTACTTAGCCATTGATCCAAATACAAACTCCAAATTCTTTCTAAATCAGCGGGTGCTAGTCATCTCAATGAAAGTACCAAAATGTTGACGTCAAAAACAGCCGCAACATCCAAATAATGTGAAAGCACCTCCAATCCATTGTTAAATATCCAAACCGAGAAATAAATGCACAGATCACAGATTCAATAGCAAAAAAGTAAATGAACACATGAATTTTATA